>CAMTZB010000001.1:12491500-13733500 GCA_947086495.1 Morpho achilles | reverse complement strand
TTTTGTGACAAATGTAACATACATTAATAATGATTTAAAATATTAACTGAACACATTTTATGTCAAGAAATTTATTTCAGACACAAGTATCAATTACAAAACAAACATTGGTATTAGTCTCCTATTAAAAACAGCTATTTAGTTACTCTACGTAGTCTGTGCATTTCTCTATTGTTTATCAACATATTTAATGTAAACATTGTATTTCAATTTAAAAAGTGTTTGAAATTATATGCTTTTAATTAATACCTTGCAGAAAATAAAAGATTCTTAGTTAATTACAGATGAAAAAAGTACAAGGAAATGATTCTTTTGAAAGAATCAACTACCTTTATCAAGTAAGCTACAGTCATCAAATAAATTATTTTATAGTTTTATTCGTTTAATTAACTGAGTTTTCACTTCTTAATTTATGTCGTTACTCATGCCTGTAGAGTAGGAACAACAAAGAGCCGCAGCCATAAACATATCTTTTTTTTAGCTTATCATTTTGAAATATGGATATCATACATGCATAAATAATTAATAAAATTGTTTTTTTTTTCAGATAAGCAAATACATGGCAGATAAAAATCCTGTACTCTCTGCCTATTATGGCAATCTTATAGTAAATGTAGCGAAAAAGAATGTCTTAAAAATGTAAGAATATTCAATATAAAGATGATTTTATTAACAGTTATTACTGCATACTCCTTCCTTAACAAAACTAATTAAATAAAAATAAGAGTAATATTTGAAAGACTAATGTTACTCACAAATGTTGCATCAGAAACTTAAAATCATGAAAAAAAAATTATTCCATTATATTCCATAGATCAATTTGTCTATAGTTTATGTACATTTTTTATAAGATGCAAATCCATCCCTGTTTAGAACAAAATTCAACTAAAATTCAATTTATTTTTCAGACACCCAGACATAAAGAGGCAGATATGCAAAAAATGCAGATGTATACTAATAGATAAGAAATCAGCTAGAATGAAAATAAAAAATATAAAACAATCCAAAAATATAGTATGGAGTTGTAATATTTGCGGTACAAGAAAAATATTTCCTGCTGATAAAAACAAAGATCACAGAGTTTGGCTGGAGAGACTTGAAGCTGTTGAAGAAATGATAAATTAAGGAATCAATATAATAATAGACCTTTTTTTTTAAATGGGAACTTTTATTTACAACAAAAATGTACAAGTTATATCTATCGACCGTAGCGCAGTGGGTAGTGACCCTGCCTTCAGCTCCACGGGCCGCAGGTTTGATTCCTGCCGAGGGCCAACATTTTCTATAAATGAATTTATTGGTCTTTGAGCCTGGCTGTATATTTGTATTTAAGTATGTATTTAAAAAATATATAGTATATATTCACCAATTGTCTGTTTACCATAACACAAGTATTAAGTTAGTTACTTTGGGGATGGACAACTGTGTGTGTAACTGTCCCATATATTTATTTATTTATTTATCTTAAATTACTAACACGCTAGGACTATACAAATCATGCCCACGTGGAATGGTCCCAAGAATGCCGGTAGCATTTCCGTGCTGAATCGCTAAACTGACTCTTTGTGCGAAAAAGGAACCAGCTCTCCTCTTCTTCTTATAGCGGGCTGTTTTCGCACTTAGTCGCTTTGTGGCTGCCATTGTGCGTGAGGGTGAAAAGGGCTGGTTACTCCGACCAGCCAACTTCCTTCAGAAGCCGAGGATCCTATTCGGGACCCTCAAGGCTGAGTCAGCCCTCTTGTCATAAAGAGGCAACTAACCTGTTCATTAAATTATGCTGAGGCAGCGACCCTTTCAACTAGATTACCACATAAGTCAAAATTTTGTTTTAATTTTTTTTTGTTTCTGCTTACCAGTTTTAGGTTTACTTTTATTTCTTGTACAATTATTATCTATAAATTGTGGATATTTTCTAGTTGAATAAATACTTTTATTATTATTATAACCGAGGTGTAAAAACAGATATAATTTTTTTTTGCACTTTGACTCCATGGCCCTAGGGGTCTCAACTGCACGCGGCACAAATATATAACTCGATGAGAGATGCATACTTCCGCCATTTGACGGATTCGGCCATTTCCGCCACAGCTCCAGGTCTTGACGCTGTAAACTATAAACACATGATTTGGCTACTTAAAATAAGTACGAACGACCGCCTGCCTGACGTCACCTTACCTTAGTCGCTTTTACGACACGTCGGTAAGAAAGAGGGCGGTCTATACTTATACTGCTCAACCGGATACCACACAGCGGTTCAACTTCCCTTAGTCGCCTTTCACGACACGTCGGTAAGAAATAAGGGTGATCTATTCTACTCAGCCGGATACCACACGACATAAGCGTAGACCTTACAAAAAAGTTTTCCTGCAAACCTTTATTATAGCAATTGGAAGCGAATTGTATTTTATTTCCGCTGCTCGCTCCTGAATTTGATTTATAGCTGGCTCATGAATAATGCAAAAGAGTTTCATCTACCTAACATAGAACGCTGCAGATGACAAAGCGTTCCGCAAATATTGAATGGGATTTGATAACAAAAAGCATTCAACTTTTTTATTTTAATACACACGTCTGTATAAGATTCTATAATAAAATTCCGCAATCAATTTTAGCTTTGCCATTACATCAGTTTAAAAACACTGTTAAAAAGGGGCTGATCCAGAAAGCCTATTATACTGTTGAGGATTACTTAGAAGACAAGAATGTGTGGATATAGCTTGCTTAGACCCTGTACAAGATAGTAATGACTAAATGTAACAAAAAAGTCATAAGAATTATATTTTTAAAAGAGCAACCGCCGAGTTTCTTGCTGGCTCTTTTCGGTAGGAACAGCTTTCCGAACCAGCAGTAGAGTTGACGATTCAAAAGAACTTGTTTACAAGTTTATTTGAATAAAGAATATTTTGAATTTGAATTTAAACTTGTCAACAAAGAGTGATATTAATTTCCGGATCCGCATATTGTGATCGATAGATTGTATGTAATATTGTATAATGATTGTATGTATCTATCGTAGAGATTGTCGTAGTGAGTAGTGTAGTGCTTGCGTGGTGTACTGTTCGTGACGTTTTTTGATATTTGTGGTGACTGGTCCTGCAAGTATAAGGTCATCATCATCTTCCTGCCCTTGGGGCTAACTCTAACTGGGGTCGGCACAACATGTTATAAACATGCTGTCACATGATTTGGCTGCGTTTTTACGACCGGCCGCCTGCCTGACGTCAACTTACCTCAGTCGTATTTTACGTCACCTCGTTAAGAAAGATGATGGTCTATTCTACTAAACCGGATACCACACGGTGGGTCAACTTACCTTTGTCGCCTTTTACGACACCTCAGTAAGAAATGAGGTTGGTCTATTCTACTCAGCCGGACACCACACGGCGGGTCGACTTACCTTAGTCGCCTTTTACGTCACCTCGGTAAGAAATGAGGGTGATACTATTCTATTCAGCCGGATACCACACGGCTATTCCTGCAAGTATAAGTTATGGGAACGATACCTGCTTCCTACACTTAGCATTACATAGATTCTCTTAACAAACACGGATTATAATTATGTTATTTATTTAATTTTTAAATCAGATACAATATGCATACTTAGTTGTTAGTAACGATCTCTTAAATCTATGTTAGTAATAATCAATATTCCGTTTTTTTGGAGAGAAAGAGTGGAGCTAAGACCTACCACGCTGCTCCAATGCGGATTTGGTAGGTTACACATATCTCCAGAATTCTCTAGAGATATGCACGTTTCCTCACGATGTTTTCCTTCACCGAAATGCGTGTGATAAAGCAATTATCAATTAGACACATAAGTTTTAACAGAAAAACTCATTGGTGTCTGCCCGGGTTTGAACCCGGTGTTACCGCTGGGCTATCTATCACAGCTTAAAGCAATTATAGCTAATTAATTCTATTATAACTCCTATGGAATTACGCAAAGTAACGCCAGCTATAAGTTAAATTAAATTGCTCTTTGTCACATTCGCGGTTCGCTTTAATTCGCCTATATTTTTGGTATGTAAACGTTAAAAGAGGTATTTCTAGAGTGCATTCAAGTCGAATACTCCCAAAACGCAAGCCTATTTAGCCTCCGTTAAATAGAGTCCTTTCACTTCAGCTTTTGGATTCCGCTTTCAAAATGTTTTGCCTCTATCTCAAAGGTAAACTTTTGGCGTTATTCCAGAGCCGCCTCTCGCTGTAGCGTTAATTATTTATTTATTTATGAGATAGTCCAGTGAACGTGGAATACGAGTCAAATTGTTTTGTAATCATCCTCCTGACCTTAGCCCACTCTTAGTGGGGGCACAACATGTTATAAACATTTTGTCACATGATTTGACTAGGTTTTTTACGACCGGCCGCCAGCCTAACATCAATTTTTTTTAGTTGCCTCAGTAAGTAAGACGGTGTTCTATTCTACTCAGCCGTATACAACACGGCGGGTCAACTTACCTTAGTCGTTTTTTACGACACGTCGATAAGAAAGAGGGTGGTCTATTCTACTCAGCCGGAAACCACACGGCGGGTCAACTTACCTTAGTCGCCTTTTACGACATCTCGGTAAGAAAGAGGGTGGTCTATTCTACTCAGCCGGATACCACTCGGCGGGTCAACTTACCTTAGTCATTTTTTCACGACACCTCGGTAAGAAAGAGGGTGGTCTATTCTACTCAGCCGTATACCACGTGTGGATCGAATTCTTTTCTAATGTAACAAAATATTCGGAGTATCTCTAATGTGTAGATTTTTTTTATGGTATAGGATGGCAAACAGCATGCGGTTTACCTTAAGTAATTACCGCCGCCCACGATCTCTCGCAGAGCGAGTACGTTACCATCCTTTAAAAAGGTGGAAAATACGCTTTTTGAGGGTACTTATGTCGTAGCGATCTGGAAACACTGCCAAAGGGAGTAGATGAAACAAAGTGACTGGCATAACCCTTCTTCTTCTTCGTCTACCGATGGACCTCCACTGCTATACATAGGTCTCTTCACAGGATCTCCACACTACCCGATCTTGTACTCCCCGCGACCGTTTTCATGTCAGCTCAGCTCGTAGGGGGTTTCACCAATTATTCATTTCGGTGCGGGGTCGCCATTCCAACACCATCAGACCCCAACGTCCATCGGTTCTCCGCACTATGTGCTCCGCCTATACCTTCACGCTGAGCTATGTCGGTGTCTTTGGTTCTTCTATGGATCTCCTGTGATTTTAGGAGATCCATAGAAGAACCAAAACAAGTGATCACGTAGAGATACTCCTAGTTTACTATTAGACCTACGGATCTCCTAAGTGATTGATCACGTAGAGATACTCCAAACATGGCTCGCTCCATCGTCCACTGACTCTAAGTCTTTTTAGGGAGCCCATAGTAAGTGACCACGTTTCAATTCCGTATGTCATCATTAGCAACATGCACTGTTTGAATAATTTGGTCTTCAGGCACTGAAGTATCTAGGACGAAAAGATCTCGCGTAGCTTCCCAAAACCTTCCTGTCACCCATAGGTCGCAATACTGAAATGTCGGGTGGGGCACATAGTACGAGAAATCGATGGACTTTGGGGTCTCAAAGTGCAAGAGTGGCTAATCCATATCGAACAGTTACTATAATATGGCTTTGGGATTCAATATATTTTTTTTTAAATAAAGCTTTTTAGTCCTCATTGTCCAATATTTATGTTAATATTATAATATACAACACATTTAAGTAAGATTCTTTAATAAAGTAAGTTAGATTCTAATATAGACAATAGTAAGTAAGAGTATAATAATATTCTGCAATAAATTTTAACTTTGCAGTTAACAACACTGGTAAAAATAGGCTGATACAGGAAGCCTACTATACTGTTGACGGTTACTTAGACGATAAGAATGCATGCATAAAACTACTTTTCGACCCTGCACCAGACAGTAATTATTAAATGAAAATAGAAATAAGAATTATATTTTGAAAAGAGTAAACGCCGAGTTTCTTGCTGGATTTTTGCGGTAGGAAAAGCTTTCCCAACCCGCAGTATAATAGTCATCGATTCAAAAGAACTTCTACAATAAAGAATATTTTGAATTTTAATTTTACATATACAAAATATGGGCAATAAAACACGTTGTTAACAAGAAATATACGCTTAGCACGGGAAATGAAAAGCCATGTTTCGAAATTTTATATGTGCTGCTATAAATCAGTTTTATGACATTCTTAAGCGATTCCTGGGTCGCCCTTCACACATTTCAATGACATGTAGAACGAAAATGAAATTCAGGTTTTATATAATTACAATATGTACGACTTTAATACAAACATCATATGTTAGTATTAATGATGGGAAGAAATTTTCGATCTATAAAGGAAATAGTGGCGACCTTAATAAAATTAAAGAGGAAAGATTTAAATATGAGTACGAGAAAAGAAAAGAGAATCTAAAAGATGCGAAAGCAGCGAAACGGAAGGCGGAAGTGTTGAAAAGATTGAAAAAATATGAGAAACAGCTCAATATTGGAAATGAAATGGCGAAAATCGTAAATGATCCGGACTTAGAGAAACAGCGTTATCACAGAGATCCTGTATTAAATTTTTTGAAGCGGAGGTCGAAAAATTTTAGGCGAAAACCCGGGGCTTCTGATTATGAAACGAGTGACACTTCTAGTTCTAGTATAGAAAGATTAAATTGGAAGGATGAATGGAAACAGCATTGGTTGCAGAAAAAGTTAGAAGCGATTAATACGTCTGTGCCAAAGGGAGACCAAGTTAATATGGTGGCAGCTAGTAAGATATATTTTTAAATATTATTGTTAACTTAATTCTTTCAAAACTTTCAAACTGAGAATTTAAAAAAATCTATACTCTGAGTCTGCATATTAATGATAATTTGCTGTAGCATAATTTATATCTTTATTGTACATACATATCGTTAGGAAAGAGTGAGAAAATAAGCACAAAGGCAAACTTATCCCTAAAAGTTTATCCTCTTCCTATCAAGCTTTAATTAACAGAAGGGAAAGGACAAAAGTGAAATACGGGTAATATAGAAAGAAAGAAGAAAAATAACAAAAACAACTACATATTTACCTAGATTAACATTTGCATAAAAGATTAAAAAAAATGATGATCAGATAATAGTAAAATTAACTATTTTATTTATAATTTAATAAATAAATAAATAAATAATTATTTTTTGTTATGTAAGTAGATGAATGATTAATGAATTAAGAATTATATAGGTATTAAAATTTCTATTTATAACATTATTTATTTTAAGGACCATGGGGCGTGCCGTGTGGCGATCCAAACCAACATGATGTACCATGGGGAACTTGTATGCTGCCTATGGAATGTGAAGCGGAGTACCGAATTTACCGGGGAGACTACTTCTGTGGTCGTACAAAATTCATTTGCTGCGCTTTACAAGTGACAAACTATGATTTGTACGCAGGGTTTGACGTTTCATTTGCCGATTCAAGCTTAGCTACAGACACAGAGGAGAAGAGAAACAGAGACAGGGGATCGAAGGAGCGCAAACGAAGAAAGAGATTGAGAGATAGAAAGAGAAGACTGCGAGAGAGAATGAAACGTAAACGTAAGATAAAGAGGACTATCAAGAAAATCTTAAGGGAAATCAGGAAGATCTTGAATAGATCTTTTAGAAATGGAACTACAGCGAGAAAACGGAAAACGAAACAGCTGAAGAAATTCATAAAAGAGATGAAGAAACGGTATATAAAGGAAAGAAAGACAATCAAAGATATCCATGAAATGGAATTGATAAAAATAGATGCAGCGCTGCAAAAGCGTTTGAATGAGATAAGAGGAATGAATCAGGAATACGTGAAGAATCAAACATTTAGAGATATAGTTGTAAATGGTACGATAAGTAAACATAACGCGAAAATGTTAGTTAACGCATATCCAGAGTTAGCTGACGTGTTTAAATTAAGACGTAGCGGGGTTAAAAGACCTCGTGATTATTTGGAATACGATATCGAATACGGTTATCTTTATTACTGAGTAATAAAAAAGGTTTTATACCAAAATAAATTTTGTTATCGACCTAATATAATATGCCGCGTTGACATATACTTCCAAATTCAAAATGTTTCTCGTTTGATTGTATTTTTTAAAATAGAGTACACACTTAAACAAAAGGCGTTTGATCATAAACAATTTTTATTCTATCGAATAATCAAAGTAAAAAAAAACATTAAATTAGTTGTCGCCACTGAAAATCAGCACTGAGTTATACTTTAAGCTGAGTTTTTTTGATTTGTAATATCACATTATTATTTACAATTTGGACATGTAGGTTTCGATCCTGGGCATTTTCACTTCTTTAGTCCGCCCGTTTCTCATTGAGCTATTACAGCTTAGCAAATGGCAGCTAAAATATCATTTGCGGTCTATTCTACATTTTTTTAATGAAACCTAGCTAGATCAATTTTTCCCCCAAAACCTGAATTTTATAAAAATCGTTGGAGCCGTTTCCAAAATTCAGAAAATATATATATTTATATACAAGATTAACATGGTTCTCTTAATGATACCATCAAAAGAGCTCTTGCCACCATCGACATTCCTGCTCTTCTCGAGCCTTCCGGGATATGTCGGGATGATGGCAAGAGACCAGACGGCTTGACGCTGGTTCCTTGGGAACGGGGACGGGCCCTAATGTGGGACCCAACATGCGTTGATACGTTAGCCTCGTCCCATATCAGGGAAACAGCGTCAAGACCTGGAGCTGCGGCGGAAATGGCAGAAACCGGCAAACGGCGGAAGTATGCATCTCTCATCGAGAGTTATATATTTGTGCCGTTTGCAGTCGAGACCCTAGGGCCATGGAGTCAAAGTGCAAAAATTTTTTTATCCGTTTTAACACCTCGGTTGATTGCCTCTTCAGGTGACAAGAGGGCTGGCTCCTTTTTCGCACAAAGAATCAGCTTAGCGATTCAGCGCGGAAACGCTGCCAGCATTTTTGGTACCATTCCACGTGGGCATGATCTGTATAGTCCTAGCGTGTAAGTAATTTAAGATAGATATAACTTGTACATTTTTGCTGTAAATAAAGTATTACTATATTTGGTTCCAAAAGATTAACTCTTCTAAATATTAAAGATATAGGATTACTATAGTAATGAAAAGATGGATATATTAATTTAAAAAATAGAAAATATCTCACAAAATATAATACCATGTTATTCGTAGAGTTGGCCCAGTCGAGTGCTATTTATCGATGTACTGTACAATATATCTAAACGTCAGCGTAATATTGTAGTCTCGCAACATCGTACGGCTGGAGTGTTGCCAGTATTGCTAGTACAACTGGGAAGTTTAACGTTTAATCATACGGGGTAACAGATTTTTGGCCACGCCGCGGCTGTGGTGATACTGTATCTTGACGTGTTTTATATAACGCAGGGAGTTCAAGAATATGACAAATTGATTTGAGAGACTTTTGAATTTAAACTATCATGAGTGTTATTCATAATTAATGTGTAGAAACCGGCTATACTCACGTCTTATACAACTAGTCGGGCTCATCCTATAAAATAAGACGTGAGTATATCCGGTATATCCCCGTCCTCCCCGTCATCAACCTACCTTAGTCGCCATTACGACACCTTGGTACGAAATGAGGGTGGTCCATTCTGTCCATTCTACTCAGCCGGATATCACACGGCGGGTCAACTTACCTTAGTCGCCTTTTACGAAACCTCGGTAAGAAATGAGTTGGCCTATCCTACTCAGCCGGATACCACATAGCTCCATGAGTCTCTTACACGTGAGTAAAAAGGTAGTTCATCGGTTGAAAGAAACTTTAGTTATTTCAATACCTGTTCAGTTACAAACTTTCTCAATATTCAATTCGTAGTATATTTCGAAGCTCACGAAACGGATCATAACGTAAAAACCTCATTTCACAGTCAACAAAACAACATACCGTTGAATCGATCTTACAGTATTTGTATACAGTGCAAAATTGTTAGCTTGGAAATGGTAAGAATATGTATAAATGCAACGATTCTCGCAACGTTGTACTCCAATTTCATTCTACATAAAGGTGAAACGAGAGCCCGTAAATCGCCTAGCAACTCTTGGCATGAAGTCAACTATCGACTGCCGCAAATAATTGCTTCCGAGTACTACGAGTCTTGAGGTATAACGTCTTGGATTTTAAGCATTATTTCACCGCAGAAAAGAGGTTTTAACGAATTTTTATACATTTAAATTCAAATTCAAATAATTCTTTATTCAAATCTTATTCAAGCACTTTCGAATCGTCAAATTATAAAGAAGCTACGACTGGTTCGGAAAGCTGCTCTTACCGAGAAGAACCAGCAAGAAACTCGGCGGTCACTCTTTTAAAAATTAAGGATTACAATAATGTCTTAATTAATTAAGAACAAATTAAAATTTTTACAATATAATCTAGTGCGTAGCTGGTCGCAGTTTTAACGCTTGGTCGCATTCTTATTGCACTACGAATAAAAAACAATGAGTAGAGGCAATAGGCCTGTGAGTGCAAGTGTTCAACAAATAATAAGAGGGATGCTAAGAGACCCACACATATTTTTGTCCAATCTCACGTAAAAAAGAGAGACAGATAAGACTTAGATTGAAGATACGACTGTATGGTTCTCCTTAGATTCTTAGAATAAAAAGAATGGTTGTGAGTCTTTTGAATGCATAGTGCGTTGCAGTAACCAAATCATACGACTTTTCACATAGTGAGTACCATTATTACAATATCCGTTAAAGCAAGGGATTAGTAACCCAAAACGTCACAGTAAATAAATGTTCTTCTCATAATAACTATAGCCGTTTGTTATTTTTTTGAACAGAAAAATCCCCTTATAATTACCGCCGCACGACGGGAACAGGCGGCGGTTATATCGGACTTACACCGAATAAAAGGACCTGATTACTCCACCACGCTACTGCTTGCAAGGAGAGGGTATCGTTGTACACATTGCCCCCACCCCCGCCGATAGCCGCGCTGATCCCAGAGACACCCCCACCGGGTAGTGATTTCTAAAACGAGAAAGTACCTTCCGCTAACCGATGCATCAGAAGCACCAGATGCACAGACCACCTCGGGGACCTGTAAGTCAGGCGTCCGATATACTCCGTTCGAAATGCCCGAAGGACCCCTGTCAGGGCGGCAGATCATGGGTCTGGGCAAGTCGCGAACACCTGGACTCACCAGCAGCAGATTGGATTCAGAACAAGAGTTCCCGGAACCGCTCCGCCGCCTGCCTCCACAGAGCAGAAGGAGGCCATCGCTGCCCGCAATCACTCCCTGATCACCCACTGATATAATAATGTTTTATTTACCCTTTAAGCCTATTCCTATTTTCCTGCATCCTATGGTATGGTACAAGTAGTAAGGTATACAAATGATTTGGTACAATGGTAAGGTATCACGACCGAAATAAATAAAGTTACACTTCTTGTATATAATATATGAAACATATCTCTCTAAAAACTACTAATTAAAAATGTGTTTCGCTCATAAAAACCGTTTTTAAGGCATATATGAACGCATTTTTTTCTGCTCCATAGTTTATTTTGTGTGTAAAAGGAAATGAAGGCGTAAAACGGTTCGCCCCATAGTGACTTTAATATAGTCAATCTCCAAGATATCGACTCAAATCTCTACTCAGCTGAGCGTATTGCACGGAAATGGGCAATATCTTTGACCATTTCTGCAGTCAATCGACGTTTGCTAGAGACATATTGCGAATGTATAGGTACATATTTTGAAATTTTCTACAGCCGGAAAGGATTTTTAGTGATAATTTGCGATAATTGCGTCGAATAGTAAAAAATTTGGTTTCACTATACATTATCTTTGCAGGTGCCTCGTTAAGTCAACTAAGCTGTGACATGTTATGGAGCAAAACTCCGTTAAATGTCTTAGAAGATTAGTGCGGTTTTTGAGTAATGTGGTTGCTATGAAATAAAATGTTCCACGTTACCAAATTTGCCATTATCCTAACTTGATGCTGCTTTTGCTCTACCCTTTTTCCGACCATCGAACCCTTTTTTCCAAATCTCATTCCCTTTGTCGTCATATACTCTATCTTCCCACTTATCCGATATTTTTTGGTTTTCTAATTTGCAGAGGGTTCAGTGAGTATGCATGTTTAATTTTGATAACATCATTCTTGTATATAAGGATATAACCATCCTTTGTGGGGTCGGTACAACATGTTATAAACATATTGCGCTATGATATGTATTTTACGACCGGCTGCCTGATTGATCTCAACTTACCTTAGTCACCTTTTACGACACCTCTGTAGGAAATGGGGGTGGTCTATTCTACTCAGCCGGATACCTATATCGGAAGTCGGATACACAGTGAAGCCTGAATAATTGTGAAATCTTTTTAGAACGCTTCCTTTGAAAGCATAGACAACAATCCTTTTTAATCTATGAAGCGCACTACGGAAATAGGCAATATCTTGAGTCATCTCCGCTCCGAATCGATGTTTACTGGACAAAAACAGGGATGCAGTTAAGTCGTAAAATTGGCCTGAATTGTCTCTGCAGCGTTGAGATTGTGTGTAATGGTTTGACAGCGTCGGAGGACGGTTCGTTTAGATAAACAGGGTTTCTTGGCAAACAGTTAGATCGTATTGTACTGCTAACAATTCTGAAATATTCCTATACTTTTATTTATACAAACAAGGATAAAAGTAGACAAAAGTAATGAGAATATTATTTTAATATAATCCGCGATAAAATTTTATCGCGGATTATAGCAAAATAATATTCGCATTACTTTTGTATTATGGATCTCCGCAAAGTAACGC
The DNA here is from genome assembly GCA_947086495.1 of Morpho achilles. Taxonomy (NCBI): domain Eukaryota; kingdom Metazoa; phylum Arthropoda; class Insecta; order Lepidoptera; family Nymphalidae; genus Morpho; species Morpho achilles. The sequence goes on along the minus strand of CAMTZB010000001.1, from coordinate 13,720,686 downwards.
CTAATTTTATAAATTATGATAAGATTACAGTAAGTATAAAAGCTGATTGATGATTTTGTGTCGCTGGTTCCAAGCGGCACAAAATCGTGGACTGTAGAGGTCCCTTAAAGAGACCTATGTCAAGCAGTGGACGTCCATCGGTTGAGAAAAATGTATAAAAGCTTCGATAGCCTAGCGGTGAGAGTTTCTTGAGATAAGCAAGAGATAGTAAAGGGTATTTAAATATTAAAATTGACTTGAGTGAGGTACAGGTACAGCTCTTTAATAAACAAAACGCGATGACATATCCGAAACTTGGTCGCTGATTATAAGCCTCATTAGAAAGCTTAGATTAAATCAGGAATGAGGAAATTCACAAAAGAGCCAAAGTAATTGATATACCATAACGAGTGGCGAAGCTGAAATGGCAACTCCTTGGCCATATAGCAGGAAGCGCCGATGAGTTCTTGCACTAGAAAACGCAGCATTGGTAAATCCCTACAAGATGGACTGACGATCTTGAAATGGACACGGCGAGCCGTTAGATCTAATAATCTTGTGGTTTGGAGATATCATAAAGATACCATCAGTAGAGTTGGGGTCCTTGGTCTCGAGAGAAGCCAGTTGTTCCAAGCTCTTATTTCGTATCATTCAGATGAGACTAGCAAGAGTTAAAATCCAGCAGTAGATATAAATAATCGGTTGTTGCTATTGCTTGTCATCAGGTAATCGTCGGCTTATGTTTAAATCAAATATCTGAAAACCGATATATATTTACCACCTTCCATAGAACATTAAGCAGTGAATTTCGCTTGTATAAAACGATTAATCCAACAGATAGTGTTTAGTTCCCAAAAACTAGGCGCAGTAACGGCGATTACATAACGTGAATGGCAAGGATTTGGAACGCGCCAGCACCAACCGCATCGATTACGAATAGATTTATACCCGTTGGTTTTGAATTTGGCATCCCACCAATTATTAGGTTTCAGATAACTCCAACAATCTATAGATAACTATGAAATTTTCAAAAACATACTAAGGTTGTTTAAAGTTTTAGGTTGCTAAGATTTGTAGGTCTATTTATGCTGTCCCACTGATGGAAATATGCCCCCTCTCTCTCCCCTTTTTTGTTAAGGGTAGGAGCTTCGACTATGCTTAGATGCTGCTCTAATTGGGATTGGAATTTATAAAAATGGATTCGGAAGGGATAAAAATCTGAAGAATTATCAACAGATGTGTAGGTTTTGTTACGATATTTTCCTTCATTAATACATATGTCACAAATTGTAAGCATATCAATTATGCACAAAATTTCATTCAGCCGCGCTGAAGCTTCATGCTGAGCATCGTGACGGTTCCGCTCCCTTCTATTATAAATAAGCTGGCACCACTTTTCCTGGTCAGCATTACTGTATAGGCATGCTCCGTCTGATGTTCAGATGTTCAGACACCTGATCCGCCAATATTTTTGGGCTTGAAACTCTGGATCTTTTGCAGTTTACGTTCCCAGAGATAACCTTGAGAAACTCACGGTGAGTTTCCCAAGGTTATCGCTAGGTTTTCTAGCAATATGTACTAAGTATTGGAGGATTCTCTGGAGACATAGGCTTGAGAGTCTCACCTTAAGCTAATTATATATTGGGGGGCGACTGTCGGGTACAAATTCCGTTTATTTCAATAACTTTCTTTATTGAGATATATGTATATACAACAATTTTCTTAAATTCTATTTAATATGTAGATTATGTATATATGTAATTAATTCTATTCTTAAATGCTAGCGTCCGTTCCCACCGATGTTAGGTTGGGTAAAGGCGACGTTCAACGAAGTTTCTTTCCCAGGCTGGAACACTACACCTCCGGTATCGTATTGAGTTTGGGAAAGCGGCAAACGCTGAGTAGACGTAACAAGCTCAAAAGAATAGAGAAGTTTGTTCTGAAGAATGTCCAGAGGATGCGACATACGCCACCAGCAAGACATTTAGGCACAAAATATTTCATAGATAATCTCATTGGTGGTGACCTTGGATTTCAATCCGTGAGACCTTTACAAATATGTATATCAATTGTAACTCTTTCGTATTTTGAAAGAGTTACAATAGCCATAGAGCCAATAGAGATACCGCCATCAGTTTTTATTAAATGTTAGAATATTAGATCTCTGTCTTAGCGTAAGAAATCGTTTAAAGAGTTGAATCATCATATAATACAATAATGAAGTAATAAAAGTGAAACAGGCGAACACTAAGTGGCCTTTTTTATAATTCAGGATCCGTGGAACAGATCAAAACCTTATAAAAAACTAAGAAAGACGTGTCACTATTTGTCAAATTTTTCCACCATGCAAAAAGTATATAACGCTTGATATTTAGGTATTTGATTTGTTATAGTAAACTACTTCGCGCATTCAATTCAATTCAATTCAAAATATTATTTATTCAAATAAACTTGTAAACAAGTGCTTTTGAATCGTCAACTCTACTGCTGGTTCGGAAAGCTGTTCCTACCGAGAAGAGCCAGCAAGAAACTCGGCGGTTGCTCTTTTAAAAATATAATTCTTAATACTATTTACATTAAGTCGTTACTGTCTTGTACAGGTTCAAAGAGAGCTATATCCACACATTCTTATCTTCCAAATAATCTTCAAGAGTATAGTAGGCTTTCTGTATCAGCCTCTTTTTAACAGTGTTTATAAACTGATGTAATGGCAAAGCTGAAATTGATTGCGGAATTTTATTATAGAATCTTATACCAAAACCCACAAACGAAGTACGTACTTTTGCAAGGCGCAAAGCAGGAGCCGCAAGCTTATGTCGGTTCCTGCTTTGTCTATTGTATACATCACCTATCGTTTTATAATTCTTCATATTTTTATGTACATAAAATAGATTGCTTAAAACATTAAAATGAAAATCACCTCAATTTCATGTTTTTAAATCCTGCGATTTTACTAAGATACAGAAACAGCTCTGGTACCGTAAAACCTAGTATTTATTTTTACAATTCAGATATAAAATAACCCATATAAAATTTATTGAAAAAAACATTATAAATTGATCGCACTCCGAGCGAGATTGGCAATCGTGCCGAATGAATTTTTCCGAGATGCGAATGAAATGCTGTTTTCCAATATTACAGCTGGCAACGGAATATACCCGAGGTTTTAATAATTACTAACTGAGAGAGCGTTATACCTTTTTATTGATCCCGTCATTTCGTTTGAAGTCGTACACAAACAAGTACAAAGCTATCTAAAATTCTTAATCTGAACACACGAGAGTTTTTATCATAATTCATCATCATTCTCCTGCCCTTATCCCACTATTAATTGGGGTCGGCACATAATTTAACATGTTGTAACATGATTAGGCTACGTATTTTACGACCGGCCGCCTGCCTGACGTCAACTTACCGTCGTATTTTACGAGACCTTAGTAAGAAATTAGGTTGGTCTATTCTACTCCGCCGGAGACCACACGGTGTATCAAATTACCTTAGTCGCCTTTTACGACACCTCAGTAAGAAATGAGGATGGTCTAGTCTAGTCAGCGCGATACCACACGGCGGTTCGACTTACATTACTCACTATATAGTCGCAATAGATAGACGTCATGAATTTGGGACCGACGTCAGCGAAGACGCTGTATATGTGTGTTACGCATTTCTGTATTTGCGATCGTTATATGATCGTGAGGGTCATATAGGACGCTTTTTGGACACCTATAATTTCGGTGGTAAGACCTGGGATGTAAGTGGAAGCAACTGAAATGAGATGATAGTAAGCATTACAAATATTTGTGTCAGAAAGTCTCGCTCTCCCATAACAAGTATAAGTAAATTAATTATTGAAAAGGTAAGTAAATTTATAGCCTAAAGTAATATTAACAATATTCCAAGTAACATTTAAATTATAGCGTACTAGCTTTTACCCGCAACTACGTTTGCGTGGACTGTTGTCGCAATAGGTTGATAATAGATGGCGATTTTCAATGTCATCCTATTCCTGTAGAATTAACAAGATGTCTATAGCCTATATATTATCCCGGTGTAAAAGGAATAATTGTGTCAAATTTCATCGATATTGGTTCAACGGATCCGCCATGAAAGAGTAACAAACATACATCCATAGTCACAAACTTTCGCATTTATAATATAAGTAGAATCGTGTGCGTGTGTAAGTGTTGTTGTGCGCGCGCGTGTGTGTGTGTGTGTGTGTGTGTGTGTGTGTGTGTGTGTGTGTGCACAACTATTATTGCACTACTTCTGAAGCGAAAAATAGATTCGCTTTACAAGTGCTTTACGAAACATTTAAAGCTGTAAATCTAATGTAAATTTCATAGTATTTTTAGGGAGTGTTTCCGTGAATAAACAATGTGAATCGTTAACGTCTTTTTACGGCCGATAGACAACACTATGTTTACGCCCCAACGCTATATACGGTAGGTTCACCACTGACTACGCTAAGCTATTGTGGGCGATTGGTTAGATTTTATATCTGTCGATGACTGAATAAGAAGATGACTGATGATCGATGATGGTATGAGGGGTTTGTTGGTGTTGGTCGGTCGAGAGAGACGTATGGTCGGTGAAGTATAGGAAAAAAAATTATACACAAATCACAATGTCTATACGTGTAATATGCCATATACAAAGTTCAGACGAAGAGGTACACAAAACACAAGCAGGTAAAAGGTAAAATAACTAAACTAGAGAAAATTATCACGGCTACAATGAAACGCTTCCTTTGCATTTGCTGATGGTAGGTCACTACTCGGTCGGCAACCGGTTTTTAGTGCAGCGGGAAGGGTGAGTATATAGCGGCAGTTCGGGGCAACCGCGGGTGTGCCTCTGTGTGATTGTATCGTGTAAGTTGATTGTATGTATAAGTGTATGTAGGTGTGTATGAATATGATGGAATCCTGTAGGGATTCCATCATATTCATTATATTATTATATTATATTATTATTCCGTGTATGATAATCTTGTTGACGGATTTTAGAGAATGCTTATGATTAATTCAACTAGGAAACAATTTAACAGAATGCAAAAGAAGTACTTAAAAAATAACACGTAAAAAATGAAAAAATAATAAGCTTTTAATTCAAAAGTGATAATTAAATTATTTTGCTATAATCCGTGATGAAATAATATAGTTAATATATAATGCTAAATGTAGAGTGTACAATTCGTTTTTTGATACATGCAGTATTCGTTAAAAACACATGCACAAACCTCCACCACCGCCGCCACAATACAGAAGCTCTACACACGTTCACTATTACAACAATCCCAAAGGCTTTGGGATTGCTAAATATATAATACTTTTATTAAATATAAATAAGTACTATATATAACATTACTCTTTTATATTATATCCTAAACTATTTAATTTATTATTATTAAAGCTGTGGTAGCCCAGCGGTAACACCGTGCGACTCTTTCGAGGAGGTCACGGGTTCAAACCCGGGCAGACACCAATGAGTTTTTCCGTTAAAACTTATGTGTCTTATTGATAATTGCAATTTATTACACGCTTTTCGGTGAAGGAAAAAATTGTGAGGAAACCTGCATATCTCTAGAGAATTCTGGAGATATGTGTAACCTACCAATCCGCATTGGGGCAGCGTGGTAGGTCTTACCTCCAATCCCTCTCTCCAAAAAACGGAGACAGGAGGCCTATTCTCAGCAGTGGGATAGTAACAGGCCGCTACTTACTTACTTCTTACTATTGTATCCTAAAATTTTGTAATACTAATGCTTTAATATTATGGTATATCATACCAACTCCGTGGAACACCTTCTTTATTGGCCGTAGGCGATTCCCAACGCTCCGTTTATTCGGCGCCTGAAATTTTCGACGGCTTTGCAAGAGGATTAGGTTTACGGTACAAACTGACCGCATACCGGCAGTTTTATATATACATGTAATATATTTAATTACTTAAGATCATCTCCCTGTCCTTATCCTACTTGGTTTGGCACAACATGTTATAAACATGTTGTCATATGATTTGGCTACGTGTTTTTTATTTAATTACTTAAGATGTTTTATTTTAAACAAACTCTGCCCACTCTTTGCTACGTTCAAATTATGTTTGGCGTTGAAATACCATCAATTAACTTTAGAAACCATTATTATGTTTTTTATACATCCTGTTTTTCTAATTATATATTTTTTTCAATTTCTGTAATTCTGTAATTTTCAATTTATATAGATTCTTTGCTAAACTGCTATATAAGACCCAGTTGTCCAAAATCTTATATTAGGTACTCGGGTTAGTAAACAGACAAAAAGACAGACAGAGGGACTTTCACATATAACTTGTTTATTGTAAACTATAAACTTGTTTATTTTGCTATAGGATTCTATACCCAAACTATATAAAACTAGTCATATATATATGAAATTCCACAATCGATTTTAACGTTGCCATTACAGCAGTTTTAAAACACTAATAAAAAAGGCTAAAACAGAAAGCCTACTATACTGATGAGGATCACTTACACGATAAGAATGCGTTGACTACTAGCTACGTAGCTACTGTTCGACCTTATTGCGAGATAGTAATAACTAAATGTAACAAGTTATAAGAATTATATTTTTTAAAGTGCAATTGCCGAGTTTCTTGCTGGCTCTTCTCGGTAGGAACAGCTTTCTGAACCAGCAGTAGAGTTAACGATTCAAACGCATTTGCAAGTTTCCTTAAATAAAGAATATTAGAATGTGGATTTTAATATATGATATTAATATGAACGTTTACTCATTGTAAAAATCTTATACATTCTAGAAGCGAAATAATCGAAAATGGAAATCAACACACCTTCGTTACCCAAAACAGATGCGCTTGTCAATTTGCCAGAGAAATAAACAGAACCTTTTGTAATATTATTTCTCACCGACACCCATTCGCCTTTAATAACATTTGGTAAAGGAAAAGATAGAAATATTCCCGTTTCACGCCCTATTTAGTGTAACGACATTTTCTTTTAAGCAGCCGGTCGGAAATTTAACAGCAATATTTTCCGCGCTCGACCGAGTTGAAAAAATGTAGGTAATAAAGTCGTAGGAAGTGTTGGGGATAAATATAATATTTCGATGTTTCATGCGTAAATCAAATAAATAGTTCTGTGGGCTTAGTAAAGCCTTTTTTTTTTTTTAACAGGAAATAACCCCTTATGGGTACCGCCACCCGACGGGGGCAGGCGACGGTTATGTCGGACTCGCACCGACTAAAATAACCTGTGTGCTCCACGCTGCTGGTGACGGGTATAGGGTACCTATGAAGACATTACCCCCATCCCCGCCAGCAGCAACTCTGTACCCCAGAGTGCGCCACCTCTGGGTCGGGGCCTCTCTAACAGTGGCCCCTCCCTCCGCTAGACGATGCATCGGGAGCACCAGATGCATCGACCGCCGCGGGGACATTTTCGATGGACTACATCAACCAACATCTAACTAACAATAACTAACATCAACCAACCAAGTGACAGGCACGTTCGTTTAATATCATCATCATCATCCTCGGGGGCGCCATCCGAGGCATGTCTAACAAGTTGCGTCTAATGCTGACATTCGATATTAGCTGACGATGCGGTACACACTTGTTTAGAGAGGCCCCGACCCAGAGGTGGTGCACTCTGGGGTACAGAGTTGCTGCTGGTGGGGATGGGGGTAATGTCTTCATAGGTACCCTATACCCGCCACCAGCAGCGTGGAGCACACAGGTTATTTTAGTCGGTGCGAGTCCGACATAACCGTCGCCTCGCCCGTCGGGCGGCGGTACCCATAAGGGGTTTTTTCCTGTTTAAAAAATAAATAAAAAAAACCTTCTGGAAGAATTGCACTACCTTTTAGTTAAAACCGTACAAAAATCTGTCCAGCAGATTTTGAAAGAAAAAAATCGATCACATATAGACAGCTTTTGAGGCTTTGTTTTATAATAAGTACATACACACGTTTCCATTACTAAAGTGTATGACTAAAAAAATGTAAAGCCGTCATAACCAAGTGAGGATGAGTGTATGATATTAATGATTGTTAAAAGTTGAAGTGGTAGAAAAAGCCCGTCACAAAATAAACAGCTTAACTGTAATTAATCATTCATTATACTTGGAGGAGTAAAATGAGAAAATAGTTATTATGCTTATGACTGCTTGCCAGAATCATGCGGTATCACTATTATTACCGAATTTATATACCCTTTGAATTGTTGTTCGTCTGTTTATTCTGTTGTCTGATGTCAATAACGTAAAATTGATCGATAAAAAAGTCCCAATATTAACACACTTCCTACTGCCCTTATCCCACTCTAAGTGGGGCACATGTTGTAAATATTATGTTGTCACATGATTTGGCTTCGTATTTAACGACCGGCCGCCTGCCTGACGTCAACTTGTTTAGTCGTATTTTACGACACTTCGGTAAGAAAGAGGTTGATCTTCTACTTAACCGGATACCACACGGCCGATCAACTTACCTTAGTCGTCTTGTACGACACCTCGGTACCGAGCAAGGCTCTGTTAACCAGGTACTACTTATTATAAAATAAAGTTCCTTAAAGTTTTGTATGTGATCAATTTTGAAAATAAGAGTACTAATCGTAGTTAAATATAAGAGATTTTTGAATAACTTTCACCGTTTACTCAGCGCGCGCAAAGAAAGCTTTTAATTTCGCCGTTTTCGCAATATTTTTTTTGCTGCTCCTCTCCTATTCATTCTAGCGTGATGTTTTATAATCTATAGTCTTCCTCACTCTATCTTACACTTTCAAAAAATTTCAAATCGGTCCAGTGCTGAGATTAGCGCGTTCAAACTCTACAGTTTTATATATTAGTATAAAACAAAATCATGCATTCAAACAAATACAATCCTATTTAGGTCCTTCCTAAAGCTGCAACCTTGCGTCAAGATCGATAGCGGCGATGTCGCAGTGAGATTATGTAGTGCTCGCCCCCGACTCCGCCTGCGTTGGGGAACACGGCCGCGGGTAAGCTTACGTAATCCAGCTTCGATACTATTTTATTCTTTAAAGTCCTTCTGAACATTCTTTATTTATTGTTTTCTTTGTGGGAAATGTTCTTTGCGAAGGTTCTTTGCACGTGTTCGAAGGTAAAATAAATGGTTCAACTAAATGTTTACATTGTACTTGCTTACTTGTATAAGATTCTTTAATAAAATTCCGCAATCAATTTTAGCCATTACAGCAGTTAAAAAACATCACTACATAGTATAAAACAAAGTCACATTCTTTGTTTGTCCATATATCCCTATGTCTGCTTATTTCTTTAAAACTACGCAACAGATTTTGATACGGTTTTTTTTATAGATAGAATGATTAAAGAGGAAGGTTTATCCGTATAATAAAAATCAATATGGAGTAGAGAAATACTGTAATTTTTGAGGTTTCTAACGTGATGTCGTAAATAATTACATTTTTTCCGCTTACATTGCAAATGCAGACTGAACCCTACGAGATTTATCAAAATAATGTACTAAGTATTTGTACATCTTGAAAAAGTCTACAGAAAAGTCCGCGATGGTATATGTCTATTTCTTATGGATAACCCACAATAGCATTTTTTGTCATTTAGTTTTTACGAAAAAAAATGCCTTGTTTTCGAAGCAATTTTCTCAAATTCAACCCTTTTAATCTTTCTCAACAACTCAATGACACATAATGATGGCCAATGTTTTTTCATATTATCGACCAACTCATTAAAGAAAGTATTTGAAACATGTTGTAACAAAATGGTTCAACTAAAAGTTTAGGTTGTACTTATGCTTGCTTACTTGATGAGTTGCATTGCGATTTTATCGTGGAATCTACTTTAGATAACCCTTCGAAAGCAAGATATTTGCTTATAATTGAAATTTATCATTAATTGCAATTTTTTCTCACGCATTTAGGCGAAGAAAAATATCGTGAGGAAACCTGCATACCTCTAGAAAATTCTGGGGATGTGTGTAACCTACGAAGTGTACAAAAACGTAGTTCATAGACCCAATATTAATACGCCGCACTTTTAAAAGTAAGAACTTAAAAGTGCTTAATACAAAGAATTTTTCAAGACTCTTTTCTTTTTCTCACGAAAGCTTAATGTTTTCGTTAATGCATCGAATTCAAATTCATAATATTCTTTATTAAAGTAAGGTAAGTGCATTAGTAATTGATCGTTTTCTATAAAATTTTAAATAATAAGCGTTTTGTTTGTTGTAGCTAATAAAAATAGTATAAAAAACAGTTGTATAGTAAGCTTTATGTAGCATCGATTTAAAATAATCACATCACATCACAGATTTCATCATATATTTTCAAAGTTCCAAAATTTAATGTGACATCTGTGATTAAAGTGAACGAGTGGATAAATCGGTGCGAATATTCATGAAACTTAATATACCGAATATTTAATGATGAATATTAAATATTCGGAATATTAATTCGAATATTAAACATGTCGTTTATTTGTATGACAGATTTTACGCTACGCTTAGCTCTTTATTTGACGCGTTAAATTATAATTTAGGTTTATGTCCCGGTTGGCTGAACATTACTATAATGTTAGGCAGTTATGGGACCTCATTTTGCTTTGTTAAATAAACTAGTTATAGTTCTGTTTTAGTAACGCCGTGTGGTATCCGGCTTGATAGAATAGTACCACCCTCTTTTCTTACCGAGGTGTCGTAAAAGGCGACTAAGGTAAGTCGACCCGCCGTGTGGTATCCGGCTGAGTAGAATAGACCAACCTCATTTCTTACCGAGGTGTCGTAAAAGGTGACTAAGGTAAATTGACCCACCGTGTGGTATCCGGTTTAGTAAAATAGACCACCCTCTTTCTTACCGAGGTGTCGTAAAATACGACAGAGGTAAGTTGACGTCAGGCAGGCGGCCGGTCGTAAAAACGCAGCCAAATCATGTGACAGCATGTTTATAACATGTTGTGCCGACCCCACTTAGAGTGGGATAAGGGCAGGAAGATGATGAAGTTCTGTTTTAGTAGTGCCCTATTTGTTATTTATTTATTATTATTAATTCATCATCTTCCACCCCTCATTCTTCTCTAAGTGGGATAGGCACAACATGTTACAAGCATGATGTCACATGATTTGGCTACGTATTTTTGGACCGTCTGCCTGACGACATAGCCTTACATTGCTTTAGTCATATTTTACGACACCTTGCTTAGAAAGAGGGTGGTCTATTTTCAACCGGATGCCACACGATATATATATATATAACTTATTTAAATATTTCAGATTTATTTATCAAATATGGCTCAAACATTCCAGTAAAACCACGGGTAATTACTAGGTAAAAAAGAGAATATGTTGTAACAGAATATTGAATTAGGTACAGAGTGCTGATATTAATGGACATATGGCTTCGTTGAGGGTCGGAGAAGGCAGAGAAGGGGGAAGGCTTCACTATGTTTAGTATATTGCCTAAGGCCTTACATACACAGATGCGTGTCTGCCGCGACAATACTGCATATTAAATTTAAGACATCTATTTTGTAAACGCAAAATGAAATAAAACAAAATGAGATGAGATGAAATATGTTTTATTTATTTATTTCTTATTTATTTTCAGCTTATCACTAAGTAGTTTTATTACAATACATGTACTATACAAATTAGATAGTAAAACTAAGCTGCATCTTTTTCTATTTAATATAATATTAATGATAGTAAACTTATAATATACGGTGTAAACTTCTAAAAAGGTTTCTCCTCAGTATTAGCCAAAAGTCAAAAGTAAGATATTCTCCGTTTATATTCAGATGCAGCCCAACAGATGACGTCACGGACGGCACAACAGCTAAAGAGGGCATAATCTAATATTTTAGTCGGCTATAGAGCGACGCGTAAATGATCATGATAATTTGGGAGTGGCGTTGGGTGAAAAATACTTACATTCTTAAATAGATTTAATAACTTTGTAGCTTTTTACTTCTATGACATAGTAAGTAAGTAAGTAACGGCCTGTTACTATCCCACTGCTGGGCATAGGCCTCTTCTCTCCGTTTTTTTTTTTTTTTTTGAGAGAAGGATTGGAGCTAAGACCTACCACGCTGCTCCAATGCGGATTGGTAGGTTACACATATCCCCAGAATTCTCTAGAGATATGCAGGTATCCTCACGATGTTTTCCTTCACCGAAAAGCGTGTGATAAATTGCAATTATCAATTAGACACATAAGTTTTACTAGAAAACTCATTGGTGCCTGCCCGGGGTTTGAACCCTAGACCTCCTCGAAAGAGGCGCACGGTGTTACCGCTGGGCTACCACAGCTTCTCTTCTATGACATGCGCCAGCAAAAATAATGCCATCTAAAATTCATCGTCTTATCACGTTTTCGCTCAATGCGTCTCCCCTCGTACACACTTACTTTCAAAAACATTAATTATCTTACATATCACATTCCTTTATATTTAAATTCACAAACTGATAAGAATATTTTTTCCTAAAGTAAAAGTATGATTAACAAATTAAAATTCAATATCTGAAGCAATAATCACACATCAACGTTTGTTTCTGCTAGGTTGAACGGAACGCAGCTGTGTATATACGCCTTAATTCATAAGTAAGCTCATACGTCATCTCGCAATGTTATTAATAACGTTACTTTATTTGACATATTGAAAGGAATCTATATTTTATGTTTCGTGTTATATTTGAATATTGAACATACAAATAGTCTCTCACAATACACAATATAGCTGGCACATTTGAACCTTTCACATATCAGTAGATATTATTGATACCACCCTCATTTCTTACCGAGGTGTCGTAAAAGGCGATTAAGGTAATTCAACCCGTCGTGTGGTATTCAGCTGAGTAGACTAGTCCACACTCATTTCTTACCAAGGTGTCGTAAAAAGCGACTAAGGTAAGTTGACCCACCGTGTAGTATCCGGTTAAGTATAATAGACCACCCTATTTCTTACCGAGGTGTCGTAAAATACGACTAAGGTAAGTTAATGTCAGGCAGGCGGTCAGTCGTAAAATACATAGCCAAATCATGTGACAACATATTTATAACATGTTATGCCGACCCCACTTAGAGTGGGATAAGGGCAGAAGGATGATGAATTTACTATCCCACTGCTGGACATAGGCTCTCCATTTTCGGAGAGAAGGATTGGAAGCTAAGACCTACCAGGCTGCTCCAATATGGATTGTAAGTTACACATATGCCTAGAATTCTTAGAAGTATGTAGGTTTCCTCACAATGTAACCTACATAGTGGGTCAACTTACCTTAGTCACTTATTACGTCAAATCAGTAATAAATGTGAGTGGTCTATTCTATTCAGCCGGATACCACACGGCGGCCTCTTTGTTAACAGTCACGCGGGCATATAAAAAGAGTGGAAAACAATTTGTCCAATTTCCGCCGGATGCATGCTCCCTCCATAAAGCAGTCGCGTAATCTCTGCATGGCCCTTTAGAGAATACCTAACGATAGGGATGTCAAGAGGAAGTATTAAATTTTGACGATTATATCCAAAAAAACACTTTAGCTAATTAAAAATTAACTAGACACTAATTTTTAGAATGAGGAGTAACATTCCGCAATGTTACGATCCATAATATAAAGTAATAATGATTATATTGCTATTATCTATGATTAAGTATATAGAAAATATATATAATGCTAAATGTAGGGTGGACTATCCGTTTTCATATCTGATACAGGAAGGATTCGTACAACCACTTACACAAATCTCCACCTCCGCCACCACAATACAAAAGCACTACACATTAATTTGTATGTGCGTAGTGTATAATGTGTGACTGCGTGTGTGAGTTTTATTATTATTTTATATTATACTAGCAATCGTCAGTGACTCCGCCTGCGTGGAAAGATTAAAACCGTAATAACGTGTTTTGATAAGCAAAAGAATGATTAAAGTGGGTTAACCTTAAAAGCTAGACATATGCGTTCGCGGACTTTTATTTAGAGGGGAACAATTTTTTAATACATAATTTTTGAATAACTTTTACCGTTTACTTAGCGCACGCAAGGAAAGCTTTAAATTTTGCCGTTTTCGTAATATTTTATTCCTCTATAGCATTCCTCGATAAGTGGACTATTTTATGGTCAAAAAAAATTTCAAATCGGTCCAGTAGTTCCTGAGATTAGCGCGTTCAAATAATCAAACAAACAAACTCTTCAGCTTTATATATTAGTATAGCTTAGTCTAGATTGTATTATTTTACACCTGTGATTAGTTCCTGCGTTGCCTATACTAGTAGAGGATCCGCTTTTTTGAAATTGACCCTATCGATATTGCTTTAAGCTCCATTGTGCTTGGACGTTATTAAAGCTGTTATAACAATAGTGAAATTAGTTTGGCTGCTACTGAAAATCAGTGTTGGGCTTCCCAGCTCAATCGCTGAGTAGCTACCATTTTATATATGTATGTTTCAACTGTCGTTTGTTGTATACTTCACTGTATGTACACTGTTAGAATAGTAAAAAGTAGTAAGTAACGGCCTGTTACTATCCCACCGTTGGGCATAGGCCTCCTCTCTTCATTTTTTGGAGAGAAGGGTTGGAGCTAAGACCTACCACGCTGCTCCAATGCGGATTGGTAGGTTACACATATCCCTAGAATTTTCTAAAGATATGCAGGTTTCCTCACGATGTTTTTCTTCACCGAAAAGCGTGTGATAAATTGCAATTATCAATTAGACACATAAGTTATAATAGAAAAACTCATTGGTGTCTGTCCGGGTTTGAACCCATGATCGTCTCTAGAGATTCACACGGTCGCACCGCTAGGCCATCACAGCTATCACAGCAGAATAGTAATGCAATTATATAAATAAATATATATTCTTATTCTTAAAATAACCTCAAATAAAATAAACTGCAACCCTAGTACGAAGCAAAATTGAATATTGTTGCGACAACAACTTTATAGTAGTATAGTTTTATCATACATGTTTCTATCGAAATTGCCGCTGCGATTGTTTGTTGAGTCGTTTATGGTTTGGCCCGTTTATGAGTGTATTATGCAGTGCATACATTCTCCTGCCCTTATCCCACTCTAAGTGGGGTCGGCACAACATGTTATAAACATGTTACATGATTTGGCTACGTATTTTACGACCGGCCGCCTGACGTCAACTTTAGTTGCCTTTTGCAACACCTCGGTATGAAAGAGGGTGTTCTATTCTTCTCAGCCGGGTACCAAATGGCGGATCAACTTACTCGTACCTTCGCCGCCTTTTACGACACCTCGTTAACAAATGAGGGCGGTCTATTCTATTTGGCCAAATACCACACGGCGGAAGTGTATTAAACCATGTTGATTGAATTGTGAAAGCCTGTCACCCTCTCCGGGGAGTTACAGGTTCAATCCTTGAACCAACATGTATGAGTAACAACTATGAAAAAATATTATTAATATATATAACTTAAAAAAGGAAAAAAAACCAACCTTGCTACAGTGATAATAGATGACGTTTCTCAATGTCTTCCTTTTTCTGTTCAAATAACAGGATTCTATAACTAATATTTAACCCCGGTGTATAAGCATTAATTGTGCCAAATTTCATCTATATTGGCCATGAAAATAGCTCAGTTAAACAGAAACCAAAATATATAAAAACTTTCTTAAAATAACTCTTTCGACATAAGCCAAACAATGCGTTTCAAATTTCATCGATATTGGTTCAGCGGATTGCCGTAAAAATGAAACGGACAGACAGACAGACTTTCGCATTCATATTGAGTAAGTTAGTAGAGGCCTGTTACTATCCCACTGCTGAGAATAGGCCTCTTCTCTCCGTTTTTGGAGAGAAGGTTTGGAGCTAAGACCTACCACGCTGCTCCAATGCGGATTGGTAGGTTACACATATCTCCAAAATTCTCTAGAGATATGCAGGTTTCCTCACGATGTTTTCAGAAAAGCGTGTGATAAATTGCAATTATCGATTAGACCCATAAGTTTTAACAGAAAACTCATTGGTGTCTGCCCTGGTTCGAACCCGTGACCTCTTCGAAAGAGTCACAGGTGTTACCGCTGGGCTACCACAGCTTGCATTTATAATATTATAATATTATTCCTCATTTATACTTAGTATAATGTCCTTATTATCTTTGTAATGTCCTTATTATTATCCTCATTTATAATAAGGATAATGTCCGCTAGATTGAGTGAAAGTTAATAGTTAAATTAATGCTTGATGCTCCTTATTTACAATGTAAAACAGTGATTCACATAAAGTATACATTTCTCAAAGTCTAATGCAGATATTATAGAATGCATCATTATAATGGCAGAAATACTGTACTCGGGGCTCTTTGAATGTTTTCTTAACGTTTCCAACTTAATAATTTGTTTTCTTGTATATTTTTCCTTGCATAATGCAGTAGACTGGAAACTTGAACATTATTTATCAAGATATTACTTGTAAGCTTTTGCTAAACATTGCACATCACAACTGTGTTGAACAAATAAATAATTTCAAATTTATCTTTAGTAGTCATAAACGGTACACTCAAAATAATTTATAGAATTTAGGCGTTACTTTGCGGAGATCCATAATACAAAAGTAATAATAAGATAATTTTGCTATAATCCGCGATGAAGTAAAATAGAATATATATATAATGGTAAATGTAGAGTGGACAATCCGTTTTCATACCTGATCAGGATCACGGATTATACAAAAGTAATAATAAAATTATTTTGCTATAATCCGCGAAGAAGTAAAATAGAAAATATATATAATGCTAAATGTAAGTGGACAAGCGGTTATCATACCTGATACATGCAGGATTCGTAAAAACACATGCACAAACCTCCACCACCGCCACCACAATACACAAGCACTATATACGTTCACTATCACAAACTCAACAATCGATTGTTTGTGGAGGTTTGTGCAGTAACGCCTAATTCTATAAATTATCACGGATTATATCAAAATAATTTTATTATTATTTTTGTAACAGTACACTCACTTATGAGTGTAAAAGTGAATTTACTGAATATGTTGATGATAGAAATAAATAAAAAAAGTAAAGGTCTTTTGCTATCCCACTGCTGGGCATACGCGTCCTCTCTCAGTTTTCGGAGAGAAGTTGGAGCTAAGACCTACCGCGCTGCTCCAATACGGATTGGTAGGTTTCACATACCCTAGGATTCTCTAGAGATATGAAGGTTTCCTTACGAAGTTTTCCTTCACTGAAAAGCGTGCGATAAATCGCAAATATCGATTAGGCTTCATTTATTTTTGTTTTTTTTATAATTGACATTTTTTTATATTTATATATATATATATATATATATATATATATATAATATCATCATCCTCCTGCCCTTATCCCACTCTAAGTGAGGTCGGCACATACAACGACGGTAACATGGTATAAACATGCTGTTACATGATTTGGCTGCGTTTTTACGAACGGCCGCGTGCCTGAAGTCAACTTACTTTAGCCGTATTTTACGACAGCTCGGTACGAAAAGGGTGGTCTATTCGACTCAGCCGGATACCACGCGGAGGCTCAACTTACCTTAGTCGCCTTTTACGATACCTCGGCAAAAAATGAGATTGGTCTATTCTACTCAGCCGGATACCTTACGGCGGATCTACTTACCTTAGTCGCTTTTTACGACACCTCGGTAAGAAATGATGGGTGGTCTATTCTATTCAGTCGAATACCACAGGGCATTTCAATGTGAGAGTGTGTACTCAATATTTTCTAGAACTTTGTTATTTAACGTCTTTATTATTGCATTTTGTATGCACTGTAAAGTTGTTCTGAGAAAGTAAACATTTTTCAAGTTCTCGAGAAGACATTAAGAGCGCATCTCGGTAATGGAGAAAACAGTATGCAAGACATTCTGCGAATGCTTTTTATTAGTTTTCATCTTAACACTTTGTATATTTTAAACATTTTTTAAAGTATCTTTATTATTTAAATGAGTTAATCTTTTTTAAATTTAAACTATCGTGAGTCGTATTCATAGTTATTGTATAGAACCGGCTATACTCACGTGTTATTCTATCGGGTTAGCCCGACTAGTTTCGAACCCATCCGGGGCACTTATTCATGAGCTCTTTACACGACGTTATCGCGGCGGGAACTGCGTCCTGCAGCTCGCTGGGCGCGACTCGTGGGTGGCGGGGGTGCGGGGGGACACGGTGGCGGCGGTGGCCGCGCCTCTTCCAAGTGTTCCCTGTCGCTCTGGTCTTCGTCATCGCATGCACGGGCTACTCAACGGTCAAACTAGTCGGGCTAACCCGATAGAATAAGACGTGAGTATAGCCGGTTCTATACAATAACTATGAGTTAATCTTGTATGTATTAATAAATATATCGGAATCTCGGAAACGGCTCCAACGATATTCCTGAAATTCAGCATGCAGGGGTTTTGGGGGAAAAATTCGATCTAGCTAGGTATTCTATATATGTTTTCGGGAAAATGCTAAAATTTATGTTGAATTGAAAAGATAGTTTTCGCTGTCAAATGTCAAGTCAAGATAGCGCATTTGGGGAACAGGCGGTCTAGAGATGTGAAAATACCTAGTTTCGAATCCAACCTCCTATTTTAATTCTTTTTTCAATGTTAATTTTTTTATCTTTTAAAAAAATTACCGAGAGGGTAGGTCACCCAGGTATAGTTTTAAATTGTTGTTTAAATATAGTATACTGTTATCCCACAGTTGGGAAAAGGTCTGGTCTCTTTTTAGAGAGATTGCACTTTGGATGGTCTATTCTATTCAGCCGGATACCACACGACATATAATCTAGTAGCTAGCTAGTAGTCATGATCATCTTCCTGCCCTTATCCCACTCTAAGTGGGGTCGGCACAACATGTTATAAACATGCTGTAACATGATTTGGCTGCGTTTTTACGACCGGCCGCCTGCCTGACGTCAACTTACCTCTGTCGTATTTCACGACACCTCGGTAAGAAAGAGGGTGGACTATTCTACTAAACCGGATACCACACGGTGGATCATCTTACCTTTAGTCGCCTTTTACGACACATCGGTAAGAAATGAGGGTGATCTATTCTACTCAGCCGGGTACCACACGGCGGGTCGACTTACCTTAGTCGTCTTTTACGACAACTCGGTATGAAATGAGGGTGGTACTATTCTATTCCGCCAGGTACCACACGGCGTCTTAATAGTGCAATAAAGATTAAAAAAAAAGTGGTCTGGATATACTAGTAGTCAATAAATTAATATGGCTGTATAAGAAATCCGAGCCATTAGGCAGTGCTTATGACAAGCGCCTAATTATGTTGTGGGGCGGTTAATTTATGATGAAGGGGCGTGCAAAATTTGTTCCCGAAATGAAGTCAAGGGCGCTTCGTGGGCAAAGTTTTAGAAAACTGATGCGCGATATTGTATAATAAATAACTCACTGTAATCTTCTGAAAGTTTCACTTGGCGTTTTGAAGGTTATTGGGCGCGCTTAGGTAAAAATTATGAAAGCGGATTTTTTAGCGGACTCAAAAAAGTTGACTAGTGAATATTGAACCTTATATTTAAAATTATCGTATCATGATGTTAGTTACCAAAACTCTTCCGAATAAATAATTTACAGAATTAGGCGTTACTTTTCGGAGATCCATAATACAAAAGTAATAATAAAATTATTTTGCTATAATCCGCGAAGAAGTAAAATAGAAAATATATATAATGCTAAATGTAAGTGGACAATCGCTTATCATACCTGATACATGCAGGATTCGTAAAAAAATCACAAAGCTAATGGCTTTGCGATTTTGGGCGTGGAGTCTATGTCCTGATGATGCTTCGGTTGCGGGGCGAAACGATTGTTGAGTTTGTGATAGTGAACGAATATAGTGCTTGTGTATTGTGGTGGCGGTGGTGGAGATTGGTGCATATGTTTTTACGAATCCTGCATGTATCAGGTATGATAACCGATTGTCCACTTATATTTAGCATTATATATATTTTCTATTTTACTTCTTCGCGGATTATAGCAAAATGATTTTATTATTACTTTTGTCTTCCGAATAAAATATAAAATAAGCTCTACCGAAGCAGCTTGAATTAATTGTATAAAATTTTGTATGCATATTTAGTAGGTTTGAGAATCGGCTACTATTTATTTTTCCTTA
Source organism: Morpho achilles (assembly GCA_947086495.1). Classification (NCBI taxonomy): domain Eukaryota; kingdom Metazoa; phylum Arthropoda; class Insecta; order Lepidoptera; family Nymphalidae; genus Morpho; species Morpho achilles. The sequence continues at coordinate 13,700,585 of CAMTZB010000001.1, read as the reverse complement.
AGTGATAAGTGTTATCAACACCTTATCATCATCATCTTCCTGCCCTTATCCCACTCTAAGTGAGGTCGGCACAACATGTTCTAAACATGCTGGCACATGATTTGGCTGCGTTTTTACGACCGGCCGCCTGCCTGACGTCAACTTACCTCAGTCGTATTTTACGACACCTCGGTAAGAAAGAGGGTGGTCTTTTTTACTAAACCAGATACCACACGGTGGGTCAACTTACCTTAGTCGCCTTTTACGGCACCTCGGTAAGAAAGGAGGTTGGTCTATTCTACTCAGCCGGATACCTTAGTCGCCTTTTACGACACCTCGGTAAGAAATGAGGGTGGTACTATTCTATTCAGCCGGATACCACACGGCGTCGGTAACACACCACCGTTATCAACACCTTATATATTTTTTTATTTTTTGCAAAATTGTTGTTAATTTTTTTATAATGTACACTAGAAATTCCCTACAAATCATGGCAAAACAACGTTTGACGCGTCAGCTAGTAATTTATAGAAACAGACGTTACTATGTGAATGTATAATACAAAAGTAATGAAAATATTATTCTGGCGATAAAATTTTATTGCGGTTATAGAAATAATATTTCATTACTTTTGTAGTAATTTTAATTTAATTTACAAATGTATATAAAATTTTGCTATAATCAGCGATACAGCAAATAGAAAATATCATCATCTTCCTGCCCTTATCCCACTCTAAGTGGGGTCGGCACAACATGTTTTAATAACATAATTCGGCTAGGATTTTACGACCGGCCGCCTGCCTGACATCTACTTACCTTAGCCGTATTTTACGGCACTTTGATAAAAAAGAGGGTGGTTTATTCTACTTAACCGGATGACACACGGTGGGTCGTCTTACCTTAGTCACCTTTTACTACACCTCGGTAAGAAATGAGGGTGGTACTATTCAACGGATATCACACGGCGTTAATTTACAGTACAAATACAAAAGTAAAAAAAATATTTATCGCGGTTATACAAAAATAATATTTTCATTACTTTTGTAGCAATTTTAATTTTAATTTAATCTACAAAAGTAATAATAAAATTTTGCTATAATCGGCGATACAGTAAGTAGAAAATATATAATAGCCAAATGTTTGTTTTTATATCTAAAAGATGATTGTCTGTCTGTCTGTCGGTTACGCTATTTGCCATTTCACTATTCACTTCATTTGAGTATGTTTCAGAAGGTCACAAAAGTTTAACAGCTTTGCCATTCCAAATCACCACTGGGCATCAAACCGAGCCAAGCATGGCTAGGTTTAACTATGTTACTAAAATAAATAAGTATTTTAAGTTAAAGATGTCACGTATATTTTTAATTAATGTTTAGTTTTCAGTAATTATATTGTTTAATAACACGCATTGTACGTAATTAGTTGCGTGTCCAGAAAAAGACATTTTAATTTTATTGATCAAATCATTACATAAATAGCGACAGAAATCGACGACCTTATTTGTTTATTCATTCAGTGATTTGTTGCCCGAACGGTCCGAGGATCAATTATTATAACTAAGTCTATCATGCTATATTGCGTGATCCTTACAAAATATCGCCTTTATTACTATGTAGCTGTCGAAATACTTTGTTTTTACCTTAATATCGACTTCATTTAGGATTTCAACGCACACAGTTCGACCAACTGGAAACTTTAATAAATGCGTAGTAAATTAATAAGTTTTTTCATCGCCGTACAGCTTTACGGCCCACGATGCTAATAAAACTTCATCAGAGGTACGTGCTAGGACGGATCCGCAGCGACTTTTAAAAGCCTTAGCGAGGGGGGAGAAGGCGTCGCGACGCTCAGTCGGGCGCCGGCCTCTGGCAGCGCCGGTCGCATTTATGGCGCGCGCCAGGTAAAGGGCATGCGGCCCGCGCTCGCCGCGCTCGCGGCCAGCTGCGTGGTGGCGCGCGCCGAGTCGCCCTCAGCGCGTCTCGCCACGCGCAACACCACGTTCCAACACGTGCTGCAATGCTCCGACGGGCTGATCCTCCCGGCCTGGCTCCCTCTCGAGGATGTCCCCACACTCGAGATAACCTTCCGCGGATTTATTTATTTTCTCACGCTCATGTACCTGTTCATCGGAGTGTCCATAGTGTCCGACAGATTTATGGCAGCAATAGAAGTGATAACATCCAGGGAAAAGGAGGTGCGCGTGCGGCGGAATGGCAGCGATCAAATTATAGTCGTGCGAGTATGGAACGAAACCGTGGCTAATTTGACCCTAATGGCCCTCGGGTCCAGTGCACCAGAAATATTGCTATCGGTCATTGAAATAGCTGGGAAAAACTTCGAAGCCGGGGAGTTGGGGCCCGGTACTATAGTTGGATCCGCTGCGTACAACTTGTTTGTAATAATTGCAATATGTGTTGCGGTGATACCAGATGGAGAGGTGCGTAAGATCAAACATCTAAGAGTGTTCCTTGTAACCGCAACCTTTTCAATATTTGCGTACGTCTGGCTCTATCTTATTTTAGCAGTGATATCGCCAAGTGAAGTTGAAGTATGGGAGGGCGCAGTCACATTTTTGTTCTTCCCTGCTACCGTGATGACAGCATATATAGCTGATCGGCGATTGCTAGTTTATAAATATCTAAAAAAGGGCTATCGGGTTAACGAGCGTGGAGTAATCGTAGAAGTAGAAGGTGATGGATCCGTTGAGATGGCATTGAAACCAAACGCTGATGAGTTTGCATCCGACGATGAAGAGGGTCGTGAGTTAGAGAGATCCCGCAAAGAATACATATCGGTTCTGCGCGAATTAAAAAGACAACATCCAGACGAAGATTTGGAGACAGTAGAACGAATGGCATTAGAAACATTGATGGCTCGTTGTCCGAAATCAAGAGCTTTTTACAGAGTGTCTGCTACTCGTAAAATGATTGGTGCAGGTGATTTTTCTCGCAAAATATCTGAGCGAGCGCAGAGCGATTTGAGCGAAGTGAAAGCTGAGTTGCAGCGTCGAGATTCCGCCTCAGTGATTGCTGAACCCAAAGGTCCGAATGTTCGCTTTGATCCCGATCACTACACTGTAATGGAAAATTGTGGATCGTTCGAGGTCAGAGTGATCCGTCGCGGAGATTTGCACGGAGAAGTGACAGTGCAATACACTACTGAAGATGGAACTGCTGAGGCTGGTTCAGACTACGTTGCAGCGCAAGGCACGTTAACATTCGGCAACGGAGAGACCGAGAAAAAGTTCAGCGTCCAAGTGATAGACGACGACGTGTTTGAGGAGGACGAGCATTTTTACGTGCGTTTGGCTTCACCGAAAGGTGCTTGTTTGGCCTCGCCGTCTACAGCTACAGTGGTGATTTTGGACGATGATCATTCCGGAGTGTTTTCGTTCCCCGAAAGAGACTTCGAGTTGACTGAATCGGTTGGGACCTACGATCTGCGTGTGGTGAGGACGGCGGGTGCTCGCGGCAAGGTGCGGATTCCGTATTGGACGGAAGATGGTACTGCGAAAGGCGGGTCGCAGTATGAGACCGTGCAAGATCACGTCGTGTTCGAAGACAACGAAACTGAGTGAGTACTGTTTTAATTTTATTATTTCTTACAATAACCCTTTTCATCAAACGACGGACGTCCACTGTTGGCCTCGTAACGGGATTTCCACAGCACACAATCTTTTGTCGCTTGTATTCAGCGGCTCCCCGCGACCTTCTTGAGGTCGTCAATGTACTTCGTAGGGAATCTACCGACGCAACGTTTTCCTGTGTAGCCCGCCATTCCAGCACCATAAGACACTAACGCCTATCGATGGTCCACACTATGGATACAATGATCCTATTATTATAAAAACTATATTATTAGTAGCTTTCGCTTTTTATTTTAAAGATTATTTTACTGTTTATTTTACAGGTACGGTAGTTTTAATGAATATTGGTAGAGATCTATGATCCCGGAAAAAGAAGGTTACTCAAAATCAGATCAGATGTTGTTATATATAAATATGAATAATGATATTCATTTACACTACCTTTTAAGCAAAATTACTAGACTATTCCATGTTCCTTTTTCTAAAACTAAATATCCTGGAAAGAAAGAAAGAAAGAAAGAAGATATTTATTCGAAATAATGCATCACTTACAGGCTAACAATCTCAAAACTATACTAAACATGCCTTAACTAATAACTAAATAACTATTTTAATTACTGTATAATTTGTTGTTGTAAGACAAAATTATTTATTTCATGATATTGATATTTAACGATAAAATATTTCATTTAATAATAAAATAAGAAAATACTATGTCAAAACACTCGTAACTTATAATTTGTGTAACATTTTTTTGTGTAAACTTTAATGATGTAAAGTAAGCTTTTTTATGTTTATATATTCATACAATCATTTTTTTCCCAAATAACGATAAAATAAAAAAATATTCTACGTAGGCAAAATCACCGTTACCACTTACTTTCAAATATGTTTGATTAAATGTTGATGTAAAGAAGTATAGACGTTTGGTATCCGGCTGAGTAGAAAAGACCACCCTCACTTCTTACCGAAGTGTCGTAAAAGGCGACTAAGTTAAGCTGACCCGTCGTGTGGTTTCCGGCTGAATAGAGTATACCACCCTTGTTTCTTACCGTGGTGTCGTAAAAGGCGACTAAGGTAAGTTGAGCCGCCGTGTGGTATCTGATTAATTGCAATAGACCTCACTCTTTCTTACCTTAGTCCTAAAATACGACTAACGTAAGTTAATGGTTAGCGACCGGTTAAAATACGTAACATGACAACAGGTTTATAACATGTTGTGCCGACCCCACTTACAGTGGGATAAGGGCAAAAAGATAACTTTAAGTTATACAGTATACATTTAAATACTACTGGATTGGAATTATACATCTGAATAATTTGAAGACATTATAATGCTTTTCAGATTTTGTACAAAATATATATAAGGTGTGAATAATACAAACAAATGGTGAATAAATGACAATATAATTACTTTCTGAACTTATTTCGAAGCAATAACTACTAATGGCGCTTCATGTAGCAAGTTCCGTCTACATCTTTGTCTAAATCATCATCATAAAGTTTTTTTTTTTCTTTTTTTTTTTTTTCCGATTTTAAGTGGGTCGCTGTTGTATTTTTATTCGGCCCACTGCTGAGAAACGCCTCATTTGGCCAAACTCATCCAGGTCAAGGGTGGTGGTGGCCACCCTGCCTGTTCGCTTAAATTGGTACACAGTATTTACAACTTACAACTAAAAATCTTAAACTAACTTAACAGTTAACACTAAAAGAACAAACATAAGTGAGACTCATACTAAACATTTAAAACAAACAGGTGACGTAAACATTATTATTATTTTTTTTTTATAAAAGAAGGAGGTGTATAACATAAATAACAATAACATGCAAGATCAAACACTTAATTAAAAAGAATTTTTTTTTTTTAAATCTTGTATTTTATAGGTAGAGGGGGGGGAGGCAAGAGCGATGCTCTTTGTATTGTGGAGTGCTGGGGCGAGAGGGGTTAGTGTTGTAAATTGTATCATCATAAAGTATGTCTGTATGTTCGTTATAAAATACGAAACAGCTGGGCCGATTTTTATGACAGTTTCAGTCAATCTTTAAATTATTTCAGTATAATTTAATTTTCATTAATTTATTTAATTTTCAGTATAATTTAATTTAATTAGTCAGTATAATCCTGTAAATGCGGAGGATTTTTTTTGATCGATGAGAGTATTGTTTTTAGTAAGTCAAAACTAGACTGAACTACAGACGTAGCCGGACGCCAGTTAAATATCTGTAATATATTCTTCACAGTTTATTTTTGTGCATTAAATTAACATAATTATAAAAAAAATTGGTGTATGGTGCGACTCCTACTTTGCGCCTGGCAAAAGTACGAAATTCGTGTGTGGGTTTGGGTATAAGATTCTATAATTAAATTTCGATATCAATTTTACTTTTGTCATTACAGCAGTTTAAAAACACTGTTAAAAAGAGGCTGATACAGAAAGCCTACTATACTGTTGAGGATTACTAAGAAGATATGAATGTGTGGATATAGCTCTCTTTGAACCTGTACAAGACAGTAACGACTTAATGTAAATAGTATTAAGAATTTTATTTTTAAAAGTGCAACCGCCGAGTTTCTTTCTGGCTCTTCTCGGTAGGAACAGCTTTACGAACCAGCAGTAGAGTTGACGATCCAAATACAATCTAATATTGTACGCCGTGTGGTATCCGTCTGAATAGAATAGTATCAACCTCATTTCTTACCGAGGTGTCGTGAAAGGCGACTATGGTAAGACGACCCGCCGTGTAGTATCCGGCTGAGTAGAATAGACCAACCTCATTTCTTACCGAGGTGTCGTAAAAGGCGACTAAGGTAAGTTGAGCCACCGTGTGGTATCCGATTTAGTAGAATAGACCACCTAAAATACGACTAAGGTAAGTTGACGCCAGGCCGGCGGCCGGTCTTAAAAACACAGCCAAATCATGTAACAACATGTTTATAACCTGTTGTGCCGACCCCACTTAGAGTGGGATAAGGGCGGGATGATTACAATCTAATATTGTAATCCAAACGCCCGCGCATACTTTATATAACTGCATCATTATATACCTATATCTAATTTCACCCACTAAGCATGTAAAGTACATTATATAAAGTAGGTTTATTTAATATTCCAGTTTGTTCGATAATCGCCCTGACATTGTGTGGTTTCTCTAACCTTTGCATATAACTAGTTAGGTTTCAGTTACAGCTGCCGTTATAATGAAGTACCTGCTTGATCGAGCCTTGGTCTGTAATTTTTACAAAAAAAAAGAAGCTTAAAAAAAAAGAAACAAATTATTGGATAGAAGGGGCTTGATCCTAGGTATATTAATTTTTCGCGACCACCCGTTCCCCGAATAATCTACGCTGACTTGACAATTAAAGGCAAAATTAGTGTTTTATATATTTAATGTAAATACGCCGTGTGGTATCCGGCTGAATAGAATAGTACCACCCTCATTTCTTACCGAGGTGTCGTAAAAGGCGACTAAGGTAAGTCGACCCGCCGTGTGGTATCCGGTTTAGTAGAATAGACCACCCTCTTTCTTACCTTAACTCTCTCTCTTACTCTTTCTCTTAAAGTACGACATTGATAAGTTGACGTCAGGCAGGCGGCCGGTCGTAAAAACGCAGCCAAATCATATGACAGCATGTTTATTACATGTTGTGCCGACCCCACTTAGAGTGGGATAAGGGCAGGAAGATGATGATATATTTAATGTAAATGTTAGTATTCTTTTAATGTCCAAACATAGGGAACGATTTTTTATATAAAACCTAGCTAGATCGATTATAGTCCCCCAAACCTCCTTCCTGTATGCTGAATATCAGAAAAATTGTTGGAGCCGTTTCCGAGATTCCAAAAACACATACATACACGATTAACTTATTTAAATATTAAAGATTAGTATATGGATATATCATAGAAGAAATATGCAGAAGTAAGTAATAAGGAGAAATTTTATGTTTTCGATTCTAAAAGCATAAATATTAAATTTTATAAAAGTAACATTTTAATTAAAGAAATCATATCAAAATAATTTTTATTCTAATAAGCTCTTAAGCACTTTGGAATCGTCAAAGATCAATATGATTAATGAAGCTACAACTGGTGCGGAATGGAATACTGCCTAGCAATCGCCAGCGGCTCCGCCCGTGTGGAAAGATTAAAACCGTAATATAGTATTTTGATAACCATAATAATGGATAAAGTGAGTTAACCTTAAAAGCTAGACATATGCTGTCGCGGACTTTTATTTCGAACTTTTAGATGGGAACAATTTTGTAATACACGATTTCTGAATAACTTTCACCGTTTACTTATCGCACGCAAGGAAAGTTTTACCGTTTTTGCAATATTTTTTATTGCTGCTCCTCTCCTAGTCATCTCAGCGTGATGTTATATAGCATAGTCTTTCTCGATAAATATACTATCTTACACTCAAATAATTTGTATTTTATTATTTATTTTTGTATTTCGTATTTATTGCAATTTGGCTAAATAAAGTTTATTATTATTATTATAATTTTTCAAATCGGTCAAGTAGTTCCTGAGATTAGCGCGTTCAAACAATCAAACGAACTCTTCAGCTTTATATTATATTAGTATAGATAGTAGATATTATAGACATTATATTTATAATATAGATATTATAGATAGTATAGACGAATGGTTAGTATCAGCGAAAATAAGGACACACCCATTGCGCAAGTTACTCAACTTCCTCTGCTACTTGTTCAGTAAATTAGATTTAATTCGCGCGCCAAGTCTTATGTCAACGGCTGGAATACCAATAAGTTACAAAACTGCCTTCGACCAATAAAAAGTAGCGACGAAACAGCGATTAATTCAGCGCGAAACATTACACTGTAAGCCGTTCTCGGAAAATTGAATGGAAAATTAATTTACAGTTTGTTTCTGTGTAATTTTCTATAAGATTTCGTCATAGTAAAATAGGAGCTGTAATATTGACGTTTGATTGTACTGCCTCAACAAGATATCATCATAATCAACTCATCATCATCATCTTCCTGCCCTTATCCCACTCTAAGTGGGGTCGCCACAACATGTTATAAACATGCTGTCACATGATTTGGGTGCGTTATCACGACTGGCCGCCTGCCTGTCATCAACTTACCTCAGTCGTATTTTACGACAACTCGGTAAGAAAGAGGGTAGTCCATTCTACTAAACCGTATAACACACGGTGGCCCAACTTACCTTAGTCACCTTTTACGACACCTCGGTAAGAAATGAGGTTGGTCTATTCTACTCAGCCGGATACAACACAGCGGGTCAACTTAACTTAGTCACATTTTACGAAACCTCGGTAAGAAATGAGGCTTGTACTATTTTATTCAGCCGGATACCACACAGCGTATCGTCATAATCAACTATAGTCTAATAACTTGTAAGATTCGTCATCCTCCTTTCCTTATCCCTCTCCAAGTGGGGTCGGCACAGATTGTTATAAAAATGTTGTCACATGATTTAGCTACTTATTTAACGACCGGCCGCCTGTATGTTATTTATTGATCAAAGATATCTGAACGTATACCTAATACTGCTATAAGATGCTATGTTGGAGTCGTCTCATTTTAACTGTAAACTCATAGGATGATTTTATACTTGAATATTCGTGGTTTGAAGACATAATTAAAACGTATTAGTTTCGGGTAACTCATAGGATGCTTTGTAAATGTCTTAAGGTTTAAAAGTATTTTATTTTTTCTCAAGGCTCCTTAGTGGTGATGGTATGGCCAGAGATATTCTATGTTATGACGTCACGCGATATATTTAGCAGAACTGATCGTCCCACTCAAAGTGGCGAGACCCAAAATGTTTTAATCATTGGATGATTTTACTAGTTATATTACGACCTGCCTGCCTGACGTTAACTTACCTTAGTCGCCTTTTGCGACATCTCATTAAGGAAGAGGGTGGTCTATTCTACTTAGCCGGATATCACACGGCGGGTCAACTTAACTAAGTCGCCTTTTACGACACCTCGGTAAGAGATGAGATTGTTCTATTCTACTCAGGCGGATATCACACGACGGATCGACTTACCTTAGTCGCCTTTTACGACAACTCGGTAAGAAATGAGGGTGGTTTATTTTATCCAGCCGGATACCACTCGGCTAAAGACTGCGGTTTAATAATGTAAATTGAAAATGTTTAAACGATTGACCGCCGAGTTTCTAAAAGCAACATTCCGAACCACATGTAGCTTCATTAATCATATTGATCCTTGACGAAATATTTTGTTACATGTTTCTAATACAACCTCCTTCATACAGTTGGTCATTAATATGAAAAAAACATTGTGGCCGTCATTATGTGTCATTGAGTTGTTGAGAGAGTAAATGAATTATTGCATAAGAATAAATTTTTTTTAATTTATTTATTTATTTCAGCCAACTAAGGGGCCATAAAAACATAACACTACATTACATAAAACATATAATCTAATTAATCCTAAGACAGGACCGATTTGCCAGCATATGAACCATTGCGCAATGATTCAAATGCGGACAATCGATCCTGTCAGCAAATGCCCTTAGGACGCTGTTGGAGCTTGCCCGGACTCTGCGCAGCAAGGATGTGCACCGCTTACGCATGGTCGTATAGAAACAATCCACACGTGCCGCGGCGAACATTCCCGACGCACTGCAAAATCGGGGCAGCCCCATCAGCATCCTAAATGCATTATTAAATTGAACGCGCAGGGCGTTGTACTGCTTTTTCGTATAATCGATCCACAGACTACTCGTGTAAAGAGACGTACAGTACGCTCTGAAGAGGGTTACTTTCAACGAAATTGAGCAGCGAGCAAATCTGCGGATGATCATATTTGGCCGGACAGACAAAGTCCTGCGCTCCCTTTCAATGTCTACATCATCTTTCAGGTCAGAGGTAATCACGTGCCCGAGATACTTAAATTGTTCCACCCTCGTCAGTGGGTTCCCATATAGTTTTTTAGGCGGCACAGTGTATGTTAATGATTTCCCTCTGACCCCAAAGACCATGCACTCACTTTTCCTGACATTATATATCAAGCCATGAACCTGGGCATAGTTTCACATATGCCCAACAGTTTCGTTAAACCGCATACAGAAGCGCTCAGCAGCACCATATCGTCAGCGTAACTGATGTTATTCAGACAAACTCCGTCAACATGACACCCGACACGCGTACTGCTCAGCGCCTCTATAAGCGCGTTTATATACAGGTTGAAGAGCTTTGGTGAGCTTAACCCTCCCTGCCTCACTCCACACACCAATCTGTAAGGATTAGAGAACGTTTCCGACCATCTCACGACATTGACCTGGTTTTGATACCAAAATTTAAATATCTTATTGATTTCACTGGGGATACCAGTATCTTTGAGTTTTTGCCATAAGATATCGTAATTCACCAGGTCAAAGGCCTTCGACAGATCAAGGAAACAGGCAAAAACGGGGGTGTGACGCACTGAATAATACTTGACAGTTTCCTTCAAACACAATATTGCTGACTCTGTGGATAAACCTGGTCTGAAACCAAACTGATTGGTATGTAGGTTTATGTATTTGTCAAGTAAAGTATTAAGCAAACTGTCAAGTACTTTAACTAAAATAGTGGCAAGTGAGATTGGTCTGTAGTTAGATTTGTCACTTACGTCACCAGTCTTGTTTTTTATAATTGGTACCACCACAGTTTTCATCAAAGCCGCCGGTAAATACGAATGTGATATACATAAATTATAAAATGCTGCCAACAATCTAGGCAAAGGAGAAATATCGTTGTTTTTATAATTTCTTTTATAAAATTTAATATTTATGCTTTTAGCATCAATAAGGCAGGCAGGGCAGAAGTGACGTATGAGTGTAAAAGTTTTTTTCTACTTTTTTTTTCGTAAGAAAGTATTCGTTGTTCCTTATTTCATAATGGCTAACACAGACCTACAATTTAACCATATAATGAGTACGTTGGTCTCAATCACGCAGTAATTCGTCTTCGCCACCGACCGCGACCACTTCGCTCTGGGTTTTACTGCTAATGCAAAATCGATGCTTAATGCTCGCCGGTCGTCGATTTGTGCACTGCAACGCTATAAACTCTCAATTCAAAGAATAATATTCAACAAAAAAATGATGTATATTTATTTTATTTTTTATTTATACTGCAAAAATATAATAAAATTATTTTGCGAACAATTAGATTTTTGTCGCGGATTATAGTAATAATTTAATTATAAAAACAAGCATTAAAAAAAAACAAATTAAATCTAATTAAATAATAACTAAAGAATAAATTAATAAATATATATATATTTACACTAAATCAAAACCATCCATTCCATTGCAATGGGGTAGAGTTCCTAAAATACTGGCAGCGTTGCCCCTTTGTATGGCCAAACTTATTCGTTGGCCAAGGTAGCTGCCAGCTCTCGGGTCCCCGGTACGCTCTACGAGCCTTCTAGCGAGCTCGTTGAAGAACGTATGAGCGTCCGGGCCCCATGGACATAAGGTCTCTATACCAAAAGGCACAAAAATGAAGCTTCTATTTATGTCTTCATATTTGCGCCTCTTGGCATGTTCTGCAGTGGTAGCTGCTGCTCCCGCCATAGTAGAGGTCCCTTGTATATGTGATGCAGCTAACGTGTCTACACATGTACCATCCCAAACAAGTGACCTCCCCAGTTTCCAAGGTATGAGAGTCATACCATCAGGTCTCTTGCCATCGCTACGAGCCAATCCATTTGGTTCTAAAACAGCAGGCACATTAGCGGTAGCAAGAGATTTCCGGATGATCTCATTTAAACTATATTATATTTATACTATATTTATTTTATATCTATACTATACTAGACCAGTCTACAGAAAGGTTTAAGTTAAGTATAAGAGATGTACTTATACGTAAAGCATATTAAAAAATTTAGTATTATTTGGATGATAAAAAAGCCTGGATTTGAAAATCTTTTCAGCTTCATACAAGACTGCGGTTTAATAATGTAAAATTGAAAATGTTTAATAGATTGACCGCCGAGTTTCTTTCTGATTCTTCTCGGTAAGAGCAACATTCTGAACCAGTTGTTTAATCATATTGATCCTTGACGATCCAAAAGTGCTTGAGAGAGCTTATTTGAATAAAGATTATTTTGATTTGATTTATGTACAGATTATTTTTGGAAAAACATTCATCATCTTCCTGCCCTTATCCTACTCTAAGTGGGGTCGGCACAACATGTTATAAACATGCTGTCACATGATTTGGCTGCGTTTTCACGATCGGCCGCCTGCCTGACATCAACTTACCTCTGTCGTGTTTTACGACACCTCGGTAAGAACGAGGGTGGTCTATTCTACTAAACCGGACACCACACGGTGGGTCAACTTACCTTAGTCGCCTTTTACGACACCTCGGTAAGAAATGAGGTTGGTCTATTCTACTCAGCCGGATACCACACGGCGGGTCGACTTACCTTAGTCGCCTTTTACGACACCTCGGTAAGAAACACTTTCAAGCCGAGTGAAAATGGGAGTGGCCTTGTGGTGGGGAATTTCCAGTATACAGTAGACTTGCCTTCTTAAGACTAACTTGGGGATCCGTCTCTCCTCACTACTTATGCATTTAAGCAGATATAGGATAAATCTATAATGACTTTTATTTACCAGTCCTTGGAGCTTCATTACTATATCCTGCTAGGCTACCAATATTTACATAGATTTTAGACTTTAAGTTAGTATCAATATTAATTATACGTGTCCTTTACTGTATCATAGCTTCTTTAGAAATTGGAAATGTATACAGGCACAACTGCGAAAAACGTATTAAACTGTATTTATTTAAGATAATGTTACAGCTAGTAGGATAAGGGTTAAATTGTAGTTACCGCGCGAAATAAATATGTGTTCCTTAGTGTTAATAAATTAAGTTAAGTTTGTAACACCCTTCCCTTCCTAATCCTATACCACTCCTAATTAGGGGATTTGGCGATTTGGAGGAGAGAGGATTGCGCGGACGGGGGTGGTGGTGGATGTATCCATTAGCAAAAGCCACCAACCCTACCTGGGCAGCGCCTGCTCCTCTACGTCTCCCTAGAACCTAATACCATTCGGTCTGATGAGCAGATGCTGCGCGGCCTTGCGCGTGGGGTGGACGTATCCAATAGCGGAAGCCTCCGACCCGGTCAGCGCAGCGTCTTCTCATTGACCTTTTCCTTTCATTATTTTTCTCAACATATATCCATTCCTCCTAGGCGACAGGATGATGCAGTGTTGGAGGAATTCTGCGCGGGCAGGAAGGTGATATACGTATCCTATAGCGGAAGCCATCAGACTTGCTTGCGCAGACCTCCTCTGTACTCCTCCCCACACCGTTTCCTCTCCTCTTCACTACCCTACCCCTTCCTATATTCAGTAAGCACAACAGTGTATATAATCCATCACAGGCGGGGTGGTGGTGAACGTATACAATAGCGTAGCCACTACCCCTTCCTAAGCTGAGTTTGGCCACAGTGTTGGCGTTTCTCTGCAGTGCTCATCCAAAATAGCCGTGAAGCACTTAAAATTGGAAAAAAAAAAACCTCGGTAAGAAATGAGGTTGGTACTATTCTATTCAGCCGGATACCACACGGCGTTCAAAAGTTTTTTACCAATAATATTTTTGGAAAAACATTATTGGTAAAAAAAGTGTGCACAAAGGTCAACTTATCTCTATGAAAGTGATCTCTGCTAGCTAACTACGAAGTGAGACAAGTTATATTTAAGAAAAAGTTGGTACGCAAATATAAACATATTAACTAGTCAAGTTAAAAATGTGTTTCAAACATCTCATGTCGTTTCCCAAACTTGTAAATTGAGACACTACTTCATTGACCACAATTTAGTGTTAAAATTCATTATACTGTTTTTAAATTTTGCTCGATATCTCCTTTAATATTAAATTATTTAATAGAAAGTCTTACATACTAATTTTAAAACCTAACTGCATTTTAAAATCATAAAGTGCAAGCCAATCACAGCATGGAATCGTCCATATTGAGCCGCCATTATCCCTGGAAAGAATGGCGAGTGTTGATGCATAATGGATAGCAAATGCTGTCTCAAAATAGAAATGAAATGGCGTCCAGTATATCAAAATATTTTTTGTATCCACTTATATCATTTGCTATACGCTGAGTTGTATCGGTCGAAGAACGAAAATTATTGATATATATGTCGCGAAGCTGATTAGCCGTGTTGTATCCGGCTGAGTAGATTAGACCACCCTCATTTCTTACTGAGCTTAAAGAAAGAGGTGCCAGAGTTGACGAATGATAGCAGAGAATATAAGAGAATAACATGTTAAGCCGATACTACTTAGAGGATAAGGACAATAGATTAAGTTGTATAATACTATATTTGATTTTTTAATAAATAACGTTATAGATTGGCCTATTTTTCCGTTTTTTTTTTGGAGAGAAAGTTTAGAGCTAATACCACGTTGCTCCGATGCTGATTGGTAGTTTATACATATAACTAGAATTCTCTAGAGATACGCAGGTTTGGTCACGATGTTTTTCTTCAACGCAAAGCGTGTGATAAATTGCAATTATCAAAAGTAATGAGAATATTATTTTGCTATAATCCGCGATAAAAGAAAATATATGTAATGCTAAATGTAGAGTAAAATATTCGTTTTCATACCTTTGCTCGCTTTTTGCTTTTGTCGTGGAGTCTATCTCCTGACGATGCTTCGGTTACGGGGCGAAACAATTGTTGAGATTGTGGTGGTGAATGTTTGCAGTGCTTGTGTATTGTTGTGTCATCGGTGTCGGTTAGTGGATAAGTTCTAACAAATTCTGCATGTATCAGGTATGAGAACGAATAGTACACTCTACATTTAGCATTACATTTATTTTCTTTTATCGCGGATTATAGCAAAATAATATTCTCATAACTTTTGTATTACGGACCTCCGCAAACTTACGCCTAATTCTATAAATGATTGAAATTATCAATTAGATACATAAGTTTTAGCAAAAAAACTCATTCGTGCCTGCTCGGGTTTGAACCCTGATTTCCTCGTAACAATGTCACCACTGGGCTACCACAGCTTGTTCAATGCCATAAGAACCTAATAAATATTCAAGTAATGGGAGACATCCCCCGTACATTATCAGACTGTGTAAATCGTGAGGCGACGCGGTATTTAATTAAGTCTAGACTCGGCTATATAATCTGGATGCAGACAGATAATACTGAATCGCTTAGAGGAATGCGAAAATTACTTCTAAGGAAATAAAGTTAGAATAGTTGAAGTTTCAGTGACGAAGAATTCCAACTTAGCAAAACTTACTTTAAAATTTATACTTGCATTTCTACTTTACTTTTGTTGTTCATAGCTAAAGCTAGATGCAGAGTACATTTTTTTGAGATTGTAAAATATAATAAACGTCTGGCAATACGAAGTAAATCCAAATCTAAATTATTTATATTCAAATAAGCTCTTTCAAAACTGTGATGCTGTGATGATGATGATGTGATGGGAAGCTGTGATGGCCCAGCGGTCCGACCGTGTGAATCTCTAGAGACGATCACGGGTTCGAACCCGGGCAGACACCAATGAGTTTTTCTCTTAAAACTTATGTGTCTAATTGATAATTGCAATTTATCACACGCTTTTCGGTGAAGGAAAACATCGTGAGGAAACCTGCATATCTCTAGAGAATTCTGGAGGTATGTGTAACCTACCAATCCGCATTGGAGCAGCGTGGTAGGTCTTAGCTCCAATCCTTCTCTCCCAAATACGGAGAGAAGAGGCCTATTCTCAGCAGTGGGATAGTAACAGGCCGTTACTTAAGCTCTTTCAAACACGTTCGAGTCGTCAAGGATCAATATCTTTAATATTTAAATGAGTTAATCTTGTATGTAAATAAATAATAATAAATAAATAAATAAATAAATATATGGGTTCATCAATCATGGGTTTTGTGAAAAAAAAACGATCTAGCTAGGTTTAATTAAGAAAAATCTCGTTTTATTTGATTTTGTTCACTAAAAAAACTACAGGAAATTGAAATAGATAGCAACTCACAATTTGAGCTATCAAATGCAAGGCTGTGACAGCTTAATGGTAACGCGCGCACCAAAAAAGGTTCGAAACATGGATTCGATTTCCACATGTTACCTGTCGCTTTGACTCTTTTTTTTATTACATTTTTTTGGTAACTTAAAAAAAAATTTACCCAGTTAACTCAGGTACTTTACTTTATCAAGTATTATAGCAATATAATTATATTATTACTTTTGTAATTTTTAGTATTTTACGACTGCCTTTTTTTCATATAATAACGATCGAGTTAGAGAAATGTGAGGACAATATTGTCGTTGTTGTAGGAGAACAGGCCAGGGATACAAATGAATAACTGAATTAAATGTAATAATTAACGTTTATTCACTGTACTACACTGGAAGGCAATATGTCCGATCACTATGACGTAGTTTTAAGAAGTAAAGAGACAAACTTTTTTTTTTTTTTTCGGACACTAACTAAGGCTGTTAGCCATGAAGGCTTTGACAGCGTCACCGGGAGAGTGGGCGAGCGCAGAAGCATCGCCGGGGGTGAAGTGCTAGGAGAGAGGGTCTCGAAAGAGGCCCGCAGTATCCTGGGAGCGTCGCCTTAAGGGTGCCTCCCGTGAGACCGAACCTCGGCTTAAAGCGACGCGCTGTGGAGGACTATTGTCGGACTGTGATGAGACAAACATGGCGGATGCTGCTTTTATACAATTAATTAAGGGTGGCCAGTTTATAAAATAAAATGTAATGATTTTTTTAACAAATAAAGCATAAATGCTAACAATTGTTATATTCGAGTGTTAGCTTAGACATCTAAGTTGTGAGATAAAAAACGATGGCGACATTTATTTCAATAGATTTCGTGTTATACATAAATACGATACAAAAGAGGAAGCTTTCATCTGAAAGGTTCAAAGATAAATCTCGTCAAACACGTTTGTGACGAGTGAACGTTTGATACAAGCTTTTTGATACTTTTTTTTTATTTATTTAACTCTGCTTTTGTGTCCCTCAGTCGATTGTGAAACATTTTTGCTACTCACATCTGATAGTTGTTGTATGAAAGGTACGGAATTAATGGTACACTACAAGCACTGCATACATGTGTTGATAAGGCCGCCTGCCTGACGTCAACATACCTAAGTCGTATTTTACGACACCTCAGCAAGAAAGATGGTCTATTCTACTAAGCCGGATACCACATGGTGGGTCAAATTACATTAGGTCGCCTTTTACGACACCTCGTTAAGAAATGAGGGTGGTACTATTCTATTCAGCCGGATACCACACGGCGTTAACTGAGCTATTACAATTTATAATTAATATGTATAAGTAATGTGTTATTTAGAAAAATAAATAAACTACTAATATTAATAATAATATAGCCTTTATTAATTCCTTAAATATTACATACATTTTTTTTACATATATTCTCATGTCAAACATTTATATTTATTATGTTTTTTTTTATTTTTATTATTAATACAATTTTTAGAATGAAAGTTATTTATGGCATTTTTGTTTATTTATATTTAGGACCTCTCTCGAGTAAAGGCCTCCTCCATATGACTCCACTATTTGAGGCTGTAGATACCCACTGGATTCCTGCCCGTTTTGCTATCTCATCCTCCCATCTTTCGACTGGTCTTCCCCTTTTTCTTTGGCCTGATGGCCCGTTCCAATTTATTACTCTCTTTGTCCATCTCTCGTCACTCATGCGCGCTTCTCTCAGTGACGTTTTCACGGGCAGTCCTGAATCAATATACCACAAATACCTCCCATGTGAATAATCAACATTCCATAGATGCTTACGAAGCGTCAAAACGAACGATTTACTTTCCCGACTTCGATTTTCCCCCTACATATATGAATCATTAAGCCCAGAGTTGATATATATGGATATGTATGGACGATTTCGCTAGTTTATGACGCAATAAAAATCCTTTCACCGTGAATAGCCAATATAAAGATGTTGAGAATGAATGAAACGAAAAGTAAAATATTTAAAAAATTGCATTATTTGTATATATTGTTAGGAATTTTACATTAGTTCATAGTAATCTTGTTCTTCTTCCTGCCCTTATCCCACTCTCCAAGTGGGGTCAGCACAACATATTATAAACATGCGGTCAGATGATTTGGCTGCGTTTTTACGACCGGCCGCTTGCCTGACGTCAACTTACCTTAGTCGTATTTTATGACATCTCCGTAAGAAAGAGGATGGTCTATTTTACTAAACCGGATACCACACAGTGGGTCAACTTACCTTAGTCACCTTTTATGAAACCTCGGTAAGAAAATAGCGTGGTCAATTCTACTCAGCCGGATACCACACGGCGGGTCAACTTACCTTAGTCGCCTTTTACGACTCCTCAGTAAGAAATGAGGGTTTTACTATTCTATTCTGCCGGATACCACACGGCGTGCCAAAGTTCTCAAGCGAAATTCCTAATCAACCGAAACGTGAAAAGTTCCGACAAAAAGTTTTAAGCGGGCTTCCAATGAACTCGCAATCTACGAAACGCGATAAGAATACCTGATTTCTGTTTGGTCTTACTTTTATTTTTTCCTTTTAAGAAAACCGAATGAAAGAAATGAGAATAAAATGTAACACCACATAATCCCACTTTAAAAAAAAATTAGTACGTAATTTTAATTTTCTTTTATGTTCATCATGATTTGATTCTAATTAAGAGACTTTGCAGTATAAAATTAATTAAAAAAACGGTTGCCTGTAAAGTCGGTTTTACGGGCAAAGATTTTACGTGACAACCTCTTTTTCTCAGTAGAATATTTCTTGATATGAATATTATTAAATTGCACAATAGGAACAAGGAATTGAATGAAAATAAGAATTGCACAAATTTTAACTATAGAAATATATTTTGTTTACTAAAACATTGTACATGTAAACTTAAACTTAACTTAAAATTAACCAAGAACGCTCGAGGCAGACAGAGACACAAGCACGCACCGATTCAACGCGCCTAATGCTCTAGTGCTGCGCGGGGCGGGCCAATCATGTTTGAGTGGGAGAGAGACACAAGGCATTCGCCAGTCCGGCGGGCCTCTCTTTCTTTCGGTGACTCATCGTAACAGACGTGCGCGGGCGTTACACTTTTTCATGAGTGACTCCAAGCCGCAACCTAATTTAAGACGTTGTCACGTCAAATAGGTGTATTCAAAATATATTTAACAGAATATATTTTTAAGCAGTACCGTCAATTATCATTTCTTTAAGATTTAAATGAGTTAATCTGAATTAAGAAACTTCTATGATTTTCATGAAATTTAGTTTACGGTTTCAAGTGCAATAAATCGATTTAGCTAGGTTTTATAAAAAAATGTCGTTTAACCCTGTTTTCAGGCATTGAAAAACTGTTATATATAAATGGAATACTAAGGTTAATTTTGCTGTAACCTGTAAAGTTGTAATAGCTCAGTTGGGAACGGGCAGACTAAAAAAGCGAAAATACCCGGGAAGTCCTTTGGGACTTGATACTAGGTATTTTCACCTTACCAACTTTCTTTATTTATATTATATTTAAAATTTTGGACATAAAAGCGTGAGTTAACCGTCAGAGGTAGAGATTACAGGAGAGCGGGTACTAGATGCCTTAAAAAGAAATATAATATATAAATACACTATAATATAAGTAATATATATAGAAAATTTAAGTCTTGGTTATCTTATTATTTTAGATTAAATTTAAATTAGATATTTTAGTTGATTGGTCAATTGTTTTCAGTGCCTTTCGCGGTGGTCTCCGAAAACCAGCGTCAGAGGCTTCTCCTCTGAAAATGCTGAGTAAATCATCCATTTTGGAACAACACACTGTTGGAACAATATACTGTTTTTAGATTTATTGTTAATTTATAGTCATGTTTGTCTGTTTTTAGTAATAAAAGTTTATTTTAATTTATTTGTTAAAGTTTAAATAGTATAGTGTTTAGTACCAAATAAATCATTAATTCATTCAGACATGATGTCGCGGACATCCCGACCCTATCTATCGGACATTTTGTAGATCTACAATTCTCTACCACATTACTTTAGTGTATTTCTGTGAGTTTACGTAGCGCACGCGAGTAGACAAGCAGGCAAGTTTTTTTGCAACCGACCTCTTTAACACAATTCACATAATACGGTTATGTTTTATTAACTCAATCCTTCCGCAAGAATTGCATTATCTTTTAGTAAAAATCGTACAAAAATCCGGTCAGTAGATTTTGAAAAAAGTGACCGAGCCTTGTTCGGTAATTTTTGTACAAAAAAAAGAATTATTTAATTGGGGATCTAGGTTTCTCTACATCTACATTCATCGAGACTGCCCGTTCTCCGAATAAGCTACACTGACTTGACACTTTGCAAAAATTCAATTCAATATAAATTATAGTATTTTTAATGCCCAAAAAACAAGGATAAAACGATTTTTTTGACATATCACCTAGATAGATCGATTTTTTCCCCCAAAACCCCCCCTACATGCTGAATTTCAGAAAAATCGTTCGCGCCATTTCCAAGATTCCGAAAAAATATATATTATTATATGTATATATACAGACATACAAGATTAACTCATTAAAATATTAAAGATAGATTTGCATTATTTTACATATTAAAAAAATACCCCGCAAGGTTCAGTCATCCATGTTAATTAATGTTAATGTTAAAAAAAGATCTTGCAAGTTAATATTAACATAAAAAAGTGATTACGTGAAACGGAAAATATACGTGCAAACTGTGAAAATGACACCGATTCAGACGGTAATGATATCCATTCTTCCAAGTGCGAGAAGCTGAGTATCTAATAAATTCCGTGTGAAAATCTTTGAAATGACCCCCTAATGTGCTCTCAGCCTAAATGATATAAACACAAATAGCATTTTGTGGGAGGAAATAATTCCATATAAAGGCATTCACAAACTAAAGACTAGTATTTTATAGTAAGCGTTACTTTGTTTTTGAAAGCTGTGATATCGCAGCGGTGAGACCGTGCGACTTTTGAGGTGGTTCACGGGTTCAAATCCCGGACAGGCAGCAATGAGGTTTTCTATTAAAACTTATGTATCTTATTTATAATTGGATTCTATCATACTCTTTTCGGTTAAGGAAAACATTGTGATTGTGTGTAGGTCTTAGCTGCAATTGTGTTTTCCAAAACGAAGAGTAGACCTATGCCCAAGATTGGGATAGTAACAGGCCGTTGCTTAATTCTTTTACTTTAGTGTGCGGACACAATGGTAAAATATATTTTTTAAATATTGTACCAAATATTGCACAACACTTAACGATTTTATTAAAATAAAATTTTCATGACAATTCTACCGTATTTGTTTTAATAATATATAGTGCAGATAAGGACTTAAAGGATTTTAATTTAATAATAATGAAAGGATGACAAATAATATACGTATGTTATAATAAGAGTAATAGGTGACTAAGGAATATGTGACATCAAAAGTACTTTTACAAGTACTTTTGATGTCACATATTTTTTTTAAAGTAGTTTTTTTTTAGGTGTGTACTTTTACATATATACATGTATACATTACTTAAACATTTAAGTATCGCAAAAAGCATGCACAATTTCAATAATTGATTGGCCCCGTAACCGAAACAGTGAAATAGGGTCCACGACAAAATTGCAAGAGCAGTCATAAGTTAAGTTTCATTTTATGTTTGCTTTTACCTTGAATTTTAATCTCAATCTTGACATGAATATGTGCCATCGCATCTAGTTTCAGATGATTATGTAATGTGTGTGGTAGCCCTTAATAAATTCGTTGGGTATAAGCGAATTCCGCGCTACATTATCTGGGGCACGCTCAGTTAGACTAAGTTCTAATCAGATATACAAATGGGTAGGGAATGAAACAGATACACGATGCTCCTGATTATGTCTGACAATAATCTGCACCATAGTTTTCTAATCAGCGAGCCGTGGACTTATAAGGGCTCGTAGACTAACCGTTTAACTCAGTCCTCGCGTGCAGGGTTCAAGAGCACCGAGGTAGGACGAGAATGGGTCCTGAGGTAGGTGCGAGCGGCGAGCGCACGTATCATGAGGTGCGGGAGCGCTCATAGCATGATATTCAAACGACGACCGCCTCCACCTATTTCAACTCATTTTCTCGTCCTACCGCCGCGCCACGCGAGGACTCAGTTAACCGGTTGGCCTATACTCGGCATGTAAATTAAAAAGTTACAGCGTTACAAAAAAAATTTAATTAAATACTATGTATTATGATAATAATAAGGCCAAGAGTGGATTACACAGTGACTATTGGTTATTTTAATTTATTGACGTTTAACAAAGATACAAGATTTCATCATCATCATCTTCCTGCCCTTATCCCACTTTAAGTGGGGTCGGCACAACATGTTATAAACACGCTGTCACATGTATTTGGCTGCGTTTTTACGACCGGCCGCCTGCCTGACGTCAACTTACCTCTGTCGTATTTTACGATACCTCGGTAAGAAAGAGGGCGGTCTATTCTACTAAACCGGATACCACACGGTGGGTCAACTTACCTTAGTCACCTTTTACGACACCTTAGAAATGAGGGTCGTCTATTCTACTCAGCTGGATACCACACGGCGGGTCGACTTACCTTAGTCGCCTTTTACGACACCTCGGTAAGAAATGAGGGTGGTCTATTCTACTCAACCGGACACCACACGGCGGGAACAAAGATACAAGATTTAAGATATAAAATATAAGGTTTGATTAAAAAGTATTTATAAGTAGTAGTGTTATGTGTGTGTGCGTGTGTGTGTAATTGCATTGTTTGAATCAGTATTCAGTCTCTTTTATCATTCCAATGTATGAATATCTGCTACAATATTTCATTAAATTTCACTTACTCTCACATTTTATTTTTAATATTTAAATGAGTTTAAATTAAAATCTTGTATATATACTCGTTAATATTTTCTGAATCTCGGAAACCGCAAGAACGATTTTCCTGAAATTCATCATGTAGGGGGTTTTAGGGGAGAAAAAAAATTTGATCCCTATTTTTGGGCATTTAAAAAAGGCTAAAATGTAGATTTGAAAGCAAAGGATTTTTTGTCTAGGTAAGCTAAATCGAAGTAACCGAAAATTATATTGAGTTTATAAGTCCAAAAAGCAAACATTTTAGTTTAACCTCTTATATATTAGTGACAAATATTTGCCGAACTTGCCCGAAATTGACAGCAAACAAAGAATAATGGGCGCCGGATTAAACGGCCGAATCCTGTTAACCTTGACAGCCTTAAGGCGTCGTATTTTCTATGAAGGGCGTAGTTAAATAAAATGGGAACTATTTTAGCGACGATTTAAATGTATAGTTGTAATGTAAATGTACTTTGGTATTTAATAGCTGCTCCTATGCTGTTCCTTTATTGTGCGATTTTTCCCGTTCCCGAAAGAAAAACGGGAATTTTACCCGGTACCATAGCTTCAAGTTCCGTGTGGTTTCCGGTTGAGTAAAATAGACCTCCCTCATTTCTTACCGAGGTGTCGTAAAAGGCGCCTAAGGTAAGTTGGCCCATCGTATGGTATCCGGCTGAGTAGAATAGATAACCCTCTTTCTTAGCGAGGTGTCGTAAAAAGCGGCTAAGGTAAGTTGACACGCCGTGTGATATCCGGCTGATTAGAATGTACAACCCTCGTTTTTACCGAGATGTCGTAAAATACGACTTAGGTAAGTTGACGTCGTGCAGGCGGCTGTTCGTAAAATACGTAGCCTAATCATGTGACAACATGTTTGTAACATGTGCCGACCTCACTTAGAGTGGGATAAGGGCAGGATGATGTACTCAATGACACATAATGACGGCATCAATATGCTTTTATATTATTGACATATTATATGAAGGATGTTGAAACAATATGTTACAACATGTTTCTAATACAACCTCCTTCATAGACTTGGTCATTATATATATGATATATGAAAAAAACATTGTGGAACGTCATTATGTGTCATTGAGTTGTTGAAAAAGATTAAATGGGTTGTATTTAGGAAAATCGCTTTTTATTTGTTGAATAAATATAAAGGAGAAATATCGTTGTTTTTTGTAAATATTACCACGAGCAGCATAACAAATTTTAATATACGAAAGATTGTTCTGTGATAATAACGTTCTAAAACTACCTAAAATTTCCAACAAGGAATTTAATATATAATTTAATATATTCTCACAGAGCTTCCTGTATACATTTTGGCGGCGATTTAATAAGTGGATACCCCACATGTGTACCCTAACTCAAAGAGTCCCTCAGTAGCGTCCGAATAGTTTTGTATGCAGAGCTAGTATGAGTTGATAAAGGTACGCGCCCACTATCTAAACTGTCATATAAAATAGTTATTTTATTCATCATCTTCCTGTCCTTATTCCACTCTTAGTGGGGGCAGCACAACATGTTATACACGTCACATGATCTAGCTACCTTTTTACGACCGGCCGCCTGCCTGACGTCAACTTATCTCTGTCGTATTTTACGACAACTTGGTAAGAAAAGGGTGGTATATTCTACTAAGCCGGATACCACACAGTGGGTCAACTTACCTTAGCCGCCTTTTACGACACCTCGGTAAGAAAAAGGTGGTACTATTCTATTCAGCCGGATACCACACGGCGTAAAATAGTTATTTCATTATTATAAGAAATTATTAAAATATTGCCTTATCCCACTGAGTAGAATAGACCACCTTCATTTCCTATCACACGACACGACAGATATGGACTTCTGCAACTCATCTTAATGAGAAAGGTTTCCGGAAAAAGAGGTGTGGGACGCAGAAAGAAATCCTGGCTTCGCAACGTAAGGGAATGGACGGGGATGGCGAGCGCCGCTGAACTGTTCCAGCTAGCGAGGGATAGCGATGAATTTACACAGCTGACTGCCAACCTTCGCTAGTCGGATAGGCACTCCAAGATGAAGAATTATCTATTTATTCTAAACTAGCTTTTGCCCGCGACTTCGTGCGCGGGGACCTCAGTCCCGGAATAAAAAGTACCCTCTGTCAACCCTGCAAATATCTCCATCATTCTTGGGGTTAATTTGAATGATGCCTGATTTAAGAAAGCCATGATCATATATGACCGAAACGTCATTAAAAAATTTTACACTTCATATTATGAAACAATGTCCCCGCAGCGTCTGTCTGCTTACAATGAACTTAACAACTAATTTACGGGTTTTATTCAACAGAAAGAGTGATTTATAAAGTAGATTTAAAAGTTTAATTTCATCGCGGATTATAGCAAAATAATTTTATTATTACTTTTGTTAATAAGGTTTTTGTAAATTTATAGAAAATGACCATAACTGTTACTAAGTTTCTACTGGTTCTATATACTCCCCTAATCGTTACTAATATTATAAATGAGTATGTCTGTGTGTCTGTTTGTTACGTTTTCACGGCGAATCCGATAAACCATTATCAATAAAAAATTTCACAATTCTTCCTTATCCACACGGGTAACATTTAGGCTGTAGAAATCCTGTTAATTCAACAGGAATTGAATGACATTGAAAAACCCCAGTATTATCAGTCTATCAAAGTTTTTTTAATCGCGATTTTTGTTTTTGTCAAAGTCAGGTTGAATCTGT
Source organism: Morpho achilles (assembly GCA_947086495.1). Taxonomy (NCBI): domain Eukaryota; kingdom Metazoa; phylum Arthropoda; class Insecta; order Lepidoptera; family Nymphalidae; genus Morpho; species Morpho achilles. The sequence continues at coordinate 13,674,385 of CAMTZB010000001.1, read as the reverse complement.
AATTTGAAAAAGGTTCTATATAAAGTTGTTTGGCTTACGTAGATAGTTATTTAAAGAAAGTTTTTATATATTTTGGATTCTGTTTACTGGATAAATTTAACTGAGTTATCAAAATGTATAATTAATATTAGTCATATGGGTTATTTACTAAAACTCCGTGTGGTATCCGGCTGAATGGAATAGATCAATTCTTGCCGAGGGGTCGGAAAAGGCGACTAAGGTAAGTCGACCCGCCGTGTGGTTTCCGGCTGAGTAGAATAGACCAACCATGAGGTTGGTCACGACACCTAGGTAAGGAATGATTCTTACCGAGGTGTCATAAAAGGCGACTAAAGTAAGTTGACCTACCGTGGGGTATCCGGTTGAGTAAAATAGACCACCCTCTTTCTTACCGAGGAGTCGTAAAAAACGACTAAGGTAAGTTGACGTCAGGCAGGCGGCCGGTCGTAAAATACGTAGCCAAATCATATGACAACATGTTTATAACATGTTGTGTCGACCCCACTTAGAGTGGGATAAGGGCAGGAGGATGATAATGGGTTATTTACTAAAATAAATAAATAACTAATATTATCAATATGAAAGTCTGACTGTTATGTTTTCATGGTCAATCCGATGAGACAATATTGATGAAATTTAGCACGATTAATGGCTATATGCCGAGGTAGGTTTTTCTCTTTATATCCTGTAAATTAAAGAAATAGGTTATATATTAAGCTGTTTATTTTACGTCGAAAAAGTTATTTTAATAAAGTTTTTATATGTTTCGGTTTTGTTTGGTCGGCACAACATGTTATAAACATGTTGTCACATGATTTGGCTACGTATTTTACGACCGGCCGCCTGCCTGTCGTCAACTTATCTTAGTCGTATTTTACGACTCGCATTTTACGACTCGAGTCGTATTTTATCATAGTCGTACTTAACCGGATACCACACGGTGAGTCAACTTACCTTAGTCGCCTTTTACGACACCTCGGTAAGAAAAGAGGGTGGTACTATTCTATTCTGCCGGATACCACACGGCGGATACATATCCCTATACATTTTCTGGAATATGTTGAACCTGCCAATTCGCATTGGAGTAGCATGGTAGATAGGTCGCCTTCTTAAGGGAGAGAGAAGGCTTTGCCCAGAATGGGAGATATGTTACTATCTCCCACTCTTTACTTACATAAATAATAAATATTTTTTTTTAATTGTACGTTACTTCATATAATATTACTTTTTCATTTAAAATTTCAAATAAATGCCATCAATGAATAAAAAGTTTCAAACAACTTGGAAAGACGAAATATTTACTTTTGCATCCTACCTGTTAGTGTGACTCACCATTCAGTTTTGGTAGCCCGTGCATGTATAATGACTATCGAAAAGTGTAAGTTACACTATTGTTATGCCTAAAAAACTCAAATAAAAATGTGAAATTTTTCAAAAAAAAATCAGCTCCAGACAGGCCTAGTTCTTATAAAAATATTTGTACTACTCTTAGATATGGTAGTATATGTAATCCAGTCGCTAATCGCTTCAGGAACGGCGAGAAACGGAAAGAAATTCAAGTACCAGTATCATGGTATTCGACCTTTCAATTTAAAATTGACATATCTTTTTTATTTGCTGACCAATTGAAATAAATTATACCCTATATGTTGAGTGAGGCATTCTGCTACATATAAGTGAAAACAGTTTTCAAATCGAATCAGCGGTTTCTGAGATTAGCGGGAACAACCGCACAGTGCCTAAAAACTGGAATAAAAAATATGAAATTCTTAAAAAAAAATAAGCTTCAGACCGGTCTTGTTCTCATAAAAATATTTGTACTACTCTTAGATATGGTAGTATATGTAATCCGGTATGAAAATCGCTTCAGGAGCGGCGAAAAACGGGAAAAAATGCAAATATTAGTATCGCAGTATACGACCTTTCAACTTAAAATTGACATATCTTTTTTATTTGTTGACCGATTGAAATAAATTATACCCTATATGTTAAGTGAGGCTTTCTTCTACATATAAGTGAAAACCGCGTTCAAATCAGATCAGCGGCTTCTGAGATTAGCGGGAACAAACGCACAGACATACAGACAAACAGACAAACAGAGAAACAGACAAAAATTTTAAAAACTATTGTTTCATGTTTAGAAGCGTGTTTTGAGACGACAACACTAATTTGTTCGTAAAAATATCAAATGTACCTCTACGATTTTATTATATGTATTGATGATTACGTTAACGAGCTTAATTAATTAAAACTAGAATTAAATATTAAATTTAGTACCACAAATAATTAAGTTCTATTTTGCAAATGTTAACAGCTAGATCGTATTAGATTTGACAGGAATACACAAAGCAAGGAAACGAGATATTGCCTTGTATTATAATTTGACATGACATGTGGAAGACAGCTACCATTATTATCATTACGTCTCTTATAACTGCTATATTTTATGGGTTACTTATGTTGTACGGTTTATTTTCTCTATTTCTTTTACTCAGTACATGAAAAATAAAGAGTGCTTCTTTTTGCGAGGAGAACGAAAAGATACTAGTTCTCTGTTTACGAACTTAACTAGTCCAAGATATTTGTCCAGTAAAATATTCAGCTGGAAACCGTTCATAGTTCGTATTGCAAACCCAACTGTTTATAAATCAAATCAAATCAAAATAATCTATATTCAAATAAGCTTTTACAAGCACTTTTGAATCGTCAAGGATCAATATGATTAATGAAGCTACAACTGGTTCGGAATTGTTGCTCTTACCGAGAAGAACCAGAAAGAAACTCGGCGGTCAATCCTTTAAATATTTTCAATTTTACATTATTAAACTGCAGTCTTGTATGAAGCTGAAAGGATTTTCAAATCCAGGCTTTATGGATGAATTATTTATAGTTAGTTTACTATAATTTATTCGATTCGTCGATGCTACAAATCATTTGTCAAGTGGGTGTTCACCATTATGGCAATATAAAGTATATAGCAAACGCGATGTGAACACAGGATGGTTTCTATATCTCTCCGCGGGGATAGCTTAAAGAGATTGCCTTCTATTTGTACTGTGTTTTCTAAGTTATTTAGTTTTCTGTTGAAATTGTTAATATATTATGGCGCAGTTTACGCACAGTTCGCACAGTTGAAGTCATTGATATGCGATACTATGTTCAGAGAATAACGACCTGTCGGTGACGATTATTCACAATGTATGATAAGTAAGTAACGGCCTGTTACTATCCCACCGCTGGGCATAGGCCTCCTCTCTCCATTTTTGGAGAGAAGGGTTGGAGCTAAGACCTACCACGCTGCTCCAATGCGGATTGGTAGGTTACACATATCCCTAGGATTCTCTAGAGATATGCAGGTTTCCTCACGATGTTTTCCTTCACCGAAAAGCGTGTGATAAATTGTAATTATCAATTAGACACATAAGTTTTAATAGTAAAACTCATTGGTGTCTGCCCGGGTTTGAACCCATGATCGTCTCTAGAGATTCACACGGTCGCACCGCTAGGCCATCACAGCTTTATGCTTATGCAGCAATGTATGATACGACAATTTAAATATATGTATTGTTTAAAATATATTCTCTAATTTAGATTGATTATTTTAAGCCAAAGATGTATATTCAGTGAGCTCGTCCCAGTTAGCTTACACGATTATTTGGTAAATAATTCTCAATTGAACACATGGCGTTTATTTATTCAATATTTATTTCTTAATATTTATCTTTAATATTTAAATGAGTGTATATTTTTTACATATATGTATATTTTTGGATTTTGGATACGGCTCCAACGGTTTTCATGTATGTAGAGAGTTTCAGGGGCGAAAATTCGAGCTAGGTAGGTTTAACTTTTATATCTGTTTTCGGGTACTAAAAAAAGTGCTTAAATAGAAATAGAAAGAGAAGCTTAAATTTGCTGTCATTTGAAAAGTTGATAGCTTAATGATGAACGGGCGGACTAAAACAGTATAATAAACGACGATTTTTCTCTTTATACTTATTCAATAAATAAAAAGCAAATTTTCCCAAAGTCAACCCATTTAATCTTTCTCAACAAATCAATAAATAAATAAATATATAAATATATGAATATATGGGACACTTACACACACGGTCGTCCGTCCCCAAAGTAAGTAACTTAATACTTGTGTTATGGTAGACAGACAACTGGTGAATATATACATATATAATTGTTAAATACATACTTAAATACAAATATACACCCAGGCTCAAAGACCAACAAATTCATATATAGAAAATGTTGGCCTTCGGCGGGAATCGAACCCGCGACCCGCGGAGCTGAAGGCAGGGTCACTACCCACTGCTCCAACGAGCCAATGACACATAAATGATAGCCACAATGCTTTTTCATATGAATGACCTCTATGAAGGAGGTTGTATTAGAAATATGTTGTAACAGAAGTGAAAATATTTTACGACACGTCGGTATGAAATGAGGGTGGTCTTATTCTACTCAGCCGGGTGTACAATAAAGTGTATAAATGCCACTTTAAAACAAAGTCGTACGTAAAGCATCTACTTTCGGGTACACCTCGATATGGGAGCGTCGGTGTTGCCACTGGAATTATATTTGGCGTCGCGTGTCAATTATCAGCTACGAGCAGTACATTAGTGTTGCTAGAAATGGTATCAAATTGCAATCTCTCACGAAAGCGATGGGGATTTCTTAAAAGTCGTTCGTAAACATCTCTAATTATACTAGCGTTGAATTAGATTGCAGTTTGGTTGACTTTGTTGCCAGCTTAAATAACAGTGTGCAAAATATCCGTATATTTCTGATTATTATTTGCCAGTGCAATAAAATGGTGCGCTTTTATATTACTATTTTTACAAATGGTATGCATGGTAGAGAAGGTGAGAGTTTTTGTTAATTTTGATACTAGTTAAAAAAAAGTTTGCTTAATTTTTGATTATTCATTTTAAACTTAATGTAATGATAGGTCAGGAACTTAATAAGTAATTCTGAAAAAGGCGTTGAAAGTGAAAATGAAATGAAAAAAGTTGGCGCTTCGTCCATCCAGCATACATTGTATAATCATCATTCTCCTGCCCTTACTCCTGTGGGGTCGGCACAACATGTTATTAACATGTTATTAACATGTTGCCACATGATTTGGCTTTGTATTTTACGACCGGCCACCTATCAGACATCAACTAACCTTAGTCGTATTTTATGACACCTCGGTAGGAAATGTGGGTAGTCTAATCTACTTAGCCGGATATCACACGGTGGGTCAACTTACTTTAGTCGCCTTTAACGACACCTCGGTAAGAAATGAGAGTGGTCTATTATACTTAGCCCGAACCCACGCGGCTACATTCATTGTATTCACTTTTTATTTATTCAATTCTGAATGTTAAACTATTAAAGTTTAAATATTTATCATAATAAGTTCTTAGCATTACAAAAAATAATTTCATCGTTATAATAACTTGAATTATGCTCAAAATAAGTAATTTGCGATTTCCGTAGAGACTATCTCGTGATGATGCTTCGGCTGCGGGGCGAACCGATTGTTGAGTTTGTGATAGTGAACGTATATAGTGCTTGTGTATTGTGGTGACGGTGGTGGAGGTTTGTCCGTATGTTTTTACGAATCCTGCAAGTATCAGGTATGAAAACGGATTGTCCACTCTACATTTAGCAATATATATTTTTTCTATTTTACTTTATCGCGGATTATAGTAAAATATATTTATTATTACTTTTGTATTATGGATGCAAAGTAACGCCTAATTATATAAATTATTTATTTATTTATTTATTTATTTATTTATTAGGACATCCAGTAGTTGCTACATATAAAACTTACGTATAATAAAACAAACACAAAAAATAAATGAATATGTACAACTTATGAAGGTGTCATGGCATGCACCAAAAAATTTTTTAAACAATTTAAATAAAAACATTACATAAAGATATAAGCAAACAGTTTAAAGTTAATAGGTAAAAAAAACAATAACATTTTCTGTAAACGAAACACATAAAGATATTATATTATTATCGATTGCATCAAATTAACCGCCTCTTAACAATCTTACTGTCTTTTTTTTTAATTTTCGTAAAGTGTCGTTAAAAATATCCACTTCTCCGCAGATGGAATTAAATAATTTAGGCAACCTAGACATAGGCGAAAACTGTTTTAGATTGGTTTTAGCAAAAGGTTGGTAAAGTAAAGTCTTTGGAAGTCTCGGCACGCGGCGAGGGACACGGAACTTAATACATTGTAGCAGAGACGAACAGTCAATTCCATTCCTAAGTAGTTTATAAAGAAAGGTCATATCAAGCAGTTTTCTACGGACCATTAAACTGTCCATTTTAAAATGCACCAATTTTTCGTTGTACGTAGGAAGCTGTTTGTGAAGCCTGCATGAGTATGCAAGATGCCGCAGAAATCTTTTTTGTATTCGTTCAATTCTTAACTGATGAACTTTGTAATTTGGTGACCAAACGATACTGCAATACTCAAGTGTACTCCTAACGTAGGCATTATAAATCAATATTTTAGTTTTTGGACTGCGGAAAAATTTGCCATTTCGAATTAGAAAACCTAACATTCGCGAAGACTTTCTTATTATTTTATCAATGTGAGGTGAAAAAGTAAGCTTGGAATCGAAAAGCACTCCTAAATCACTTACTTCATTCTTTTGTAACAAGGCTGAGCCATTAATACAATATTGTGACTGAATAACATTTCTATTTCTAGTAAAAACAATAAAATTACATTTATTAGTATTCAGTGACATGTTATTATTGTGACACCAGTTAGAAATGGCATCTAAATCCTCTTGAATTAAGGTACTGTCCGTTTGGTTCCGAACTGGCTTTGATATTTTTATGTCATCGGCAAATAGATAAATACTACTATGTTTAACATGTGACACTATATCGTTAATGAACAAATTAAATAGCCAGGGCCCTAGATGAGAACCTTGAGGGACTCCAGATGGCGCTTTATAACAATTTGAGCTAAATCCTTTTACTACTACGTACTGAGATCTTTCATGTAAATATGAATAAAACCAGTGCAAAATAGAACCACCAATACCATATGATATCATTTTATCAAGTAACACCTTATGGCAAACCTTATCAAACGCCTTAGCAAAATCCATGTATACTACATTAACTTGAATACCAGCATCTACATTATCGACTATTTCATTATAGAACGTCACTAAGTTTGAATTAGTACAACGAGATTTAATGAATCCGTGTTGTTCATTAACTAGAAAATGGTTAGAATATGATTTCAAGTAAGGATAAATTAAAGCCTCAAATATTTTGGCAAAAGTTGACAATATGGATATGGGTCTGTAATTTGATATATTATCTTTATCGCCATTTTTATGAATCGGGACCACTTTAGAAGTTTTCCAATAGCTTGGGAAAATTCCAGAAGTTAAAGATTTATTAAATATTATAAAAAGAGCTTTACTTAGTTGCGAAGAACATTTCTGAATAAAGTATGGTGGAATGCCATCTGGCCCGGGACCTTTACTCGTGTCGAGTTTTTTAAGATAAGTATAAATAGTATTTTGTGCGATATGTATATTTCGTAAGGAGTTGATATAATTATCACCATTACACTGGTAGGCGTTAGGTGCACCATCAGTAAATGTTGTGGAGAAAAATGCGGCAAATAAATTACTTATTGCTGATCCATCAGACGCCACCTGACCATTATAAGACATAGATTGAGGAATATAAGCTGTATTGTCATTGCACTTATTATTAAGATAGGTCCAAAAATATTTTGGATTGTTACCAATACTTTCTTCAATTTTCATTACATAATCATTGTAGCAAGTAGTGACCAAACTTTTACATCTCTTGTTTAAGATGCGTAAAGAGATTTCATCTAAAGGATTTTTAAAAACTCTGAATTTATGACGTAATTTGTTCTTTTCCTTAATTAACCTGACTAGAGACTTGCTAAACCAAGGTGGATATTTCCCTTTATTAACTTTCTTTTTACTAATGTGCGCGTTAATAATTTCATTAAGTATTTTATAAAAATCAGAAACCATATCATTTACCGTGTGACAGTCAGAAAATGTGCTTAGCCAGTTTATTTCACTTAGCTTTTCTTTTACCAAATCATAATCTGCTTTGAAAAAATTATATTTATGAACTTCATTATTTGTACTAATTGATTTATTATTTTTGAACGATATTAATATATCTATTGGTACGTGCTGTGGATCAATATCCACGAAAGCAGCTGTAGACTCGTTAACGCAAATGTTAAGCATATTACTAAGAACCAAATCTAAAATTTTGCCTCGATTATTGGCTACGGCATTATACTGAGTAAGATTATTAAGAGAGATAAAATCGATCAATAACGAAGCAATAGTCGAACCGCTATAATTTGCGGTTAGGCTAGAATCAAAACTACTGTTGAACCACTTAATACAACTCATATTAAAATCCCCTACAACGCATACATTTTTTAAGTTATCAGAAACTCTGTTAAAATTATCTAGAAAATTCTTAGTTATGTTTCGATTAAGCGGAGGGGGAAGATAAACAGCACAAAAAGTAATATTAACATTGTTGGCGACCTCCACTTAACCAAAGAGATCCTCACAGAGACTTTGACAATCAAACAGACGAACTGAATTGAACCTATTGGAGACCGCTATAAGCACCCCTCCTCCATCTTTGTTCGCATGAAAACCTGTATTTTCGCGGTCCCGTCTGTGCACAGTGTAACGATTGTTAAAAATTTCACTATCATTAATATTTTTGTTTAACCATGTTTCCGTCAATATGACGACATCATAATCCGTGCAGGACAAACTACACAAAAAATCATGAGTTTTAGTCCGAAGACCCCTGACGTTTTGATAGTATATATTTAAACTATTGAATTTTGCTGCAGTATGTACCAAAAAATGCACTATAATATTTTTTTTGTTTAAATTAATGAATGATCAAAAAGTTACATTAATATTACTATTTGAGTTTATCCAATATACCTTGATTTCTAACATAAATATAGTCGGAATGTTCCGTTTTGCGCAAAAATACTTTTCCTTGCTTAATCCAAACAAATTTATAATCCTTTTGTTTGGATAATTGTCTTGCAGCCGCATGCAGTTTTTTATTCATGGGAGACAAATGTTCTGAGATGTAAATTGGCGTTTTATTTCCACCCATTCCAATATGGCTAGAGTTTATTCTATCTTTCGGATTAGCTTTATTAAATTTGATAGTGTTAGCCAGAAACGTGTCTCGAAGTCTCGGTGTAGCAAGTTTAACAACAATCGTACGAGGTCATATTATCATCTTTATTTGATTAAGCCACACGAGTGCAGTGATGAATATCGTTTTCCTTTAAATCACACGCTACTACTTTAGAAATCTGAGTTATGATTGAGATCAAATTTTCATTAGTGTGTTCTGGGACGCACTGTATCTCAAGATTACTAGCCCGGTTATGTTGTTCCATAGTTTCTATTCTCATTGATAGATTTTGCACTGTATCATTTAATTCGTTATTTTCTTGTTGAAGCTGTGTTATTGAGTTCTGGTACGCGGAAATTTTTGATATCGCAGATTCAAAAGTATCATTTAAAAAATTCACGCTACTTTCTAAATTTGTAATTTCATTCTTCATTGATTGCAATTCCGTTTCCACCATTTTTTTAATTATATTTTGAACCTCTAGCACTAAACCAGACCTCATGGACTTAAATTCCTCCCGAAATATTGTTCTTACATCGTCCTTAGTGAGCGTGGCCGGGAAACCAAGGCTCGAGTGAATTTGATCAACACTGACAGTATTGTTTTTCCGGAGTGTTATATTGTTCGCGTAAGATGGAGACTCTTGTATTGGGGAAGGTGAACCATTGGTTTCTCTTTTTGCTTGTAACTGTTCACCTGAATTTGTTGGTGTATCGAAATTATATGTTTGAGGCTGCTTGGCTCGGCAGCAAGGACACTTCCATTTATTCTTTTGATCCTCACTCATATGTTGGAAACGCCTGTCAGTCACATTAGCACAGTGAAGATCAAAACGAGATTTGCAGAGAGAACAAATGAGATAATTCTTTTTTGAAATTTTGTTTTGGCAAGCAGCACAAGTACCAGTAATATTAGACATCATGCAATTATAGTCATGCAAAAGAAAATTCAAGTTCTTGTAATATTGTTCTTTACTTTTTCATTAAAGAAAATTTTTTTTTTTTTTTTTTCTCTTTATATAAAAATCTTGCCCGTCTAACAGAAATTCAAATTGTTGATAGCGGTAAAGCGGTGCAAGCGCTGTGTTGTTAGTCGTAATTAGTATATTGGCTTTCTATGTGTGCGTGGCATCGAGCGATCTGCGGGTTGCGTAGGTCAGGGACGAAACAAAATATTGACCGTTAGGAAAAAGTTCAAAAAGAAATTGTCAATTACTCACACATCCTTTCAGATTTGAGTTTTTCACTATCACCATCACACTGTACACAAAATTAGCTTCAAAATGATATATAATATATGTTTAAACAGATAATTTTACTACAAAATAAAATTTAAAAAAACACGGAGCAAGAAAATACACTGTTTACGCTGTGCTAGTCGATGTAGAAAAAAAAAAAAAAAGAGAAAAAAAAAAAAAAAAAAAAAAGAGAAAAAAGAGAAATTTAAATTTGTAAAGAAAGAGAATTGAATTTGTAAATAGACTAGGTGCCTTATTAAATAGATTATCTATTTAATAAGGCACCTAGTCTTTTTATATCTATCTATTATATTATATCTATACATATAATAAAATCGTTGAAATATTAACCCTCTGTGCGTTTGTTCTCGTTAATCTAAAAAACCGCTGATTCGATTTGGATCTTGTTTTTATTAATATGAAATAGAAAGCCTCACTTAACATATAGTATGTTTTATTGCAATCCGTCAGTAAATAAATAAGTAATGACAATTTTAAGTTGACAGGTCGTATACTATGATGCTGGTACTTGCATTTTTAGTTTTTGCCATTCCTATCCGAGGATTTCGTCTAAACTACTATAATATCGTTCGTAAAGTTACAGCCTGTTACTATTCCACTTTTGGGACACTTCGTCTTATTAATATATGTAAAAATTGAAGTAAAAAAAAATATATCTTTAAATTAACCACGGCAAAGCGGGCTGGACATACTAGTCTATAATATTATACTAGTCGGCAGATTCAACTCAAGTCTATTCTAGACGAAACCAGCATAAAGAGCAGTATATAAAGATTTCAAAGCGGTCGTATTTCGTGATTAAGTGGAGATTTTCCCTTCTTTCACTTTAATTGATTTTTTTCTCTCACAACGAATGCTACATCTTTGTACCATTTGTCTGAAACACTTAAACCTCGGACTGCAAAAAAAGGAACATTTCCTTGAATTTTTACTACGAGATGAAAAGACGTTTGTCAGTTTTTATAAATGTTCCGCACAATGTTGTTTATGAATTGACATATTATAAAGAATAGGAGGAACTAGTGGTGTGACAAAACTTGATAGAATACGCAATGAGTATATTAGAGGAAGTTTGAAAGTTGTGCCCATTACAGAAAAGATGAGAAGTGCGATACTAAGTTGGTATGGTCATGTAATGAGGAGGGATGAAAATCATGTGACCAAAAGAGTTTTAAATATGAAGTGGATGGATGTATGGCTAGGGGGAGGCCGGAAAAAAGATGGATGGATTGTGTGAATGATATGCATGTTAAAGGAGTGGCACGAATGATAAAGGAGAATGGAAGAAGAAGACATATTGTGCCGACCCAACTTAGAGTGGGATATGGGTAAGAGAATCATGAGTAGGAGGAACTAGATTTAAATTAACTATTCCTGTGTGTGATATCTAGCTGAGTAGAATAGACCATCCTCATTTCTTACTGAGGTGTCGTAAAAGGCGACTAAGGTAAGTTAGTCAACTTACCTTAGTCGCCGTGTGGTATCCAACTGAGTAGAATAGACCACCCCATCTCTTGCCGTGGTGTCGTAAAAGGCGACTAGTGTAAGCTCACCCGCCGTGTGGTATCCGACTGAGTAGAATAGACCAGGGCTTCTTAAACAACTGAAAAGGGCGTCGCAAAGATCTGATACTTTTCAATCATTGATACAACTACATGGCTGCAGCTGTCCTTTAAAGAACTTTTCTAACAAAGATTTATTGATATTTCTCCTCCTAAGTTCCTTCATTACCCCTTTTCATAAAATTTAATTAAATAGATTTTATTAAATTTATGTTTGGTTAGTTTACAACAATTATAAATAAAATTTTAAAATTAGTATACACACTACGTACAAATATAAGAAATAAAAATCATACAAAATACTATTGTAGTTTTATTATAACTATTTTTTGAAAAAAGTGGCAATGCAAAACTGTTACTTACATTGTAAAATAGTGCGATATTACATCTACATCTACGGTTAATATATATTTCATTATACGGAGGAGGGGGTCGTTTAAAATTTCCTAAGCTTGAAGGGGGTTGCTATATAAAAAAGTTGTCGTAAAAGGCGACTAAGTTAAGTAGACGTCAGTAACGGCCGTTTAAAATACCTAGCCAAATCATATTAAAACATGTTGTGCCGACCCAACTTAAAGTGGGATAAGGGCAGCCGGATACCACGGGGTGCCAAAGTGGTCGGCCTCCTCGTGGCGCACCCTGGGCAAGCTTAGTCTTGGCGAACGGACCACTGTGAGGGTGCCCAATCCAGTTGTCCCTCTGATTAGCAGATGGCAATCTGGATGGGCCGGGGACTCCGGGGGGGTGGAGTTTCCATTTGGTGACGGGTTCGGTTAGGCTTTGTTTAAGTCTGACTGGATATGGTTTCGGCCACCGCCGGCCAAGCCCGGAAGCCCAGCAATGGGAACGGGGACCTTCGGGTTGCGAGGAAGAAAACCTCTATAAAAAGTTACCCCAATCCTAAGGTCAAAGCCCGCCGAGAGGATGAATGGCCGGGGGGAATCCGGTCGCTAGGGCTTCACAAAAAAAAAATCAGCATGGGTAAAACAGATTCTGAAAGAACTACCCAGGAGGGTCCCGGTTCTACCGGGGAATCCCTCACCACGACCGGTGTCGAATCTCGGGCCAGTGTTGTTCTGGCCTTGGGGTACGAGACCGGCCGTGGTCGCCCCATCGTATCTGGGGGGGCAACACATGCTTTGTCGTCGGAGGGTGCTAGCGGAATTGAAACCGGCTCGACTGGTATTTCTGCTGGTACGTGTGGAGGATCGAGGCGCAGGACTGTGCGTGGATGTGGAGGAGATAAGGGCAGCCGGAGTGCTAGTTCCGGTTCAGGCAGAGACCTGAGCGAGAACTCCTGTATGGACGTATCCAGAAGTGTGTCCCTTGAAATGCTGGACTGTACCAATAGACGTGCTTGTTCACAAAAAAGAACAAGGGCGGAGTCGGCGAACCCTGCAGAGCCGGATGAGGACCGGGATGCTAAGAAAGCAAATATCAAATACTATCTGCGGGGATCCAAAACGGGTCTTCGGGAAGCCCGCGACGCCGTGAGGCGTGGCGAGCTTTTTGAGGATCACCAAACGGAAGAGACTGAATTAAGTGACCGGACGACAAGATCGGCATCGACTACATCTGGTGAGAAGCTGAAACTGGTCCTAAAAGACGTAGACACGTCGCGGGTCTGTGACGTTCTGGTCAAGAACGCGGAGACGATGCGGGCGACTGTTGGGAAATCGCGAAACCTCAATGGCAAATGTAGAGGTACCCTAAACATGGTCGCCCAAACAATGGAGGAAGCCGCGAGAGCTTTAGCAGAAAGAACGGAGCCGGATGAAATCCGTCTCCTAAGAGAAGATAACGCCCGGCTGACACAGGTGGTCAACAATCTCTCAGTAGAGATTTCAACCTTGAAGGAAATGATCACCCGTGTCAACAGGGAAGCCGGGAAAGAGTTGGCTCGTACTGGTAGCTCCCAAGCCGTGAAGGGCCTAACCGTAGAGGAGGAAGTTGTTAGGCTCAAGAACATGTTTACGGCGCGACTGGATAGCGTGGAGAGTCGCCTACCTCCCGAACCCAGACTCAGACCGCCGCTTGCCGCCGATAAAAGACGGGTGGCAGCGACCAGGGCTGGTGACAAAGAGGTGGTCCTAGCAGCTTCTGTGTCTGCCCCTAGTTGGCCCCAAAAGCCGAGAGGGCGGCCGGAAATTCGGGTTGTCGAACCCGGTACGAAGGATTTGGTCAGCCCTAATAAAAAGGCTAAGAGAAAGGGGAAAAAGAAGAAGAACACAGGGGCCCAGCTGGAGCCTCGACCGCTGCCACCTGCCCCGATATCAATGAGCGAGGGTTGGAATGAGGTGGCTCGGAGGGGCTCAAAGAAGAAGTCTGCGCCTACCGCAAGAGAAAAAGCTGCGGTCACCACACTCAAAGCACAGCCGAAGCGAGAGGGAAAACTTAAGACCCCGCGTTCGGCTGTTGTCGTGGTGACCCTAGATAAAGAGGCTGCGGATGAGAGCCTTACTTACATGGACGTATTGGCCCGGGCTCATCGGTGCATAAAAATCGAAGAGCTAGGCCTAGAGGGTGGCATGCGTCTGAAAAAGGCTGCGACCGGAGCCCGGATGTTTGAAATCTCCGGGCCCAACAAAGAAGAGAAGGCGGGTGCCCTCGCTACCCGGCTCCGCGAACTCTTCAAGGAGGAGCCGGCGGTGCGTGTCACAACGCCCACAAAATGTGTAGAATTGCGCATCGTGGGCCTTGATGACGCCACTACTGAGGGAGATGTGGTGGTCGCCATCGCTCGGGTCGGGGAATGTTCTTATCAGAACATTCAGACTGGGGTGATACGCAGGACAGAGGGAGGACTTGGCTCTCTCTGGTTACGAGTTCCTGTAGCAGCAGCCAAAAAAGTAGTAGCTGTGGGCAGAGTTTTGGTGGGTTGGGTTTCGGCCCGAGTCCACCTGCTTGAAGCTCGCCCACGCCGTTGCTTTAGGTGCTTAGAAAAGGGGCCCATGGGGGTGGAATGTGGTTCAGCGATTGACCGCAGCGATGAGTGTTATCGTTGCGGTCAAAACGGCCACAAGGCCCAGTCCTGTTTGGCTGCTCCACATTGTGGGAGCTGCCAAAGAGCGGGGCTAAATGCCAACCATCGGGCGGGGGGCGGGCAGTGCAAGGCACCGTCCGTCTTTGCGAGGAGGGGAAGGGGGGGTGATGGCCCGAGGGTCCCCTCACCACCCGCCGCCGGCCCGGTTCAAATCACAATGAGCCAGGCAATGGAGGAATCTATGGAGGTCAGTAATAAATAATGGCCTCTATGAGATTCCTCCAGGCGAATATTATGCGCTCCACCAGGGCCCAGGACCTTATCTTCCAGACCTTGGCGGAGCGCATGGTGCACGTGGCCGTGGTTTCCGAACCTCTCTTCGTTCCGTCGGGCGAGGAGTGGGTCGGAGACTGTAACGGGGATGTGGCCATCACGTCCAGGGCTGCAGTCGGCTCTCCATCCCTGGAGCGCGTGGTCAAGGGACGCGGGTATGTCTCCACCAAAATTGGAGACGTATCCGTTATCGGGGCGTACTTCTCACCAAACAAACTGTTCTCCGACTTCGAGCTGTTTATGGCTGAAATCGGAGATTTGGTGAGTAGGTTGCGTCCTGGCAAGGTGGTCCTGGCTGGAGACCTCAACGCAAAATCCGCTGCGTGGGGGTCTCCGGTCACGGACGTAAGGGGGAGATTCCTGGAGGGTTGGTTGGCCTCAGCTGGGATGGTCGTCATGAATCGGGGGACGGCTGACACATGTGTGCGATGGAATGGCGGCTCCAAAGTCGACGTCACCTTTGTCGACGCCGCCTTTTCACCATGTGTCAGCAATTGGGAGGTAATGGTGGGTGTGGAGTCACTCTCGGATCATCGTTATATATGGTTTGAGGTCTCCACACGCCCCACTCCCATTTTTCCTCAGTCAGGGAGGAAAAATGACGGCCCTCGGTGGTCCGTCAAGAAAATGGATCCCGGGTTCCTGGTTGAGGCCGCAACCGTTCAGGCATGGGTGGCAGGGCCCACGAGTGGGGGTGCTGCCGTGAAAGTTGAAGACCTCCAGCGGCGGATGTCGCTCGTCTAGGACGCCAGCATGCCGAGGGTGCGTGGCACAGGGCCGGCATGCAGGGTGTATTGGTGGTCTGAGGAGCTGGCGCGGCTGCGTGAACAGTGCGTAACCGTGCGCCGCCAGTACACTCGATACAGACGTCGTAGGCGACGCGACATTGAGGAGGAGAGGCGCCGCTACGAGGCATATAAGGCTGTCCGCGTCTCCTTGCGGACGGCCATTGCTGAGGCCAAGGACAGGGCCCACAGGGAGCAGGTCGAAGAGCTCTATCGGAATCCGTGGGGGAGGCCGTATATAGCGGCACGAAAGAAACTTCGTGCCCGCGCCCCTCCCCTTACCGAGAGCCTTCGGCCGGATCTCTTGGAAGCCATTGTGGAAGCCCTGTTCCCGCAGGGAGCCGAAATTCAGCCGCCTCGTATGGTGCCTCTTCAGGAAGAGGAAGACACTATGTCAGGTGCGCCGGAGGTGTCGGAGTGGGAATTAGCGGGGGCGGTGAGTCGCATGAAGGCGAAAAACACCGCTCCTGGCCCTGACGGCATCCCTGGGCGCGCCTGGGCTCTTGCCCTGGGCCCGTTGGAGTCAGGACTCAGGGCGACGTACAGTGCCTGCCTCGAGCAGGGATTGTTTCCCCGTAGGTGGAAAACGGGGAAACTAGTCCTGCTCAGGAAAGAGGGAAGACCGGCTGATACACCCTCCGCTTATCGGCCGATCGTTTTGCTGGATGAGGCAGGAAAGCTGCTTGAACGCATCGTAGCTTCCCGCATAGTCCAGCACCTTCAGGAGGTAGGGCCCGACCTCAGTCGCCTCCAGTGCGGATTCCGTCAGGGCAAGTCCACCCTCGACTGCATCGAGGGTGTGAGAGTCCTGGTGGAGGAGGCGACTGCCCGGGGCGAGGTGGTGTTGGCGGTGTCGTTGGACATCGCAAATGCATTCAATACCTTGCCTTGGGGAGTGATTAAAGAGGCCCTACGCTTCCACCGTATCCCCTTGTACCTGCAGCGTGTGGTCAGTAACTATCTGGCTGATCGCGCTGTTAGGTACCCGACGGCTGGGGGTGGGTGGAAGGAGCGGAGGATGTCGTGCGGTGTTCCACAGGGGTCGGTTCTTGGCCCCCTCCTGTGGAACATCGGCTACGACTGGGTGCTGCGCGGGCAAATGCTTCCGGGGGTGCGACTGTTCTGCTATGCAGACGACACCCTCGTGACTGCTCGCGCGAGCACCCACCGGGAAGCCCGAGTGCTGGCGACCGCGGCTACGGCTCACGTTGTGGCCCGGATTCGCCGGCTGGGACTGGGGGTGGCCTTGGAGAAATCCGAGGTCATTTGCTTCCACAGGCCTCGGATGGCGCCACCAGTGGGCTCCCGGTTGGTGGTGGGTGGGACGTCCATCGAAATCTCGGGTACTTTACAGTACCTGGGATTGCTCCTCGACAGCCGATGGACGTTCGAGGCTCACTTCCGGCGGCTCGCCCCTAAGTTAACGGCGACCGCCGGGGCCCTGAGCAGGCTCCTCCCAAATTTGGGAGGGCCTAATGCAGGCTGCCGGCGCCTATACGCCGGGGTGGTTCGGTCGATGGCCCTGTACGGCGCTCCCATATGGGCGGGGCGGCTGACCGCGAGATCCTTGGCCCTGCTGCGCAGGGCGCAGAGGATCATGGCGGTCAGACTTGTGCGGGGCTACCGGACCATCTCCGGCGAGGCGGCCTGCGCCTTGGCCGGGTCCCCTCCGTGGGACCTAGAGGCTGAGGTGCTAGCTCAGGCCTACCGCCGTAGAGTTGAAGCCCGTTCATCGGGGGGAGACTCAGCGGTGGTAGAGGTGGACTGGCGGAGGGTAGCTCAGGAGGAGCTCCTCCGCCAATGGAGGCGGCGGCTTGAATCGCCCAGTGCAGGAGCCTGGACGATTTCGGCCATCCAGCCCATTCTCCAGGGCTGGGTCGCCAGGAGGCATGGGGTCCTCACCTTCCGCCTGACACAGGTGCTTTCCGGACATGGTTGTTTTGGATGGTATCTGTGGAAGGTGGCCCAGCGCGAAGCGACTGGTGAGTGCCATGAGTGCGGCGCCGACTTTGACACGGCGTTGCACACGCTCGCAGACTGTCCAGCTTGGGCGGTTCAGCGGGCGGAACTCGTGGCACAGGTGGGGCACGATCTCTCCCTGCCCACCGTGGTTCGTGCCATGGTGGACAGGGAGCGATCGTGGGCAGCGATGGCCTCCTTCTGCGAGGACGTTATCTCGCGGAAGGAGGCGGCGGGGCGGATCCGGGAAGTCGAGTCCTTGGATCCAATCCGTCGCAGGCGAGCGGGGCGCAGGCGACTCGCCGAAGTCCGTCGCATGCCGCCCTAACGGGGACCTCCGAGCGATCCGAACGGGGTTTATCGGACGCTCGCTGGAGTTAGGTCCCCGAGGCGGTCGATGCATCTGGTGCTCCCGATGCATCGATTAGCGGAGGGAGGGGCCACTGTTTAGAGAGGCCCCGACCCGGAGGTGGCGCTCTCCGGGGTACAGAGCTGCTGCTGGCGGGATGGGGGGCAATGTCTTCATAGGTACCCTGTCCCCGCCACCAGCAGCGTGGTGGAGCACTGTCAGGTTTTTAGTCGGTGAGAGTCCGACATACCCGCCGCTCGTCCCCGTCGGGCGGTGACGACCCATAATGGGTTTTCCTGACATAAAAAAAAAAATAAAAAAAAAAAAAAAATAAGCCGGATACCACACGGCGGGTCAACTTACCTTAGTAGCCCCTTACGGTAAGAAATAAGTTCAAATTCAAATTCAAAATATTCTTTATTGAAATAAACTTGTAAACAAGTGCTTTTGAATCGTCAACTCTACTGCTGGTTCGGAAAGCTGTTCCTACCGAGAAGAGCCAGCAAGAAACTCGGCGGTTGCTCTTTTTAAAAATACAATTCTTAATGCTAGTTACATTTAATGTTTCTATCTTGTACAGGGTCGAACAATATTTATATCCACGCATTTTTATCGTCTAAATAATCCTCAACAGTATAGTAGGCTTTCTGTATCATAAGGGTGATCTATTCTACTCAGCCGGATACCACACGGCGGAAACAATTACTTGTATATCAAACTTTTAAAAAGAACCTTTACATTAGGTATTTGGCAATTCGATTTATAAAGAATGCAATGAAAATTTAAATCGAGTTACCATATCGAGTAAATTTGGACTTTTGTATTCAAACGTACCTAACAAAAGTGTGTGTAGTAAAATGACGAATATTATTCTTTCTAATGCCAGCCAAATTTGAATTTTAACTCTATGTAATAAAGATAAAATTTCCTTGAATATTCAGATAAGAAATTACTGATTCTAGCACTTTCTACGCTGGATACGTATTGATTCAATTATGATTGGTTTTACTGAAATTTTGTCGGATACGATAACATTTGCGCAGTGTTTGAATTTACGGTAGAATACGTATGATTATGAGAATCATTCTCTTACCCTTATCCCACTCTAAGTTGGGTCGGCACAATATGTCTTCTTCTTCCGTTCTCCTTTATCATTCGTGCCACTCCTTTAACATGCATATCATTTTTCACACATCCATCCATCTTTTTTTCGGCCTCTTCCTAGCCATACAGCCATCCACTTCATATTTTAAACTCTTTTGGTCACATGATTTTCATCACTCCTCATTACATGACCATACTAACTAAGTCTCGCACTTCTCACATTTTCTGTAATAGGCGCAACTTTCAGACTTCCCCTTCCGCGATAAAAATAGAAAATATATATAATGCTAAATGTAGAGTGGACGATCCGTTTTCATACCTGATACATGCAGGATTGAAGCTGTGATGGCCTAGCGGTGTGACCGTGTGAATCTCTTGAGACGATCATGGGTTCAAACCCGGGCAGACACCAACGAGTTTTTCTATTAAAACTTATGTGTCTAATTGATAATTGCAATTTATCACACGCTTTTCGGTGAAGGAAAACATCGTGAGGAAACCTGCATTTCTCCAGAGAATTCTGGAGATATGTGTAACCTACCAATCCGCATTGGAGCAGCGTGGTAGGTCTTAGCTCCAATCCTTCTGTCCAATAACGGAGAGAAGAGGCCTATTCCCAGCAGTGGGATAGTAACAGGCCGCTACTACTACATGCAGGATTCGTAAAAACACATGCAAACACCTCCACTACCTTGATGATGCTTCGGTTACGGGGCGAAACGATTGTTGAGTTTGTGATAGTGAACGTATATAGTGCTTGTGTATTGTGGTGGCGGTTGTGGAGGTTTGTGCATGTGTTTTTACGAATCCTGCATGTATCAGGTATGAAAACGTAATATACTCACCCCTTATATACTCATTGCGTATTCTATCAAGTTTTGTCACACCACACATCCACCTTAACATTCTCATCCCATTCACATGCACATTTCTTTCATCCTTTTCTTTTATTGCCCAACTTACTGATCCATACATTACGACAGGTCTAATGACCGTTTTATTTATAAATTTTTCCCTTAAGTTTAAGGGGCATTCGGATAATGAGAATCTTTAATATTTTAAATGAGTTATTCTTGAATTTAGGAATTTACAACGATTTGCATTTAGCATTTTGGGGATAAATTTGAAATATTGGGGAGCAAAAATCGATCTAGCTAGGTTTCATTAAAAAAATGCAGTTTTATACCTATGTTCGGGCATTAAAAATATGCTAAAATGTAGAGTTGAATCCAATTGATATTTGAACTGTCAAATGCAAGGCTGTGATAATGGTAACGAGTGGACCAAAAAATTTTAAAACCTGGGATCTATTCCCACAATTCAGAATGTAGGGGGTTTTAGGGGGAAATCGATGTGTTTTTGGGCATTGAATAAATGCCCAAAAACACATCGATATAATAATAATATTTCGGCTATGAAATGCAAAGCTGTGATAGCCTAATGGTAACGCGCGCACCAAAAAAGTTCAAAACCTGGGATCGACTCATACATGTTCCGCATGGGTTTCTTCTTTTTTATTGCTTATTTTTTTTATCTTTAAAAAATTACCGACCAAGGCGGGGTCACCCAGAGACTTTAACTATAATATATTAGAAATGTTATTACATATTATTAATTATTTTACTTAGGAATTATTATTTTTATTGTGAACACTTTCCTTTTGCATTTTTTCAGTTTGTGTTTGTCTTATTTGTTTGTCATGTTAATGATTATTATAGTACTTTTTGTTTTCATAATACAAAATAAATATTTTATTGCGAAATCTATGTTTTACGCTCCTGTGGAACAAATTTTATTCCCTCGGGCGTACTTAGGTTGAAGATGATTAAAATTTCTCTCAGTTAGATGAGTTCTGGGGGCTTTGCATTGATTTTAATGCTCTAATTAAACTGTTTGGTGATTCAATATATTTTGTTGAGCGAAATCAAGCTTTTACTCGTTCATTGTTTAATAAACTAAACTGTACATTGTTTAACTGTGGTAGCCCAGCGGTAACAACGTGCGACTCTTTCGAGGAGGTCACGGGTTCAAACCCGGGCAGAAACCAATGAGTTTTCTTGTTAAAACTTATGTATCTTATTGCAATTTATGGTGAAGGAAAACATCTTTTTTTCAAATTTAAACTATCGTGAGTAGTATTCATAGTTATTGTATAGAACCGGCTATACTCACGTCTTATTCTATCGGGTTAGCCCGACTAGTTTCGAACCCATCCGGGGCACTTATTCATGAGCTCTTTACACGACGTTATCGCGGCGGGAACGTCGTGTAAAGAGCTCATGAATAAGTGCCCCGGATGGGTTCGAAACTAGTCGGGCTAACCCGATAGAATAAGACGTGAGTATAGCCGGTTCTATACAAGGAAAACATCGTGAGGAAACCTACATATCTCTAGACAATTCTGGAGATATGTGTAACCTACCAATCCGCATTGGAGCAGCGTGGTAGGTCTTAGCTCCAATCCTTCTCTCCAAAAACGGATAGAAGAGGCCTACTCTCAGCAGTGGGATAGTAACAGGCCGCTACTTACTTTTTGTACATACAAGATTATCTCATTTGAATAATAAAGATAGATAAGGTCTATATTAAGATCAGATGTGGGCAGCTATCTAGTTCATTTCAGTAACACCGTCACAATCTAGGCACGCGGTAAATAGTTCCACATGTCGTTTATTACAACTTGTCTACCTGATTAGTTATGACCGGCATTGTCGGCGGAAGTGTTTTAAATTATGCTGTAGGAGGAACTTTATTTGTACTGTAATAATAATGCAGCAATTCCTATTATATACTGTGCGTTATTTAATACAAAATACTCTTTGTTATCTTAAGGAAATATTTACTTGGAGTCTTTCAATAATTTATTATTTTTTATATTATTATGATACTGTTGCATAATAAGAGTTCTTATAACACGAGTGTGTTTTAAAAACGCAGGCGAGTTTTTTTTTATCGTATCACACGAGTGTTATAAGACTGTAACAAAACTCTATTATTAAGTTACCTAAATTATATTTTCGTACACTTTAATTAGTACTCTACTTTATAAAAGATCCCATAATCCTATTCATCGCTGTATTATTATTCATTTCCATAGAAGACATCCTTCTTGTAGCTCGCCGCCATCTTAACTCTTCTCAGTGTTGCCGACACAAAATAACCTCAATAATTGGTAATTATTTGTTCAAAACCTGTTAACTTTATAATACCAATTTATGTACAGTGTCATACACTACTTTATCTACTCTCATACTATAATCGTAAAACAATATTAAAAAAAACCACACTTTTGATTGTGTATTGTGCCGAATAGAGATAAACTACAATACATAAGTAAACCAATAAATCGCAATACGATGGACGTGTGCGGTCGAAAACTCTAAATTGTTGGCGCATCTGAAATTCAAATACTTCCAGTCATGTGCTAAACTATTCCAGAGGATATCGTCGGTGTACCGCTATCAATAACAAAGACATGACCCCATACATCAGAGGGGATGTCCACATAATTTACTTAGTACCTGGGTGACCTTTCGCAATTTTTTTTAAATACAAAGAAAAAGAAAGGGAGGATTTGGGATATTTGGTATTTGATTTTCATATTTCAGTCCGCCCGTTCCCAATTTTAGAAATGACAAATATGACAAATATATATTAAAATATGTTCCGCCGTGTGGTATACGACTGAATAGAATAGTGCTACCCTCATTTCTTACCAAGGTGTAAAAGGCAACTAAGGTAAGTCGACCCGCGTTGTGCTATCCGGCTGAGTAGAATAGACCAACCCCATTTCTGAACGAGGTGTCGTAAAAGGCAACTAAGGTAAGTTGACCTACCGTGTGGTATCCGGTTTAGTAGAATAGACCACCCTCTTTCTTACCGAGGTGTCGTTAAATACGACAAAGGTAAGTTGACGTCAGGCAGGCGGCCGGTCGTAAAAACTCAGCCAAATTATGTGACAGCATGTTTATAACATGTGCCGGCCCCAATTAGAGTGGGATAAGGGTAGGAAGATTATGGTATATTAAAATATGTTGTGCCGACCGGTGACTGGTGTATTCAGCAAAAAGCGTGTAATAAATTACAATTATCAATTAGACGCATAAGTTTTAACAGAAAAACTCATTGGTGCCTGCACGGGGTTTGAACTCGTGACCCTCTCAAACAGTCCCACGGTCTCGCTATCGCAGCTCTCAGCTATTAAAATGGGATAATTAAGTGATTCTAATTATATGCAACAGCTCATCTACACGTTATTTGGCCGAGACCATCAGATCTAATTTGAACTGATGCCAAATTTAATTTGCACGTAATGCATATCTTTAATATTGAAATGAGTTAATCTTGTATGTATATATCACTACATATTATAAAACAAAGTCCATATTTCCGTATGTACGCATAAAACTTTAAAACTACGGAACAGATTTTGATGCGGTTTTTTTTAATAGATAGAGTGATTCCAGAGGAGGGTTTGTACGTATAATAACATTCAATACGGAGTAGAGAAATACTGTAATTTTTGAGGTTTCTGTACATAATTACATTTTTTTCCGCTTACATTGCAAACGCAGGCTAAACCCTACGAGATTTATCAAAATGATGTATTTATACACCTTGAAAAGGTCTACAGAAAAGTCCGCGATGGTATATGTCTATCTCTTATGGATAACCCACAACAGCATTTTTTGTCATTTACTTTTTACGAAAAATAATGCCTTATTTTTGAAACAATTTTTATACAATACAGCATTAATCCTTATCCAATTAAGTACCTTAAATAAATAGTTGATTTAATATAGATCAATATGGCCGTTTACAGCATGTAATTTAAATGTATATTTTCGGAGATATTACAGATTTAAAATGCTGTGAGGAGGCCGCGCTTCGCCCTTTCAAGAGTTTGCTTAAAGAAATTCTGTAATTAATTGTAAATACAATACATAGGGAAAATGTAAAAGTAAATAAATAAAAATGTACTATATGAATTTAGATATTCCAAAGATAGCAGGAAATCTTCTTGGTATAGGGAAAGGAAATTGTTTTTCTCCAAATTTAACCGGCCACGGGCAGTAATGAATAAATCAAAACTACTGGATCAATTTTAATCATTTTTTTTACACTGACTGATATGGGATATATATTTTATACCCGTGCGAAGCAGGGACAGGCCGCTAGTATAGATATATTTTCTGAATCTCGGAAACGACTCATGACCGATTGGAGCGTATACAACGCAAGTTTTTGAAGTATCTTACCTCCAAACACCTGTCCACACGAGCAAGCTACTCTTCAGACTTAATCCACTTTAAATTACAAAGTCTCGAACACTGCTACAAAATAATTGATTTCGTAACAATACATAGACTGGTTAATAATACGTTAGACTCCATAGACGCGGTAAGTTGTTAAAATTTTTCAGTTCCACGTAACGCTCCATGTTCTTGTAAAAACTTTAAAACTTTAAGTACCTCGAAATCAAGAACTAATATAGGTCAAAATAGTCCATTTAACCGGCTTATGAACAGTTATAACGCACTTAATTTCCATGATATAGACATCGTGTGGTATCCGGCTAAGTAGAATAGTACCACCCTCATTTCTTACCGAGGTGTCGTAAAAGGCGACTAAGGTAAGTCGACCCGCCGTGTGGTATCCGGCTGAGTAAAATAGACCACCCTCATTTTTTACCGAGGTGTCGTAAAAGGCGACTAAGGTAAGTTGACCCACCATGTGGTATCCGGTTTAGTAGAATAGACCACCCTCCTTCTTACCAAGGTGTCGTATACGATTAAGGCAAGTTGACGTCAGGCAGGCGGCTGGTCGTAAAAACGCAACCAAATCATGTTACAGCATGTTTCTAACATGTTGTGCCAACCCCCTGAAGAGTGGGATATGGGCAGGAGGATATATATATTGACATCTTCCACGACCCTCTATTCAAATATAAAAATAAACTTGCTCGCCTGCTTTAAGTTTTTAAGTTTAAGTAATAGTTTATCAAAATTTCCTGTAAGTATAATTTAATTTGTCTCTTTTAAGTTATATAAATAATTTTGTACTACCTACGATAACGCTGTACTAGCCTTGAAAAGTGTTTTACCTAGAACTTGCCTTATGAAAAAGTGTATTAATAAGCATGTGTAAAATGCTATTAGCTTGTCATAATAAATAAATAAATGTAGTTTTCTGCCCTGGGTGAACCCGTGTTCCCCAACGACCAACGTAGCTGGTACAATGCTTCACAAAAGTTTTTGCAAATTTTTGTTCAACGTTTCAGCACGACATAGGCTTTCTTTTTTGCCTTTTAGAAAAAGTAAATGCAATCGTTTTGTTGCACTGTGGAATGGAAAATAATGGAATTTTCTTTAATAAAAAAAGAATATAATGAAAATAAGTTTTGCGATTCCATGAACTAAAATTTGGCAAAATAGCATTCAGTCACGCCAACTATAAATGGATATTGTTTTTATCTTTAATATTTAACTGAGTTAATCTTGTATATATATATATATATATATATATATATATATATATATATATATATGAATTTTGGAAACGGCTCCAACAATTTTCATGAAATTCAGCATGTATTGGGTTTTGGGGGAAAAAACGATACACTCCACTCCGCTCCACTCTATCGATCCACGTAATCCACTGATTAAATGAAATTGACACTGACTAATGTAAATGAAATTCGGTGAAATTCAATTAAAGGCAATATTCTAGGCTAATTTATTTTTATGAGTAAAATAGACCACTCTCATTTCTTATCGTGGTGTCGTCAGAAGCGACTCATTTAAGTTTCAGCCCATTTAAGATGGCGTCAGGCAGGCAGCCGGTCGGAAAATAACTAACCAAAACATGCAGCAACATATTAAAAATTTGTTGTGTAAACCCCACTTAGAGTGGGATAAGGGCAGGAGATTGACGATGATTCTAGACTGATTATTTAAATTATGTTATGACCGAATTCGATGATGGAGCTATTGATCCACTAATATATAAAAAGATATTTTATATATTAATATTCTATCAAATTTTTTAAAGTTGCAAAATTTAAAAAATATTTTTCATATTATTACAAATTTTCAATTATCTTAATTTTTTATATAACAGTGTTATCGTATACGCCTTTTTACAAACATTTTGCGGAATATTCCAAGCGTTTCAACACGTTGTTTAATAATATTAAACCGAGAGGCGGCTGAGTTCAAAATAAAATTAAAGATCTCATCCCGGAAATATTTAACACCTCTCTAGGGATGATGTTAAATTTTATAACGTTTAACTTTATCCGCGCTAACATTTCGCTAGAGGCGAAAATCTTCCAAGCAAGTGCTATATTTCAAGCTTACAATTCGAAGTTGTGCGATAATTCGCACAAGAGGAAAGCAGTACACGTTCCTCAGATTTAGTGTTAGAGGATAGCGGTCAAATACATTACTCACAGCAATGCTTCTATTATTAAACTAAATTCACTGGCTATACTAGAAAATTTACCTACTAAACGTGCCTTTTGCACATATAAATCTAGGTAATTTTGAGATTGTTTATTTATTTATTCCTTTTTATACATACATATAGTTATAAAAGAGAAAGAAAAAGTAAAAAAGAATAAAGGCGGACTTATCCCTAAAAGAGATCTCTTTCAGTCAATCTTTGAGTAGCAGAAGGAAAAGGACAAGAATGGAAGAAGAAAGAGACTATATAGAGAAAAAGAAAAAGTTTATATAAATTTAACTATTTAATCTATTAATATTTTCGGTATTGATTAAAGCAGACCACCCTTATTTCTTACCGAGGTATCGTAAAAGGTAAGTCAGCCTACCGTTTGGTATCCGGCTGAGTAGAATAGACCACCCTCATTTTTTACCAAGGTATCTTAAAAGGCGACTAAAGTAAGTCGACCCGCCGTATGGCATTCTGTTAAGTAGTATAGACTATTCTCTTTCTTACCGAGGTGTCGTAAAATACGACTAAGTTGACATCACGCAGGTGGCTGGTCCTAAAATATGTAACGACATGATTATAACATGTTGTGCTGACCCCACTTAGAGTGGGATAAGGGAAGGAGAATGATTTGTTATTGACTATAGTTCTATGTGGCCTCTATAGGTGACAAAATGATTCCTTTTTCGCAAAAAAAACGCAGAAAAAGCCAAAATTCTCGGGACTATTTCAAAATTATGCCCTAGATCTGTTATTTATTAAAAAATTGACGAGGTTTATAATAGACAAAGTAGGACATGAGCTTGCGGGTTCTGCTTTGCGCCTTACAAAGGTACATAATTCGTCTGTGGGTTTGGGTATAAGATTTTTTAATAACGTAATCAAATCAATTTTAGCTTTGATATTACAGCAGTTTAAAAAACTTTTAAAAGGAAAGTTGATACTTGCTATAAACCCGTTGAATAAAAAACCTGCTATAAAGCATGTATTCTTCGACCTTGTATAAGATAGGAATGAGTAAATGTAACTAATTTAGGAATTATATTTGCATGTCTTTGTCTAATATGGTTAACACAATAACTACTTTTATGATAATAAATTTCAATCAAATGAATGAATGAATGCGGATAAAGCCGCAGGCCGACCTAGTTAATAATATTAATGTCGGCGATATTAGTTCAATATCATATTTAATGGAGTTCATGCGAAATGTTTGGTGAAGTCAAACATAGAGTCAGTGTGTAATATTAACTTACCAAGTGTAATTTGAGTGAAATATTTGAGTAGAAAGTTTGGTATTAATTTAGTTAAGTGTCGGCAAGAGACCAGACGGCTTGACGCTGGTTCCTTGGGAACGGGGACGGGCCCTAATGTGGGACGCAACATGCGTTGATACGTTAGCCTCGTCCCATATCAGGGAAACAGCGTCAAGACCTGGAGCTGCGGCGGAAATGGCCGAAACCGGCAAACGGCGGAAGTATGCATCTCTCATCGAGAGTTATATATTTGTGTCGTTTGTAGTCGAGACCCTAGGGCCATGGAGTCAAAGTGCAAAAACTTTTTTATCCGTTTTAACACCTCGGTTGATTGCCTCTTCAGGTGACAAGAGGGCTGGCTCCTTTTTCGCACAAAGAATCAGCTTAGCGATTCAGCGCGGAAACGCTGCCAGCATTCTTGGGACCATTCCACGTGGGCATGATCTGTATAGTCCTAGCGTGTAAGTAATTTAAGATAGATATAACTTGTACATTTTTCCCGAATAAAAAAAAAAAAAAAGTTAAGTGTAGAAATTTAATTTTAAGAACAAAAGTAA
Source organism: Morpho achilles (assembly GCA_947086495.1). Classification (NCBI taxonomy): domain Eukaryota; kingdom Metazoa; phylum Arthropoda; class Insecta; order Lepidoptera; family Nymphalidae; genus Morpho; species Morpho achilles. The sequence goes on along the minus strand of CAMTZB010000001.1, from coordinate 13,645,571 downwards.
TGAGAGTATTATTTTGCTATAATCCACGATAAAAGGAAATATATGTAGTGCTAAATGTAGAGTACTATTCGTTCTCATACCTGATACGTGCCGAATTTGTAAGAACTCATGCACTACATCGCAAAGGCTTTGCGATTTTGTCGTGGAGTCTATCTCCTGACGATGCTTCGGTTACGGGGCGAAACAATTGTTGATATTGTGGTGGTGAATGTGTGCAGTGCTTGTGTATTGTTGTGCCATCGGTGTCGGGTAGTGCATGAGTTCTTATAAATTCTGCATGTATGAGAACGAATAGTACACTCTACATTTAGCATTACATATATTTCCTTTTATCGTGGATTATAGCAAAATAATACTCTCATTACTTTTGTATTATAGACCTCCGCAAAGTAACGCCTAATTCTATAAATTACTAAATTTATAGATTGATTTAGAACAATTTCAATTTATTCTTTATTCAAGTAAACTTGTAAACAAGTGCTTTTGTCGTCAACTCTAATGCCGGTTCGGAAAGCTGTTCCTAACGAGGAGAGCCAGCAAGAAACTCGGCGGTAGTTCTTTTCAAAATATAACTTTATAACTAGATACATTTAATCATTAATTTCTTGTACAGGGTCGAATAGATTTTAGCTATATCCACGCATTCTTATCATCTAAGTAATCGTCAACAGTATAGTGGGCTTTCTGTATCAGCTTCTTTTCAACAGTTTATTTAAACTGCTGTAATGGCAAAGTTAAAAATGATTGCGGAATTTTATTATAGAATACCAAATATACCAAAACCTACAAACGAAATACGCATTTTTACACGGAGCAAAGCAAAAGCCGCAAGCTTGCAACATCGGCGCAGGGTAGCCTGTCTATCGGTATTCTACAGGATATATTTCGGAGAGTGTGCTCAGGTACTCCATGACCTTATTCCCCCATCGCCTTTTTATCATCGCACCGCTAGGCGCCGGGCGAAGTTCCATCCTTACGTTATCGACATACCGCGAAGGCGCACAGAGCGATTCGCTTCGTCATTTTTGATGCGCACAGCACGGGATTGGAATTCTCTCCCGGCATCTATCTTTCCCGATAATTATGATATGGGTACCTTCAAACCAAGGGTGAATAGGCATCTTATAGGCATGCGCGTTCCACCTTAGACTGCGTCACTGCTTACCATCAGGCATGATTGCAGTCAAGCGCTCGCCTATTAAAAAAAAAAAAAAGCTTATGTCAGTTCCTATATATCTTTTATATACTTCGCCAATTTTTTTATAATTAGTTGTGCGCAACCGCGACATATAGCAAAGTATTTTAGTCATAACGTTTCAGATTGCAAATCACGCCCTGCAGTATCCGGTTGAATAGAATTGACCAACCTCATTTCTTACCGAGGTTTCGTAAAAGGCGACTAAGGTAAGTTGACCCGCCGTGTGGTATTCGGCTGAGTAGAATTGACCAACATCATTTCTTACCGAGGTGACGTAAAAGGCGACTAAGGTAAGTCGACCCGCTGTGTAGTATCGGGCTGAGTAGAATAGTACCACCCTTATTTCTTACCGAGGTGTCGTAAAATACGACTAAGGTAAGTCGACCCGCCGTGTGATATCCGGCTGAATAGAATAGTACCACCCTCATTTCTTACCGAGGTGACGTAAAAGGCGACTAAGGTAAGTTGAATCACCGTGTGGTATCGGGCTGAATATAATAGTACCACCCATATTTCTTACCGAGGTGTCGTAAAATACGACTAAGGTAAGTTCAAGTCAGGCAGGCGGCCGGTCGTAAAAACACATCTAAATCATGTGAAAGCATGTTTATAACATGTGCCGACCCCACTTAGAGTGGGATAAGCTTATGTCGGTTCCTATATCTTTAATATTTAAATGAGTTAATCTTGTATATATATATTTTCCGAATCTCGGAAACAGCTCCAACGATTTTCCTGAAATTCAACATGTAGGAGGTTTTGGGGGAGAAAAATTGATCTAGCTAGGTTTTATGTAAAAAAACAAATTGTTTTATCCCTGTTTTTGGGCATTAAAAAACACTAACATTTATATTGAATTGAATTTTCGCCATTAACTGTCAAGTCGACGTAGCTTATTCGGGTAACTGCAGCGTCGAGAAATGTAAATGCCAAGGAACGATCCCCAACTTAATAATTGTTTTTTTTTAAGTTTTTTTTTTGTAAAAAATTACCGAGCGGAGCTCGGTCACCCAGATATTTTTTATAATTAGTTCAGCAAAACTGCGATATATAGTAAAGTATTTTAGTCATAAAGTTTCAGATTGCGGATTGTTGCGCGACACACGTATTACATAATTCATGCAGGATTGTTACGTAATTTGAATTCAGCTGAATTAATACGGCGCGCAATCTACGTCGCCTTGTCACGGTCTCTACGTACGGCGGTTTAATAAGATTGAATTGTGTGAATTTGGGGCGTAGGGGGTGAGCTAGTCCCACTCTGTCTCTCGAGCTAACCGCAACTTGTTAATAATACACTTATGTGCGAAGTTGGTAGCCAAATATTAGAGGAGGTGATAGTCTGTGATATTATCATCATTAATACACGGACTACAAAGGTCCGGTTATACAAACTTTAATAATACATAACCTACAAAATCTACAATCAATCAATAAAAAATCTACAAAATTTAATCTATACTAGCTGAAGAGTTTGTTTGTTTGAACGCGCTAATCTCAGAAACTACTGAACCGATTTGAAAAATTCTTTCAGTGTGAGATTAATTTATGAGCAGCAATCAAAAATAGTTCGTATTATTTTTTATCGTTTTCGTAAACGGCAAAATTGAAAGCTATCCTTGCGTGCGCTGAGTAAACGGTGATAGTTATGTGAAAATCGTGTATTGCAAAATTGATCCCATGTAAAAAGTCCGCGAAAGCCGACAAGACTATACGGTTATCAAAAGACTATACGGTTTTAAGCTCTGGCAGCCCAGCGGTAACACCGTGCGACTCTTTCGAGGAAGTCACGGGTTCAACCCTGGGCAGACACCAATGAGTTTTTCTGTTAAAACTTATGTGTCTAATTGATAATTGCAATTTATCACTCGCTTTTCGGTGAAGGAAAACATCGTGAGGAAACCTGCATATCTCTAGAGAATTCTGAAGTAATGTGTAACCTACCAATCCGCATTGGAGCAGCGTGGTAGGTCTTAGCTCCAATCCTTCTCTTCAAAAACGGAGAGAAGAGGCCTATTCTCAGCAGTGGGATAGTAACAGGCCGCTACTTACTACACGGTTTTAATCTTTCCACGCGGGCGGAGCCGCTGGCGATTGCTAGTAATACATAACCGGACCTTTGTAGGCACAAAGGTTTTAATAGGCAAAAATGTATTATTAAATTTTGGTCTAGCCCTTAAATGCATACTGATGGAATTTTCCTTCAACCGTAATTTTGCTCATTTTTTTCGTTTACTCAAAGCCCTAAGATCACAATTTTTGTATTTGGCAATATCTATGGAACATGAGTAATGTTTTTGAAAGAAAAAAAAAAGTTAAGCTGTGAGTGTCTGTTGTAAAATGTCATTACAAAAAGTGCGTAGTCTTGTGTATTATTGCATGGTGATTTCGAATAGTTTAGATGAAAAAAAATAAATAAATTGTTACTGTTTATAAATAAAGTATTTTTTTTTTTGATGGATTAGACGTAAGTATTATGATTTATATTATTATTTTCGTTCATACATAGTAAAATATTTAGAATAAATCGCAAAATAGTGTTGATGTAAATTTACATCATCATGCAATCATGGTTATTGAGATTCTATAGGAGCTATGAATAACTATTTTGACTAAAGTTTTGTTTTGTAGTCTGTTTTAGGTGCTGATATTTGTCACAATGAATGACAAAGATATTGAAAAATATTTAGCATTACTTGAAGATGGGTGGCTGTCGAATGATGATTTGGAGGTGTCTGACCAAGAGGAAGAAAATGTTCTTGAAAACCACAATAGAGAACAAGTACTTGATATGTTACAAAGTGATGAGGAGGACACAGAAAGTCCACAAAATCCTGAAAGTGACCCTCCCATACTAGAAAGTGAAGAAATAAACATCCAGGTGCAAAGCATGAAGGTTCCTACTAGACATATGTTTCCAGGATTGCTAAACAAACGAAAATTGATCTGGAAAAAAACAAATATGAAGTTTGATGAATCCAAAATCACTTTTCAAGGTAATTGTGATATAGGACCTGAGATTTTACATTCGGATTCTCCATACACATGCTTCAGTTACTTTTTTACTGAAGATTTTATAAAAAGCATAGTGGAAGAAACAAACCTGTATGTCAACAAACTCCTCACAACAAAATCCTCAAAAATCTGCAGCATACAACATATCAGATTTGCGAAAATTTTTTGGAGTGCTTATATGTATGTCAGTCCAGCATTTTCCCAGTACTAGATCATACTGGTCTCCAAAGTATGGCTACGAATCAATATATTCTGTTATGACAAATAACAGGTGAATATAATGCCCACATGGGCGGAGTTGACCTTATGGATAGTTTTCTTGGAAGGTATAGAATAAGGCCCAAATCAAGAAAATGGTACATTCGTATTTTCTTTCACCTTTTAGATCTGGCAGTAATAAATGCGTGGATAATACATAAAAAAAATTTAACTGCCAAAAATTTACCTAAAAAAGATATCCCCAATTTAGGTACATTTAGAAGTGAACTGGCTTACACACTATGTAATATAGGAGTAGCCTATGAAAATAAAGGAGGTCGGCCAAGTTCTAATGTTCTAGAAAACGAGATACAAGCAAAGAAGAAAAGAAGTGCTGTAGCAATTGCCCCCCAAAAGATGTTCGCAGAGATGGGCAAAGTCATTGGCCTCTCGTTGGTGGATCCCTACGGTGTAAATACCCACACTGTAAAGGTTATTCTACTATACATTGTTTAAAATGTAATGTTAATCTTTGCCTCAATAAAAACAATAATTGTTTTTATGAATACCACAAGAACTAAATATAAATAACCCAATGGACATTTGTACCTGTAAGGTTACTACTGATTACATAAAGATGTAAATTTCCATCAACCTATTTTTTACCGAAAATATAGTATTTTTATGAATAAATATTTTTTTTATTATTTTTCCCTAGTTATAAAGCTAATCCCACACCTAAAAATAAATAGTTAGCTTAAAAAGCAATAATCATGCATTTAAGGGCTAGACCAGCAGTGGTCGAGAATTAAGATTTATGAAGGAAAATTAAACAAACATTTAAAAAAGCCAAAAAAATATTTTTTTTTTAATTATAGTGGCGGTTTATATTATATATTTGATTTCTAAATTGGGACATACTAATTTTAGAAATAATACTTACTCGTATGAAAATATAATCAATAATAAGGGAATATTAGTGTAGAAATTTTATAATTATTACTATGACTATATATATTATTATGCTTCAGCTCCGCCGGTCGCGGGTTCTATTTCCGCCGAGGGCCAACATTTTCTGTTAATAAATTTGTTGGTCTTTGAGTGTGGATGTATATTTGTATCCAAATATGTATTTAAAAATTATATATATTATATAAGTATATATTCACCAGTTGTCTGTCTACCATAACACAAGTATTAAGTTACTTTGGGGACGGACGACCGTGTGTGTAAGTGTCCCATATATCTTTAATATTTAAATGAGTTAATCTTGTATGTATTAATATTTCGGAATCTCGGAAACGGCTCCAACGATTTTCCTGAAATTCAGCCTGTAGTGGGTTTTGGGGTAGAAAAATCGATCTAGATAAGTTTTATTTTTAAAAAAATGTCGTTTTATCCACGTTTTCGGGCTCCAAACTTTTTTTGAAATTTACGTTGAATACAATCACAATTTTTCGCTGTCAAATGTAAAGTCATGTTAGTTTATTTGGGGAACGGGCGGTCTAGAGAGGTGAAAAAATCCAAGTATCGAGCTGCCCTATTATTTTTTCATTTTTCTTTTCAATTTTTTTTAATTTTAATTTTTTTAAATGAGCTCGGTCACCCAGGTACTTTATTTTTTTATTTTTTTGTTACTCAATTTTTGTTACATAATTAATCAAACCTACCAAAATATTATTAAAGAAGTCTATCTAATCTAAATTTCCTACGACCTTTAGTCCCTGTACGGTCGTTAAAATTAAATCTCAAAGTAATCAGTCTATTTTATCAAAGGATTTTGTATATTGAGTTGTGACCCTGTCACGCGACCAGCGAAACGGCTGGGTCATGGCTAAGTGACGTCACACTAACACTTTCATTAAAAGCTTGTTATTTCCTTATACATTTGTACCATTTTTAATAATACGAAGATAAATGGCACGTGGTGTGGAGATAATTCTAATTCAAAATATTCTTTATTCAAGCGGACTGTTTACAGTACTTTTGAATCGTCAAATGTTTTAAAGAAGCTACCACTGATTCGGAAGTTTGCTCCTAGTGAAAAGATCCAGCAAGAAACTCGGCGGCGATTACAGTGGTTCCTAAACTTCCGACCTGATTTGCCCACAAATACATCATCTTCCTGTCCTTATCCCACTCTAAGTGGGGTCGGCACAATATGTTATAAACATGTTGCTACGTGATTTGGATAGGTATTTTACAACCGGCCGCCTGCCTGATATCAACTTAACTTAATCGCCTTTCACGACACTTAGGTAAGAAATGACGGTCGTCTATTCTACTCAGCCGAATAACACAAGACGGGCCAACTTACCTTAGTCATCTTTTACGACACCTCGGTAAGAAAGAGGATGATCTATTCTACTCAGCCGGATAACACAAGGCAGGTCAACTTGCCTTAGTCGCTCTTTACGACATCTCGGTAAGAAATGAGGATGATCTATTCTACTCAGCCTTATACGATACAGCGGGTGACGTTACCATAGTCGTATTTTACGACAGCTCGGTAAGAAAGTGGGTGGTTTATTCTCCTCAGCCGGATACGACACAGCGGGTCAACTTACTTTAGTTAACCTTTACGACACCTCGGTAAGAAAAAGGCTTATACTATTCAGGCGGGTCAACTTACCTTACAATAGTGGTAATTTACGACACCTCAGTAAGAAAGAGGGTGGTTTATTCTGCTCAGCTGGATACCAGACGGCGGGTCAACTTATCTTAGTCGTCCTTTACGAAACCTCGTTAAGAAAAAGTATTATTCTATTCAGCCGGATACCACACGGCGTTTAATTTAAATAAAGAATGTAATGAATTTATTTATTTTTATTTATTTGTGATAATTTTGGTGTATACACTGTTAATTTATACAATGGTTTATTAAAACTAAATAAAAACAAAGGGCGGCCTTATCACTTAAAGTGATCTCTTCCAGGTAACAATAACGTTAAGGAACTAAAAACACAAAAAAATAAAATAAAAAGCGATATGGATAAGTGCAAGTAATACTAGATGTAAATAAGTAAGTAAGTAGCGGCCTGTTACTATCCCACTGCTGAGAATAGGCCTCTTCTCTCCGTTTTTGGAGAGAAGGTTTGGAGCTAAGACCTACCACGCTGCTCCAATGCGGATTGGTAGGTTACACATATCTCCAGAATTCGTTAGAGATATGCAGGTTTCCTCACGATGTTTTCCTTCATCGAAGAGCGTGTGATAAATTGCAATTACCAATTAGACACATAAGTTTTAACAGAAAAACTCATTGGTGTCTGCCCGGATTTGAACCCGTGACCTTTTCGAAAGAGTCGGGCGGTGTTACCGCAGGGCTACCACAGCTTACTAATATGAAATATAAAATAAAAATAAATAAAGAATATATAAATACTTCAATATATATTTATAATTGAATTTAGTTTAATTTCAATAAAGAATATTTTGAATCTGAATCTACAGGCCTTGGATCAATACACTACATAATTATGACCTCGACCTACTCGTATTTTATAATATAAAAGAAGCGGATTAAAAGGCCTCCGCAAGAAGGCTTCGTGTTTAGTTTATATCGACGCAGTTATGTTGACGCCATGGGTGTTGTATAATCCATCCATCCACGCGTGTAATGAGATTTGCCAGCCATACGGCTTCACTGAGGGCTTTTTCATTATTCGTCATTTAAACATACAGGGTGACGTTTAATCTATATGCGCTGAAATAAGACGGAAAAATTTAAATATGATTTCTTTGTGGCGTTTCAAACGCTCATTTTGAAGATTGTCTATAGAAGTTGCCGAAGTCACCGTGCGACTCTTTCGAGGAGGTCACGGGTTCAAACCCGGGCAGACACCAATGAGTTTTTCTGTTAAAACTTATGTGTCTAATCGATAATTGTAATTTATCACACGCTTTTCGGTGAAGGAAAACATCGTGAGGAAACCTGCATATCTCTAGAGAATTCTGGAGGTATGTGTAACCTACCAATCCGCACTGGAGCAGCGTGGTAGGTCTTAGCTCCAATCCTTCTCTCCATAAACGGAAAGAAGAGGCCTATTCTCAGCAGTGGGATAGTAACAGGCCGCTACTTACTTACTTACTACAGAAGTTTATTATCTCCACAGTGCTCCACCACGTTGCTGGTGGCAGGGACAGGGTACCGTAGGACACATTGCCCCCATCCCCGCCAGATGCGAGGCTAAATGTAACAATAAAATAAACTCTAAAAAGGTCTCTGTTCATGTTGGAGGAAGTGGGGGAAAAACATTTCTTATATGCTTTGAAAATTTCATTGTTTTAAGTGTTATTAATCTTGTTACAAATCCCAACTCGCGGAGTCCAGTTTTGTCCCACGTCATTATCACATGGCATAATCAAAATTAATGCGCTCCACACCTTATTATCCTACCTTAATGTGGATAGTCGTAAATCAGAAAGTCCCGAGTGAGTTTAATTGCCTACCCACTGTGTTAATGTAATTCGTAATATTACCATTATCCCCTAACGTCTCGGAGGAATTCATGAACATTCCTATTAAAAGTAATATTTACTTTGACGTCACATTGCAATGTCACTTTCAAGTGAGCTATAATTACTTTACAAGTGACGGCGTTGTTAACCTTTGGTTTGTATTAATATTGCAGCAATTTTTTAGTTTTTCCTGAAAACAAGGATAAAACGACATTTTTTTAAATGAAACCTAGCTAGATCGTGAGTTAGGTTTTTAATCGGCCCGACATACCCGCCGCTTTTTCGGGTTTTCCTGACATAAAAAAGGTTTAGGTTAGGTTAGACGTTAGGTTTAGTTACTGTCGGTTAATGTCTATTGTCGTATTAAAAGGGATAAAATAAATATTGTGACATCTCTCTCTGTGTGTTTTTTTTCACATGTCTAAACTAATATTATAAAGAGGAAAAATTTGTGCGTATGTTAGTAATGTTGTAACACAACCGACCGATTTCGAAAATTCTTTCACCATTAGCTGCATCTTTACTGAGCAACATAAGCTATATTACTTTTTCAAAAAAAATAGGGATCCGTAATAAACATGTAATCATCATCCTCCTGCCCTTATCCCACTCTAAGTGGGGTCGGCACAACATGTTACAAACATGTTGTCATATGATTTGGCTACGTATTTTACGACCGGCCGCCTGCCTGACGTCAACATACCTTAGTCGTATTTTACGACTCCTCGGTAAGAAAGAGGGTGGTCTATTTTACTCAACCGGATACCACACGGTGGGTCAACTTACCTTAGTTGCCTTTTACGACACCTCGGTAAGAAATGAGGGTGGTCTATTCTACTCAGCCGGATACCACACGGCGGGTCGACTTACCTTAGTCGCCTTTTACGACACCTCGGTAAGAAATGAGGGTGGTACTATTCTATTCAGCCGGATACCACACGGCGTAATAAGATGTAAAAAATTAGTCGTAAGAATCTGTCATCGCGTGCGCTGCGGAAACTATTGATCATAGAACAAAGAAATGGTCTACAATATTATAGAACGTATCAATATCGACGAAAAAGTCTGCAATAGCATATATTCAACAACCATAGTTATGCCAATATAACTACTTTTTCATTCATTAGATTATGAATGTTAGTGTAAAAACTAAGAAACTGTTAACAAAAATAAATCTACAGTACGACTTAGTAAACTTTCGTTTACTAAATCTTAATAGATTTATTGTCTGCCATGAGAGTATGTACCGGTGAAACCGCGGGATATTACTAGTGTTATATAAGTCTTGTTCCGTATGTGAGCGAATAACGACCGCGTGCCTGCGGCGAAACGAATAAATTTGGCAAGTGGAGCAAATATGCCTGTATCATTTTTTGGAATATTTTCCACGGTCTAAATGTAGGACAGAAGAATGTATAGTTGGGATAGATAGCGTTGTTTGAGAACCGATGGCCAAAGCTGCTAATAAAATCGCCGATTTTTTTTATTTTCTTTACGTGTAATTTAAACGTATTTAGCATGTTTTTGACTGACCCGTTGGAGCAATGAGTAGAGACCCTGCCTTCAGCTCCGCGAGTCGCGGGTTGGATTCCCGCCGAGGGCCAAAATTTTCTATAAATGAATTTGTTGGTCTTTGGGCCTGGGTGTATATTTCTATATAAGTATCTATATATATAATAAAATGTAAGTTCAAATTCACCAGTAGTTGTCACCCACAACACAAGTATTAAGTTACTTACTTTGGAGACGGACGACCGTGTGTGTAAGTGTCCCATATATTATATTTATATATATTATATATGTCTTTATTATATTGATAGTTAATTGAAACGACACTAAGGGCCTGTTTCACAAGTTACTGATAAAGTGTCGGATAGTTAGCCCACAAATAAACTAAGTAGCAGATAAATGTCTCTAAAAAGAGACTCTAAAAGTGAAAAAAAAATCGCGGCCATTTTAAAATAGGTATTTGTTATACAGCAGATAAACAAAATAACAGCCACATTGTGACGATCTCGACCTTACATGCATATATTGTTAGAGTTATGTACTGAATTGGTAGTATGTTAAGGAAGGTATATAAATAAAAATATTTGTTTGTCATTTAATATGGTTTTTCGTAATGAGTATTTGATACTCGTTACATATATGTACATTTTTCATTAAAATATTTTTATCAAAATTTTCCCATACATTTTCAATTTTCCACGCTTAGCGCCGAACGTCACGCCGGCAGTCTGACAGAGGTAGTGGGTGACTGGCGGACGTTGCCGGGAGCAGTCGCGGGCTGGTACCGCGAGCCGAAGGCTTTCGTTTACATGTACTTGGGGCGATACATGGTAGCGCTATGATCCCTAAACTATTTTCAAAGCTTCGGCTTGTCTAACGGTGTGGTGAGAGACTTCGGTCTTGAGGGACTTCGGTCTCCTAGCTCACTAAACAAATAAAATGTAATTTCATTACATGTGACAAATTTATTATTATTCTCGAACGATATAGTGCCGGAGTATAACTTGGTGAGGGTGACTTCGCTGAGTGGTGCTGGGCGCTATACCGAACAGTCTGGTGAGTACTGGTGTCGGATCGATGGTTTCAGGCCTGCAATGATTTCGGTTGTTGTAGTGTAGCCTCGCCTCGATCTGCTCCAGGCTGTGAATATCAGGATGGGTTTCCGTCTTGGTACAGAGCAGCCAGAGCTACTTGGTGAGTTTTGGGTGATACGGATTGGATTTTAGGCCGGTATTGATCTTCGATCTTTACTGTGTAGCCTTGTTTGATCTTTGGACGCCTAGGACTCTAAAAGTAATACTGTTCATCGCACGGAGTCTTGCGGGGTAAACCTGCACTAGCCGTTATAGTCCTTCTCAGGACTTCCCCATAGTAATACACGAACGTCGACGACATTATAGCATGTCGTAGGGCCGCTGGTCGGGTCTTTATTAACAAGATTGCGGACTAGCTTTAGAAAGTGTTGCCTGCCCAAAACTCTTATCTTACGTAGCTTGCTACGCGTAACAACTATATAGGTAACTAATTCTTATATGCCGATCGTGGAATCAGCCAAAAGGACGCATTGAAGGCGTGCGCTAGTGATGGACACATCACGTTATACACCTACATATTTAGCACAATAGTGCTAGCACTACAAACATATATTATTCAATTATCAACATATAATGCGAGCGCTTTGCGTTCTTAACTCTACGGAGTAAACATCTGCCACTACGTGTGGTAGCAACGACATCGACTTTACTGTTATGCGATATCCGAGGAGTCATGTACGGTATTAGCTTTATGCTATTATATATTCCACTATATGTGGTTACAACGACGAATGCGGCACGCACCGCTTGAAATGCTTGCTATTGGCAAGATGCGCTGTCTTATTATAAGAATTGGATATTTATATCAACAAAATCAGGCTTTGTGCCTCATCGACACAATTATGGCTAACGCCAACTCACCACAGCTACGGCTGAAATGATATTTGGACTTAGGTCCTAGCACTGCGACCGGGCACTTGTGCCTTATCTTGGACTACGGTCCTTACCTGGGACTACGGTCCTTATTTAATTACCCTAAATCTCTTTAAGAGCATTGACGGGTGTTTATAAAACATAATATAATAACCTGGCTCGAGGGCGCAGGCACACTATAAATTGCATACCCTAACCCTACGGGGGGGGGGGGGCTCATATCCTATGGACGGAGCTCACCGTTGGTAGCGGGTGCGGAGCTACTGACTATCCCTCTCCCTTTATATTTTTCCAAATCGGAAGAATGTAATTGACGGGAGAGAGATACCACATCGCTAAACTTCTCTACGGAGTTGTTTAAGGGCTAGGTATTAAGATCGAGTGAGTGATCTTTCTGTTGGCTATAACATTTCCAATTTAAATATTAATATCTTAGAACTTCCCATTCGGGATGGTTTAAAGTACGATCTGATGATCGAGCGATCCTTCTGTTGGCTTTGAAAAGTCTTATTCTGTTTATATTGACAAAGTTTTACTTCCCGTATTAATGGCAAACAAATGTTACAGTAAATATAATATATATAAACTAAAACCTTTCTGATGGCTATATCTATGAAGTAATAACATAAGAGACATTCAACCTTCTGAATGTCTCACATTTTTTATTATTTTTTTATAGTAACCCGTTCGTGTATTAGCTATATTGTAACCTGTTCGTGCAATGAATATATGTGTTTTGAACATATAGAGTCTGTTCATGTATAGTACATGTAAAATATGTTCTTGTATTGGATAAATATATAATTTGTTTATGTATCGTGCACTTATTATACAACAAATAAATCATATTAATTTAAGCTTGCTTTACGCCTCCAATCTGATGAATCTGTGGTCTCTGACGCTCTAAAAGAATTTGAGTTATTACATACACAACATAACATGGGTCCTAACCAACTAGACGAATCACGAGCCAATTATATTTAAAAGTGGTGGTAGAGCGCGAGCGCTCTAGCCTCATTCTAATAATATAATTTATATTGATATTATAAATTTAGAGATGAATAGATGAGAGTGGAGGGCAGATCGTTACAACATGATCTACGTATTTAATTCTTAGACTTTAAGTGCTGAATAAGCCTATCAGAAATCTGAGAAACGCAAAATCGAGATATCTGTCAGATAGGTTCCGAATAAGCTAACTGACAGTTTATTGGTAACTGTTGAAACAGGCCCTTAAATGTTCCCGATGCACCGGGTATCGGAGGGGGGCTTCTATTTCGAGGGGCCCCTAACCGGAGAAGGTGTTTGTTCTCTGGGATCAGAGCTGTCGGCGGGGATGGGGGCAATATGTACAATGATCTGTCCTTACCATCGGCAGCGTGGTGGAGCACACAGGTCGTTTTAGTCGGTGCGAGTCCGCCATAACTGACGCCTGTTCCCGTCGGACGGCGGTACCCATAAGGGGATTTTTCCTGTATTAAAAAAAAGGCCCCTAAATAGTCTTTTTGATTTATTTTTTAGTGTCACATTGAAGGCACCAGTGTTGTTTATATTATTAACGTAATTATTTGTATCAGGTTGCGTTTAAAAGATGTAACAATATATACGTTCACACTAAATTTATCTGTAGCCATAACAAATTTGATAATTGTTCCCAAAGTTTTCGGTCGATAATTTTATTACATTGTCAACGCCCGTCACGTATGCTCGGTGAGAATGATCTACGTTCATCCCCTTTTGGATTAACTAACACCCATGATTACATTTCGCTGCCTGTAATATACGGAGATGTATGATTTATTATATTATATGATTTATTATATTTATAAGCTGTTGTAGCCCAGCAGCAACACCGTTCGCCTCTTTCGAGGAGGTCTAGGGTTCAAACCCCGGGCAGGCACCAATGAGTTTTCTAGTAAAACTTATGTATCTAATTGATAATTGCAATTTATCACACGCTTTTCGGTGAAGGAAAACATCGTGTGGAAACCTGCATATCTCTAGAGAATTCTGGGGATATGTGTAACCTACCAATCCGCATTGGAGCAGCGTGGTAGGTCTTAGCTCCAATCCTTCCCTCCAAAAAAATGAACGGAGAGAAGAGGCCTATGCCCAGCAGTGGGATAGTAACAGACCGTTACTTACTTACTTTTATGATATATATAAAGAAATTGTTCCATATTACTGACATAATTAAAAAGGTGTAAATAATGATTGCCAGTTTGTTTTAATCATCATCCTCCTGCCCTTATCCCACTCTAATGGGGTCGGCACAACATGTTATAAGCATGTTGTCACATGATTTGGCTGCGATTTCACAACCGCCGCCTGCCTGGAGTCAAGTTATAAGTATATTGTGATATCTCTCTCTGTGTGTTTTTTTTCACATGTCTAAACTAATATTTGTTAGGTTAGGAAAAATTTGTGTGTATGTTTGTAATGTTGTAACACAACCGACCGATTTCGAAAATTCTTTCACCATTAGCTGCATCTTTACTGAGCAACATAAGCTATATTACATTTTCAAAAAAAATAGGGATCCGTAATAAACATGTAATAAGATGTAAAAAATTAGTCGTAAGAATCTGTCATCGCGTGCGCTGCGGAAACTATTGATGATAGAACAAAGAAATGGTCTACAATATTATAGAACGTATCAATATCGACAAAAAAGTCTGGAATAGCATATATTCAACAACCATAGTTATGCCAATATAACTACTTTTTCATTCATTAGATTATGAATGAAAAACTAAGAAACTGTTAACAAAAATAAATCTATAATCCGACTTAGTAAACTTTCGTTTACTAAATCTTAATAGATTTATTGTCTGCCATGAGAGTATGTACCGGTGAAACCGCGGGATATTACTAGTGTTATATAAGTCTTGTTCCGTATGTGAGCGAATAACGACCGCGTGCCTGCGGCGAAACGAATAAATTTGGCAAGTGGAGCAAATATGCCTGTATCATTTTTTGGAATATTTTCCACGGTCTAAATGTATGACAGAAGAATAGTATAGTTGGGATAGATAACGTTGTTTGAGAATCGATGGCCAAAGGTGCTTATATCATAGCCGAAATTTTTTGATGTTCTTCACGAGTAAAGTAAGTAAGTAGCGACCTGTTACTATCCCACTGCTGAGAATAGGCCTCTTCTCTCCGTTTTTGGAGAGAAGGTTTGGAGCTAAGACCTACCACGCTGCTCCAATGCGGATTGCTAGGTTACACATATCTCCAGAATTCTCTAGATATATGCAGGTTTCCTCACGATATTTTCCTTCGCTGTAAAGCGTGTGATAACTTGCAATTATTAATTAGACAAATAAGTTTTAGCCGAAAAATTCATTGGTGTCTGCCTGGGTTTGAACCCGTGACCTCCTCGAAAGAGTCGCACGGTATTACCGCTGGGCTACCACATCTTGAAAGTTCTTCACGAGTAATTGAAACTTACTTAACATGTCTCTGTTATATTGATAGTTAATTGAAATGACCTGTTTCACAAGTTACTGATAAAGTGTCGGATAGTTAGCACACAAATAAACTAAGTAGCAGATAAATATCTCTAAAAAGACACTCAAAAAGTGAAAAAATAATCGCGGCCATTTTAAAATAGGTATTTGTTATACAGCAGATAAACAAAATAACAGCCACATGATCTACCTATTTAATTCTTAGGGGCTTTAAGTGCTGAATAAGCGTATCAGAAACCTGAGAAACGCAAAATCGAGATATCTGTCAGATAGGTTCCGAATAAGCTAACTGACAGTTTATTGGTAACTATTGAAACAGGCCCTTAAATGCTCCCGATGCACCGGTTATCGGAGGGGGGCTTCTATTTCGAGGTGCCCCTAACCGGAGAAGGTGTTTGTTCTCTGGGATCAGAGCTGTCGGCGGGGATGGGGGCAATATGTACAATGATACCCTGTCCTTGCCACCGGCAGCGTGGTGGAGCACACAGGTCGTTTTAGTCGGTGCGAGTCCGATATAACCGACACCTGTCCCCTTCGGACGGCGGACCCATAAGGGGATTTTTCCTGTATTAAAAAAAAGGCCCCTAAAATAGTCTTTTTGATTTATTTTTTAATGTCACATTGAAGGCACCAGTGTTATTTATATTATTAACGTAATTATTTGTATCAGGTTGCGTTTAAAAGATGTAACAATATATACGTTGACACTAAATTTATCTGTAGCCATAACAAATTTGATAATTGTTCCCAAAGTTTTCGGTCGATAATTTTATTACATTGTCAACGCCCGTCACGTATGCTCGGTGAGAATGATCTACGTTCATCCCCTTTTGGATTAACTAACACCCATGATTACATTTCGCTGCCTGTAATATACGGAGATGTATGATTTATTATATTATATGATTATTATATGATTTATTATATTTATAAGCTGTGGTAGCCAAGCGGTAACACCGTTCGCCTCTTTCGAGGAGGTCTAGGGTTCAAACCCCAGGCAGGCACCAATGAGTTTTCTAGTAAAACTTATGTGTCTAATTGATAATTGCAATTTATCACACGCTTTTCGGTGAAGGAAAACATCTTGAGGAAACGTGCATATCTCTAGAGAATTCCGGGGATATGTGTAACCTCCAATCCGCATTGGAGCAGCGTGGTAGGTCTTAGCTCCAATCCTTCTCTCAAATAAAAAAATGGACAGAAGAGGCCAGCAGTGGGATAGTAACAGGCCGTTACTAACTTACTTTTATGATTTATATCAAGAAATTGTTCCATATTACTGTCATGATTAAAAAATGATTACGAGTTTGTTTTAATCATCATCCTCTTGCCCTTATCCCGCTCTAAGTGGGGTTAGCTTTACGTCTTAAAAATATGTCGTCACATGATTTGGCAGCGATTTCGCAACCGCCTGCCTGGAGCCAAGTTACCTTAGTCGTATTTTACGACACCTAGGTAAGAAGGAGGGTGGTGAATTCTACTCAGCCGGATACCACACGGCGGTTCGACTTACCTTAGTCGCCTTTTACGACGCCTCGGTAAGAGATGAGGGTGGTCTATTCTACTCAGCCGGATACCACACGGCTAATGAGTTATATTTGGAAATTGTTCAATATTACTTTTATGATGGAAAATAGGTGTATGTAATGACTACTTTAACATAATGTAACACGGTTTACGTATCTCTTTTCCTCACTTAAAGAACAGATGGCGCCACTAGTTGTTAACTTCGCGATATAGTAGTGCTTTTGTAGTTATATAAGAAATCCCGCCGTGTGGTATCCGGCTTAGTAGAATAGGCCAACCTCATTTCTTACCGAGGTGTCGTAAAAGGCGACTAAGGTAAGTTGACCCATCCGTTGGTATCCGGCTGAATAGAACAGACCATCATCATATCTTACAGAGGTGTCGTAAAAGACGAATAAGGTAAGTGGAACCGCCATAGGGTATCCGCTTGAGAAGAAAAGACCACCTTTATCTTACCGAGGTGTCGTCAAATACGACTTAGTTAAGGTGACGTCAGATAAGATAAGATAATAAGACATAAGCATCGAAACATAAGAGATATCCCTCGAAAGTCAACGCAAATAAAGTCACATCTGATTTAAATTGGATAGCGAACAATATTATCTCTAGAGAGCAGCTCAGCGTAAATAGGGTAATTCGAAAATTTTGGAATTCAAACTTGATATAAATCGTGGTTAGGTTTTTTTGCGTCAGGAAAACCCATTAAGGGTCGCCACCGCCCGACGGGGACGAGCGGCGGGTATGTCGGACTAAAAACTTGACAGTGCTCTACCACGCTGCTGGTGGACGTGGACAGGGTAGCGTTGGACTCATTGACCCCAGATGCGGGGCAAAATGTAACAATAAAATAAAATCTAAGAAGGTCTCTGATCATGTTAGAGGGAGTGGAAATAAAAATTTCTTATATGCTTTAAAAATTTCGTTGTTTTAGATGTTATTAATCTTGTTACGAGTGTTCCACCACGCTGCTGGGGGCTGGGATAGGGTACCATTATACACATGGCCCCATCCAGACCAGCAGCAACTCTGAACTTCAAAGAGCGCCACATCTGGGCCGGGGCCTCTCTAAACAGTGGTCCCTCCCTCCGCTAATCGATGCATCGGGAGCGCCCCATGCATCTACTACCTCGGGGACCTTATCAGATGGACGTTCCATAAACCCCGTTCGGAACCCCCAAAGATCCTCGCTAGGGCGGCATACGATGGACTTGAGCGAGTCCATGATGCTCTGATGCCCATTAGGTTTTTGGAATAACTTCTAAAATGTTTATTTTTATTATACGGTGTTAGCGATCATGATGTGAAGCAACAACACATGCATTTTTGTGTTTGTGGAGTATATTTGATGATGATCCTTCGGTTGCGGAGCGAAAGGAGTATTGAGTTTGTGATAGTAAATGAGTGTAGTGCTCCTGCATTGTGGCGGTGGTGGGGTAGGTTTATAATGCATATGTTTTTGCGAATCCTGCATATATTAGGTATGCCGCGGTAACAACCGAGTTTCTTGCTGGCTCTTTTCAGTAGGAACAGCTTTCCGAACTAGCAGTAGATTTGACGAATCAAAAGTACTTGTTTACAAGTTTACTTGAATATAAAATAATTAAAGTTTTGTGACACAGCGTGATAGTATGAGGCAAGAGAAAAAAAAAACCTTATATTAGTGTTATTTTACCATCGGTTCTTATTTTTAATTTGGTAATTACATTATCCCTTTTTATTGTGTGTAAAAAGTGATATTAGTAATAGGCAAACCAGGAACCGAAATAAATTAATAATACCCAGGATACGGCTTCAGAAAGTTCGTAGATCGTTTGTGGGCCTCGGTATACATTTTTATAATAAAATTCCACAGTCTATATTGGATTTGCCTTCACACAAGTTCAAAATAGCAATTAAAAAGACACTGATTGATAAAGCTTATTATACTGTTGAGGACTATATTGATGATAAGAAAGCTTGGTTTTAAATTACGACCAGCTACGCACTAGATTATATTGTAAATTTTTTCTTAATTAAGCCATTATTGTAGAACTCAATTTTGAAATTTGAGTGACCGCCGAGTTTCTTGCTGGTTCTTCTCGGTAAGAGCACCTTTCCAAACCAGTGGTAGCTTCATTGTAATTTGACGATTCGAAAGTGCTTGTAAAGGCCAATTTGAATAAAGAATTACTTGAATTTGAATTTGAATATATTACATTACTTGATATCACGTAAGTACTACAAACAATCGTTCGATAGATCCCTGTTCTAAACGTTGGGGCACGTAGTTTATTGGAAATTAAGTTCTTAGAATTTATACATGTTCCGAAAACCCGCATAGCGGTTATATGTAAAGTAGCTTGCATAATGTATTTAGGATCACCACACGTTTTTGAAGTATTGGGACATAGGGTGATATTCTCAAAGTCAATTGAGCTGATACTTTAACATTTGATTTAGATAAAACTAAACTCTAGCTGTGTAGATAGCCCGGTGGAAAGACCGTGCGACTCTTTCGGGACATCAGTAGTTCAAACCCAGAGTAGGCACCAATGAGTTTTTCTGTTAAAAATTATGTGTCTAATTGATGATTGCAGTTTATCACACGTTTTTCCTGTATATGTCCACGAAACCTGTATATATATATATATATATATATATATATATATATAATTCTGGGTAACCTACCAATTCTCATCGGAGTGTGCGTGTGGAGCGTGATTTCGCTCCAATCCTTCTCTCCAAAAACGGAGACAGGGGGTCTATGCCCAGCAGTGGGATAGTAACAAGCTGTTACTTTACTTTTTTACAAGTATTTTTACGATTTAAAAAATTTAGTACAACCTTGTTACAAGACTACTATAAAGTTTCTTGTACGCTAGAAGCGCCTTCGAATTTTCAAAAACACGTTAAAATGTCGGTACTGAGCGATCCTGTAATAGGCCCACAATCCAATTAACTATTCAGGTCAGCGTTAAGCTGACAATCGCCGTTAACGAGGTCCATTTAATTTGACTTAGCGATGTACTTTTTAAGAAATTTGTTGGCCATCATTTTCTTATTAATTGATTAGAAAATACTATTGTTCTTACTTGACTTGGGCTTTTCTCATCTATTTTATATTTTTTATTTTGTTTTATTTGACAAGCCAACAACATTTATATATTAAGTTAAATAACAATAACAGAAACACTAATAAAATAAGGTAAGGAAAGTATTATAAGTTAAGGATACCTACCAGGGCAACATATACACATAAGTGAGTCAGCGCTTAAAATGTGAATAAAAAAAGCCTTTGATTGTGCTCAATTACATCTATTTTAATTCACCGGAGCTATGAAAGCGTCTGACAAACAAACAGATAAACAGATACTTTTTCGAATTTGTAATATTAGGTTTATATACTATTATTAGTGTACTAGCAATCGCCAGCGGCTCCGCGGTTTAAACCGTAATATAGTCTTTTGAAAAAAAAAGAAAGAAAACTAATTAAAGATTATTCTTATGTATTAACATTTTAGACTAAGATTGGAATTATATACATGAAATGTGGCCTGTAAACTGTGTGTTATTGTTATTATCAAATAAATATTATTGTTATTATTGTTGTTATTGATAATCATAAAAATAGTTAAAGTGGGTTAACCTTAAAAGCTAGACATATACTGTCGCGGACTTTTATTTAGAACTTTTAGAGGGGAACAATTTTGTCATACATTATTTTGAATAACTTTCACCGCTTTACGTTTTTTGCCGCTCAATTTTGTCGTTTTCGTAACATTTTTTATTGCTGCTCCTCTCCTATTCATCTTAGCGTATTGTTTATAGCTTATAGCCTTAATGTCAAAATTAGCCACAGACAAACAGGGTGTAGTTAGTCACTAATAAAAAGAACGTCATTGTAAAATACCTTATCAAAAGCGTGCGAGTTTTGTATTTTCTGTTTGGATTTGAAAGACCCCTTCTATTTCAAAATGGCATGAATACGCTTCGTTGAAACTTTGCCTTTACATCAAATCAAAACTGCACAGTTTTTAACGATTGCATAACTGCTGACAAATTGAAGTTTCATACAAACCTAACGAACGTGTCTACCGCATTGCCAATAGATAAAGTTTTGACTTAAAACTAGGGATGTGAGTTGGATTAAAAAATCGATTTATTTCCCTTTAAAATCAATTTATTAAAATAAATAGATTAAAAGAAAATCGATGATTTCGTTTAAAAATAATCGGTTAATAATATTCGATTTTTTATCACTACTTGAACATTTGCCCTTTTTGAAAATTAATTAATAATCAATTATAATAGAATAAAGGCCAACTAAAGTGGACAATTACCAAGAAATAATAACACAAAAATGTTTGTAGTTAGTATCACATCTAATTTAAAAAAATGAGAAAAGAGTATAATTAAAATAATCTATTAAAAAAAAAGATTTTTGTTAAAAAAATAATTGATTATTAAAAATAGATTATTTTTTACATCCCTAACTGAAACTACTACGAAATCCCGATGCTAAAAGTGCACTAAGGAATATTAACTCTGTTAACCATTCCTTCACACGTGATGTTGTTATCATTATCATTCTCCTGCCCTTATCCCACTCTAAGTGGGGTCGGCACAACATGTTATAAACATGTCGTTACATATTTTAACATTTAAAACATTTTGTCCTACGATTTGGATATGTATTTTACTACCGGCCGCCTACTTACATCAACTTACCTTAGCCGCCTTTTAATACCTTGGTAAGAAATGAGGGTGCTCTAATCAGCCGGATATCACACAGCAGCCAGTAGGTATATTATATATGAAATTCTAGCTTTTACCCGCGACTTTGTTCGCGTGACTGTTATCGTGTGATGGGTCGATAATAGATGGCGCTTTTCAATGTCATCCTGTTCCTGTAGAATTAACAGGACTTTTATAGCCTATATGTTATTCTGATGTATAAGGAATAATTGGGCCAAATTTCATCGATATTGGTTCAGCGGATTCGCCTTGAAAAGCAACAAACATAAATCCATACTCACAAACTTTCGCATTTATAATATTAAGGATATTAACAACTTGATTCATATATTTTCAATATTTTTAAGTCACATTGAGAATAGATAAATTGTACAATTTCTATATTGGCAATGAGAACATGTGCTAGAATGTCACGTAATTGGTGAAAGCCTATACATAGTTTTGATTCCATGACGCTTTCGCGGCGCCATCGGTAAAAGCTTTTCCCTGCCAGTATTTTTTTCCAATTAAAGCTCTTTCAAAATGTTTGATATAAAAGAAGCGATTCGTGTTTTGAAATATCTGACGTTTTTATTTACGACTTACAGTGCTTGCTTTAAACTAAAATTTATTGAATAATTAAAGAATATAAGGCGCTGCCTGCCTGAAGTCAACTTACCTTAGTCGCCTTTTACGACACTTCGAAATAAGGGTGGGCACCCTTATTTCTTACCGATTATTCTACTCAGCCGGTAATTCAACTTTCTTTTTCTTTTTTTTATGTCAGGAAAACCCATTATGGGTTGCTTACTTACTACTTACCGCCCGACGGGGACGAGCGGCGGGAATGTCAGACTCTCACCGACTAAAAACATGACAGTGCTCTACCTCGCTGCTGGTGGCGGGGACATGGTACCGTTGGCAACATTGCCCCCATCCCCGCCAGCAGCAACTCTGAACCTCAGAGTGCGCCACCTCTGGGTCGGGGCATCTCAAAAAGTGGCCCCTACCTCCGCTGGATGATGCATCGGGGCACCAGATGCATCGACCGTCTCGGAGACCTTTTCGGGTGGGCGTCCGATAAAACCCGATCGAAACGCCCAAAGATCTTCATTAGCAAACGATGGACTTGAGAGAATTGCCTGCGCCACGTTCGCCTCCGGCGGATCGGATCCAAAGACTCGACTTCCCGGCTCCGCCCCACCGCCTCCTTCCGCGACATACCGTCCTTGCAGAAGGAGGCCATCGCTGCACACGCTCGCGGACTGTCCAGCTTGGGCGGTTCAGCGGGCGGAACCTGCCCACTATGGTACGTGTCAAACTCGGCGCCACACTCGTGGCACTCACCAGACATTTCGCGCTGGGCCACTTTTCACAGATACCTCCCGAAACAACCATGTCTGGAAAGTACCTGTGACAGGTGAAAGGTGAGGACCCCATGCCTCCTGGCGACCCAGCCTTGGAGAATGGGCTGGATGCCCGAAATCGTCCAGACTCGTGCACTGGGCGATTCCAGCCGCCGCCTCAATTGGCAAAGGAGCTCCTTCTGTGCTGCCCCCCGCCAGTCCACCTCTAAAGCGGGTCAACTTACCTTAGTCACCTTTTAGGACATCTCAGAAATGAGGGTGGTCTATTCTACTCAGCCGGATGCCACACGGTGGTATATCACGGAAGATGAGACATGACACATTGCGTGAGCAATTTAGTTAAGTTGTTAACATTCCGAGTAATTGATTGTGACACCTTTTAACGGCAATTTACGAGAATGTACCTATTATGTAAATTGTATTGACAAAAGGACGTTTTGTTGTACCCCTTTTCCTATGATATTAAACACCATACCACACGACATACAGAAAGTATCATAATAACTATAAATCACATAAATCTTTAATATTCAAATGAGTTAATTTTGTATGTATATATATATTTTTGGAATCTCGAAAACGGGTCCAACGATTTTCCTGAAATTCAGCATGTAGGGGGTTTTAGGGGAGAAAAATCGATCTAGCTAGGTTTTATATAAAAAAAATTGTTTTATCCCTATTTTTGGGCATAAAAAATACTAAAATTTATATCGAATATAAAGCACTTTTTTCCATAAACTGTCAAGTCAGCGTAGCTTATTCGGGTCTCGAGAAATGTAAATACCTAGTATAAATCACACCTACCTTATTATTTTATCTTTTATTTTGTTTTTTGTTTTTATATTATAAAAAAAATATCGGGCAAGTCTCGGTCAACCAGTTACTAATAATTTATCCAGAAACCAAAAACCAACCGAGGCATAGGCTTTTTCATCAAACAACACCGATTTCGAGCACGAAGTTTTTCAATCCAAAAATAAGTATCAATATTTCGGTTCAGAAAATAAGCAGTATTTTTTAAGGGGAAAGAAATGAAATGCAGTTTAAATGAACCGACAGCGAATCCACTATAATTATGTCGGGGACAAAAACCGCCAATTACGTTCAGCCTTTTCAGTTAATTTCTGATCTAATTTTATAGGTTCTCTACACAAATGAATTATTTTTAACTAGCAGACCCGCCTGGATTCGCACGGGTAAAGAAGAAGACCAAGAAAGTAAAAAAAATGTTGTTTTATCCCTGGTTTTCTAGCCGTGTGGTATCCGGCTGAGTAGAATAGACCACCCTCATTTCTTACCGAGGTGTCGTAAATAATGCCTTATGTTCAAAGCAACTTTTATACAATACAGCATTAATCCTTATCCAATTAAGTACCTTCAATAAATTGTTGATTTAATATAGATCAATATGGCCGTTTACAGCATGTAATTTAAGTGAACATTTTCGGAGATATTATAGATTCAAAAATTCCGTGAGGACGCCCCGCTTCACCCTATAGCACTTCGCATTTAGCAGCTATGTGTCGTTCTTTCAAGAGTTTCTTTAAAGCTGTGAATGATGTTTATAAAGACATTCTGTAATTAATTGTAAAAATAAAATATATTGGAAAAATGTAAAGCGAAAAATGTAAATAAGTAAAAATGATTTGAGATATTCCAAAGATAGCAGGAAATCTTCTTGGTATAGGGAGAGGAAATTGTTTTTCTCCAAATTTAACGCTAGCGGGCCACGTGCAGTAGGTAATGAATAAATCAAAACTACTGGACCGATTTTAATCATTTTTTTTACACTGAGTGACATGGGATATATAGCTTATACCCGTGCGAAGCAGGGGCAGGCCGCTAGTATATTTATATTTATATGTATTTATATTACGGTTTTATGTAAATTGTGTTGAAGGGATCGGCGGTTGTTAAAAAACTCGCCAGCTGGGAGCTTTACTCGAGTGCGCTGCGTAAACCAGCTGAGGTACACTAAAATAATGTACAAGAGAATTGTAGATCCTCAAAAATGTCCGCGAGAGCATGTCTCTATCTCTTTTGGTTAACTTGCAATAACTACTTTGATGATCAAAATTACAATATGGCAAAAAATAAAATATAAACAACCGGATCACATCGCGATAACCTCGAGTTACCTTTGTATAAGGTTCGACGTTTCGGCAGAGTTGCATCCACCGTGGTCACGAACTGATTGATGGCAAAAATGTTGAGATATCCACGCGGGCGAAGTCACAGGCACAGCTTGTTAATTATAACTCGATAAGAGGGGATATAGCAACAACAAATTGACACTAGCTTAGCCGAATCCAAGGATATTGTCCCAAATAACGCAACGCAAATATAAGGGTGGCGTAAGCTGAGGTCGTTATCTGAGCTTATGAATTTTTTTACTGCTCACATCTGTGACCGAGATGGTGCTATCTATATAAATAAAATGAGAGAATTTTGTTATTATGCGCACATCACTGGAGACTACTAATAGATATACAAGTATTCTTTATTTAGTCCTTAGAAAATTGTCTGAAAAAAAGCAATTATAAGTTGTTTTAATTTTTCGTGTATTAAGCATGTCTTTGTTGACTGGCCCGTTGGAGCAGTGGGTAGTGACCCTGCCTTCAGCTCCGCGGGTCGCGGGTTCGATTCCCGCCAAGGGCCAACATTTTCTATAAATGAATTTGTTGGTCTTTGAGCCTGGGTGTATATTTGTATTTAAGTATGTATTTAAAATATATATATGTATATATTCACCAGTTGTCTGTCACCCATAACACAAGTATTAAATTCCTTACTTTGGGGACAGACGACCGTGTGTGTAAGTGTCCCATATATTTATTTATTTATTTATTTATTTATATACTTACTTTGGGGACGGACGACCGTGTGTGTAAATGTCCCATATATTTATTTATTTGTTTTCATACAAGGCAATATCGCTCATCCGCTGCTATTGGCACAACTCAAAAAATAAGTGTTTTAAACTAGGAATGTTAAAATAGAGCTCGGTAATTTTTTACAAAATAAAAAAAAGACTTAAAAAAGGATATTCGGGGAATGGATGGTCGCGGGAAATGAAAATACCTAGGATCGAGCCCCACCTACCCAATAATTTTTCTTTTTTGTTTTGATGTTTCTTTTTTTTATTTTGTAAAAAATACTGAGGAAGGCTCGGTCCACCAGGTACTGGTCTTAAAGAAATCAATACCGTGCGGTATATCCGGTTGAGTAGAATAGACCACCCTCTTTCTTACCGAGTTGCCGTGGCGTAGGTAAAACACATAGTAAAACACCTAGCCAAATCACATCACAACATGGTTAAAACATGTTGTGCCGATTCTACTCAGAGTGGGAATGATTAACGGAAATTAATTCGCGGGTAGAGCTTATAGCATCATAAATAACATTGTGTAAGGTAATGAAAAGAGCATTTACGGAAATATCGTTAAATTTAAGGCACTTCGCGTGCGCTCTTTAATTAATTCGTTTGCATGATCACTATTTTATGAGTGAGTTAATCGATTGAGTGCCCTTGTTAACACATTCTACTGAATTTATATATCTTTTCTTAGAAATGATTATTATGTAAAAAGCGACTAAGGTAAGTCGACCCGCCGTGTGGTATCCGGCTGAGTAGAATAGTACAACCCTCATTTCTTGCCGAGGTGTCGTAAAAAGCGACTAAGGTACGTTGATCCACCGTGTGGCATCCGGTTAAGTAGGATAGAACATCCTCTTTCTAAGGTGTCTTAAAATACGACTAAGACGGGTTGATATCAGGCAGGCGGCCGTAAAATACGTAGCCAAATCATGTGACAACATGTTTATAACATGTTGTGCCGACCCCACTTAGAGTGGGATAAGAGCAGGAAGATGATTAAATGTATAAACTAATAGCTTTTAACCGCAATTTTCTTTGCTTGAACTGTTGACGCGCGATAGGATGATAATAGATGGCTTTCAAATGCTTTTCAATTTCATCCTATTCCTATTGAATTAACAGGATTTCTATAGCCTATATTTTATCCCGGTGTAGAAGTCATAATTGTGTCAAATTTCATCGATATTGGTTCGGCAGATCCGCGCTAAAAGAGTAACAAACAAACATCCATACTCACAAACTTTCGCATTTATAATATCAGTAGGATTTAAAACGGTTAGTTTTAATGTGATTAGGTCTGATGCTATCAGTAAAAGCTCTTTACTAATTGTAATATCCAAACTCGGATTCATAGTGTGAAAGCTATCTGTCTTTTGGATAATTAAAAACAGTCACGCAAAGTAGAATGCGTACGAAATTGAATACGATAGTATTTTGATTTTGGAAAGCTCATTTACTAACGACCATGCACTGCATTAATTTAAATTCACATTCATCTTTCTTAAATTACTAACACGCTAGGACTATACAAATCATGCCCACGTGGAATGGTCCCAAGAATGCTTGCAGCGTTTCTAGCAGCCAGCCAAAAGAAAAGCCAGCCCTCTTATCACCTGAAGAGGCAATTAATTAAAAACGGATAAAAAATTTGCACTTTGACTCCATGGCTCTAGGAACTCAACTGCAAACGACACAAATATATAACTCTCGATGAGACATACTTCCGCTGTTTGTCGGATTCGGCCATTTCCGCCGCAGCTTCAGGTCTTGACGCTGTTTCCCTGATATGGGACGAGGCTAATATATCAACGCATGTTGCATCCCACATTAGGGCCCGTCCCTGTTCCCAAGGAACCAGCGTCAAGCCGTCTGGTCTCTTGCCATCATCCCGACATATGTCTAATTCATCACTGCAATTTATCACACAAAGTAAGTAGCGGCCTGTTACTATCCCAATGCTGAGAATAGGACTCTTCTCTCCGTTTTTGGAGAGAAGGATTGGAGCTAAGACCTACCACGCTGCTCCAATGCAGATTGGTAGGTTATACATATCTCCAGAATTTTCTAGAGAAATGCAGGTTTCCTCACGATGTTTTTCTTCACCGAAAAGCGTGTGATAAATTGCAATTATCAATTAGACACATAAGTTTTAACAGAAAATCTCATTGGTGTCTTCCCGGGTTTGAACCCGCGACCTTTTCGAAAGAGTCGTACGGTGTTACCGCTGGGCCATCACAGCTTTTTTTTTTACGCTTTTCGGTAAAGGAAAACATCATGAAGAAATCTGCACATCTGTATAGAATACTAGGGATATGTGTAACCTACCAATCCGTATTAAAGCAGCGTGGTAGATCTTTGATATAATCCTTCTCTCTAAAAACGGAGAGAGATCTATGTCCAGGATAATAACAGGCCATTAGTTAACTTTGTAATAAAGAATTTTAACAATTAAATTGATGAAGGCGTGGGATCAACTGATATTTCATTAATCATTATATTTTACTTAAAATTAAGACATTATGAAGGCGGCTTAAACTTGAAAACCGTCTTTATTCAGTCCGCATTTCTCGAACTTTAGCAACCATTAATATGCGCTGAATTTAATCAACAATTTCGCTTGAAGTATCTTTAAGTCCTTTAAAATGTTACTAAATTAAAGAGGGATCTAATAAACATTTATTCCAATAATAAATGTTTATGGTGGGATATAGTAAACATCAGTTTGACTGAAGACAGTAATTATTTTACAAAAGTAATTTGCAAATTCAATCGATTTGCGATTATGGCGGAGTCTATCTCCTGATGATGCTTCGGTTGCGGGGTGAAACTGTTGTTGATTTTGAGACAGTGAATGTGTGCAGTACTTGTGTATTATGGTGACGGTGGCGGAGGTTTTTTGGATGCCTTTTTACGAATCCTCGAATGTATGAAAACAGATATTCCACTCTACATTTAGCATTATATATATTTTCTTTTCGCTTTATTATGGATGATCCAAATTCAAGCAAATTCAAATTCATATTCAAATAAACTTGTAAACAAGTGCTTTTGAATCGTCAACTCTACTGCTGGTTCGGAAAGCTGTTCCTACCGAAAAGCCAGCAAGAAACTCAGTGGTTGTCCTTTTTAAAATATAATTCTACTGACAGCTACTTACAATAACGCCTCCCGATATCGAACCATATTAGAGATTACTCCGAAAGCAGGAATGGCTGACTATTTGTGGAACGAGTTAGATTTACAGAGAAGTTCCTACAGAGAAGAGCCAGCAAGAAATTCGGCGGTTGCTCTTTTAGTAATATAATTCTTAATACTAGTTGCATTAGTCATTCACATCTTGTACAGGGTCGAAGAGAGCTTTATGCATATTATTGTATTATTACTTTTGTACTTATAAATCATCAAATGTTTTAAAGAAGAAAAAGGAAACAACTGGTTTGGAAGTTTGGTGCTATCGAGAAGAACCAGTATGGAATTCGGCGAATAATCGTCTTATAACAATGAAAGAAAGATATGTGTCCTGTACGCAATAGAGGATATCCACTATCCGCATAAAAAACGAAAAGGAATATTTTCATCCTCCTGCCCTTATCCCACTTTATGCGGGGTCGGCACAACATGTTATAAACATGCTGTCACATGATTTGGCAGCGTTTTTTACGACCGGCCGCCTGCCTGACGTCAACTTACCTTATTCGTATTTGTCAACACCTCGGTAAGAAAGAGGGTGGTCTATTCTACTAAACCGGATACCACACTGTGGGTCAACTTACCTTAGTCGCCTTTTATGACAACTCAGTAAGAAATAAGGTTGGTCTATTCTAGTCAGCCGGATACCACACGGTGGGTCGACTTACCTTAGTCGCCTTTTACGACACCTCGGTAAGAAATGAGGGTGGCACTATTCTATTCAGCTGGATACCACACGACTAAAAGAGGACAAATTAAAATTTTCTTATTGTTTAAACAATATAAAAAGCTAACGTATTAAAATAAGAGATAATTGGTCACTTTATCAGGCCTTTGCAACGTAGTTCTAGTTTGCAATAATATTTACATTAGAGAACAGTTTCAGGCATTTCAAATTCAATTTAAATAGTTTGTTTTTGCGTTCAATTGAATGAGTTTTTTGTTGATCTCAAATATATCGTAAACTGAAAATATGTCAATGAAATCTTGACAACAGAGAAATATCAAGTATAAGTAAGTAGTAGTAAGTAAGTAGAATAAAAACTGATTAAAAATTAATAGAATTTAATAGAGTTATTTTACTTAAAGCTAGCCTAAAATGTGTCATATTACTGCATTATTATACCCTTATCCAAATCTAAGTGGGGCACAACATGTTTAAAACATGTTGTTACATGATTTGGTATTTTACGACCGGTCGCCACCCTAACGTCAACTTACCTCAGTCGGCTTTTGCGACACCTAGGCCAGAAAGATGATGGTCAATTCTGTCAATTTACCTTAGTCGCCTTTTACGACACCTGGGTAAAATATGAGGGTGGTCTATTCTACTCAGTGGGATACCACACGGCGGGTCAACTTACCTTATTCGCCTTTTACGACACCTCGCTACGAAATGAGGGTGATCTATTGTACTCAGCCGCATAGCACAACTCAGGCTAAAATATAGCGATTAACATGGAAAAAAGTTTTGACTGATTTCCACTTGGGAAAAGCCGAAGGCAGAGCTACTATATTATAATAATAAGCGCTCAAGAGCTATCTTCAAAGCGTTATTTCTATGCTTATATATTTCTCTTACTATAAAATAATTACTGACAAAAAAATTCCAACAAAAAAATCTCTGTTTCAGTTAAAACAAACACTAAGCATGTAATATGCATTAGGAAATTAAAACGACAGTTTTTTAAACCGACCTTTTTTAACTTTACATGCACTAATTATCTTATATGTCATCCTTTTATACTTTTTAAAAGCTTTAATTTAACTAGCCGTGTATGTGAAGGTGGAATCTTGCAAGTTAAATTTAACCCACTTCCTGGTGACCGATTGGGTAAAGTTTAATATACTGGTCCAGTCCCGATGTTTATGATACGCATGATCTGATTCTGCTGTTTATTATGTTTAACTTATCCTTCTAATTGAAATATCTACGAGTATATAAAAAGGAGAAAGTATATCATAATCATCATGTTCCTGCCCTTATCCCACTTTAAGTGGGGTCGGCACAACATGTTATAAACATGTTGTCACATGATTTGGCTACATATTTTACGACCGGCCGCCTGCCTGACGTCAACTTACCTTAGTCGTATTTTACGACTCCTCGATAAGAAAAATGGTGGTCTATTTTACTTAACCGAATACCACACGTTGAGTCAACGTACCTTAGTCGCCTTTTACGACACCTCGGTAAGACATGAGGGTGGTCTATTCTACTCAGCCGGATACCACACGGCGGGTCGACTTACCTTAGTCGCTTTTTACGATACCTCGGTAAGAAAAGAGGGTCGTACTATTCTATTCAGCCGGATACCACACGGCGAGGAAGTATATATTTTCCTTATACTTTAAAGCGGCTAGATCGATTGTGATGAAATTTACAGATAATCTTTAGATTGAACCTTTTCAAATTTTACATTTATAAAAGTACATTTTTGTTTCGAGGTAAAATCAAAACTTAACTACAGCAACGCGTGACTAATATAAAACCAGATGACTTATATGTTTAAATATATAGCATAAAAGGTTTTTCAATATTGCCATTTTTACCCTGCAAAAGCTTTCCGTAAAACTTTTTGCAATAAGAGAAAGCATATTTCTTTTTGTTATTTCGACGTAATTTGTCCAAATCTTCTGAAAACAAACGCCGCTAAACTGTTTACTCGCAAATTTGTTGTGTATTTATGAAATATTTTGTAATAATATATTGTTAATTATCGCTAAAAGTAATTAAACGCCTGCTAGAGCCTCGCTGATTTATTGCTTATAAGCATTGGTGCAAAAACAATACCGCGCAATTTAGTAGTGATGCTCTGTAAAGCTTGTTTTCGATCTTAATATATTATAAACATCGATATTTTTCTTTTATACTTATTCAACAAATAAGAAGGAATTATTTCAAAACTCAACCCATTTATTCTTCAACAACACGTCAACTCTGCCACTCTCCTTCTCTCCGCACAGCACCTCTCCGCCCGTCTTCACACTTCGCCACAGCTTACTTCACGTCTCAATGCTACAACTTCTGTTCTCCTTATTTTTCGTTCGTTAAAATATGTTATTACAAGATATGTGATATTTCTCACTATTAGGTAAACGATAAGATAACGACCTTGTACAAGTTAGTAATAACTAAATTTAAGTAGTTAAAAGAATTATATTTTGAAAAAGCGACAGACAAGTTTCTAGCTGGCTCTTCTCGGTAGGAACAACTTTCCGAACCAGCAGTAGAGTTAACGATTCAAAAACTCTTATATACAAGATTCTTTTAATAAAAAATATTTTGAATTTAAATTGAATAAGACTTTAACATTATCTCTATACTATAATCAATTGATTGTTAACATAAATGTTCGTCGTGCATACAGAAAAAAGTACTAATAACTTCTACAAGTAAATTAAAAATAATCAAATAATTTATAGAATTAGAATTGCGGAGATCCATAATACAAAAGTAATAATAAAACTATTTTGCTATACTGCGAAGAAATTCTTCGCGAATTATATTATTACGCAAAATAATTTTATTATTACTCTTGTTTTAAAAAATCAAATTATGGACGCCAGTTGGTTTGGGCAAACCTTGGGCCACAATTCTAAGGTACAAGGTCGTTATCTTATCGTTTACCTAATAGTGAGAAATATCACATATCTTGTAATAACATATTTTAACGAACGAAAAATAAGGAGAACAGAAGCTGTAGCATTGAGACGTGAAGTAAGCTGTGGCGAAGTGTGAAGACGGGCGGAGAGGTGCTGTGCGGAGAGAAGGAGAGTGGCAGAGTTGACGTGTTGTTGAAGAATAAATGGGTTGAGTTTTGAAATAATTCCTTCTTATTTGTTGAATAAGTATAAAAGAAAAATATCGATGTTTATAATATATTAAGATCGAAAACAAGCTTTACAGAGCATCACTACTAAATTGCGCGGTATTGTTTTTGCACCAATGCTTATAAGCAATAAATCAGCGAGGCTCTAGCAGGCGTTTAATTACTTTTAGCGATAATTAACAATATATTATTACAAAATATTTCATAAATACACAACAAATTTGCGAGTAAACAGTTTAGCGGCGTTTGTTTTCAGAAGATTTGGACAAATTACGTCGAAATAACAAAAAGAAATATGCTTTCTCTTATTGCAAAAAGTTTTACGGAAAGCTTTTGCAGGGTAAAAATGGCAATATTGAAAAACATTTTATGCTATATATTTAAACATACTACTCATCCGGCCATGCGTTGCTGTAATTAAGTTTTGATTTTACCTCGAAACAAAAATGTACTTTTATAAATGTAAAATTTTAAAAGGTTAAATCTAAAGATTATCTGTAAATTTCATCACAATCGATCTAGCCGTTTTAAATTACAAGGAAAATATATACTTCCTCGCCGTGTGGTATCCGGCTGAATAGAATAGTACGACCCTCTTTTCTTACCGAGGTATCGTAAAAGGCAACTAAGGTAAGTCGACCCGCCGTGTGGTATCCGGCTGAGTAGAATAGACCACCCTCATGTCTTACCGTGGTGTCGTAAAAGGCGACTAAGGTACGTTGACTCAACGTGTGGTATCTGGTTAAGTAGAATAGACCACCCTTTTTCTTATCGAGGAGTCGTAAAATACGACTAAGGTAAGTTGACGTTAGGCAGGCAGCCGGTCGTAAAATATGTAGCCAAATCATGTGACAACATGTTTATAATATGTTGTGCCGACCCCACTTAAAGTGGGATAAGGGCAGGAAGTTGATGATGATGATATACTTTCTCCTTTTTATATACACTCGTAGATATTTCAATTAGAAGGATAAGTTAAACATAATTAACAGCAGAATCAGATCATGCGTATCATAAACATGCACTGTCATCGGGACTGGACCAGTATGTGAAACTTTACCCAATCGGTTACTAGGAAGTGGGTTGAATTTAACTTGCAAGATTCCACCTTCACATCCATACACGGCAAGTTAAATAAAAGCTTTTAAAAAGGTATA
This sequence comes from Morpho achilles, assembly GCA_947086495.1. Taxonomy (NCBI): domain Eukaryota; kingdom Metazoa; phylum Arthropoda; class Insecta; order Lepidoptera; family Nymphalidae; genus Morpho; species Morpho achilles. Next base: position 13,611,086 of record CAMTZB010000001.1, on the reverse strand, counting down.
AAAGGATGACATATAAGTTAATTAGTGCATGTAAAGTTAAAAAAGCTCGGTTTAAAAAACTGTCGTTTTAATTTCCTAATGCATATTACATGCTTAGTGTTTGTTTTAACTGAAACAGAGATTTTTTGTTGGAAATTTTTTGTCAGTAATTATGTTTATATTAAGAGAAATATGTTTTATAATTGTTTAAATTTGATGTATATATATTTTCGGAATCAGCTCCAACGATTTTCCTGAAATTCAACATGCATGAGGTTTTGGGGAAAATCGTTAAAAAAAACGTTTTATCCCCGTTTTTGGGCATTAAAAAGTACTCAAATTTACATTGAATGTATAAAATACTTTTATTTTTATTTTAGTCTGAGTTGTGCTATCCGGCTGTGTAGAATAGATCACCCTCATTTCGTAGCGAGGTGTCGTAAAAGGCGAATAAGGTAAGTTGACCCGCCGTGTGGTATCCCACTGAGTAGAATAGACCACCCTCGTATTTTACCCAGGTGTCGTAAAAGGCCACTAAGGTAACTTGACAGAATTGATCATCCTCTGTCGCAAAAGCCGACTGAGGTAATTGACGTTAGGCTGGCGACCGGTCGTAAAATACCAAATCATCTAACAACATGTTTAAAACATGTTGTGCCCAACTTAGGATTCTTTGACGCTCGGTCAACTTTTAAAGTTCTAACTGTTAAATCTCTTCATAAATAGTTCGTTTATAAATAGTAATTAACGTGCAATTAACTTATTCTGAACATTAGTGTGTTAATAAGTGTATTACCCAATTAACTTATAAACAGTACATCAAAATAAAGCGTGTATGTGAATTAAAAGTCAAATTAAAATTTTAACAAATACTAATCAGCTGACGTGTTGACAGTCGTGTGTTTTTGTAGTGCGCAAGCGATTTAAACGGTTACGTGTGTGGAGTAAGCCCTACTTTGCCGTGAATTGCATAGCCTCTGATTCACTCGCGGCCGACTACGTCACGCGGCAAAGAATAAAAATACAGATCGGACCTTTTTGGTCGTTTACTCTGTGAGCTTACTTTGTTATAAATCGCTTTTAGAATCTTTGTCGGTGATAAAAATGAAGTGTCATGGTTGCTTAAAACCTGTAAAGGACTTAAATAAAATAAAATGTTCAACAGCTACATGTCAAAAATATTTTTGTTCTTTATGTATTAACTTATCAAGCCTGCCAAGTGATAAACGAAGTCTCTGGAAATGTCCAGACTGCTGTGCTTCTCAAAAAAAAGGTGGAGACAACAGTTTAACACCTATCAGGCCCGCAGAAGAAAATATTACTCTCAGGAAAAAACCCGATACATTTCCCGACCCAGCAACAAACTCAGAGGTGAAAGAACTTACTAATGAAGTCCGTTTATTAACCCAAGAAATCTACTCTTTAAAAAAGCAGCTTGAGAGCGCTATATCATCACTTACTAGTTGCGAAAAGAGACTGGATGAATTGGGGTCTGCAATTGCTAACAACGACAAACGAATCAAACATCTGGAAGAACGTGAGCAACAAACGGATTCATTAAAAGTAACCATAAAAGACTTTCAACAAGTATTTAACGCACAAGCTCAAAGCCTTCTACTAAATGAAGTGGAATTGTCAGGCATACCTGAGACTAATAATGAAAATCTACATCATTTAGCCCTTTTGGCTGCCCGTAAAGTGGGCGTGGAGCTGGGCGATCATGATATTGACTGGGTTACCCGTGTTGGCCCCCGTAGACCAACAGCAAACAATGCAGAAGTCGAGACCAAGTTTTCCAGGCCCGTAGTTGTACGTCTTTTACGTCAAGCTAAAAGAAATGAAATAATTAATGCAGCTAAGATAAGGCGAAACATAACAAGCGCAGACTTTGAAATTCCCGGTATGTCTCGAAAAATATATTATAATGAAAGACTAACTAAATATAACCGTGAACTTTTTCGTGATGCTCGGAAGAAAACTAAAGAACTGGGCTTCTCACATTGTTGGTGTTCGCGAGGTACCATATTTGTCAGACAATATGATGGTAGACCAGCCCGGCCTATTCGCTCCCCTGAAGATATTTCTGAAATATTTGTTACAAAGAATCCATAAAAGCTATCTCTCGCATGGTCCTAATTTTAATTTTACAAAAATACTAAATGCTTTAATGTCCATATTATTGTTACTTGTTACTATTAGAATGTATTTGATTGTGATGTTTACTTTAGTCTGTACCTTCCAAAGAAAACTTATTGTTGTCACTGCGCTTCAACTATCCGATAAATATTTCATAGATTATTTTGTTACTGTAGTTACGGCATATCATTGTACACGAGTTAAATCAATCAGTTGTAGTTTGAAAGAGGTAATTAATTTTGTCCATAAATTATTTTATTGCATATTTTGGTACCTTCAAATAATAAGCTTAATATGTGGTAGTTTATCAACCTATTCCTGCAGAAAAATGTTATCAACCTGCTTAGGTTCTGTGTATAAAAGGCGATAGTCGCACTACTGATGTTGAATTAGAATCATTAAGTATAAACTGCCACATAATACAAGAACCAGAACAATGTAATCTAGCCGTAGCACACCATAATAATTTTACAATTCTTAACTTCAATATAAGAAGTTTAAATAAAAACTTTGATAATTTTTTAACGACCTTAAAACGATTTGATATCTTTTTCGATGTAATTATTTTGACTGAATGTTGGCTTGACGATACGTCTATAATCCCAAAAATAGATTTCTATACCGCTTACTTCACACAAAAAATTATTAACCAAAATAGCGGAGTTGTGGTTTATATAAGAGATAAATGGAATGCAGCAGTCCAAGAGCCTCCTCTCCAGGATGCTAATTGTCTTCAGATACAAATTTCAGACGTTATATCTTTATTAACTATATATCGCCCTCCATCTTTTAAAAATACAAATTACTTTTTGAACTCATTAAATTCAATACTAATTGCCCTTTCTAATTCTAATAAAACCCTTATAGTGGCCGGGGACTTAAATATAGACTTACTATCTGGACTAAATACCCAAGACATGGAATATTGGTGTTTAATGGCTGAACATGGTCTTTTGCCTGGAATAACAAAACCGACAAGAGGCAAAGCCTGTCTTGACCATATTTTCGTAAATAAATATAAAGACGTTACAGGTGTAGTGTGCTACAATGACATATCTGACCATGAAATATGTATACTAGGTCTGTTATGGAATCTGCCGAATGCAAGGAAAACAAACGGAGTGAAGTTCAAACAAAACTTTGACGCGATCAGAAGTGAATTGAGTGCTTTGGTCTGGCCTGATATATTTAACTACAACGACATTAATAAAACAGTAAATATTTTCTGCCTCCGATTATTTGAAACTATTAACAAGCATACAAGTAAAGTGAAATTTAAAAGAAAAGAACATATAATTAAACCTTGGATCACTCCCGGTTTGATTCGTTGTATGCGCCACAGAGACCGCCTTCATATTCAAATGCGGAAATTCCCAAACGATTTTCTTAAACGTACTATTTATACCCGCTATCGCAATTATTGTAATAATTTATTACGAAAACTCAAAATCGAATATGAACATAATTCATTATATTCTAACTTAAATAATCCAAAACAGTTATGGAAATCAATAAAAGAGATTTGTCACTTCCCTACGAGCAAATGTGATCCCCACGAACTGTTTAAGATCGAGGGTACTACTGATATTAAGGACTCTTTAAACAACTGTAATACATACTTCTCAAAAGTAGGTCAAAAACTAGCGGACGATATTTTGCAAGAATTACAAACTGACGAACGAACACTAGCGGCCATGATTAATTCAAAACGTCAAATTAAAAACTCACTCTTTTTGCAACCTACTGACGAATATGAACTAGAGTCTCTTATTTTGTCACTGCAGAATGATAAAGCGCCTGGCATCGATGGTCTAAGCAATACTCTTTTGAAAGAAATTAAAGATATTATTATTCCGCCTCTAACTGTTATTTTCAATTTAAGTCTCTCAAATGGTATTTTCCCTGAAATTTGGAAGACGGCGTGTATTAAACCAATTTATAAAAATGGACCTAAAAATTCTCCGCAGAGCTACAGACCAATATCATTATTGACAGCATTCTCAAAACTTCTCGAAAAAGTAGTTTGTAAAAGACTGTTAAAGTTCATTGACGCTAATCATCTTATTTCCTCAAGACAATTCGGTTTCAGAACAGGAATGTCAACAGAAGATGCCGTTACCCTATTAACATCCACTGTTGTTGGTCATTTAAATGCCCAAAAACATAGTATTGCTGTTTTCCTTGACTTATCAAAGGCTTTTGACACAGTTTCACCTCCAATACTTTTGCAAAAGCTAGAATGTCAGTTTGGAGTAAGAGGAGTAGCACTAGATTGGTTTAGGAGCTACTTATCAGATAGAAAACACTGTGTCAAAGTCTGCAATCACGAAAGTGGTCAGGAGATAGTTAATTTTGGTGTCCCACAGGGAAGCATTTTAGGCCCTTTACTGTTTATTATGTATATCAACGATATACATGCAAATGTTGATGGTGAAATAATTTGTTACGCTGATGACACGGCTTTAATCTATGAGGGACAGAGCTGGACAGAAGTTTTTAAGAAAGCCGAAGAAGGTATGAGAAGTACATCCACTTGGTTGCAACATAATCTTCTTACTCTAAATCATTCAAAAACAAACTATATATGTTTTCATAAAACAATTGTAACAGCCCCTGACCCAACATTAATTTTAAAACTACATCGGTGTCCATATATAAGTAATCGCTGTAGTTGTGCAACTCTGACAAAAACCGACGTGGTAAAATACCTAGGTATCCTTATTGATCAAAATTTGAATTTCAAAGCTCACGTAAATTCACTTTCAAGCCGAGTACGAAAAATTATTAACATCATGAAAACGCTACGTCACTCGGCTTCTATCAAAACACTAAGATCAGTATATTTTGCCCTGTGTCAATCAAGAATTTTATACTGTATACAATCCTGGGGTAGTGCCAGTAAAACAAATATGATTCAATTAGAAAGAGCCCAACGATCTGTACTAAAAACAATGTTTAAAAAGCCTTTCAAATATCCCACGAATTTACTTTACCAGGATTGTAGTGTGTTAAACGTGCGTCAGCTATATATTTTAAAACTAGCTCTTAAAGTACATCGGTCAGTAATTACATCTGATGGCTATAAAGATATGCTAAATCGAAGAAACTTTAAGTTACATGTACCTAAAATCAGATCTCGCTTCGCCAGACGTTTCATCCCTTATATCGACTCATTTATTTATAATAAAGTAGTCCGTGCGTGTGACATAAGACATTGTTCTGTCAAAGAAGCCAAAACTAAAATATTTTCTTGGCTGACCTCTTTAAATTACGATACAACTGAAAGTATTTTGTCGCATCTTATATAAGTTTTTCATGTTAAAATTACTTAGAATTAATTAACATAAAAGTAAAACCGAGCGCAATTCAAAAACTGTAATGTTAAATCTCGAAAGGTAACTCACAGCACAGGAATACCTAGTGTGAGTTCCTACGGATACTCCTAAATTATTGTTAAATGTGTTTTTGGTAAATAAAGATTTTTAATTTTTAAAAATTTTTTTTAGAGTGGGATAAGGCTAAGAGAATGATGCAGTAATATGACACATTTTAGTCCGGCTTTAAGTAAAATAACTCTATTAATTTTTATTCAGTTTTATATTTATCAGCTGTGGTAGCCCAGTGGTAACACCGTGCACCTCTTTCCAGGAGGTCTAGGGTTCAAACCCCGGGCAGACACCAATGAGTTTTCTAGTAGAACTTATGTGTCTAATTGATAATTGCAATTTATCACACGCTTTTCGGTGAAGGAAAACATCGTGAGGAAACCTGCATATCTCTAGAGAATTCTGGAGATATATGTAACCTACCAATCCGCATTGGAGCAGCGTGGTAGGTCTTAGCTCCACTCCTTCTCTCCAAAAACGGAGACAAGAGGCCTATGCCCAGCAGTGGGATAGTAACAGGCTGTTACTTACTTACTTACTTTATATTTGATATTTCTCTGTTGTCAAGATTTCATTGATATATTTTCAGTTAACGATATATCTGAAATAAACAGTAAAAATCATTGAATTGGACGCAAAAAACAAACTATCTAAATTGAATTTAAAATGCTGAAACTGTTCTGTAATGTAAATATTATTGTAAACTAGAACTACGTTGCAAAGGCCTGATAAATTGTTCAATTATAATTTATTTAAACACGTTAGCAGCCTTTTACATTGTTTTAACAGTTAGAAAATTAAAATGTGTATAAAATATTCCTTGTTGTAAGCCGTGTGGTATCCAGCTGAATAGAATAGTACCACCCTCTTTCATACCGAGGTGTCGTAAAATACGACTAAGGTAAGTTGACGTCAGGCAGGCGGCCGGTCGTACAAAACGCAGCCAAATCATGTGGCAGCATGTTAATAACATGTTGTGCCGACCCCACATAGAGTGGGATAAGGGCAGGAGGATAAAAATATTCCTTTTTGTTTTTTACGCGGATAGTGGATATCCTCTATTGCGTACAGGACACATATTCTTCATTCATTCATTGTTATAAGACGATTATTCGCCGAATTCCATACTGGTTCTTCTCGATAGCACCAAACTTTCAAAACAGTTGTTTCCTTTTTCTTCTTTAAAACATTTGATAATAAATTGAAATAATATGAATAAAGCTCTCTTCGACCCTGTACAAGACGTGAATGACTAATGCAACTAGTATTAAGAATTATATTACTAAAAGAGCAACCGCCGAATTTCTTGCTGGCTCTTCTCGGTAGGAACTTCTCTGTAAATCCAACTCGTTCCGCAAATAGTCGGCCATTCCTGCTTTTGGAGTAATCTCAAATATAGTTCGATATCGGGAGGCATTATTATAAGTAGCTGTCAGCAGAATTATATTTTAAAAAGAACAACCGCTGAGTTTCTTGCTGGCTTGTCGGTAGGAACAGCTTTCCGAACCAGCAGTAGAGTTGACGATTCAAAAGCACTTGTTTACAAGTTTATTTGAATATGAATTTGAATTTGCTTGAATTTGGATCATCCATAATAAAGCGAAAAGAAAATATATATAATGCTAAATGTAGAGTGGAATATCTGTTTTCATACATTCGAGGATTCATAAAAAGGCATCCAAAAAACCTCCGCCACCGTCACCATAATACACAAGTACTGCACACATTCACTTTCTCAAAATCAACAACAGTTTCACCCCGCAACCGAAGCATCATCAGGAGATAGACTCCGCCATAATCGCAAATCGATTGAATTTGCAAATTACTTTTGTAAAATAATTACTGTCTTCAGTCAAACTGATGTTTACTATATCCCACCATAAACATTTATTATTGGAATAAATGTTTATTAGATCCCTCTTTAATTTAGTAACATTTTAAAGGACTTAAAGATACTTCAAGCGAAATTGTTGATTAAATTCAGCGCATATTAATGGTTGCTAAAGTTCGAGAAATGCGGACTGAATAAAAACGGTTTTCAAGTTTAAGCCGCCTTCATAATGTCTAAATTTTAAGTAAAATACAATGATTAATGAAATATCAGTTGATCCCACGCCTTCATCAATTTAATTGTTAAAATTCTTTATTACAAAGTTAACTAATGGCCTGTTATTATCCTGGACATAGATCTCTCTCCGTTTTTAGAGAGAAGGATTAGATCAAAAATCTACCACGCTACTTTAATACGAATTGGTAGGTTACACATATCACTAGTATTCTATACAGATGTGCAGATTTCTTCATGATTTTTTCCTTTACCGAAAAGCGTAAAAAAAAAGCTGTGATGGCCCAGCGGTAACACCGTACGACCTTTCGAAAAGGTCGCGGGTTCAAACCCGGGAAGACACCAATGAGATTTTCTGTTCTAACTTATGTGTCTAATTGATAATTGCAATTTATCACACGCTTTTCGGTGAAGGAAAACATCGTGAGGAAACCTGCATTTCTCTAGAAAATTCTGGAGATATGTGTAACCTACCAATCTGCATTGGAACAGCGTGGTAGGTCTTAGCTCCAATCCTTCTCTCCAAAAACGGAGAGAAGAGGCCTATTCTCAGCAGTGGGATAGTAACAGACCGCTACTTACTTACTTTGTGTGATAAATTGCAATGATGAATTAGACATATGTCGGGATGATGGCAAGAGACCAGACGGCTTGACGCTGGCTCTTAGGAACGGGGATGGGCCCTAATGTGGGATGCAACATGCGTTGATATATTAGCCTCGTCCCATATCAGGGAAACAGCGTTGAGACCTGGAGCTGCGGCGGAAATGGCCGAATCCGAAAACGGCGGAAGTATGCATCTCTCATCGAGAGTTATATATTTTTGTCGTTTGCAGTTGAGTCCCTAGGGCCATGGAGTCAAAGTGCAAATTTTTTATCCGTTTTTAATTAATTGCCTCTTCAGGTGATAAGAGGGCTGGCTTTTCTTTTGGCTGGCTGCTAGAAACGCTGCAAGCATTCTTGGGACCATTCCATGTGGGCATGATTTGTATAGTCCTAGCTTGTAAGTAATTTAAGAAAGATGAATGTGAATTACTAAACTAAATAAACGCAGTGCATGGTCGTTAGTAAATGAGCTTTCTCAAAATCAAAATATCGTATTCAATTTCGTACGCATTTTACTTTGCGTGACTGTTTTTAATTATCCAAAAGACAGATAGCTTTCACACTATGAATCCGAGTTTGGATATTACAATTAGTAAAGAGCTTTTACTGATAGCATCGGACCTAATAACATTAAAACTAACCGTTTTAAATCCTACTGATATTATAAATGCAAAAGTTTGTGATTATGGATGTGTATTTGTTACCATTTAGCGCGGATCCGCTGAACCAATATCGATGAAATTCGACACAATTATTACTTATACACCGGGATAACATATAGGCTATAGAAATCCTTTTAATTCAATGGGAATAGGATGAAATTGAAAAGCATTTGAATGCCATCTATTATCCTATCGTGCGTCAACAGTTTAAGGAAAGAAAATTGCGGTTAAAAGCTATTAGTTTATACATTTCATCATCTTCGTGCCCTCATCCCACTCTCCGGCACAACATGTTATAAACATGTTGTCACGTGATTTGGCTACGTATTTTACGGCCGCCTGCCTGACATCAACTTACCTTAGTCGTATTTTAAGACACCTTAGTAAGAAAGAGGATGGTCTATCCTACTTAACCGGATGCCACACGGTGGATCAACTTATCTTAGTCGCCTTTTACGACACCTCGGTAAGAAATGAACGTGGTCTATCCTATTCAGCCGGATACCACGCGGCGTCTATAAGTTTATACATTTGTAGTTGCTAAATTTTTTAATTCTCCTATTAACTTCTTTAAAATCGATCATCACCATTCTCCTGTACTTATCGCAGTCTAAGTGGGGTCGGTACAACATGTTATTACATGTATTTGGCTAGATATTTTACGATCGGCCGATTTCTTCATTTATGACTTCTATTTAAGCAATAAGCAGTTCCTAGGACTCCATTATAACTTTTGTCATTATTTCTACGACCTTTAAAGTTTTTATTGAACCGCATTAGGAGATAAAATTTGCAAGTCAATAAACTTTCTCAATTCAAAGTTACCTTTAACTTACGTAGCATAAGTCATGTTGCCGCCCTTACAACGTTTAATCAACTGCCATTTGAGTTTATCGCAAAGTAGTTTCTACGCAAAAAATTTATTGATAACTTATCTATAGGTACTGACATTATAAAAAGGAAAAATTTGTATGTATGTTTGTAATGTTTTGACACAAAAACTAATAGATCGATTTCATAAATTCTTTCACCATTAGAAAGCTGCATCTTTACTGAGAAACATAGGCTATATATATTACATTAAAAAAATTGGAATCTGTTGTAAAAATGTAACCAAGGTGTAAAAAAATAAAAATTACGCGGCTGAAACCGCGGGTTATTACTAGTTAATTATATTATTAATTATGTTATAATTAGTAAGTGTTCAAATTCATAATTTTGATATTTGCATAACAAAATTTACTTTATAGTTAATGTATATAAACCGGGTAAACTCATGTGTCTATCAGGTTAGCCCGACTAGTTTCGAACCCATTCGGGACACTTATTCATGAGCTCTTTACACGAAGTTATCGCTGCGGGAACTGCGTACAGTAGCTGTCGGGAATCCGCTAAACTAAAATCAATGAAAATTGGCACAATTATTCTCCATACACCAGGGTAACATATAGTCTATAGAAATCCTTTTAATTCAACAGGAATAGGATGACATTGAAAAGCGACATCTTTTATCTACCTACCACGCGACAAGTCCACGCGGACGAAGTTGTGAGTAAAAGCTAGTCTCCAATATTTATGAGTAATAGCAAAATTGTACGATATATCATCGTCTTCTTTACTTATCCCACTCTAAGTGGGGTCGGCACAACATATTATAAACATGTTACGTATTTTACAACCGGCCGCCGGACTATCTTAATCGCTAATTATAATAACTATCTTAGTCGCCTTTTACGACACCTCGGCAAGACATGAGGGTGGTCTATTGTACTTAGCCGGATACCACACGGCGTCAAAAGTTTACGATAGATGTAAGTAATAATTTTTATTATTAAAAGTTTTTCACAGGAGTTTTGATATTTGGACACGAAAAAAACCATGGCACTTAGTTCTTTAAAAAATTTTACTTCAGCGCCCTTGTTCCAGTGTAGCTCTTAAGATCTTAAGATTTTGAAAATAGCTCGCACAGACCGTAAATACTTGACTAGTGGCGAACTTAAGGAGAAGCTCTATCGCATATAACTGAACTACAAAATCGCAAAGACTTTGCGTTTTTGTCGTTGGGTTTAACTTCTAATGATGCTTCGGTTACGGAGCGAAAGATGCTGAGATTGTGGTAGTGAAAGTGCAGTGCTAATGTATTGTTGTGTTATTGGTGGTGTATGAGTTTTTATGAATCCTGCATATAACAGGTATGCGAACCGATAGTACACTCGCAAAAAAACGCACGTACGCAAAAAATGACAAAAATTTTGTGTACATTACATTTTTTGACATTTTTTGCGGTGACACTGTGTGACTCTTTCGAAGGGTAACTGGTTCAAATCCCGGTCAGGAACCAATGAGTTTTTTATTAAAACTTATGTGTCTAATTGAAAATTGCAATTTATAAAACGCTTTTCGGTGAAGGGAAAAAGCGTGAGGAAATCTGCATGTGCAACCTACCAATGCAGCGTGGTTTTGTCTTAGATCCAACCTTTTTCTGTAAATAAGAAGAGAAGAAGCGTTAGTCCACTAGTGGGATAGTAACACGCTGATACTTATCAAAGCAAAGTAACTATCTATAAATGTTATAAATTATTATAAAAGTATAAGTATCCGGCTGAATAGAATAGTACCACCCTCATTTGTTTCTGAGGTGTCGTAAAGCGCGACTAAGGTAAGTCGACCCGCCGTATGGTATGCGGTTAAGTAGAATTGACCAACTTCATTTCTTACCGAGATGTCGTAAAAGGCGACTAAGGGAAGTTGACACACCGTGTGGTATCCGGCTGAATAGAAGAGATCAACCTCATTTCCTACGGAGGTGTCGTAAAAGGCGACTAAGGTAAGTTGACCCACTATGTGGTATCCGGTGAAGTAGAGTTGACCAACCTCATTTCTTACCGAGGTGTCATAAAATACGACTAAGGTAAGTTGATGTCAGGCAGGCGGCCGGTCGTAAAAACGCAGCCAAATTATGTGACAGCATGTTTATAACATGTTGTGCTGACCCCACTTGGAGTAGGATAAGAGCAGGAGGATGATGATATTATAAAAGTATAGTCAAATGTATGTCCCTTTGTCCGCTTTGTCGGATGAACTTAACCTAAATCCAAAGTTGGTGTCAGGTTGAAGTGTATAATCCATTTCTAAGTGTGCTTCATGTCACGGTTTTAGAAATAGCTCGTCAAAAGTGCACCTATTAAACAAAAAACTACTTTTATTTATTTAAGGGGCAGTTATAATTTTTTTTGCGATCAAATTTCTCCATCTAAAATTAATCGTAGACAATATGACTTGTTTGTGATTGACTTTTTACTTTACGACAAGGCCCAAAGATAGACATAGACGTTTCATCACATATACTGTGTGATGAAATGTTTTTGTGATTGAACAAAAATGTACACAAGGAATCCGAGTCGCTGATATTAACTCACAATTTGCAATTGTAATTTAGAGCTACAAAATTTAACGGACATTAACGAAATCTTACGAGTAGATAGACCTAAATTTAAAAAAAAATCTATGTTCTAAGTGAAAAACTAATTTTCTTTCCAAACTAAATACTCATAATTTTCATCCTACCAATATTATAAACGTGAAAGTTTGTGAGTATGGATGTATGTTTGTTACTCGTTCGCATCCGCTGAACCAATATCGATGAAATTTGGCAAAATTATTCTTGGTAATTTATAAGGTGTAAAATACGACTTAGGTGAATTGATGTCAGGCAGGCGGCCGGTCGTAAAATACGTAGCCAAATCATTTGACAACATGTTTATAACATGCTGTGCCGATCCTACTTAGAGTGGGATAAGGGCAGGAATAAGAAGATATACATCTTGTATTTGATAATAAATATTAATATTACCTTTACACCGCGTTTGAAACCGTAGAACTCAGTAATCGAATAGAAAATTTTATTCACAACTTCGCCTTAAGTAGACTCGTTTATATCCTTTGTTTTAGCGTTGTGGGTGGAAAATGTCCCATCGTGCGTTCTCAAGTGCGTCGTTTAAATGGTATATCTTTGCCGCTACATAGCTTTAAAAGCCTACATGTAGGCCATGGTTATTTAGAGTTAAGAGTTACCTGACCTTGGCAATAAAATTGTACCATTTCAAGTTAACATTTTATAAACTTTTGTATATTTGTATTTTAAACGCCTCAATGATGTTATTAGGTGAAACTTATTGCGGTTAAGCTTTTGAACTACCTTGATTTTTTTAGACAGGAAAAAGCCCCTTATGGGTACCGCCGCCGGCGACAGGCGGCAGTTATGTCGGACTCGCACCGACTAAAACAAACTGTGTGCTCCACCACGCTGCTGGTGGCGGGGATAGGGTACTTGTGAGACTTTGCCCCCCCGGCCAGCAGGAACTCTGTACCTCAGAGTGCATCACCCCTGGGTGGGGGTCCCTCTAAAAGTGTCCCCTCCGCTGGACGATGCATCGGGAGCACCAGATGCATCGACTGCCTTGGAGACCTTAAAGGATGGTCGTCTGATTAAACTCCGTTCGGAACGCTCGGAGGGCACGCGATGGTCTTGAGCGATTCGACTGCGCCCGGCTCGCCTGCGGCGGATTGGATCCAGAGACTCGACTTCCCGGATCCGCTCCGCCTTCTGCGACATAACGTCCTCGCAAAAGGAGGCCATCGCTGATCATGATCGCTCCCTGTTATTATTTTAGGATTTAAATTTAGATTCTATTTCTAAATATTTTTTACTCGAGTAGATTTTTTTTCAATAATTTTGAATCGTCAGATGTTTGTAAAGAAGCTACTAATGTTTCAGAAACTTGCTCCTATCATCATCATTCTCCTGCCCTTATCCCACTCTAAGTGGGCTCAGCTCAACATTTTTTACACATGTTAGTTGATTTGGCTTATTATTTTACGACCGGCCGCCTGCTTGACGTCAATTCCCTCAGCCGTACTTACGACACCTCGGTAAGAAAGAGGGTGGTCTATTTTACTCAACTGGATACCACACAGTGGGTCAACTTACCATAGTCGCCTTTAACAACTTCTCGTTAAGAAATGAGGGTGATCTATTTTACTTAGCTGGATGCCAAAAAGCGGGCCAACTTACCTTAATCGCCTTTTACGAAACCTTGGTTAGAGATGAGAGTGGTCTAATCTACTTAGCCGGATATCACAAAGCGGAGTTTTTTACAAATATTGTGCTTTTAATTCATATTCAGATACAAATAATTCTTTCATAACTTCTGTAATATTGTATGTTTCTGCCACTCTTCACTTTTCACTTTCTTCTTAAGCGCACCAGGTTTTGTGCGCTTAAGAAAGCGATGTAAATTAAATCACCTATATTTATATTTTGGCAATATCTATCCCGAATTGTTTCAATAGAAGTTTATACAACCGTCGTCAGAATGTTACATCGTTACTGCTGGCACTTTGCCAATGCTATGAAATACGTTAAGAGAAACGGCAATCATCTAAACTAGCAGTATAGCAGTATAAAGATGTGACTATTGTATTGTTTCGAGCGATAGACATGTTGCTAGTAGGTTTGTTTGAAATACATATAAAAACCTACTAATATTAAAAATTCGGAAGTTTGTTAGTATGGATGTATGTTTGTTACTCTTTCACGGCGAATCCGCTGAACCAATATCGATGAAATTTGGCACTATTATTCCTTATACACCGGAATAACATATAGGCTATAGAAATCCTTAATTCTACAGGAATAGGATGACACTAAAAAGCGCCATCTATTATCAACCTATCACGCGACAATAGTTGCGGTTAAAAGCTAATTTATAAATAAAACAATTAAAAAATATATGTATATGGGACGATTACACACACGATTCTCCGTATCTAAAGTAAGTAACTCAATATTTGTGTTATGGGTGACAGATAACTTGGTGAATCCAGCTGAGTAGAATAGACCAACGTATTTCTTACCGAGGTGTCGCAAAAGGCGACTAATTTAGGTTAATGTGAGGTAGGCGGCCGGTCGTGAAATACCCAGCCGAATCTTGTGACAATATGTTTATAACATTTTGTGCCGACCCACTTAGAGTGGGACAGGAGAATGATAGTAGTAAATGGAATGTTCTTCTTAACAGTTAAGTGCACGATGAATTCTAAATATCAAATAAGCACATAAAATGATATATAAAACTCATAATTACCCGACTTGAGTTTGATCCCACAAAATCCTAGTAACGGCTACGCGTTCTAACAATTTGGTCATCACAGCTTAATATGTAAGTACTTGCATAATAGGAATTTTAATAATGGAAAAGACTCACGAGCGCTCTCGACAGCTATCATTTATCAGCTGTCAAGTAATGAATGGGTAAAACTGGTCCCTTCGTTTTATAAGCATATTACTCACATTGTAATTGTGGAAGTCTGCTTGTTCATCTATCTGTTTATCTGTTACATTTTCACAATTTTCACGATTTTCAAATTTCAAATATCGTGAGTAGTATTCATAGTTAGTGTATAGACACAGATACGGGCTATACTCACGTCGTATTCTATCGGGTTAGCCCGACTAGGTTCAAACCCATCCGGGGCAGTTCAAACCCATCACCGCGATAGCGTCGTGTAAAGAGCTCATGAATAAGTGCCTCGGATGGTTTCGAAACTAGTCAGGTTAACTCGATAGAATAAAACGTGAGTATAGCCGGTTTCTATTCATTAACTATAAATTTACAATTTATAGTATTAACTATAAATTTACAATTTATAGTTAATACAATTACAATTGAAAACCAAGCTGTGAAAGCCCAGGGGTAACACCGGTCTACTCTTTCGAGAAGATCACGGGTTCAAACCCCGGGCCGGCACCAATCGGTTTATAAACTTGTGTGTCTAATTAATAATTGCAATTTATCACACGCTTTTCAGTGAATGAAAACATCGTGAGGAAACCAACATATCCCTAGGGAATTCTGGGGATATGTCTAACCTACTAAACAGCAACAAAACAGAGTGGTAGGTCTTAGCTCCAATCCTTCTCTCCGAAAATGGAGAAAGTGGGCCTATGCCTAACAGTGGGGTAGAAACAAGTCGTTACTTTACCCATTAATAGAGAGTAATATTACTTAAATTACCTTCGCTTAATAACAAGTTAACGCGTGCCAGAGCATACTATTCCTTCTAAAGCTGTGATGGCCTAGCGGTGCGACCGTGTGAATCTCTAGAGACAATCATGGGTTCAAACCCGGGCAGACACCAATGAGTTTTTCTATTAAAACTTATGTGTCTAATTGATAATTGCAATTTATCACACGCTTTTCGGTGAAGGAAAACATCGTGAGGAAACCTGCATATCTTTAGAAAATTCTAGGGATGTGTGTAACCTACCAATCCGCATTGGAGCAGCGTGGTAGGTCTTAGCTCCAACCCTTCTCTCCAAAAATGGAGAGAGGAGGCCTATGCCCAGCAGTTGGATAGTAACAGGCCGTTACTTACTTTTTTTTTACTATATTTGCTCTATCGCAGATTGTAGGAAAATAATATTAGGGGCCGTTCATAAAATAATTTTGTCTACAGGGCATAGGGAATAAAGAAACCTTGAATTAAGAATATTTTGAATTTGAATTTGTACACTTAACTAAATTATTACCTAACTTATACAAATATTTCACTCGTAGATTTCACAGAAATTACACTTGCGAATTTAATATTAAGCGCTGACTCCGTGTTTGACTTCACCAAACATTTCGCATGAAGTCCATTAAATATGATATTGAACTAATAACGCCGACATTAATATTACTAACGAGAAACTGTCTGTTTTCTTTACTTCATGTATGTACTAGCTTTAGCCCACGGCTTTGCTTGCGTGGTATTTTATAGTTTCTAAAATAGTATCTAATTTAATTCAATACAAACAATTTTGTTTGTATTTAATTGTTATTGTTATTATTAAGTTTATTGGTTTACAATAATTATTACATTTATTAATATTTATTAAAGTTATTGGTTTACAATTTTGGTCATAATGGCTTCCTCCTTCCACATAAAAGGCAGATGTACGCTATCGCGGACTAACATTTTTTTTCTTTTATCGCATATTATAGCAAAATAATATTTTCACGCCGTGTGGTATCCGGCGGAATAGAATAGTACCACCCTCATTTCTTACCGAGGTGACGTAAAAGGCGACTAAGGTAAGTCGACCCGCCGTGTGGTATCCGGCTGAGTAGAATAGACCAACCTCATTTCTTACCGAGGTGACGTAAAAGGCGAGTAAGGTTTGTTGACCCACCGTATGGTATCTGGTTTAGTAGAATAGACCACCCTCTTTCTTAACCAAGGTGTCGTAAAATACGACTAAAGTAAGTTGTCGTCAGGCAGGCGGCCGGTCGTAAAAACGCAACCAAATAATGTGATAACACTTAGACTGGGATAAGGGCAGGAGGATTATCATCCTATATAACAATACTATATAACCTATATTTCTAAACGCGTTTTTCTTTTGGCAACGGAAAAAACAATACATAAGTACGTTGAGTGTTATTTCAACACTCAAATTGACGTGAACGAGGCCGCGGATATAGTGTGCATAAAATAAAGTGAATCGACCAGTCTGTGGGGACCACTTTCATCCATTAGTCACTTGAGGCCTGACAAATGAATCCTGTCACAATCGAGTCCATTGTAACATTTTTCCGTCGATTTCTTTACTATACTTATGTAGGTGGCAACGCCCAGACAATTGTGAATTTCTTTGATCCTTTTTTATAAGGAATCTTGTTATATTTGTACTGTAATGCAAAAGTTTGTTTGTTTTATTATACAAGTTTGTTGTAATTCACGAGCGGGGTATCATATGTAAATTTTAATTTAAATAAAATTGGTGTATGTGATAAGCATCAATGGACCAGAATTTTATCATAGATTATTATAATTTCAGATATACAGACAAGATTTTGCATTTATAATATTAGTGTAGATATGTTTTTCCCCCCTAAAGTATGAGTTTAAGTTAAGTCAATTTCCAAACTACCCTAAAACATAACGACATCTCAAGTTTTGGTTATACTGTTGATAGCGTATATGCCCATCATTTATTGGTCTAAACCAAAGTCTATCGAAAAAAACCCTTATGGGTACCACCGTCCGACGTGGACATTATGTCTGACTGTAAACGACCTGTGCGCTCTACCACGCTGCTAATGGCAAGGACAGCGTATCGTTGTACATATTGCCCCCATCCCCGCCAACATCTGCTCTGATCCCAGAGACACCTGATCAGGGTAGGGATCTCTTGAAAAAGAAGTCCCCTTTCCGCTCACTGAAAAATCGGCAGCATCAGATGCACCGACGGCCTGGGGCACTAAGTCAGGCGTCTGATATACCCTTTAGGGTGGCACACGATGGGCGCAGGCAAGTCGCTAACACCTGGGCTCACCAACAGCAGATTGGATCCAGAACAAGACTTCCCGGAACCGCTCCGCCACCTCCCTCCGCAGATTAGCAGGAGGATCGTTGCCCACGATCGCTTCCTGCCCACAAATACTTCATGATACGTTGGAGAAGGAGAGACCGTGCACTAACTAGCGACTCCAGCGCCTTAGTGGGCGTTACAGCCCCTACCGAGTAATTTAGTATAGAGGTTATCTTCCTCGCAACCCAAAGATCCCCGATTCAAGAGCTTTAGTAATATTTGTGCTCTACTTCTCCAATATACATAACATTAAACTGTGGTAAACCGTGAAAGCAAACTTAAGACTAAATAACTAAATTTCGCATCCTTGGTGATAGGTCAAACTCCAGTTGCGATGAGAAAGAAAAGCTGTTAGGAATAATAGCATATTGTCAGTTGGAAATAGTTCAAATTCAACTATGTCAACAAAAGTAGACAGTAAAATACGAATAACAAATACCAATAGCACTAAAATACCCATAACATTGAAGTCAACATTAGCGTTCACGGTTACCCCATTTTAGTGCCTCATAAATAACAATGTATCGGCGCAGGTGTGAGGGTACAATGGATTACAAATGTCCCACCGAGAGCTCTTTGTTGGGCGCCACTTGTAGTTATAATGGGGGTTGGAAAAATTGCGTGTTAACCCTTGTTGGGATGGAGAGAACGTGTTATTGTGTAGGAAATTCAATTATAACCTGATGAAATAGTTTTCAATAAAAACAATTTACTATATTTTTGTCGCTGGCAACATTTTGCTTGGAAACAATGCTGGTCATACGTAAAGCGGCGCCAATTTGGAATTGCCGCAATAGTTTTAATGATTTTGGACTTGCCTTTACACAAGTTCAAAAAAGCAATTAAGAAGTCACTTATTCATAATGCTTATGAATAGGGCTAATAAGCTGTTGGGGACTATGTTGATGATAAGAAAGCTTGGTTTTAAATTGCGACCAGTTACGCACTAGATTATATTGTAATTTTTTTAATTTGTACTTAATTAATTAAACCAATATTGTAATACTCAATTTTGGAAAGAGTGACCGCCGAGTTTCTTGCTGGTTCTTCTCGGTAAGAGCACCTTTCCGAACCAATCGTGGATTCATTGTAATTTGACAATTCGAAAGTGCTTGTAAAAGCCAATTTGAATAAAGAATTATTTGAATTTGGATTTGATTTGGAAATACGTGAAAGATGTTTGATATTAGATTGGCGGTGGATTTTTGTCGAATGGTTTGTGGTTTATTAAGTAGTTTTGTAGTACTATTAAATGGGCTATTCTAAACGGAGATTTTTTCAAATGATTGAATACAAACTCAAGTGATGACTGATGTACGGGACACAGTCCACCGAAAGAAGAAGACAAAATACGATTATTAGATGCTCGTTATGTAGGTTCTGAAGTTTTATACGATACTAGATGAACCGGTAAACGTTTTGCCTTATAAATTATTGCTTCTCCTCTCCTATTCATCTAAACGTGATGTTATATAGTAATGTATATAACGAGATGTTATAATTACGAGTATGTAGTCTTCTTCGATAAATAGACTATCTAACACTTAAAAAAAAATTCAAATCGGTCCAGTAGTTCCTGCGATTAGCGCGTTCATAAAATCAAACAAACAAACTCTTCAGTTTTATATTTTTGTATGGATTTTTGTTGCTTGGATTTTGATATTGGTTTGGATTCAGGACTAACCTTGAAATATTATAAAGCATATATGTCATGCCACAAAAATTCATAGCCAAAAGTACCTTTTTTCTTTTTTAACTTAGTATTTAATTGGTAGTCGTCCTACACCCCTTACATACCTTTATATAAGTTTGTTAAATAGGGAAAATTTTGGCTTCAATTTAGATATATTACATCCCAAAATTGTCAGTAAAGGTTCAAAGAACGAGCTGTCACTGTAAAGGCCTGTGTATTCAAATTAAGCCGCCCTGCCTTACTTTATTAACTAAAATGACGTAAGAAGTGACATTGTCGGAATTGCGCAAACTTGGCAAAACGCCAAGTGGCATAATTCACAGTGGAAACTTTGATAAGGGAACGGCTTGTGGCCGTATTATAACGCCATTAAATATTTTGGACTTGTCTCTTTGACGTTGATACTAGAAAGAATGTTTAATTATTAAGATCATACAGCAAAAATGTACAAGTTATATCTATCTTAAATTACTTACACGCTAGGACTATACAAATCATGCCCACGTGGAATGGTCCCAAGAATGCTGGCAGCGTTTCCGCGCTGAATCGCTAAGCTGATTCTTTGTGCGAAAAAGGAACCAGCCCTCTTGTCACCTGAAGAGGCAATCAACCAATATCATACAGCGATTTAACAAGATATACTAGTATATTATCAGGCTTTAATCTCTGTCAGAATAAATCGTATGAAGATACGAAAAGTTTACTTATTATAAAGAAATAAGCAGTCTTTAGCACATTTATACACCTTCTCACAAACGTGGTACTCTCTTTTACACAACACACACACACACACACACGCATAAACGCGCACGCACGAACGCACGCACGGACGCACGCACGCACGCACACACAAACACACAGACACAAGCGCGCGCTCATTCGCATACCAGAAACGACCCGAAGCGTCAGCTTCAATTTTTAAAATTTCCTTTAATTAATTATGTGTTTATGTTAAATTCATTTTTACTTCATTTTTTAATTAATTTTTTCTTATATACTTAGTAGTCTAGGCTTAGTAGTAGTGTTAGGTAGTAGCTATGCCAGACATCACTCTCGCTTCAAGATTTCTAATCATGTCACAAAACTTTCTCGGATTGAAATTTTGAACATCATAATCATCTTCCTGCCCTTATCCCACTCTTAGTGGGGTCGGCACAATATATTATAAACATGCTGTCACATGATTTGGCTGCGTTTTTACGACCGGTCGCCTGCCTGACGTCAACTTACCTCTGTCGTATTTTACGACACCTCGGTAAGAAAGAGGGTGGTCTATTCTACTTAACATGTTGATAACATGTTGTGCTGACCCCTCTTAAGTAGGATAAGGGCAAGTGGATGATGTTTTATAAGAAGTATATTCATTGTTTGTTTCCTGCTTCCTTGTTTTATTTGCTGTTTGTTTATAACACGGGTAAATATATGTAAAACTACGTATTTTCTGCGTAAAAATGCAATTTTAAAACATTTTAAGACCATAATAAAAGATTGATGATCAGTTTTCGAAACAGGCTTTAGTAAAAAAATATATTTCGTTGCGTTGCACATACGAGTGGTCTCTTTAGACTTTTGGAATACACGAATACGCTGTTGATGTACTGAATGTAAACTATTGAATGCGATTCGGAATTACTTCATGGTTTCGACGGAATGATGGATTTATATCCATTTTGGAACAAAAAATTTTTGGTTCAATTTAAATGTCGACGCGTTTATTTTCGTGCTTAAATACGTATTGGAAATCCCAATAAAGTAATTTCTTTTTGAATGAGATTCATTACATTGGGAGTGAATTATTTAAGCGCGGACCGGAAATGACATAGCGATTGCTAATATTCCTTAGAGACACCTGTTCATCTTTTCTTTCTTTCTTATTTTATCCTTTCTTTTTTCTCCTTTTTTAATAACTGGAGGTTGTGTATTAAAGAAAAAGAAAGGTTGTGTAATTGCCGTATGGTAAACAGTTAAGTAGAATAGACCACTACCATTTCTTACGTGTCGTAAAAGGCGACTAAGGTAAGCTGACATCAGGCAGGCGGCCGGCTGTAAAGTTCGTAAGAAATTAATATGACTTGTTTATAACCGCCCGACGGGCACGAGCTGACGTCAGGCAGGCGGTCGGATCTAAAATAACTAGCGAAAACATATAACATGTTTAAAACATGTTATGCCGAGCCCACTTAAAGTGGGATAAGAGCAGGACAATGATGAATTGGAAGTGGTGTAACTTACGAGTAGTTTCGTGGTACGCATCACGACATTGTTGTGGGTTGTTATGCGATGTCTTTATATTCAATGTATAGAATTAGGCGTTACTTTGTGGAGATCCATAATACAAAAGTAATATATAAAATAAAATTATTTTGCTATAATCCGCGATGAAGTAAAATAGAAAATATAAATAATACGAAATGTGGACAATCGGTTATCATACCTGATACATGCAGGATTTGTAAAAAACACACTATTCACTATCAAAAACTCAACAATCGTTTCGCCCCGCAACCGAAGCATCATCAGGAGATAGACTCCACGCATCTGGAGCTCCCGATGCACCGGTTAGCGACGGGGGGCTTCTCTTTCGGGGGGTCCCTGTCCGGAGGAGGTGTTCTCTGGGATCAGAGCTGTCGGCGGGGTTGGGGCAATGTGTAAAACGATACCCCGTCCTTGCCATCGGTAGCGTGGTGGAGCACACAGTCGTCTTAGTCGGTGCGAGTCCGACATAACCACCGCCTGTCCCCGTTGGCGGTAATAAGGGGTTTTTTCCTAAGGGGTTGTGTCCTGCCGGGCAAAAATTGATTGCGAAATGGCCACAAAACATTTCGTGCGTTACATACATATTGCTTAATTTGATGCAAACTGGTTGAACGAATCTACATAACAGTGTATTATTACTGTGTTCATGCAACGAAGGTCATCCAAACTTAGAACAGCGTGAATCGATAAACCTATTATTGATGCATTAAGTGACCTTACTTCGGTTTAGCTTCTCTCTTTTCAACCGGCGTATGCCCACTGTTATTATACATATTAGGAGCTTCTTAGGAATTTTCACGCTCTGAAAATCTCATGTCATTGGATCACAGTCTGCAAAAGGTTTTTTGCGGAACTTTAGGGTTGTCTTTGGACATATTGGGTGTCTACTAAAAAGAGTCTTAAACTAAGTAGTTTGGATACACTGGTAAGTCCAAGATTACTTCTTTTTCATTCCCGTGCCTTTTATTGATTATGTGATTCATTTCAGTTACTAAGAAGAAGTAAAAACACAGAGCTAAAAACTTTCTTCAATCTGAATATGTAGCACAAACTTTGACGCCAAAGCATCTGGCGGTAGGGGCTGGAGAATCATGATGTGTTTTTCGAGTCTGGGTACCCAGACATGGTATCCCGAGGTATACCCAGACATGGTTGTCCGTCTTCAAAGTAAGTATATTAATACTTGTTTTGAGTGGCGACAACTGGTGAATATATACATTTTTAATTATTTTTTAAATTTTTACATACAAGTAGATTTTTTATATACAAGTAGTTACTTGTATATAATTGTATATAATACTTGTATATATTCACCAGTTGTCGCCACTCAAAACAAGTATTAATATACTTACTTTGAAGACGGACAACCATGTGTGAAGGTCTAATATATTTATTATTTCTTTGCTTTTCAGAGTTCATAAGCTCACAATTCTCTCATTTTATTAGTTTCTAACAATCTACTTTAGTAAAAATATGGCTTAACTGGATATGGCTGAAACTTATTAATAAGAAAAGGACGTATATCATTTAGTTATAATAAAGGAGATTATATGGGCCTTACCCGAGAGCAGTGCCGACGTTTTTATAGTCGATTCATCAGACATTCTTATATTAGGATAGAATATTAAGCTTCGTGTGCAAAGATTAATGTTAGTATGATATCAGGGATTTACGCTTCGCAGCCTTGTAGCTGACTAAACGAAAAATACGGGAAACTTTCGGGAGCTGTAAGGGTTCTGCATGTTTTACATAAATTTATTTAGGTACAGTCATTTTCCTGCCCTAATCCCACTTTAAGTGGGGTCAGCACAACATGTTTTTAAACATGTTATATGTTTTGGCTAGTTATTTTACAAACAGCCGTCTGCTTGATGTCCACTTACCCTAGTCGCCTTTATGTCACCTCGCTAAGAAGTGACGATGGTCTATTCTACTCAGCCGGATATCACACGGCGAGTTAATTTGCCTTAGTCGTCTTTTACGACACCTCGGTAAGAAATGAGGGTTGTGTATTTTACTCAGCCGGATACCGTTAAGTGGTCTTACATATTTTCAAGTTGAAACGGATCTCCGAGTACTAATGTCTTTTAAGCTAACAAAAGATTTGTGCTCGAAAGATTTCTTGAAAATTGTGTTTAAAATCCACTAATGTGATTGCAAAGTCGACTTTATCCCTTCAAAGTAATGTATGAAACCGTAGAGACGTTTATTTTTGATTTAATAGAAATTTTCAAACGATTCGCTGAGAATTTTACAGGGTTTTTTGTTATCTGATTTGGCATAACCTTTATACGTAGAATACGTATGTACTTTAGACCTTTGGGAGATAATTTTGAAAAATTTCAACTATGACACAACATGTTATAAACATGTTGTCACATGATTTGGCTACGTATTGTACGACCGGCCGCCTGCCTGATATCAACTTCCCATAATCGTATTTTACAAAACCTCGGTAAGAAAGAGGATGGTCTATTCTACTCAGCCGGATACCACAAGGCGAGTCAACTTACCTTAGTCGCCTTTTACGAACGGCGTTCAGACAAATACAAAATTAACTCATTTACAATATTAAAGATATTTTATTTCGTATAATTTTATAATTACTTGATAATCATTTAAATAGAGTAATATAAATAAAAATAGATTAAGATGCCGTGCGGTATCCGGCTGAATAGAATAGTACCACCCTCATTTCTTACTGATGTGTCGTAAAAGGCGACTAAGGTAAGTTGACCCACCGTGTAGTATCCGGTTTAGTAGAATAGACCACCCTCTTTCTTACCGAGGTGTCGTAAAATAAGACGAAAGGTATGTTGACGTCAGGCAGGCGGCTGGTCGTAAAAACGCAGCCAAATCATGTGACAACATGTTTATAACATGTTGTGCCGACCCCACTTAGAGTGGGATAAGGGCAAGGGGATGATGAAATAAAAATAGATTAAGTAAGAGTACTCGATCAAAATTGTCTTTGACAATACTCTAGCAGTGTCGTAACTAAATAGTTCGAACCGACTCTCCATAGGTCTGTTCAACGCAGACGGTCTTTGGGATAAAATATACGAAGTGCGCGAATTTATGGCTGCGTACCCGATCGACATCCTCTTAGTGCAAGAGACATTCCTGAAGCCTTTCCATCGCGATCCTAAGATAGCAAACTTTGTCTTAATCAGAAATGACCGACTCACAGGCCCTCTTGGAGGCACAGCAATTTACTACAGGAGGTCTCTTCACTGTACTCCTCTAGATCCCCCTCGACTTACTAATATCGAGGCCTCAGTATGTCAGTTAGGGATGACCGGCCATCAGCCAGTTATATTAGCATCAATCTATCTCAGTCCGTCTAAAACTCTCTTAGAAAGCGACATTAGGACTCTGTTAGGACTTGGAGACGCCGTCTTACTAGGCGGGGACTTCAATTCAAAACATAGTCAATGGAATCGATCGTCTCCAAATGCCAATGGCAATCTTTTACATAGGCTCAGCAACTCTCCGTTTCTGAACTTTGATATTCTGGCTCCAGACGAGCCCACGCGATACTCTCGGCCTACCCATCCCATTCCGACTGCCAGTACCATCGACATGGCACTAATCCAAAATATTACCCTTCAGCTACATAGCATACAAGTTATTCATGACTTAGACTCGGACCACCGCCCAGTCTTACTTCAGCTAGGACCCCCTCCAACAGCGATTTCTCGAAACAAAACCATTATCGAATGGAAAAAACTTAGCGAGCGTCTCCAATTTCTTGATTCAGACCACCTCAAAAAGATTCCTGACCGTATAGATTCAGTGGAAACTGCAAAAACAGCGACCACTCATCTCACAGCTCACTTATGTGATACTCTCAAGGATTGCTCTAGGGAAATTCCCGATAACTTTCGTTGTCGAGAACTACCAGCTGATCTGCGAGAATTAATTGCTAAAAAACGTGCTGCCACTAGGGCACGCGACAGATATCCGACCCGAGAAAACCGGAGTGCGCTCAATAGATTACAGAAAGAGGTTAAAGAAAAATTAACCTGTTTCCACAACGATTCCTGGAATAGAAAGCTCTCGGAGATCAAACCAGGACATCAGGCCTACTGGTGCTTGGCGAAATCTCTAAAAGCCGATGGGTACGCAGCCACCCCACCATTACTTCGCCCGAATCTCCCACCTGCGTTTGACGACGCTGAAAAGGCCGAATGCTTGGCAGACAGTCTGGAAAACCAATGCTCTCCCAACCCCAGTGTACCCGAATTCACCGAATTCCACTCCAGAGTGGAAAAGGTGGCAGACAATCTTTCCGCAACGACTCCCGAAAGCGAGCCGTTACTTCCCACTACCGGAGAAGAAGTCCGAACCGTAATTAAAAACCTCCGCTCCAAAAAAGCGCCCGGTCCTGATTCCATCTCCAACAGGGCACTGAAGTGCCTTCCTGACCAAATCATCCACCTACTTGTACTGATTTTTAATGCCCTCCTTGCCGGATGCTCCTTTCCTGACGAGTGGAAAGAAGCTACAGTGATAGGTATCCCCAAACCGGGAAAGCCTCGAAATCTCCCGATAAGCTATCGTCCCATTAGTTTGTTAAATAGCTTAGGAAAAATATACGAGCGAATTATCCTTGCCCGATTAAAATCCGTAGTCGATACTTATAATCTCCTTCCCAACGAACAGTTCGGATTTCGTCCAAAACACACCTGTGTTCAGCAAGTGCACCGCCTCACGGAGCACATATTGCAAGGTTTACAAACCAAGCAGTTTACAGGTGTCATATTCTTCGATGTCGCCAAAGCCTTCGATAAGGTCTGGCATGCAGGCTTAATCCACAAGTTGCTCCTATTAAATATACCAGACAGACTCGTACTTATCACACGAAACTACCTCACCAATCGTACCTTTCGGTACCGCGTAGACGGCACTCTATCGTCTCGCCGCCCTATACGTGCCGGTGTCCCTCAAGGATCTGTGCTGGCACCCTTATTGTACTCGCTCTACACGAGTGACATTCCACGGGCGCCTATTAAAGAGCGCACTCATCTTGCCCTTTTCGCGGATGATACCGCTGTATTTACCACATCTCGCCAACCTCAAGTTATCACTAGACGTCTCCAGAAAGCGGTAGACAGCCTCGGACGCTGGTTCCGCCGATGGAGAATTGAAATAAACCCTGATAAAAGTGCAGCTATGCACTTTATCGGTAATCGTTTCCGATCTCACATAGACACACCTACGGAAATTTCCCTCTACGATACACCAATTCACTGGCAACAGAAAGTCAAGTACCTAGGTGTCACCTTCCAACCTTCCATGACCTTCCACGAGCACATACGCACAGTCTGCAATAAGGCTGCGTATGTCATGGGACGACTTTATCCGATGTTATGCAAGAAAAGTAAAATGTCACTCCGCAACAAAGTGACACTCTACAAAACTTGCATAAGACCAATAATGTCCTATGCGAGCGTTGCGTTCGCGCACGTTTCAAAGGTCAGATTGCTCACGCTTCAAAGAATGCAAAACCGATTTATGCGGACAGCCACTGGTTGTCCGTGGTTCATGCGGAACGTTGACCTCCATAGAGACCTCGACCTCCCTACCATTACTCACCTCTTTAAACGTTTTTCGAAGTCTTACTTCGAGAAATCCGAGGTACATCCAAACCCTCTCATTTCAGTTGCTGCCACCTACATCCCAGTTAGGTCTGACCACCGAAAATATAGGCGTCCAAAAAGCGTCCTATATGACCCTGACGATCAAATAACGATCGCAAACACAAAAACACGTAACACACACACACAGCGTCTTCGCCGGCGAAGACGAGGTCCCAGATTTCTGATATCGGTTGGTCGTGGCTTCTTGCCACCCTTCCGTCGTCGTATTGACTAATCAAAGTCATACCATCAGCCCTCCACTACACGTCGTCCTAAGCCGTGGTCCGGCCTCACAGGAGGCACCCTTAGGACGACGTTCCCCGACGCTAGTAGAGCTTCTGCGCTCTACTCTACGCATTTCGCAACCTCGGCGATGCTTCTGCGCTCGCCCGTACCGCCCGGTGACGCTGTAAAAGCCGTTAGGGCTAACAGCATATTGTCAATTCGAAAAAAAAAAAAAAACTAAATAGTATAATAGACAATGTTGGAGTAATAGTGGGTTGCTCATAAAACTGGATTATCTTGCAGTAAAGGAAACATGCGGCGTTAAAGTTTCACCTCGTCCAATAATTGAATTACGTACGAACACAGTTTATAGTACATTCTACTATACTATACTGTCAGAAATGAAGTCTAAAATTTAAGTCTTCAATTTAAAATGAATAAAAAATAAACGAAAATAGAGAATCACGCCGGGCATTTTTACTGTGCACCGACACTTTCCACTACAAAATCCAACGACAGAATGATTCTACCACCAGTTCGGAACACTAATCCACTTGAGAAGAACTGGCAAGACACTCAGTGGTCGCTCTTATAGTAATAATTGGAGGTTAGATTATAATGACATGAAATACAAAAGAGGTCACCCAAACACGTCTACCTCCTACGGATGCCGCACGCCAAAAGAGAACAAATGATTTTTTTTTCGAATTTGACGAATGCTGTTAGCCCTAATGGCTTTGACAGCGTCATTGAAAAGACGGGCAAGCGCAGAAGCACCGCCGGGAGATAGAACGAATGACGTCAGCCGATGCCTTATATAGACTGTCACAGTATAGAAAACTGGATTCCTAACAATACTATAAGTCGTGTGGTATGCGGCTGAATAGAATAGTACCACTCTCATTTCTTACCGAAGTGTCGTAAAAAGCGACTAAGGTACTTTGAACCGCCGTGTGGTATCCGGTTTAGTAGAATAGACCATCCTCTTTCATGCCGAGGTGTCGTAAAATACGACTTAGATAAGTTGACGTCAGGCAGGCGGCCGGTCGTAAAATACATAGCCAAATCATGTGACAACATGTTTATAATATATGCCGACCACTTATAGTGGGATAGGGGCAGGAGAATGATGACTATACTGTACTATACTGTACTATACTGTACTATACTGTACTATACTGTACTATACTGTACTATACTGTACTATACTGTACTATACTGTACTATACTGTACTATACTGTACTATACTGTACTATACTGTACTATACTGTACTATACTGTACTATACTGTACTATACTGTACTATACTGTACTATACTGTACTATACTGTACTATACTGTACTATACTGTACTATACTGTACTATACTGTACTATACTGTACTATACTGTACTATACTGTACTATACTGTACTATACTCTACTATACTGTACTATACCATTATGGTTACTATTGTTATTGCATATTTTATAAAACTTGCCACAATTTGCCAGAAATTTTTAACCCAAACCAACAAATGACTTACGCAATGCAACGCGCAAAAAATATTATAACTGTGGTATAAAAATTAAGATAAATATCTTATTATTCCTTCTTTTGTTCTAGAAAATTCATCCCCCTCCACATAATAGAAGAGGACAGCTATGAGAAGGACGTCCTTTTCTACGTGAACCTTGGCAACCCAGAACTACTTGGAGGTAAGATTGACATCACACACACACTACTGTACATACGATTTCAATGTTTTTTTAAACAGAACCTTTGTGGCTTACGATGAACCGTAGATTGGCTTTCTATTATCTGTATTTTAATATTTAATATTTACGAAAAAAAACTGTCATAAATAATAATTTAGTAATTTAATTTATTATTTATAAAAAAAAGATATTTTTACATAGCAAAAAGTTTTGTAAATGTTATATTCAATTTAATTCTTAAACATATAATAATTATTTAATAAATACTTATTTCTTGTCTGCTTTGACTAAACAACAACAATACATATTTACTTAAATTATGATAAATTAAAATAAAATACAAGTTTTAAAATAAATACAATTTTAAACATAAGCTTTTGTTTATATACTAATACAATTAAATTAATAAAATTTAAATTACATAACAAAAACGTAAAAAAAACACTTCAACGATGCCGATATCCAATGACTTTAAAAATAACTGTTCCAAAGAAGTTTAAAATGATTTAGCTATTTTTTCATATCGTCTTTTGTTAACTTTTAAAATCTTTGGAACCAATAACCGCCTAAGCTGAAGTTAAACTAAGAAAACAACTCTCGACATCAGGCGCATAAGGTCGAATGTCGACATAAGACCAAAGGTGAATAACGTCTTCCGTTTAAAAAAATGAGTTTTTTTAATCTAAAATTAATAGTGCTAGGAATCGAAACATATAAGCTTTCACTAAAATATTAGCAATATTTCATTTAGAATTATCTATAAAAAACGAAAATACTGTCCCGATTAGTTTACAAATTTTCTTTTCGCTCTCTTGTCATCAAAACACACATCAGACCTTATGCGTCTAGGTCGAGAACTAACAAAATAATAACTAACTGTACTAACTAAAAACTAAAAATACCTAAGAACTAAGAATAGCTCAAAATTGTTCTCCATATTTTAACATATCTATATCTCATTCAAATCCAAAATGTACATACTCCTAAATATTGAATTTTAAATTTGTCAAAATTTATACATCTATACTAATATATAAAGCTGAAGAGTTTATTTATTTTATTGTTTGAACGCGCTAATCTCAGTAACTACTGGACCGATTTGAAAAATTCTTTCAGTGTAAGATAGTCCATTTATCGAGGAAGGCTATAAGTATAACATCACGCTAAAATAAATAGGAGAGGAGAAGCAATAAAAAATATTATGAGAACGGCAAAATTTAAAGCTTTCCTTGCGTGCGCTAAGTAAACGGTGAAAGTTATTCAAAAATCATATACTACAAAATTGTTCCTCTCTAACAGTTCAAATAAACCGCGAAAGAATATGTCTAGCTATTAAGGTTAACCCAATTTAACACGTTTATAGTTATCAAAATTCTATATTGCGGTTTTAATCTTTTCAAGCGAGCGGAGCTCCTGGCAAAAGCTAGTTAAGTATAAAACAATGCAAATCCCAAAAATAAATATATTTATATAAAATATGTTTGCATTTAAAGACAGAAATGTCAGTTTCAAATATGCTTACAACGTTTGTACACAATCTATTGATTTAAATCAACTAACAATCACGAACCAGCTTTATAATTAAATTCGTAATTAAAAGCTTATTCCAAATGTACACATTATTAATTAATACGTGTAAAACTTATTAAAACTTCAAAATTTATGTGCTTTAATCGTCGAAACTTAGAAAAATTAACTTAAAATTATTTCGCCATGAAATTATTTTTCTGACATAATCACGTATCACGCAATACTAATTCAAAAATTCAAGTCTGCGGACACGAAAAGCATTATGGCTAAATTTTAAAAGTACCAAGTAATTGTTAATTAAAAGAACCATTTTATGAGTATAAAACGCCGTGTGGTATCCGGCTGAATAGAATAGTACCACCCTCATTTCTTACCGAGGGTCGTATTTTACGAAACCTCGATAAGAAAGAGGGTAGTCTATGATGAGGTTAGGCAGGCGGCCGGTCGTAAAAATGCAGCCAAATCATATGACAGCATGTTTAGAACATGTTGTGCCGACCCCACTTAGAGTGGGATAAGGGCAGGAAGATGGACGATTTTATGAGTATAAAAGAGATATAAGGCGAAAGGATGTTACACACTTTCTTTGATTACCAATCTCATCTGTCCATTAAGATATTTTTTTTTTTATAATAATAATAATAATAATCATTTATTTGCAACAATATGAGTATATTTACTTATAACTTACTTTATTTATAACAATACAGAGATGTTGTCATTTTAATTAAAAGGCACAAACATTTTACACAGCATGCAAATTTTGATTTCAATTAAATTATTTTACTTAAGTATTCTATAAATTATTTAAAAATTATTCTATAAATTATTTAAGTAATAATTATTACTTAAATAATTTATAGAATTAGGCGTTACTTTGCGGAGACCCGTAATACAAAAGTAATTATATTATTGCTACGCTTTGCGATTTTGTCGTGGAGTCTACCTTCTGATGATGCTTCGGTTGCGGGGCGAAACGATTGTTGAGTTTGTGATAGTGAACGTATATAGTGCTTGTGTATTGTGGGGGTGGAGGTTTGTGCATGTATTTTTACGAATTCTGCATATATCAGGTATGAAAACGGATTGTCCGCTCTACATTTAGCATTATACATATTATCTATTTTTTTATCGCGGATTATAGCAAAATAATTTTATTATTATTTTTGTATATTAGTTAACCAAAAATACCGCTGGTTAACAATATTGTAAAAATTTTTGGCACTATTATTTTTTAAAATTTATGTTGAAAAGCTGTAATTTTGTAACTCGGGTAAACATGGCGCTGATTTTACTAAAATGAATGTGTATAAAAGTAGAGGTACCAACTATTTTGTCGTCTCCAACAGATTTCACAGATTTTACGACACTTCGGTTAGAAAATGAGGGTGATCTATACGATTCAGCCGGATACCGTACGGCGGGTCAACTTACCTTAGTTACGACAACTCGACGGTTGTCTATTCTACCTCGTAAATATAATAAGTCAGCCATTTTGTTTAATTTTTCATCTAAACTTCAGATTTTTAAAATCAAAGCTTAAAAAATGTCATAGACAAAACAAATTTCGAATCTCTTTTATCTTTGTTATCCATAGTGGATATCAAACTCATTCGGCAAATGACACCAGTCTGTTCTACGTCACAGAACCAGCATCCGACATTTATCCTAGCATCTAACCTTTGAGAGCGAGCATAAAAGCTGGATTGTATTTTACCCCAAATGAAATGTGTTCTGGCGTATTCAATTTGTCAATTTGCCGCTCCGCGTTACATAGGTATAACGAAATTGTACGGAAATGTTAGAAATGATGGTAGGGTAGATTAAATTTGCCAAGATTGAGTTACTGCTTCTTTATATTGTTATATTTTTTTTTTACTGACTTTAGCACTTTACTTTACATGCCAGGATAAAAATATGAAGCTTTTGCCATATAAACCTTATCTTATCTTATTTATACCAATATAATACAGTAGGATCCCGATAAGTTAAAATCCAAGGGATGACAGATTTTATGGCAAATTTTTTACACCCTTTTACATTTTTACTACGAATCCCTTTTTTTTAAAGTAATATAGCCTATGTTGCTCAGCAAAGATGCAGCTTTTCAATGGTGGAAGAATTTTTGAAATCGGTCTAATAGTATTTGTGTGAAAACAATACAAACATACATACAAATTGTTCCTCTTTATAATATTAGTATAGATATATTCACCAGTTGTCTCTCAGCCATAACACAAGTATTAAGTTACTTACTTTGGGGACGGACGACCGCATGTGTAAGTGTCCCATATATTTTATATAGATTTAAATATTATTTTTTAAATAATTGAAATATTTTTAAATATTATTTATATTTTTAAAGTTATAGAGTTTTTAACAAATCAAGGGTTTGTTTTAGATAGAATGGGAGAAAGGGGGATCGTGAGTTTATACTATTTATACCCGAATGCGCCCAGAGCTGAAAATAATACATACAGTTTTTATGTAAAGAAAAAGTTCAATTTAGTTTCCAGAAAAAAGGAAAAATTAGTTTACAATTTCTATAGCGATTCGATTTTCAATAATAATAGTTATAAATATTATAATAATTAAAATATAGGCTAACCGCTACCAATTTCTAAGTTCTTTTAGTAAGTTTTGTGTATAAAAATACTGGGAAAATGTAATTTTCCTCTGAACAGAATAACCTCTTCAATTATTCATCAAATGTTTGAATAGCAAATTCTGTTTTGTCTTGGCACCTTTAGTTTATGGAAACTTTAATTCGGGCAAAAAATATTTACTAGAAATTTTATATATTGAGCTGGTTTGTTTGTCTTTTTTTTGAGTTTGAACCCTAAGAAGAAAGATTTATATATTTCTTGGTATTGGCGCTCTTTATTGATAGATAGATTAGGTTTTTACTTGAAGTAAACTTTGTTAACTACTTAAAGTGAACTCAAAATTTGCATCAGAAGAATCGGAAAAAGCTATCAAATATGATATGATATCAGTCTTGCCACATAGAATCAAAAATAACTATCAAATAAATACAGTGATATCAGTCTTGCCTCAGAAGAATTAGAAACAGCTTACCAATAAACACAGCGATATCAGTCTTGCGTCAGAAGAATTAGAAACAGCTTACCAATAAACACAGCGATATCAGTCTTGCCTCATAGAATCAAAAATAGTTATCAAATAAGTCCAGTGATATCAATCGTGCCTCAGAAAAATTAGAAACAGCTAACCAATTATCACTGCGATGTCGGTCTTGCCTCAGAAGAATTAGAAACAGCTTAACAATAAACACAGCGATATCAGTCTTGCCTCATAGAATCAAAAATAGTTATCAAATAAGTCCAGTGATATCAATCGTGCCTCAGAAAAATTAGAAACAGCTAACCAATTATCACTGCGATGTCGGTCTTGCCTCAGAAGAATTAGAAACAGCTTACCAATAAACACAGCGATATCAGTCTTGCCTCATAGAATCAAAAATAGTTATCAAATAAGTCCAGTGATATCAATCGTGCCTCAGAAAAATTAGAAACAGCTAACCAATTATCACTGCGATGTCGGTCTTGCCTCAGAAGAATTAGAAACAGCTTAACAATAAACACAGCGATATCAGTCTTGCCTCATAGAATCAGAAATAGTAATCAAATAAGTCCAGTGATATCAATCGTCCTCAGAAAAATTAGAAACAGCTAACCAATTATCACTGCGATGTCGGTCTTGCCACAGAAGAATTAGAAGTAGCTAACCAATAAATACAGCGATATTAGTCTTGCCTCAGAAGAATCAGATATAGTTATCAAATAAATACAACGATATCAGTCTTGCTTCAGAAGAATCGGAAACAGCTTCCAAATAAAAACAGCAATATGTCTAGCCTCACAAAAATCAAAACTAGCTTTCAAGATCAATACGTTCATTTAAGGATGAATTTTTTTAAATTTGAATAAAAAATCTGTAAATTCACCAAAAACTTTGAAATTAAATCTCGTGAGCGTGATTACAAATGACCGAGCTCGGCGCTAATTACACAAAAGTTCTGATTGGAGGGAAAGTTTAACGTAAAAATTATGTTAACATTGTATGCTCAAGCCAAAATTTAACGCCACGTGTTTTGTTGTGTGTGAAGGTTAAATATTAATTTATGAATTTAGTGGTATTAACTTGTTTATAAAAAATTATTTAATTTATATTTAATCTGTCACGTAAATAATTCCTAGAAGCAGGCGTTACTTTGCGGAATTCCATAGTACAGAATTATTTTGCTGTAATACGCGTTTGTTAGGAGAAACTATGTAATGCTAAGCCGGGAACATTCACATACCTTACACAAGCATGAACTGTGATAGCCCAGCGGTAGCACCGTGCGACTCTTTCGAGGAGGTCCAATGGGTTTTTTCTGTAAAAACTTATGTGTTTAATTGACAATTGCAATTTAACACACGCTTATCGGTGAAGAAAAACAGTGAGGAAACCTTTATATCTGTAGAGAATTCTGGAGATATGTGTAACCTACCAATCCGCATTGGAGCAGCGTGGTTAGGTCTTAACTTGTTTGCAAAAATGGAGAGAGGAGGCCTATGCCCAGCAGTGGGATAGTATCAGGCCGCTACTTTACTTTGCTATTGGTACATCTTCTTATGTCACGGCATGCGAGGTACGGGGAAGGTGGCATTAAATATGTTAATAATACCTACTTAATACGGGGACATTCCAGGTTAAATAAGTGATAAAAATAATGCGTAACATTAGAGCATCCAAAGAAATGAGGCATGCAATACAAACAGGACGGGCGCCGCTTAGTCGAAACACGACAATCAAATTACCCTAACACTGCGGAATGGTGTAATAAAACCCATAACCGCCATAGACGTAATGAGCGGGAATAACACTCCACTATCATGGCCTAGTTTTACCTTATTTTGAGAAAACCATGGTACAACACGCGAGTCCTCGGTGAAATCGAAATTTGATAGTGCATATCCCTAGAATTCTCTCGAGATAGGTTTCCTCACGATGTTTTACTTTACCGAAAACGTGTGATAAATTGCAATTATCAATTAGATACATAAGTTTTTAATAGGAAAACTTATTGGTTTCTTCCCGCGGTTTAAACCTGTAACTGCAACGAAAAGAGTCGCGCGGTGGCACCGCTGGGCTATCACAGCTGTAATGTGTGATGTACCAATGTCACCGATCAATTATAATGCATAAAAATATACACATTGCAAAGGTCGGTATTTATAAGAGTAATCGAGAATCCAAATCAAACATTTGTTTTATATAAAATGACTAACTGTGCAAGCAACAACGTCCGCTTGGAAAGCAGTGTCGCATAAAAGTAATTATAAATAACTTTTTTTAATAATAACGTATTTTTGACTAACCTTCACCAAGAAAAGCTTTAAATGTTGCCGTGTTCACAACATTTTTTATTACTGCTCCTCTCCTATTCATCTTAACGTGAAGTTCCCCCCTTCCCCCCTTATATTTTAGTATAGATATAGATACGTCAAATGTATGGCTGGTTTATTAAAAGAAATAGTATAAAACGAATAAAATTAAAATTCATACAACTAAATTGTAGGAAACATATAAAAATATTTTAAATAATTAAATTCAGTATTCGAATTTAAAAATACCAATTTAATAAAATAATACTAAAGCAAAATTTAAAGATTTATAAATAATATTATAAATAAAATAATAATATAAAGTTATTTATTTACATTAGAAAACTTCAAGCTAAGAAAAAAAGAGCGAGAACAATTTCTAAAATAAAGTAAATGAATTACTAACAGGGCGAACTTATTTTGTTCAAATAAAAATAAACACTAAATAAGAAAACAATTTAACATAAAATAATTATACAATTAAAATAAAATTGTGTTTAAAATTGAAATAAAAACCTAATAAAATATAGACCAATAACAATTGTTCACAATTGCTCTGTTTAATCCGTTCTGACAGCCTAGGAACTACGCCTATTACCTATATTATTTCATGACCAGTAAATTACTCTGGATCAGATGTGAACTTCATTATTATTACACCACAATGTGTATAAATGTAATAATACAATAAAAAAATATATATTGAACAATAAAATGCAAATCATAATTTTTTCCGTCTTTTGTGTTATCTCGATTGCATATATTAATCTAGTTTTTCTCTAGTTTTCTTTTAATTTCTTTCTATATTACCCGTATTTCACTTCTTGTATTTTCCATTCTATTACTCAAAGGAAAGAAGAGATCCGTTTTAGGGATAAGTCCGCTTTTGTACAGGTATTATTTTTTTATTATCTTTAACAATATATAAATAATACAAGTACAATAGATAAATAAATCAAATATACATTAAGTATATGACAAAAACATAAACTGTGATTGTATTCGTTATTTAAATATTTTTTTTGTTTTTACTGTACATAATATGTCTATGCCTTTGTAAATATGTGAATGCTTCACACACGCACAAATAACCACCCCTACCCTTATATAAGTATTATTGCATGTACTTGTGAATTATCCTAATATATGTTTTTCTTCACTCTATCGCACGCTTAACGGTGGACCGTCCGTCTTTGTCAAGTAAGGATTGGTTTGATATTTCATGTTTTTGTATCCAAGTAATGCCTAGTTCACACATCGTAGCTTGTCTAGACAAGTAGTGAAATAGTTTATCTATAGTTCATCGATCATAAACAATGTTTTTTGTTATTTACAAGAGAAATAAAAGGTTAAGTATACTGTTGCTTTTTTATTTGACTTATAGTGTATAGTGTTTTTGTTTTTAATACTAGATTAAATTTGTCTAAGCCATGTATTTAATGCTAATGAGAGTAATCACTAAGTTTAGAAAAAGGGTTGGTGGTTGCCATACGACAAATAATATTAAAAAATACATAAAAATTCACTGAATAATAAGGTGTTTTTGGTCATGGATGGTTTTTTTATTATCCGAAAGATGGGCCTAGGCCTCTTCTCTCCGTTTTTGGACAAAAGGGTTGGAGCTAAAACCCACCACGCTGCTCCAATGAAGAATGGTAGACTACACATATACTTAAAATTCTCTAGAGATATGTTGAATCCTCACGATGTTTTCCTTCATCGA
The DNA here is from genome assembly GCA_947086495.1 of Morpho achilles. NCBI lineage: Eukaryota > Metazoa > Arthropoda > Insecta > Lepidoptera > Nymphalidae > Morpho > Morpho achilles. The sequence goes on along the minus strand of CAMTZB010000001.1, from coordinate 13,572,674 downwards.
AAAGATTGCAATTATCAATTAGACACATAAATTTTAACAGAAAAACTCATTGGTGCCTGGCCGAGGTTCGAACCCGTGACGTCCTCAAAAAAGTCGCACACACACTGGTCTATCACTGCTTTTTTATTATAGGCTTTTCTACTAGTATCCATAGGATATTGTTGTCACTTTACTAGAGTCCAAACTTGTACATTTTTACAAATTGTTAAAATTGTCTATCAAGAATTGGTCTATAAATTATACCGACTCAATAGCACCCTATGTCATAGACAAAGGCAATTAACCACGCGGCCGAATTCCATAAATTTGGAATTACACCAAACCTTGCTGCATCCTAATGACGTCATGGAAGCGAGTTCCGTAATTAAAGGGCGTGTGTAATTTACGATGTGATGTGGTTACGTTGGAATTAGTCCCTGATTCCAATAGTTCCTGTCCGTGGAACCTGGCATGGAAATTGAACTAAAGCAGAGGGCGAATATATACTTATTATAAAACTAGTATTTACGCGCGACTTCGTACAGCAGCAGGGTCTTCTCGTTTACTCCCCGGGTGGGGGTAAACGGGGTGCGGGCCTCGAGGAATTCCTCTCTACCCGGGCATCTCCTCGCGGGCACTTAAGCCCGGTATGTGTTTCGGCCGTAGGCCGAGGTCACCTAGGTGACCCAAAGGTGTCGGTATTTGGGCCGTAAGCCCAGGTCACCTAGGTGACCTAATGGATGTCTTGTTCGGTGGGGAGGTCTGGGAATGGTAGCTCCCAGACCTCGGGGTCAATTTCGGTGGTGTCTCGTCCGGTGGTGTCTTGATCGGGTAGGTGTGTCATGTCCGGTGTATTCGCCCTTTCGCCCGTCGCGTCGTCCTCTTCGTCGCCGTCGTCATCCGCATCGGGCCGCGGAGACGGTGATCGCAGGAGCTCGCGAGGCAGGGAACGTCCATCGGGTGGTCGCGCATGGAGTGGCGCGATGCCATGGAGGTGTACGTGCGCGCTATTGTCCGCACGCGCGAACATCCGGCGCGCAAGGCGACGGACATACTCCTCCACGGTCGGCGTTCTGGTATCCCGATGCACGACGTCGTTCCGCACATACCTCGGGGCTCCTACGATCAGTCGCAGGCAGCGGTTCTGCTGGACTTGAAGTCTTCGCCTCTGGTACGCCGAACATAGCACGTACCAGGCGGGTGCCGCATACGTCAAGCGCGAGCGGACGTAGGCACCGTAGACTCGCAGTTTGGTGTTGACAGGTAAATGGGATGTGAACAGCGTGTGGAGCTGGGACCTGGCAGCAGCAGCTTGGCCCACGGCACGATTGACCATGGGGACCATGCGCAGGCTGCGGTCCAACTCACACCCCAAAAACCTCACTGTGGTCTTCCACTCTACGTCTTGGCCTCGAAGAGTCAGCTGACGTAGCGGCTTGGAGCGGCTGGTGAGCAGAGCGGCCGTCTTCCCGACGTTGACGGCCATCCTCCACTTGTCCAGCCATTCCGGCAACAAGTCCAGCATACGCTGCATGCGGTTGGTGGCGACGATCTGGTGGTAGGACGACGCGAAATACGCGCTGTCGTCAGCGAAGAGCGACAACAGCACGTCCTCCTCCCCTTCCCGCAGATGATGGCGCAGGGTGGGGATGTCATCCGTATACGCCGCGTACAAACGCGGCGATATACAACTGCCCTGGGGTACTCCGGCTTGGATGGTGCGTGGCTGGGATTCGGCACCATCCACTGCCACGTAAAAGCTACGGCCGTGTAGAAATGATGCCAGCACTCGCACATAAGCAGGCGGCATGGTGGTGTCCAAGATCTTGACCAGGAGCCCGGCGTGCCACACACGATCGAAGGCCTTCTCGATGTCGAGAAAGACCCCCACAGTGTAGCGCCCGTTGTTCCGCTCACTGGTCAGGTGGTTTATTACCCTCGCCAGCTGGAGCGTCGTCGAGTGGCCGCTGCGGAATCCAAACTGCTCCTCGCGCAGGGGCAGATGGGGCGTGACTCGACGCAGCAGCAGACGCTCGAACAGCTTGGCTATGTGCGAGAGCAGGGTGATCGGCCGGTAGCTTCCAGGCAGGCGGCGGTCCTTCCCCGGCTTGGGAAGAACGATGATCTTCCCGGCCTTCCACGCCTCTGGGAAGTGACCGGTGCGGAGTACTCCGTTGAACAGTCTCGTGAGCGCTACGAGACCTGTTCGAGGCAGCAGCATCAACGCGGCGTTGGTGATTCCGTCGGGGCCTGGCGCTTTTCGCTTATCAAGGCGAGCAGCGACCGACCGCAGCTCTGACAGGGAGATGAAGTCCTCACCCCGGAGCGGCGGTGTAGGGGCCGACAGGAACCTCTCCAGTTTGTCCTGGACAGCCGCGTGATGACGGATGATATGGAGGTTGGAAGTGTTGGGGGCGTTGGGCGTGAATGTCTTCTCCAGGTGGGCCGCCAGAATCTCAGCACGATCCTTGGCGGCATATGTGCGTTTACCCGCGGCATCGAACAGCGGGTAAACGGGGGTGTCATGTCCGGTAAGTTTCTTGCAGAGAGAGTACAGCGCTGTGTCGTGTTCGGTCGCTCGATCGACGGTATCCTCCCATCGCGCCTCGTCGAGAGCGACTACGGCACGCGCGATCTTCTCTGCAAGCCGGTTCAGGTCAGCCTTCACCCTGGGGCAGCGAGTGCGGGCCCATAGGCGGCGTAGGGTGCGCTTCCGCTTGAGCATATTGCGGAGCGAGCTCGGCAGGTCCTTCCTTCGGTTGGTACTGTCCGGTGAAGTCGACGTGGTGGTGGTGGCTGCTGCTTTGGCGGCGATGATCGCCGCCGCGACGTATGCAGCAGCATCGTCGACTTCCGAAGGTGTGGTGATCGGGCCTGCTAGCTCAAGCCCGGCAAGCTCGGCGGTGTAGCGCTCCCAGTTCATCCGCATCCGCGGCGGGCGAGGCACTAAAAAGCCTCCCTGGGTGGCTAGGGTGACCAGAACCGGTAGGTGTTGGGTGTCAAGGTCATAGAGGACCTCGACATCAAACGGGTTATCGAGTCCGTGGTGCAGCACTATATCAAGGACATCTGGCTGGGAGCGGCTGTCGGTGGGTATGTGGGTCGGCGCTCCCGGCCCCATCACACCGTACCCGCTCCTCACGCTATCTTCGTGCAGTTGCCTCCCGACCCCAGTGATGATTCGCGATCCCCACGCATGATGTTTCGCGTTGAGATCACCCACGATCACTGCGGGTCCCTGCTGTCCGAAGATTGTCCCGATATCGGTGCTGCAGAAAGTCAATCCGGGTGGTTTGTAGGCGGCATAAATGCGGAGCTCCTGGTTGCCCACGTTGACACGCACCCCCTGTGTACGGGTGCTAGTGAACGGGGTGTGCTCCAACTCTTCATGTATAATATCCCTCCGCACCAGAGCGGCCGTACCTCGGTACGGATAGCCCCGGGGAGAGATTTCATCACGCCGATACACGAAGAAGTTGGGCACGCGGAGCTCGACGCTGTCCGTGAGTTTGGTTTCGCCCAGGAGGATGACATGGATATCCTGCGACTGGGCGAGTAGTGTTAGCTCACGGACGTGTCCTCTTATGCCGCCCGGATTCCAGTATAGTACTCTTAGGGCGGTCACTGGTACGACCGCCCGAACTGGGTTATGGCCGCCGTTATAGCGCCGACTACATCCCTCGTGCTCACATAGTGCGCGAGCGCCGCCATAAGCGCTTCGATAAGGACCCGGACAATGTTGTTCATGTCCGAGTCCTGCGCGGGGGGTGGCGGAGGGAAAGTAGGGTGTAGCGGCGCTCGAAGCTCCGCCTCTTCTATAGCCTGTCGGTGGCCGCGGCTTCTCGGCGCCTCGGCGATTACTGGTATTGCCGCCAACGATGTTGATGTTGGCGGCCTGGGGTGCGGTGTGGACGCGGCGGCAGGCGCAGCCTCTGCTGGCCTCGGCTGCCTGCGCCTGCGCCGGTTTCGTTTTCTTCGCAGGGGCTCCCCCCTGCCTATCGGGTCATTTGCCGGCGGTTGCAGAGTCGCCGGCTCCCGGTCTATGATAACCCCGCCCGCTTCCCCCCGTCGAGTAGCTGGGGCGGTCGGGATGTAGGCCGGCGGTTGTTTAGTCGCCGGCTCCTGGTCTACGTTAGCCCCTCCCGCTTCCCCCCGTCGAGTAGCATGAATGAACACGCCGGGCGACGGCGGGGCGCTACTCACTGCGGGTCGGGCGGGGGAGGCAGGCACGGCCACTGCGGGACGTGCCGCGGGGGCAGGGGCGGCGCGTACAACCGCGGGACGTGTTGCGGGGATGGCGGGGGCCGCTGCGGCGACTTGCATGGTGGCGGCGGGTGTTGCGGTTGGGGGGGGAACTTGCCTACACCCCCCTGCCCTCTTCTTCGGTTCCTTGTCCGGGCGCGGCGGCGCGATATCGATGCCGCGTTTTCGCGCCTCGCGGCGGAACACCGGGCATTTGCGGTCCCTCGCCACGTGCGCTTTTCCACAATTCGCGCACTTGGGCGCGGCTTCTTGGGGCCGGTCACAGTCTTGTGCCAGGTGCCCGCCTGCACAGCGGACACATTTGGGTGGCCGGTGGCAGTTGGCCGATGAGTGGCCGAACTGCTGGCATCTGTGGCATTGTGGCGGACCTCGTCCGCCCTTCCATGCCTCGATGATGAGGCCCGGCATCGACAGGAGCTCGGTCTCTCTGTACAGGTGACCGAGCTCTTCGAAGGTCAGATGCTCCAGCTGCACGAAGTATGTGCAGCCGTGCCGCCCTCTGACCGGTGGTATGGCCCTCGCCTGGGTCGCCGGATACCCTAGGCTGCGCAGCGCCGCGATGACCTCTGCTGGCGGAGTGTCTTGCGGTAGCCCCCTAATGGCTACCTTGCTGGGTAGGCTCGACGCTGGGCTGTAGCAGTACCAGGCGATGTTCGGGTCCTGCTTGGCAGCGTCAAGAAGGTACCGTTGGAGCACACGGAATTCCTCCGCTGACTTGGGGAGGAATCTGACGCCCTTTCCCATCGGGCGGGCGTTAGGGGCGTGTCCAAGGATGCCTCGAATTGTGGTGAAGTGCCTCGTCCAATTGGGGAGGCACTCCACGGTGATGGGCGGGTACTCGGAGCGCGCCGTCTTCGCTCCGGTAGTGCTCGGAGGGTTGAGCTGGCGCTGCAGCTCTTCCTGGCGCTGCTGGAGCGCGCGGGGTGACGGTGGCGCGGCGGCGGCGGCGGCGTAACCGGACGGCCCAGCCTGAGGGGTAGGGGGGCGGGATGTCGCCATAGGAGACGGCGACGAAGCGAATCCGGCGTAGCTCGTCGAGTCCCGAGGCCATGAGGCGGATCCCTGCGACGCGCTCTCTGTGGGTAGTCGTACGCCACACTCGTCCCGAGGTGAGGAGGCCGGCGGTGGAGTGGGCCGAGTCCTTTGCTCGGCTGTTAAATGGACGTCGAATGACGACGACGTTGTATGTGAGGTGGTCGGCGACTGGTCCGTCTTCGGACGCTTGTCGTCTCCTTCGAGCGATTCGGGCGAAGAGTCGGCAACCCGCGGACGCTTCGGTGCTTCACCGCCCGATGTAAGCTCAGCTACATCGGCGGAGAACAAAGGCGCGGAGTCTGACGACTTTTGCTCGCCGGATGGAATCCGGAAGCGTGGTAGTGGTGCAGGCGCTGGCGGTGACGGTGGCGCTGCTGTGGGTGTGATCGGCGTAAACGAGACGGTGGTGTTGTCCCGTATGTCGCGCCGCACTACAGCGCGTGGGAACGCGGGGCGCTCCCCCCTAATACGTGGGTCCCTCGGGGGGGGCTCCCCCCGACCGGACATGGTCGCGCAGTTTTGCGAATGCAAGTAATGCTACTCGGATAGTAGCTACAGAGGTACCTTAGTGAGCCGCTCCTGTGCGAGTGCAGCTCCACGCACCCTCGGCGCGTGCAACCCAGCCGGGTGAGACCCCTGGGGGGAGGCCCAGCTAGGCGCCCGCGAGCGGGGGCGGAGACTACAAACACAATGGGATAATGAACGGTGGTTTCACTGAGGGCACGTCTGCATACGTCTTTGCAACGAAAGGCGGTGCAGATCGCTGCGTCCGGGCAGCTTCGGTGGAGCAGGTGCACGCGATGCGCTGCCGACCGCTTCCTCAAGCCACGACACGGGTCGCGGCGAGTACAACTGTCGCCGGGGGCAGGGGTGCAGGGGCGATAACCGAAACTGGCGAACTTTGCGTCTCACACGATACGCGCAGCGATAACGTTCACGATACGCGTCCGTTCACTGCGCGCGTACGCACGAGACTGGCACAGACGCGCGACTTCGTTTGCGTGAACTGTTGTCATGTGATACTTTGATAATAGATGGCGCTTTGGCTTGTAAATCGATCTAACTAGGTTTTGCTAAGAAAAATGTTGTTTTATCCCTGTTTTGGGGCACTGAAAGCTGAAAAATCTAATGAGAAAGCAAAAGATAATTTCACTGTCATTTGCAAAGTCATGATAGCTTAATTGGATAACGGGCGATCTCGAATTGAGAATCGATCTCAGATCAAATCTTTTTTTATATTTTTAATTGCATTTTACACAGTAAGGCCCGGTCACCTAGGTCTTTTAACTATCCAAGATTGACTATTGTTTATTTTCATCCTTTCTCTTAAATCTTATAGGACTTAAGGATTAATTTATAGAATTATGCGTTACTTTATGGAGGTCCATAATACAAAACTAATGAAAATATTATTTTGCTATAATCCGCGATAAAAGAAAATATATTTAATGATAAATGATATTCGTTCTCATACATTCTGATACATGCAGAATTTGTAAAAACTCATGCATTACCCGCCACCGATTAACACAACAATACACAAGACACATTCGCCACCAAAATCTCAACAATTGTTTCGCCCCGTAACCGAAGCATCGTCAGGAGATAGACTCCACGACAAAATGCCAAGCAAGTTAATTTAGTTTTGACTTAAGGTAATTTACAGAATTAGGCGTTACTTTGTGGAGATCCATAATACAAAAGTAATAATAAAATTATTATAGCAAAATTATATTATAGCTATTAATTATATTATATGATTATAGCAAAATAATTCTATTATTACTTTTGTTTGACTTAAGGATTGCCATTTCATATGCCAGATTCTACAGCGATTTAACAACCATATTAACGATACAAACTTCAGCCTCAAATCACCAACTAGTTCAAACTTCCGCACCGCAACAAGTGTTCGCTTATATCTCGTGATAAAGTATTATAACGAATCGGTTATAATCCTAATTGTATGTACAAATGAAATAAATAGCATTTGCTGGTGTTCTATAGTAAGGTACAGGTTAAGCCTCCCCCTTTTAATGAATAAAAAGTATATAAATCTCCTCCACTGTCCTAATGCCATCATCATCAACATCTCTCCGTCCACTGTTGGCCATAGGTCTCTCCGTTAACATGCCTCTGAGCTCTTTGTTTCCAACCCATACCAGCTACTTTGCGGATATCCTCGCTCTTGAGCCGGAGGACGTCCTACACGTTTGCCAAGGCGCGGTCTCCACTCCAGAACCCGTCTACCCACAGCGGTTATCGGTTCTGCGACAAATGTGACCAGCCCACTGTCACTTCAGCTTGTTAATCCTTTGGGCTACGTCAATTATTTTGGTTCTGTGTCGGATCACTTCGTTCCGGATACGATCTTTCAGAGAAACTCCGAGCATAGCCCTCTCCATAGCTCGACCGACCTTAAATTGGTTGAGCAGTCGCATTGTCAGTGTCCACGTCTCGGCTCCTAATGCCATATTAAATTCAAATTAAGGTAAACAAGTGCTTCTGAATCGTCAACTCTGCTGCTGGTTCGGAAAGCTGTACCTCCCGAGAAAAGCCAGCAAGAACCTTGAAGGTTGCTCTTTTTAAAATAAAAATGTTTTTAAACTAGTAATATTTAGTGACAAGAGGGCTGGCTCCTTTTTCGCACAAAGAATCAGCCATTCAGCGTGGAAACGGTGCCAGCATTCTTGGGACCATTTCACGTGGGCATGATTTGTATGGTCCTAGCGTGTAAGAAATTTAAGATAGTGTTATCGAACAGAAGCGAAGTTAGGTTTTTAAAAAGAGAAATACACGAATCAACCTAAGAATGTTATTTACAACTGAAATTATAACGAACTAGACACTATTCTCAACGAAATTAGTTTCCGCAAGACAACCGCTACGTTCGAAAGTCACGAGCAGAGTAGGGGAGATGCTTGCTCGACGCTCGTTTTTATAATGCCGCGCTAGATCGTGCACCGGGGGAACTTGTACGGTAACACGGCCGTTCCTGATGGCGGGACGTCCTCGACCGCTTCATCACCTAGTGGTGACATGTCTCTTCCAGAGACCTGCATCACAATTTTCGACCTCTGTAATTTGAGAAAATGCATTTGATGTAACATACTCAAGTGAAGTCTGAATTTATGAAGCTAAGTTAGATTCCCGTAATTTCAGCCACAGATGTAAGCGTGCACTCAAACATCAGTAGCCAAAAGCGACTGGGAATAGAATTAAGGTTTTACATGTATTGCAGGTGCCAAACACCGGCTCTTTGCCAACCGCAACACATTACCATTACAAAAAAAAAAAAAAAGTAAAAGTGAATGCCGTACGAATTACCAAAACTGCGCAATTTCAGAAATCAGTACGACACCTTTATAATGGCTAGCCCCTTAATAAAACGTCTAACAAAGTAGCAAGCCTTTGAAGCTAATGTTCGACGATACAGAAAACGAACATTACCAACAAAAACGCCTACACAGTATGGGAAGAAAAAACACTGCAGTGTCCACCTCAACCATACTGTTAAATGGGAAGAAAAAGCCCTGCAGCTTATACTTTAGCTGCAGTGCCCACCTCAACCATATTGTTAAATGGGAAGAAAAAGCCCTGCCAGCTTATGCCTCAGCTGCAGTGCCCACCTTAACCATCACGTGCCAGTCTCAAGGAAAGCGCTGCACGTGTCCGGAGTCCATTCGCCACGCCATAGCACCATGTGTTGCGCCGCCGTCTGGGTCTTTTTGCCATAGGACCCGGCAAGGAGCTCTAGCTCGCAACGGTGGTATGGAAGCTGGTGCAAAACCTTGTAAGGCCCGCGCATACCGGAACCGAGTATTCCCGCGGACTGTGCTGTTTTGTTGACCAACACGCAGTCACCAACGGCAAACATCGCGGGCTGCCGCCGACGCTCATTGACACGCTCGTCCTGACGACGCTGATTAGACACCAGTAACTCCGACGCTCTCTGTCTCTTGCCGGCATGTTTCTGCAACATAATCGCACCCAGCCTGACAGCGCTAGCATCGGTGTGCAGCTCTGTAGGCAACTCTGGGTCAAATATATCTAAAACTGGTTCAGTAGTTAGGCAATGCAAAATGTACTCACGGGAGGGATCCTGTTCAGCGCCCTACACAAAAGCATCTTTTCGAAGAAGCTTAGCAATGCAGTTAGTTTTAGAGGAATATCCAGCAATGTATCGTCGAAAATACCTCGCCAAGCCTAAAAGCTGGCGAACCTCCCGTTTCATTGGCTTAGGGGAATTAATCAATGCTTTAATCTTACCTGGGCTCGGTCGTACCTGACCTACACTAACTAATATACCGAGATATTGGACCTCAGTGGTTAGAAATGAACATTTCTTGAGGTTTATAGAAAAGCCTGCCTTAGTAAGAGTTTGTAAGACACTACGCAAAAGCGTTATGCCTTCAGGCACCGAAGAACTCATAAGAAGCACATCGTCAATATAAACAAGAACATTACCAGCCTCTATATGATGACGCAATGTGTTATAAAAATACGCTGGTAAACAATTGGGGCATTAGCAAGACCGTATGGCATTTTAACGTACTCGTAATGACCCTCTGGGGTAACGAACCCAGTTTTACTTATAGACAACTCATCTTAAGGTATCTGGTGAAAACCAGTGGCCATATCCAAGCTAGAAAAATACTTAAATCCGAAAAGTCTATCTACGTGGTCGTCTATTAAAGGGAGAGGGTAGCGATCTTTCACCGTTACCCTGTTTAACGCGCGAAAATCTACACACAGCCTATCCGATCCGTCCCGTTTCTTAACCAAAATGATCGGGCTAGAATATTCCGATATTGATTCTCTAATTATGCCTTTATTCAATAAATCACTGATTATTTCCCGGACTCTCAGTTTTTCCTGATGCGATAATTTATATGGGCGATACGCAATTGGAGATAAATCTTTTAATGTAATCGCCATTTTACCCGAAGTGACTGTAGTCGTAGCAGTGCCAGATATTAAAAACTCTAAAAACTCATTTATAGCATGTTTTAAACATTCGAATGATTCACCACGAATTGTGGTGTTAATTTCTGGTATTTCAGACTGTTTAACCTCACACGCCTGTATTATATTTTTACAAGTATTCGTTAAATACTGCTCATGTTTAGTACGCACGTACGTTATTCCATCACGATTTAGAACATCTGTTCCTATAATTATCGGTGTACTTATACACGCAGAAGGAACAACCATTAAGTCTACTTCGATGGAAATTTGACTAAATTCAATCGTAAGAGTCACATAATACCTACAAGTAATTTCATGATCGCTAATTCCCTTTAATTTACATAACGTAGGTTTTTTTTGACAAGAGAAATATTTTAAAACGTTATCCGAGATCAGAGATACATTAAGAGCACCACTATCAATAAGTACATCCACAGGGATGCCGTTTATTACAGCCGTAGTTATATCACTGTTTTTTGAAACCGCTTTAGAATACTCGCGACATAGGTTAACATTACGTTTGTAACGCGATTGCGATCTGTCTTTCGCAAAACAAGTGTCTTCCGTATGTCCCGGTTTTTTTTCCAAAACTCACATATCTTACGATTTCCTACTACTTTTGAGGCTGGCTCTGGTTTTGATTCTACGCTTTCAGTTTTCATTCTTTTAGAACATTGGTAACTCTTATGGCCTGTTTTATTGCAAACAAAACACTTTAGAATAGAACGAGGCGGATGTGACCGTTTGTTATGTTGCGTGGAATGACGTGTGTCTTGCATGGGTTGACTCGGTTTCGTATAGTTTTGTAAAAAGGGCACAATTTTGTTAGGTGATAGATCTGCATTAATGCACGCCGCCCGTATTTTAGGGTCCGTTATACCTCTGATTACTATTAATGTCATTAACTCTTCACTCAACCCCTTCACGATTCGTAAACGTAATACCACGCAACGAGCATACTCAGTAAGAAATTTATCGGACGTAGTATTCATTGCTTCGTATAGAATATTGGCATAATCTAGCCTCCGCGGGCAAAGAGGTTTAAATTCTGCTTTAAAATTAGCCCACGTTCTATCTCTAGTAACCCATTCGTGAAGCCACGTTTTAGCATCGCCCTTTAAACATGACGCAACACGCGATAAACACTCATGGTCAGTCCAACCGTTCGCAACTAAGGCCCTGTCAACTTCTTCGCACCAGAGATCTATGTCATGTATAGATGGATCAAAATTCGATACAAGATAACTTTGATTGTGGACCGGATTAAATGATTTAATCGCTTCTACCAGAGTCTGTACAGAGGTACCCGGAGTATTTTCATTATTCACTGTATGGTTCTCCGCAGTAACCGAGGGCGAATTAACATCTGCGTCATTACAATTAGACTGAACAGTTTCTACCGTCGAATTATTATCACGAAGCAAAACATTGGAATTATTATTAACAGTTTCATCTGTATTCGCGTTTATACCCGATGAAATTACCGTTTTACTGTTGGAAGTAACGATACTAGACTCTGTTGAAGTTATGTGATTTTTTTTAAGCTTTTCTAAACGATTAAGAATAGCACCTAATTTTTCATTTATCGAACTACTCGCACGCCCACCGGATGGCGACCTATGCTTCGAGGAACGTGATCGCGAACGCGGGCGCGAAGGTGTTTGTGTACCGTGTCGGTGTGATTTTTTTACGAGATCTTTCCGGAGATCTACCGCCCATTTTGGAATTAATCACAAAACACAAAAGAAAATTGAAATACTCTCAAAGATGCTGTTTTGTAAATGATCAAAAACAAAAGACTACAAAATAATGGATGCCGAAGCAGGATAGGCCTAGGGTAGACCGATCCCCTCTTCTGATGTTATCGAACAGAAGCGAAGTTAGGTTTTTAAAAAGAGAAATACACGAATCAACCTAAGAATGTTATTTACAACTGAAATTATAACGAACTAGACACTATTCTCAACGAAATTAGTTTCCGCAAGACAACCGCTACGTTCGAAAGTCACGAGCAGAGTGGGGGAGATGCTTGCTCGACGCTCGTTTTTATAATGCCGCGCTAGATCGTGCACCGGGGGAACTTGTACGGTAACAATAGATATAAGTTGTACACTTTTGTTATAAATAAAAAAAAGAAAAGTCATTATTTTATTTAGTTTACTTCTTCTTGTACTGGATATATCCACGCATTCTTAACATTTATGTTATCATAGTATAGGCTTTCTGTATCAGCCTCCTTTTATACATTTTTTTTAACTGTTAACGGCAAAGCTAAAATTGACTGCGTAAATTTATTGTACAATCTTATACCCGAATCCACAAACGAGCTACATATTTTTGTAAGTCGTAATGCAGGCCGGATTAATCCGGATATTTTTAGGCATATTCGTAATAACTTATGAGTTACATTATTCGAAATTTAATCAAGCTAAATGGAAGATACTAAAACAGTTAAATCACCGTATTTAAATTAAGCGGTCTTTAGTAAAAATTCAACGTCAAATTCCTCTTGTCATCAAAGCTTTAGTTATAAAAGTTCTGTAAAAGAGTATCGTGAAATGGACTTTTGTGATGACTTAGGAAAACCCTTTTGTTTGTTATTTAAAGGGCGCCGAGCCGCGAAATCGAGTTTTTAAACTTTCTGTAATTTTGTTGACGTATTCATTATTGGAAAATTTTAAGTCATTTGAAAAAAAAATATCTGTTTTTGACTAATATCTTCAAACAAAAATAATGTTGTATTAGTAACATTATTTAGAGCGATTAGTAAAAAACTATGTAATAATTAATTAACACTTCAGGAGAAGAGTAAATAGTGAGAAAGAGATAGGGTTAAAGAAAAAAAATCTTCTCTTAACATTGAAGTTAAACGCCAGCTGTAACTAACTGATGCCCCTTTTTTAATACATAAATCGCCCGCTTAGTCGCTTAGTCCATCGCTCCCTCGACCGAATTGGTTTTGTGGCAAATTGCTATAAAGCGTAGTATAGGGCCTACAAAAAGTCATCATAATCATTATTCTGCCCTTATCCCACTCTAAGTGGGGTTGGCTCAACGTGTTATAAACTTTTTGTCATATGATTTGGCTAGGTATTTTACGACCAACCGCCTACCTGACGTCAGCCGGATACTACACGGCAAACGATTCTTATGTCACTGATTATTCTTTTATTACACAAATTGAGAACATCTAACAAGTTTTTATTTTCTTTTTTACATTCAAAAGCCATTACATATAGATACCTCAACAGACATTTTAGTAGTATATTTATAATGGAAGCTTTACAAATAATAATAGGCCATGCGTTTACATACTTTACAGCTTGTTATAATTTTAATAATGACCACAAATTAACGAGTTTCCAATGAAGGTTATAGTCGGGTATTAATTAAGGTTGACGTGATAGATGTTAACTGCCGGTAGTTTTCATATATACATACGAGTAATTTAACTTTAAACGATTTGACTTCACATCGGTCCAATTTATTAGTGACTATGTAATACTTTGATAAAAAAGAATGCGTGGATATAGCTCTCTTCGAACCTGTATAAGACAGTTATATCTAAATGTAACTAATATAAAAAACATTTTTTTAAAGTGTAACTTGCTGGCTCTTCTCGGTAGGAACAGCTTTCAGAACCAGCAGTAGAGTTGACGATTCAAAGCACTTGTGTACAAGTTTAATTGAATAAAGAATATTTTGAATTTGAATTTGAATACGTTGTGCGAAAATTTATCGCAACATAGCCACAAATACTGAAAATGTAGGCGTTAAAAAAGTATCCTGTACGACTCTGACGATTAAATAACGATTGCAAATATTGACACATATTATAGTACTATAATAAACCTCGTAAGCAAGTTTAATTTATTTATTTATAAATTGGAAAACAAACAGCACTTAAATTATTACAAAGAATTATAACATAAAATGCCAACAAAGTTTCAACAAATGAGTGAAGGAAGTGAACGCAATACAATAACCAAAGCTAAGTGATAAATATAAATATGAAAGTAAGATGATGATAAATAAATGTAGAAAATTAGAATTAAAAGTATAAATTAGAAGAAAAAAAAAATAAGTAAAAGATTAACTAATTAAACTATTTATATATATAACATTATATTATTTCATCAATAAGGATATATATATTTTGAATCCATTATTGAAAAGGTCAAGGTGATGATATTTCTTATTATTGTTCCGACAAACTCATGCAATGAACGCGTTTCTTGCATAATTCTTTCTACGAAAAGGAACGACAAAGTAGATTTGTTGCGAGCTCTTATTCGAGGGCACCTGAATGAAATTTGACTGAGCAAATATGGAGAGTCAACTAGGCTGTTTAAAATCTTATACAGAAACGCTTGATCCCGATGTTCTCTACGCTTCCGCAATGAGTAAAGTCTTGGATAAGAGCCAAATTTGTAAAATATTCTTTTGAAAAAATTCTCTTGCACTTTTTCTGACGTTGGTCGGCCGTGACTTTTCACCACACTCTTGATGGCGTCATGACTTATTACAGTCATACACCAGCTTCCCACTACACGTCGCTCTAAGTCGTGCTGGCCTCACAGGCGGCACCCTTAGAACGATGTTCCCCGACGCTAGTAAAGCTTCATACAACAGCGTGTTGACTAGTCATAGTCATAACACCAGTCCTCCAGTATATGTCGCCGAAAGCCGTGGTCCGACCTCACAGGAGGCACCCCTAAAACGACGTTCGCTGACGCTAGTAGAGCTTCATACAACAGCGTGTTGACTAGTCACAGTCATATCACCAATCCTCCAGTATATGTCGCCGAAAGCCGTGGTCCGACCTCACAGGAGGCACCCCTAAAACGACGTTCGCTGACGCTAGTAGAGCTTCATACAACAGCGTGTTGACTAGTCACAGTCATATCACCAATCCTCCAGTATATGTCGCCGAAAGCCGTGGTCCGACCTCACAGGAGGCACCCCTAAAACGACGTTCGCTGACGCTAGTAGAGCTTCATACAACAGCGTGTTGACTAGTCACAGTCATATCACCAATCCTCCAGTATATGTCGCCGAAAGCCGTGGTCCGACCTCAGAGGAGGCACCCCTAAAACGACGTTCGCTGACGCTAGTAAAGCTTCATACAACAGTGTGTTGACTAGTCACAGTCATATCACCAGTCCTCCAGTATATGTCGCCGAAAGCCGTGGTCCGACCTCACAGGAGGCACCCCTAAAACGACGTTCGCTGACGCTAGTAAAGCTTCATACAACAGCGTGTTGACTAGTCACAGTCACATCACCAGTCCTCCAGTATATGTCGCCGAAAGCCGTGGTCCGACCTCACAGGAGGCACCCCTAAAACGACGTTCGCTGACGCTAGTAGAGCTTCATACAACAGCGTGTTGACTAGTCACAGTCACATCACCAGTCCTCCAGTATATATCGCCGAAAGCCGTGGTCCGAACTCACAGGTAGCACCCCTGAAACGACGTTCGCTGACGCTAGTAGAGCTTCATACAACAGCGTGTTGACTAGTCACAGTCATATCACCAGTCCTCCAGTATATGTCACCGAAAGCCGTGGTCTGACCTCACAGGAGGCACCCCTTAGAGGACGTTTACTGGCGTTAGTAGAGCTCCACACAAGAGCGTGTTGACTAGTCAGCCTTTCTCTACACGTCGCCTATACACTCGTTGTCATTGTAAAGCTTTTGCGCTCTTCTCCGCATTTCGCAACTTCAACAATGCTTCTTTGATCCCCGTAACGCTGAAAAAGCAGAGCAGTTAATACTAACAAAATATAGTCATTCAAATGAAAAAATGCCTTCAAATTATTCCTATTATACATCTTTTTTGTACCAAGTAGGATAAACAAGAAGTTACGTTTGAGATAAAATTTGTTTTCATCGTTACTGATCTCCGTATTTCGCGTGAAAGCCTCTTTCTCTACGGTGTTACGTAATTTCATTATAGCTGTTGCTTTATCGTAGTGTTCCTTACCAAATCTTCGCAAATTTATACCTAGAGGCTTGTTGACGAATCTGTGAGTTAAATTCACATTTATGCGCTCTATTAATATTTTACAATTCCTCACGCACGTGATAAGAAACGGAATTTGACAAATTCCTGTATATATTAAACCTGTAATTTTACGAGGCTAATCTCTAATTCACCTTTGTATTGAAAGAAAATTCCATCTATAAATAAATTGGCTACAAAATACAGCTTTGTGTTATAGGACAGTATTTACATCCTAGTTCCTACTAATGCGAAAGTTTGTGGGTATGGATGTATGTTTGTTACTCTTTGATGACGAATTCGATGAACCAACATCGATGAAATTGGCACAATTATTTCTTATCCACATATAGAACATTATAACATATAGCATATATAAATTCTGTTAATTCTACAGGAATAGGATGACATTAAAATCGCTATCTATCATCAACTTATCACGCAACAACAGTTCATGCAAACAAAAGCGGGTAAAAGCTAGTTTTCTATACATTACAAGCAGTGATTATATGCTCGAATTATTTATTTTATGTAACAATTTAAGGTTTTTTTATACAGTTTATAGTAACCACGTCCTGGTAAAATACTTGTATGCTAGAATTAACATTAATTTATTGTTATATATTTTTTTGCAATTCCTTCAGTGAAGTCATTGAATTTTCATTTGAAATCGCCGTAGTTTAAAGTGTGCCGATGGCTTAAAGAGATTCAATAACTTAAATGTTAGCCTAACGTATGTTTTGTGATAGCTAAATAGTGAAACTTTGTGCTTTACTCTCTTGTAACAATCAACGAACAACAAACAAACAATACATAATATGTTTTATCTTAGCTGATATTTATAACTTGTCACGCCCTTTTTGGTGAAGGAAAACATCGCAAGGAAACTTTTTGCTCTCAAAAGAAGTCCTGGGATATATTGAAGCGGCGGTAGCGGAATGGTTAGGGTAACGTACGTGTGAACTAAAGGTTGAGGGTTCTAATACCGGCGATTATACTACTGACGTCAACCCACTCCTAAACCCAGCATTTATCTTAGCTTCAGGCGTTAACAAGTTTACTAGTAATTTGTATCACAAAGTAACCTGTAACAAAATGTAATGTGGAATGACATTCCACATTGGAGCAGTGGTTATCTAAAAAAGAGGGAAGAAGCCTTTGATCAGTTAACATAATTTATATCTATAACATTTCCTGACATCATCTGAACCTTTTTATGGTTCTTCAGTGCTCGCTCATCTTACCTGTTAAAGCCGTTAGGGCTTTAGGATGCAGTCATCCGAATAAAAACGATAATGGTGCTAATTTGAAATATCTTCCGCAGATGACAATCGTCCCGTGATACCTGCAAATGAAGTGGATCATCTGACCACGTTACCTGAAGAAGAGGCGGTGGTGGCAATGATGGGATGGCCTCGTGCTGGGGAAATAACCAGGGCTCAGCTTAGGATTAAAGAGAGCAAGGAGTTTAAGGTTTGTGTTCAAGTCAGCTTAAGGTATGTGTTTAAATCGGGTATAGATAAACCACGATCACATAGTGCGCCCCTCCAAAATTGAAAACGTTTGAAAGTATTTGTAAAAGTATATACAAAGGGCCACCAAGATTCGCAACGGATATGTATATCCATTTATTGTATCCATCCATACATTGCTCGACTAGCGTCATCAAGAATTGCTCCTTATTATATTACAAAGCTGCACTTATATACTCTATGAAAAGGACACGTGCGTAGTCTTGCGCGATGTGGTTAGTTGGGATTAAATGAAGAAGATTAAGGGCCTGTATCACTAGTTACCAATAAACTGTCAGTTAGCTTATACGAAACATATTTGACACATATATCGGAATTCTGCGATTCTCAGGTTTCTGATAGGCTTATTCAGCACTTCAAGTCCCTAATGAGTTAGCAGGTAGATCATGTAGCTATTTTTAGGCTTTGCGATTTTGGTCGTGGAGTCTATCTCCTGACGATGCTTCGGTTGCGGGGCGAAACGATTGTTGAGTTTGTGATAGTGAACGTATATAGTGCTTGTGTATTGTGGTGGAGGTTTGTGCATGTGTTTTTAAGAATCCTGCATGTATCAGGTATGATAACCGATTGCCCACTTACATTTAGCATTATATATATTTTCTATTTTACTTCTTCGCGGATTATAGCAAAATAATTTTATTATTACTTTAGCTATTTTTTGTTTATCTGCTGGATAGCTATTTCAAAATGGCCGCGATTTTTATTTTTTTTTATTTTACACATTTTATTTGCTACTTAGTTTATTTGTCGGTTAACTATCCAACACTTTATCAGTCACTTGTGATACAGGCCCTAAGAATTCATAATACATTTAAATTTCCAGAATACTGTAGATAAGTTAGTGCAGAGGGCGAACGCGTCAATCATCATTGGGACATCCTCTTGGAAGGAGCAGTTTGCGGAGGCTTTGTCGGCTAACCCTGGTAATGAATTACTTACAAAGTCATCATCACGCACCGACTTTGTTCGTCGTCAACTCGCGAGCGACTTTTAGCTCTTGTGTCAACATCATAGCGATCATTGTACATGTGAAAATTTCCTGTTTTAGTGTGCTTCATTATTTGTCATGTCTTTAGAATGGCAACTTTGCTTTTAAAGCTGGTAAATTTTTGTAAAGTTTAATAAATTCCACTACAGACTCATGAGAATAATTACAAAAGTCCGCCATTTTATTTTTTTACGAAATTTACATAAAGTCGCTGCATGTCATATATACTACGTCTACACAGCAGCGCTATCGGTGGCGACCGGCAATTTATACCGCAATTGATACGATCTTAAGTCGCTAGCGAGTCGCCGTCGACCACACGACCGGCGACCGTCGACGGCCGTCGGCGGCCGTCGGTCGTGTGGACCCTACTTAATACATCTTAAGAAACAGTGTTGACTACACAACTAGGTCCTTTTCCATCTCATCAAGACGCTATATATCTAGGGCCTTGATGTAGGAACAATTAATATGTTGGTTCTACGTATCGCGAAACTGAAATGAGATTTTTATTCTTTTACTCCTTATAACCGCACTATGTTACATGCTCTTTTGTTATTCCTTCGTCAAATAAAAAGAAACCTCGAAATCCTGACAACGCCTACAAAGGATTTTATAGGAAAACGCTAACTATAATATGTTGGATTCATGTCGACTATAATGTCAGAGAAACAGCTGAAGCAAAGTCTATAACAATTGTATAAGATAATAAAAGTATTACGACCATAATAATGCCAAACGTAAGCTTTTACAATTGTACTTTCATATACTGGTTTATTTACGGCCAGTGATCCAGTATTTTTACTCACATGACTTTATGGACGTGAAACGACTGAGTTAACATGATTTATGGCAAACCAATAAAATTAATAATAACATTTAAGGCGCTGAGTTTGAAAAAAAAAGATATTTACTGTAAAATTTCATTCTCATTTCATTCTCATCAGCATTCTCCTGGCTTTATCCCACTCTAAATAGGACAATATCTTTTTCTCTTCCATTCATTCCTATTTGTCGTCAACTCTGACGCTACTCCCTTTATATGCATATCATACTCACTCAATCCAACCATCTCTTGTTAAGCCTCTCTCTATTCACATATCCATTTACATTCATATTTTTAACTCGTTTGGTCACATGATTTTTATCCCTCCTCATTATATGTCCTTACAATCTTAATCTTGCACTTCTCGTCTTTTTATAGTAGGCGTAATTTTACTACACTTATAAATATTATATAAGAGTGAATTAATTGTACATCACTTAAGTTTTTTTTCTTAATACCAGTTCCTCAACGATAGTTGTTCATTTCTTTCTTCCTTTCTTTCTTATGACTCCGCTCTTTAACATAGGTCTCTTCAAGAGACTTTCGTAACTTATCTCAACGCTTGGCTTGAAAGGATTCCATCGACCTTTTTGAGGTCGCACAACCTCGACTACTAGACTCTACAAATGCTGCTTTTCCGTGGTTATCTTTATCCATTGGCTCATTTGTTTTGGTGCCTTGCTATTTACCATTTTTGGTAGTTGTATCGGTAATTTTGGTTCTTCAACGAATCTCCTCGTCATTGATATAATGACGTACTAAACTCTAAACTGTAGCTTGTTTCAGCCGGTGAGAGATTCTTAGCTTATAAACTCCATGGGCTTCTTTAGCTTACTTAAAGTATTTTATTTATTCTTTTATTTTACAGGTATGTTGAAAATATTAAAATATGTTATTATCTATTTAATGTATTTTTGTTATTGTTTAGATAATCCCGAGGAACCTCCTTCAATATCCGACTACATTCTGCATATTGTCACGCTCTTCTGGAAGATTACATTTGCTTTTGTTCCGCCTACAGGTACTTTCTGTTAAATAAGCAAATTATTTTTGTATTTATTTAAGAGGATGCTTTGATAATGCCGAAGTTTGGATGATAATGGTATAAACGTATTGACTATATAATTGCTTATGAAGATTTACTAGATAGTTTTAGAGTAAATTTAAATCATACTATTCGGAAGTCATCGATATAGCTCAGAGTATTGCTAAGTTGAACTGGTGATGGACTTTGAGGTCTTAAGGTATTGGAATGACGACCCCGCACTGGAAAACGCAGCGTTGGTAAATTTTACTACGAGGTGGACTGATGATTTCAAAAAAGTCGCAACGAGCTGCTGGATATAAGCAGCACAGGATCGGGTGGTGTGGAGATCCCATAATGATCTATGTCCAGTGCTGGAGTCGATCGGTTGCAGATGATCATGATACGAAATTTAGATTTATCAAAGGGTGAAAATCTTCTGTAGATATCGGCGGAGGCTACGTCTGCTTCGTGGTATCGATCATTTGCATCGGTCTGGTCACCGCAGTAATCGGTGACGTGGCCTCTCATTTCGGCTGCACGCTTGGCATCAAGGATTCGGTCACTGCTATCATATTCGTCGCTCTTGGCACGAGTATACCTGGTAAGTATACCTCGGTATAAAACAATTATTATAGAAGAAAAAAACAATTTTAAATATTACTTTATTATTATTAATATTTTTTTCTATACTATTACTATATTTTTCAAGAACATATGGCCGTTTTCAGGATTAATAAACCATAAAATTCTATTTGCTAAATATTTATTATAAAGCTCCCAATGACCATTGTTTCGAAATTCTGCACACCTGTGATAAAAGTCTCAAAATCATCATTTTAGAGCAGCTTGAGATCATTAAAAATAACAATGACACCCTCAGTAACGATTAGATAATTGTTTCTAGTTCAAGCTTGTTACACGTGTTTGGAGGCAATGGATAGTCCAACCTACATTAGTATTATATAAATTTTATATTTACTTAGTCGCGGTTTATAGCAAAATAATTTACGCCTAATTGTATAAATTATTTGAATAAGGAATAATTGAATTTCAGTCGTTCACATCGGCTATGGAGTTAAAGTGACGTAAATTATGTATCATATTGTTTTTTCATATTTCCGCAGGGAAAGCGGGATTTTTTCAACCTATATGTTAGCCAAATATATTAAATCCTATAACAAAAATATTCCCAGACTTGAAGCACTAAAAAAATATTATTAAATTAAGAACAAGAAGTTTAACAAAAATGAATAAATAAGGTAAAAATGAAGGTAGATAACAAACCTACTTCGAGACAATGATAGAACAATTCCACCTTGCCATTTCATAATCCATCTAAGTCCACTCCATCAAAATGCCATTATAAACGATTGCCGTGCAAGATTGCAAGGCTTAGGGAGGTACGGTGATTGATGCTACCAATTAATAAACTGTCTTGCTTTAGACACTGCAATGTCGTGATCCGACTCGCTTTACTTTTAATTATAAAGACTAGTTGTTTGTACTTCGTTTGCGTCAATTTGAAAGTTAATATATCCTCAATTATACAACAAAAAGTACCAGCGACTTCGTGCGCATTACCTTAACGGTAATTATTATATTCCCTTATCCCACTCTAAGTGGGATTGGCACAACAAGTTTTAAACATTATATACAATTTAGCTAGTTACTTTAGGACCGGCCGCCTGCTTGACGGCAACTTACCTTTGTCGCTTTTTACGACACCTCGGTAAAAAATGATGAAAACACGTAAGGTAAGTTGACCCGCCGTGTGGTATTGGGCTGAGTAGAATAGACCACCCTCATTTCTTACCGAGGTGTCGTAAAAGGCGATTAAGAGAAGTTGACCCACCTTGTGGTATCTGGCTGAGTACAATAGGCCACCTTCATTACTTACCGAGGTGTCGTAAAAGGCGACTAAGGTAAGTTGACTGGTCGTGTGGTATCCGGCTGAATGGAATGTTCCATGCTCATTTCGTACCGAGGTGTCGTAAAAGGAGACTACGGTAAGTGTGGTATCCAGCTAAGTAGAATAGACTACCCTCAAGGTCAGGAGAATGATGAATGCCGTTAGTGCTGGCTCTTCTCGGTAGGAGCAATTGTGCGAACCAGCAAGTAGAGTTGTCAATTCAAAAGCGCTTGTTAAGAATATTTTGATTTTGAATCGCCTTTTTTATTCCTAGATACATTTGCCAGTAAAGTGGCTGCAATCCAAGACAAGCACGCGGACGCATCCGTTGGTAACGTCACAGGATCGAATGCTGTGAACGTGTTTTTGGGAATTGGAGTGGCATGGACTGTAGCAGCAATCGTCCATTGGAGTAAAAACGAAACCTTTCATGTAGAGCCCGGCAAGTAAGTAGACTTTTTTGTACATAAAAATATCTAAAATAAATTATAATAATTTGTAGAACTTAGGCTCTGAGTCACTCAGCGGTCGATGGAGCGAGTTTTGTTCGGAGTATCTATTGGTGATCAAAACAGAAATAATCAGTAAAAGAACTACGATACTAACTATTTAAGATACGTAAAAGAAAAAGGAGTCACTGATATAGCTCAGCGTGTCGCGAAGCTGAAGTGATGGGCAGGGCACATAGCGCGGAGAACCGATAGGCGTTGGAATCTTAAGGTGTTGGAATGGTGACCTCGCACCGGTAAACACAGTGTCGGTACGAGATGTACTGATGACCTCAAAAAGGTTGTGGGGAGTCGCTGTGTCCAAGCGGCACAAGATCGTGTGGTGTGGAGATCCCATAAGTAAGTAACGGCCTGTTACTATCCCACTGCTGAGAATAGGCCTCTTCTCTCTGTTTTGGGAGAGAAGGATTGGAGCTAAGACCTACCACGCTGCTCCAATGCATGCTTGGTAGGTTACACATACCTCCAGAATTCTCTAGAGATATGCAGATTCCTCACGATTTTTTCCTTCACCGAAAAGCGTGTGATAAATTGTAATTATCAATTAGACACATAAGTTTTTAAGAGATAAACTCATTGGTGTCTGCCCGGGTTCGAACCCATGATCGTCTCTTGAGATTCACACGGTCGCACCGCTGGGCCACCACAGCTAGAGAGATCCCATAAAGAGACCTATTTCCAGCAATAGATGTCCATCAGTTGATAAAAAAGAAAAGAAGAAGATATAACGGAATTTTATGAGCACTGAGAGCATAAAATACCACACAAATGTTTAAAGAAAAATGCAAATATTATCTATGATACACCATTGTGATATTAAGGTATTAGTGACAGTGTCAGACAATAGATCGACCTACAGACTCATATACTAGAAAGGAGTTGGCTCCAGAAAAAAGGGGTAGTTTACCAACGCGGTGGGCGGACAACATCAAACAGATGGCCAACAGTGGATGACTACAGCGATAGGAAAACTTTGAGTTCACTATAGAAGGCCTTCAACTTCTAATGACTAGGGGTGCAGAATGTTGTGGTGAATGTGTGCTAGTGTTTTTTAGTGTTGGTGCTATTCTAGTGCACGCATGTCACGAATAGCTCAGGATAGATAGCATCAATTGGAATTTGACATAAGTTTTAACAGAAAATTGCAAACATATACGTAATGTCTTGCAATTTCTATTACATTTATCTCCTTCTACTTGTTCTAGTACCAATATAAAGTGTATTAATAAATTCTAACCCAAGCAATTGCGACATGATTAACTTATAAACATTTCCTTGCAGCTTAGCCTTCAGTGTTACCATGTTCTGTTCGGAAGCAGCCCTCGCCGTCCTAGTTTTAGTTTTACGGAGGAGAAAATCCGTTGGCGGAGAGTTAGGGGGACCTCGTGGTGTTAAAATCGTTACCTCTATGTTTTTCTTCTCTCTGTGGCTCATCTATCTTACAATGTCCACCTTAGAAGCTTATGGCTTTATTAAGGGATTTTAATCTTGAGTATTATCGGTGAAATATAAATAAAACCAAAAATCATGGTGAGACAAATCGATCGTTGACCAGGTTTCTGAATTTAAACTATCGTGAGTGTTATTCATAATTAATGTATAGAAACAGGCTATACTCACGTCTATTTTATCGGATGAGCCCTACTAGTTTCAAGCCCATACGAGGCTCTTAATCATGACCTCTTTATGCAGCGTTACCGCGATAGTGATAAAATAAGACGTGATAGCCGGTTTCAATACATTGATGGCTAGTTTATTTTTGAATCCACAAATGTTTTTAAGATGTTACATAGAATTTGAGAGTATTCTCGTTGATGCATCTTATAAATAAAAATTTGATAAATACACCAAATTTATCGCACGCTTAGTATTAAAGTGGCCTAATTCAAAAAAGTTTTTTTCTGATAAATGGCAATAAAGCGTAGCATAGCGACTACAAAGCATGAGTGTCAAAGAGATCTACAACTCGGTAGGGCAAGAAAACGCTAGCTTTTTTATAGTTCGTAGCGTTCAATGAAAATAGATGCCATTGTAATAAGGTTTACAACGTATCGAACTCAACAAATTTTGTATTAAGCCAGTTTAATACTAGGCAGCGATATATATATATATATAGAAGAAAACAAAAAAAAAAGATTTCTTCTTCAAAAACTTCATCATACTGCATGATTTTTGGTTTAACTTATATAGTTTGGATAGTAATGAAATAATCTAATAAAGATTGAGATTAAATAAACCTTATGATCAAACAACGATTTAATAGTCGAATTTCTACAATTCTTATTTGTCATTGCTCTTAAAATAGCTAAAATTGCTATTATTTCTAGCTTCCTAAAATTGATATTGTGGCGTTATCTATAGAGTAGTAAATTTTGACATACTGTAAATGTATAAATTTGATCTGAACAAAGACCCGAAAAGATAAATGAAATGTTATAAAAACGTTATTATTCATGAAAGTTTACGAATCAATAAATTTGTAATAGTAGAGAAACCTATTAACATTGGATATCCAATATTGTCAACCATAGGTATTATATCGGTTTAAAAAAAAAGAAATACAGTTTATAGAGATCAATGACCGTACCCTACACGCCATTCCAAATAATAATAACAATAATAAAAAGTTTATCTAAAAACTAAACAGGTGCGAGTGAGACAAAACAATAATGTTTTCTTCTACTCGAGGTCAGTGAACCATTATAAACGAAGCCAGTTACCGATTATATTATATTTATTTTTTCCGAAAATACATTTTTAAACTAAATGTAAGAAGATTGAATCATGGCAAAGTTATCTTATACGTTGTGATCCGTAAATTCATTTAATATCGTAAAGTTGGTAACACTTTTATATAACTTTAGAATCGGAGCATAAGATCTTATATAAAGTTTTTGTACTTTATTATCTATGATTTAAATCCTATAATTGGACGGCCGTCCGCATGTAATTAACTTAATGTGATTGCCACGCTGTGGTAGCCCAGCGGTAACACCGTACGACTCTTTCGAGGCGTTCACAGGTTCAAACCAATGAGTTTTTCTGTTAAAACTTATGTGTCTAATTGATAATCACAATTTATCACACGCTTTTTGGTGAAGGAAAACATCGTGAGGAAACCTGTAATCTCTAGAGAATTCTGATATGTGTAACCTACCAATCCGCACTGGAGCAGCGTGGTAGGTCTTAGCTCTAAACCTTCTCTCCAACAATGGGAGAGAAGAGGCCTATTCTCAGCAGTGGGATAGTAACAGGCCGCTTCTTACTTACCTTTTTGCCAGGCAAATATTTGTAGTTTACCACGATGTAAAGTAAGGTAAAATTTAATCAACAGAAACATTTATACGATATTGAACACCCAAGTGTATATTACTTATGATACAAGTTAAATGCTTTGTTGAAATATAAATAAAATACTGAGTGAATACGTTATAACAAAATGGCGGTCAAAACGATGCAAGCGTTGATTGTATTTGGAAATCCAATGATTATGGGATGAGATTTTAAAAATATTATTGAGGCAATGTGCTCAAATGTACAGGTTTAGAGTCCATTAATATTTTATCCTTCCTGTAGACATTTTTCTCTCTCACATTTTCAATATCATTGTATATAGCCTTGAAGGCTGTGGTATAAAGGTCTAATTAGATTACAATTGAATATAAATATAATCTATGTAATTAAATGTTTTAGTGGTAATTTTCAGTTTGTGTAGTTAGAATATTCATTTGAGATTGTACATCAAGTTTTTTGTGGACAGAAAGTTAAATATATCAATACTCTGATAACCATCAGAATATATCGCAAGCTTAGTATTAAAGTGACCTAATTCAAAAAGGTTGTATAGTGGCTAATAGCAATAAAGCGTAGTTACCGTAGCGCCTTCAGAACTCTTCAGTGTTCAAAAGATCCATAACATGGAAAATAATGACAACATTAGCTTTTTTTGATATTTCGTTGCGTGATGAAATAAGGATTA
Source organism: Morpho achilles (assembly GCA_947086495.1). Lineage (NCBI taxonomy): Eukaryota > Metazoa > Arthropoda > Insecta > Lepidoptera > Nymphalidae > Morpho > Morpho achilles. The sequence goes on along the minus strand of CAMTZB010000001.1, from coordinate 13,545,658 downwards.
CAATCTAACTCAATTAAGACTACTTTTGAATTAAGTCAGTTTAATACTAAGCGTGCTATAAGTATGTATGTTTAATTGAAATGGCTTATTATATAGAAATTATAATGTTGAAAACTAGGTACCATTGTTGTCTATTTACTCGTACTTCAAAGTACAAAGTTTTAATGAAATCGTAAGTTTTCATGATTCAAATACAATTTTCAAATTTCCACACAGAAGTTGAACCCAATCTTAACTAAATTCGAAGTAGTATCGTATAAATGATGATGGTTTTAGTAGTAATAGATATTAGATAGACCCGACACCGTAAGCGTCGCGTGCACAAACTTCATCCGTGCATGCGATGACGAAGACTAGAGCGACAGGGAACACTTGGAAGAGGTGCGGCCACCGCCGCCACCGTGTCCCTCCGCACCCCCGCGACCCACGAGTCGCGCCCAGCGGGCTGCGGGACGCAGTTCCTGCCGCAATAACGTCGTGTAAAGACCTCATGAATAAGTGCCCCGGATGGGTTCGAAACTAGTCGGGCTAACCCGATAGAATAAGACGTGAGTATAGCCGGTTCTATACAATAACTATGAATACTACTCACGATAGTTTAAATTTAAAAAAAGTAATAGATATTTTAATCAACTAATAGATCCACAAAACTGCTGCAATGGTTTTATCTATTTGATTTAGTGACTAAACAACATAATTGGTTAATGTATAAAAACGGGCTATATTCACGTCTTATCCTATTGGGTTAGCTAGATAAGTGCCCCGGATGGGTTGTGAGTTTCACAGTCGTGTGAGTCGGGCTAACTTGATAGAATAAGATGTGAGTATAGCTGGTTTCTATACATTATTTAATTCTAAATCTAATTTTTTTAAAATTTTAAGTTGAATAAGTTTTAAAACGCTATTTTCTTTATATTTTTTATTTCGTTACGTTAAACTTAATTATACGTTGTATAATTTTGAAATATAAATAAGTACAAACAAGATGGTACCTAGTTACAGTATTCCAATAAATACAAAAATAAATGTGCTCTTTGAAGCAACATCAAAATATTACGAAATATTCCACTAAATGAAGGAAGCCATTATAGGTGATAAAAGATGGCTCTGTCGATGGATTTAATTAAAGTTATTTTTAACGTGAGAATGTGACGTTAATGCTGTATTATTAATGTTTTTGTATATAAGTGTAGTAGGTATATTGTTTAGACGTATTATGTGACGCAATAGCTAATGAATTTTATATGTATAGTATGGCGGATGTGTTCATTTTTGCATAATCAATCTTTATTTATTAAACAGTTGCGAAATAGCGGTTGCAGTTTCTACTGGTTCTTTTCTGAACAAATTGTAGTGAAATTAATTTATTTTTATACACTGTTTCAAGTTACACTCAGCACACTAACTAGATGCTTAAAATAACGAGAATAATCTAAAGAATTTCGGTTTTGTAAGTGATAAATTAAAATATACAGTCCATAATTAAGAGAATGTCGTGAGTGCACTCAGTTATTATTATACTGAGTTTAAATATCAAATAAAATACAACTTAATTTAATTCACCATTTGTGATGTGGAATAAAGAGAAATGAGACTAATATTTTTAAAAACATAAAAGAATGTCTTTAAAATGTCATAATGTTTTTAAACTGATTACTCGTTTGTCGTCTGAAAATTTATACGACAAACAATTAATATACGAATTTGCTTACTTTATAAATATCACTATTTTCAAGGATATGTAGATCTTAGTTATATCTCAAAATTACCTTAGCACTATAACACGTTATTACAGCATATAATCGCTGTTCAACGGCCGAAATTTCGCAACTGTGTGGAAAGTTTCAAAAGATTATTTTTCGAGATTACATTAGTGTAAAGATTATTTTGCATTTCTAAATTCTTACATTATACAATATTAATGAGTAATGTTAAAGATAAAAATATTAAATTATACATTTTATAATATTTATGTTACGATATAATTTACATGTATATCAATATTATAAATATATTATATGAAAATATTGTTGTGGAATTTAAATATTTATTAATCAACACTGATAAGTAATTTTTGATCGCTTTATTATTTTAGGGTAGGTCATAAAAATACACCTTTGTATTATTTTTAATTTTTTGTTTTTATCATTTTACAGATTATGCTCTATATATAGTCTATGATAAGTGTCTAAAATTCCTTCAAATTAATAATATTCCTATTATCATATTATACTATTTCAAATTAGTGCCTAATAGAAGAGGTCTTAGGTACCTGCAAGAATAAAGTTAAAATACCATGCGCTTTATAAAATATATAATATAAAATTAGATGAAATCACAATGCAGTAGAATTTAGAAAAATTGCCATTTTACACCGCGATTTTATTTTTATTTTAAAAGTTTCATACTTTCTCTTTTATATGTAGTTATTCCAATTCTGGCTGCCATTTTGTCTAATCCTTTTATATTTCTAAATACAAATTTTGATAGTATCTGTGCTATTTATTTACAACAATACAGATTCGTATCATTTTTTGGAAGTAATTTTATAGTTTTATTGGAATTTATGGAATTTAAACTGACTATTAAAAACCGTATGAACAAAATAGTTTTCACTGTTTTATTATATTATACTGTATTTCTAAATTCGTTTTTTACAATGGCAATAATATTTTGGTCGGTGGTAAAATGCACGTGACCTTATATGACCTTATTTCGGTCACTAAAAAAATAAACACTCATTTATTTGTCATAAGTAGGTGGAAACATTGACATATTACTTTTGAGGACCTATAAATAACTCATTTATATATACAAAAACAAGGTGTACAAATACTTAGTATAATATTTTGATAAATCTCGTAGGGTTCAGCCTGCCTTTGCAATGTAAGCGGAAAAAACGTAATTATTTACGACATTTCATTAGAAACCTCAAAAATTACAGTATTTCTCTACTCTATACTGAATGTTATTATACATATAAACCTTCCTTTCTAGTCACTCTATCTATTAAAAAAAACCGCATCAAAATCTGTTGCGTAGTTTTAAAGATTTAAGCATACATAGGGATATAGGGACAGACAGGGAAAGTGACTTTGTTTTATACTATGTAGTGATAAAATGAATTGAATAGTATATGCTTCGCTAATTGATCTATATACTATAAACACGGAAAAACTAAATCTATTTTGAAATAGCAGAGTAAGATAGATCGCATACTGAGTTAAGGATCAATTGAGATTCGGGCTTTGGATAAGATTCTTAACCCTTGCAAATCCCCATGGGTTTTATCAGAGACTAGCTTTAATTCTCTGTTAAATAATTTATACCTTGACTTGCCTAGTTGGACACAGGCCTTGTGATCTTGTCCTTTGGGAAGCATCTAGAAGCTAACCCTTAGTAATTAGGTCCACTTTCAGAAAGAGGTCAGTGACAAACTATTTTAGGACAGTTTCTGGAAATTATGTGAGATGTTCTCGTTTAAAATTTATTAATGCCTTAACACCAATGTTTACATTACGGTTTAGAAAGTCATTTAATAACTATGAGCTATATTAAATAGTAGCTCAGACAAGCAAGCAGTAAATTAAACAATGATTTGGGCATCCGGGTAATTGATCATATCATAGACAAAGAGATTATTAAAAAAAGCAAAGACAACAATGCAACAAAAATAACCAATTTAGAGAATTAGGCGTTACTTTGCAGAGATCCATAATACAAAAGTAATAATAACCATTAAATTTTAAGAGGCAGTGTTAAGGTTGATACAACGAATCAAGCAATAACGGGATATTAGGACCTTCATGTATTGGACTGGGGATTCTAAAAGACAGCCGTGTTTGAACCTACCCCTTTACATCGTACAGATTTGTTATAAAGACCATCGGCAGAAAATCACGATAGATGACCTCGTGACGTAGAAACCTTATTGGAAAGCTGTGTAACGACCACAAGTCTCCTTGCTCTGTAGGTCATATAGGTCTTAAGTCAAACCATAGTCTTCAAAACTTAAGTCAAAACATTCTTTATTAAAATAAACTTGTAAACAAGCTCTTTTGAATCGTCAATTCTACTGCTGGTTCGGAAAGCTGTCCTACCAGCAAGAAACTCAGCGGTTGCACTTTTAAAAATATAATTCTTATTACAAGTTACATTCAGTCATTACTGTCTTGTATAGGGTTGAAGAGTAGTTATATCGACGCATTAAATCTAAGTAATCCTCAACAGTATAGCAGACTTTCTGCATCAGCTTCTCTTTAACAGTGTTTTTAAACTGCTGTAATGGCAAAACTAAAATTGATTGCGGAATCTTATAGAATCAATATGATATGATAATATATAATATATGATATATGATTATGATAAAAACTATATGATTTCGTGTACGTAATATATGACAATGTATCCACTGAACTTAATTTTTTTTTTTAATTTTCATACTCTCTCTCATATATTTATAATCTGTGTAGTTTTTGTGAAAATTTTCCGTCTCTATATGTTCTGGACCAAACTTCTTTTTGGATTAATTTATATTTGTAAATCTTGTACTGTATCTTCTTACTGTATGTTTACGAGGTTTATAATTTTTTAATATGTATATATGCGATAATGCGGAAAAATTTTAAACACCTAACAAAATAATTGCTTTTTAAAACTTTCCTATACTGTAATAATTTTAATATTAAGAAGTAATTAATATGAAGAAATCGTAATATAGAAAGTGCCATAGAATACCATAGATTTTATTTCAGTGATTAGTAAAAACTATTTTATATATCTGCTTGTCAAATAGAAACACATTTTGGCGATATATTTATATTTAAGAAATTTTTTCATACAATTTTTTTAAATCAAATATAGCATATCCTATGTAACAGTATTGTTCTTTTTTGTAATCATACTTTAAAAATCTTGGTATTTGATAAGAATAACTAATTCTTTTTAAACGAAAAAGTTACATAAAAATATTATAACAATATTTATGGGTTGCTATTATTAGTTCAATTTATCAAAAAAGTTATTAATTTATATTATGGTTCGCTTTCGTGTTTTATGTAATAGACATTTTATCTACAATTTGAATTTATTGAAATTAGCGTTATTGAATTAAATTAAAATTAACGTTTAGTTTTTTCTAGTTTCCATATTTAACTATAATTTACTTTAAAATACTGTAGATATCTGTTTTTCTTTCCGTTCCAAATAAAAACAAAATTTAGCGTTGTTTTTTATATTTTAAATTTATTTTATCCGCATCACAATAGTAAATATTAAATAACAATAAAAACTATCGACATCGAATTAGAAATAAATTTTATTATAATTGCTTTATTTTTCTATTTCTGTAGAAATTAAATTGACAGATGTAGTTTGTAAATAAAAATTAATTTTAATGCTTGTTATTCATTTGTTCTAAAAATTCAGTTATTATATATTATATTATATGATTTAATATTCATGTTACGTAACAATTCAAAATGTGTTGTATTTAATGAATATAATACTTAAGTATTAATAAAATTAATAGTCCTCTTATTATTATTTTTTTATTTTTAATATTATATCGACTTTCTGAACTGTTAATACGTTATAATAATTATAATAATATATGTTATAATAATTTTATTACGAAATTAAAGAAGTTATACTATCCTACATTACTCACACACTAGTATTATACAAATTATGGCCACGTGGAATGGTCCAAGAATGCTGGCAGCGTTTTCGCGTTCAATCGCTAAACTGATTCTTTTAGCGAAAAGGCGCCAGCCCTCTTGTCACCTATATATTTAATTAATTTATGAAAATATTGTTTTAATAAGTATTACTTCTTGCCTAAAGTATCTAATAAATTTCTTCAATGCAGTCAAACTTCTTATGTTATAAACACACCGACATCAGAGAAGACTCCACTCTTACATAATTATCCCAACAATGCCCATAAAGTGCTTCGCGTTTTCTTTTCTCTTATGCGCAAAACACGAGTAAAATACTCACTATATTTTTCATTCAAACATTATATGAGAATGAATGAAATGAATGAAATGAGTGAAATGATTATAATAGACTTCTCCCTTAATAATATTATTAGATATGATTGCAATCAAGTAATCACCTATTGCGGAATAAATACAAGTCAACTTAAAAGAAAGCGTTTAATAAAATTCAGGAGCCAACCCCCACAGAAGCATCAGCTTGATTATCATAAGCATGCATTATTATCGAGACTGGACTAGTATATAAAATTTCAGCTCCCAAATTTACAACTTCCAAATTCACCTTTAAATACATACATCATCCTCCTGCCCTTATCCCACTCTAAGTGGGATCGGCACAGCATGCTATAAACATGCTGTCACATGATTTGGCTGCGTTTTCACGACCGGCCGCCTGCCTGACGTCAACTCACCTTAGTCCTATTTTACGACACCTCAGTAAGAAAGAGGGTGGTCTATTCTACTCAGCCGGATACCACACGGCGGGTCAACTTACCTTGGTCGCCTTTTACAACACTGCGGTAAGAAATGAGGGTGATACTATTCTATTCAGCCGGACACCATACGGCGTTCCCCTTCAAATACACACATGCCAAGATTTTTGAGCTATAAAAAATACAAGGTTATTAAATTAAATTTCCTTAAAACATACTACACTGGCCGTCACAGAGGTTTAAATTAAGTGCTAGGATGATTTTTATATGTTAAGTAACTTAAGATTATGTAAATGATAAAAATGCTTAGAATTGAATTTGAAATCAATGATGAATCAAATTTTAAATTTTCTTTATTGAAGTAAATTTATTGAAATGCTTTTGCATCGTCAACTGTACTCTCTCTAATTTGTTTTGACTATTTCCTTAGTAATCAAAGTTAACAAACAAGTCAGATACTTCACTTTGATCGAATTACTTGAAAGTGGAAAGAAAATTTTCAAGTTTCCTACTTTGAAAGTAGATTCAAAGACGTAAGAGCTATAACGAACAAACTTCTTCAAAGTATGTAACTGGAGCAAATATGAGCTAGATTGTTGTGCACTCTACTTTAATGCTATAAATTTTTTTAAAGACACACTTCCTACTCTAGCGAAGCGAATATGCTGCTATTTACATGCGAAATATATAAATATTAACCCTACATAGCACTGTTTGAATACATTAAATAAATACAACAATGAAATTTTTCCTTTATACTTATTTATTAATTAATAAGAAACAAATTTCTTAAAAATCGACCCATTCATTCTTTCTTAACAACCTGTCAACTCCGTGTACAAATAACGACTACGTCAAATGGAACTACGTCATCATCGGTTAACTTCACGTTTCTATGCTAAGAGTTTCACTCTCCTCTTTAACCTTCCGTTGTAGTAATTAAAGTTATTGATTTAACTTGCATTATATCGTCTATTTAATGCTCTTACTGAGATTATACCGTTCAATCTTTAATAAAGGAATAAGGATTGACAAACCACCTATAATTAAACTGTGAAATCTCTAAATTAAGTGGTAAGATAAGTCTGTTTTGATTACAAGAGGCTGAGGTAAGGGTTAACAATATAAGTGCATTGAAAACTTATTTCTGAATCGTAACGTCGTCAAGGTATCGCAATTATAGAATATCCGAAATCGGTAATAGTTCGTTGAGAACAATATTTATCTATTGTACAGTGTCCAACGATGGATATGTGAAGATTGCATTTAAATCGGTAACTAGTTATGTCAAGAATGTATATCAGTTTCACATAGTTACTTTTTGTTAAGCTAAGCGGTTAAGCTCAGCTATTAACATTGCGTCATAATCATAAAGATTTTTTTTATCCAGAAGCTACTTTTTCATACCACACGGGTCGCAAATTTATACAATACTTTGATTGTGTGGCGTATAGGGCTTAGAATTATACATAAACTCTAATAAAAATTCAGAAATATGTTCAGTCAATTAAGACTAGATAAGTCGTTAATAGCTACGCATCTGCTTTGCTTTCAGAGGAACGTTGCCATACCGTAAGTAAATTAAAGTTGCGATCAAACTGGGTCAACGGGTTTCAAACTAACTATCCATATATACAAGAATTATAAGTAATGCCAAGAGTATTATTTAAAAATTTCTTCAAAATTTTGTTCGTTGCAAATTCGGACTTTGATTCTAGAAGTCATAGATTCGATTTTTGTGTGTGATATAAATATATAATATGTTTTAAAAAGATAATATATATAATAAAAATTGCAGTATAATGTGTTTTAAAGATATTTAACTGAGTCTATAATAAAAATTTCGTAGCTCGTTGGCGCAGTCGGCCGTGACTCTGCCTTTAGCTAGGTCGCGAGTTCTATTCCAACATTTTCTAACAACATCCTCGCCAACCTTAAAGTGCGCCTCTGGTTTTTTTTTATGTCAAAAAAACCCATTATGGGTCATCACCGTCCGACGGGGACGAGCGGCGGGTATATCGGACTCGCACCGACTAAAAACCTGACAGTGCTCCACCACGCTGCTGGTGGCGGGGACAGGGTACCTATGAAGGCATTGCCCCCATCCCCGCCAGCAGCAGCTCTGTACCCCGGAGAGCGCCAACTCCGGGTCGGGGCCTCTCTAAACAGTGGCCCCTCCCTCCGCTATTCGATGCATCGGGAGCACCAGATGCATCGACCGCCTCGGGGACCTTCTCAGGAGGGCGTCTGATAACCCCGTTCGGAACACCCAAGGGTCCCCGGACCTCTGGGTAGGTCAACTTACCTTACTCGACTTTGTTCAAGGGTTCACATTCGTCACTCCTTGCTTGCTCCTTTTCTGTCGATGAATATAAAAATATAAAATTTCAAATGATTCACTAATCAAGGCTTAGAATCGTATGATAGTGTCACGTGCCAACTTGAACTCGAAATGATCATACAAAATGAGAATTCTGAGAGAATATCAAGTAGCCGACGTACTGAATACGTAAAGCCGCATAGAACTTTACGAGCTGAATGTATCAGAGTAATGGATCGATGAATATCAATAACGATCTTTACATTACCGCCGTTTGAAAGCCGTGGAACATTCGAGAATTTTTACGATCTTGACGAGCAAAATTCAAGACGGAATAATAGTTATTTTTTTATTCAATATTCAATATTTTTATCTATTAACATATCAATATAAAATATATACATAATATGTTACAATTTATTTATATAATATAAAATACAATTTATTTATTATCAATATTCATATTAATCATAATTAATCAATCAATCTGTATATTAAAATATTTGTGTTATTTATTCATTTATTCATTTATTTATTGGACAGCCAACAATAGATACATTTTAATTTATTAAATTATATAAGTCAGATCTCATTGTAAATGTTCTATTCATTAAAGTTTATCACGACATTTATATTAATTCCAGTTCAATAATTAAAGGTACCTTAAAATAATTATGTCAATAATATATCATATATAATGTTAATCTCAATGTCAATACGAAATCATAAAGTAATACTTAACAATAGTTTTATTTTATAATATTATACATTTTAATCTTTAAAATAATTATAATAATTTTATTAATTTAAATTCACATTACTTTTATAATTTCAAATATCCTTAATTAAACTCTGTCACTCCTGGTTACTTGCAAAACAGTGTTGTGCGATAGAATTTTGTCGCTCAGCCAGGCAGTTCGTAGCCAAAACATGTTACAACAAGTTTCAAATATGTTGTGCCGATTTCACTTAGAGTGGGATAAGGGCAGGTGAATGATTATGATCCATATTATATAAAAGAAAGATTATAGTAGAATAATATTTTACATCTTGTTTGTGAGTAAAAAACGAAAACGCGAAGCGCTTTAGACTTGTTATTGGGATGTCGAATCGGTAGAAGTGGAAAAAATCATAACGACCAACGATGAATTATTTATTCAAATTCAAATTCCTAATCTTGAATCTTAACAAAAACAATTTACAATTACAATTTCTCACTTCCATTCTTTGTTAAATGCTTCTGATTGATTCGATTATCATTAATTATATTGTTAAGTTAATAAAGCCTAATATAATATAATAATACTTTTTCTAAGTATTTTCTAAGACACCATTTATATAATTAGGCGTTACTTTGCGGAGATCCATAATACAAAAGTAACAATAAAATTATTCTGCTATAATCCGCGATGAAGTAAAATAGAAAATATATATAATGCTAAATGTAGAGTGTATAATTTTTTTACCTAATACATGCAGGATTCGTAAAAACACATGCACAATACTCCACCACCGCCACCACAATACACAAGCACTATATACGTTCACTATCACAAACTCAACAATCGTTTCGCCCCGCAACCGAAGCATCATTAAGGTGGTGGAAGTTTGTTGTGTTTTTACGAATCCTGCATGTATCAGGTATGAAATCAGTTTGTCCACTACATTTAGCATTATATATATTTTATATTTTCATCGCGGAAGGGGAAGTCTGAAAGTTACGCCCATTACGGAAAAGATGAGAAATGCGAGACTAAGTTGGTATGGTTATGTAATGAGGAGGGATGAAAATCATGAAACCAAAAGAGTTTTAAATATGAATGTGGATGGATGTATGGCTAGGGGGAGGCCGAAAAAAAGATAGATGGATTGTGTGAATGATATGCATGTTAAAGGAGTGACACCAGAGTTGACGAATGATAGAGGAGAATGGAAGAAGACATTGTGCTGACCCACTTAGAGTGGGATAAGGGTGAGAGAATGATGATCGCGGATTATAGCTAAAATAATTTTATTATTACTTTTGTATTATAAGATATTTAAAATCTAATTCTTAATCTATAAATATTCTTGTTCATTATGAGTAGATTTACTATTTAGTGATAAATTTCGGATTCCTGTCATATTTCTCCAGTTTATGTTAAATATATTGCTTATATATATCGTAATTTATCCTTGATGTTGTATGTGTGTATTTAATAGTAATAAAGGAACGGCACGCCAATCGAACGTTGTAGTTATTTTGATAATTATTATTGTTATATAAATTAAAGTGTTTGTTAAGTACTTAGGATGGTGTTTTATTTAACACATACCCTTTCCTTGAATGAATTTTCCACGCTTAGTATTAAAGAGACCTAATTCAAAAAAGTTGTTAATAGCAAATTGGAATAAAGCATAGCGTAGCGCGTAAAATACGTGATATTTAAAAAGACCGTGATATTCAACTCGCCGTGTGGTATCCGTTTGAGTAAAATAGACCACACTCTTTCTTACCAAGGTGTAGTAAAAGGCGACTAAGGTAAGTCAACCTACCGTATCCGACTGAATAGAATAGACCATTCTCATTTATTACCGTTGTGTCGTAAAAGGCGACTACTAAGCTGACCCACCGTCTAATATCCGACTGAGTAGAATGTACCACCCTCTTACTTACCGAGGTGTAAAATACGACTAAGGTAAGTTGACGTCAGGCAGGCGGCTGGTCGTTAAATACGTTAAATTATATGAAACCATGTTTGTAACATGCTGTGCTGGCCCCACTTAGAGTGGGAGCAAGGCAAGGGCAGTAAGAATATATCTAACTGAAGTATGTCTAATATTGAAAAGTTGTTGAAAAGATTATTCGCTAAGTTTATTACTGGTTTTTTTCGGTAGGAGCAAACTTCCGAATCAATGGAAGCTTCTTTAAAATTATTTGCAAAGATTTCTTCTAAAGTAATTGGTAGTAAAAGTAAAAGGTTAATTCTAAAGTATTGTAAACAGTCTACTTGAGTAAAGAATAATTTGAATTAGAAATTGGTTCTCGTAACGAACGCTGTTAAAGTTATTCGATTCAGCTTGCCTATTGTGCAAAATTCGTATAATAAACTTTGCAACCACTTGCAGGCATAATTAAGTGGCAATTTTTTTAGTACTTTGTTAATTTTCCACAAACTCATGTTTACCTTTTATACCTTTATACTTTAAGCTGTGATGGCCCAGCGGTGCGACCGTGTGAATCTCTAGAGACGATCACGGGTTCGAACCCGGCCAGACACCAATGTGTTTTTCTCTTAAAACTTATGTGTCTAATTGATAATTACAATTTATCACACGCTTTTCGGTGAAGGAAAACATCGTGAGGAAACCTGCATATCTCTAGAGAATTCTGGAGGTATGTGTAACCTACCAATCCGCATTGGAGCAGCGTGGTAGGTCTTAGCTCCAATCCCTTCTCTCCCAAAAAACGGAGAGAAGAGGCCTATTCTCAGCAGTGGGATAGTAACAGGCCGTTACTTACTTTTTTACTTTACTTACCTCTATACTTTAAAACTACTTTCAAAATAACCTTGAGGAGTTCAAAACTTGAGTAAAATTCGTAGCCGCGTAGAATATTCGTAGACCATGCGTAGCTACTTCTCGTAGAGCTATCGGGTATTTCATAAATGATTTATTTCTTAATTTAAGGCTCATCCAACTAATTGTTTCTCATTCTCCTGCCCTTATCCTACGCTGAGTGGGGTCAGCACAACGTGTTTAAACATGTTGTCACATGATGTGTCTACCGTATTTAATTGCCGGTCGCCGGCCTGTCAACTTACCTTAGTCGTATTTTACGACACCTCATTAAGTAAGAATGTGGTCTATTCTACTCAGCCAAATACCACACGGTGGGTCAACTTACCATAGTCGCCGTTTACGACACCCCGGTAAGAAATAAGAGTGGTCTGTTCAATTTAGGCGGATACCACACGATGGATCACTTACATTAATCGTCTTTTACGACACCTTAATAAGAATTGAGAGTGGTATATTCTATTCAGGCGGATACCACACGGTGGGTCAACTTACCATTGTCACCTTTTACGACACCTCTATAAAAAATGAGAGTGGTCTATTCTATTCAGGCGGATACCACACGGCGGGTCTTTTTACCTTAGTTGCCTTTTATGACAGCACGGTAAGAAATAAGAGTGGTCTATTCTATTCAGGCGAATAACACACGGTGGGTCGACTTACCTTAGTCACCTTTTACGACACCTCGGTAAGAAATGAGTATGCTCTATTCTTCTCAGCCAAATACTGCATTAGATTCTTGCTTCATAAATAATTTCTTATTACTTCAATAAAAAGCAAATAACTTCGCTTCAAATATGAAGTTTCAAAATATTAAGCTTCATTATTCAACGAAATCACATTTAAGTCCACGTTTTCCAAAAGTTTTCCCATTTGTCCAATATTTAATTGAATGACCCACCGCCCTTTGTTCCCGATTTACAAAACGATGAATTACTGCGAGTCTAATAAAGAAGTCTCGAGATATCTGATAGTGTAAACATACGGGAACTTATATCATCTTTACATATATTTTCAATATATTAAATCACTAAGGCACGTGTGGTATCCGGCTAAGTAGAATAGTACCACCTTCATTTCTTACCGAGGAGTATATATATTAAATTAATCAATAAGGCATGATTATAATTAAGACATAAATTAAAAAATAAGAACCAAATGTATAAATGACATATTACCTAAGAAAAAAGTGTGCTAAACAAAGAAATTTTTAAATACATTATCCCACTCTAAGTAGGGTGGGCACAACATGTTATAAATATACGTATTACTATACGTAAACGATGCACGTCCCTGATACACAGACTGAGGGCGAGCAGCAACAGCATCCTGAATATGATATCGGAGAGGCTAGACTGTCCGTATGTGAACCGCTGCTTTAGGATTCACATCGATTACATTTATAATAAATAGTAAAGGTTTGTGCGGAACGAGGACTTTAGGATTGATTTTAGATTTAAGTTAGGATATATATTTGATTTTGCCACTTGTAATAGCATTTTGGCTTCTCCAGATTCGGGAGAAGCGAAATTGCTTTACAATGTGGTTAAAGTAGGCATAAGTCGTAGAAAGTAAGGTAGGCATAAGTCGTAGAAAGTAAGGTTAGTTTGTAGTTACTATGGGGGTGGCATTTTCCTTGAGAAAAAACCCCCAAAAATAAAGATTAAAAAAAAAATAAAAAAAAATAGTAAAGGTTACTAAGATTAGTTTTTAAGTAGAATTTGTATTACTAACATAATTATTTATTTATGAGTCATGTAACTTGATTTTTAAATGAAATAAATAAATAAATATGTAGTCACATGATTTGGCTAGGTACTTTACGACCAGCCACCTACCTGACGTCTACCTTAGTCGCGTTTTACGGTACCTCGGTAAGAAATGGGGGTGGTCTATTCTACTCAGCCGGATACTACACAGCAAGTCAACTTACCTTAGTCACATTTCACAACTCGGTAAGAAATTAAAGTGGTCTATTCTACTCAACCGATACCACACGGCCTTAAAAAACCTAGCCAAATCAGGTTACAGCTAAAGTCAGAAGAATGATGAAATATATAGGACAGTTGTCCTACTTAATAATAATTAATTGTCGTATTACACACGTCTGTCCGTCCCCAAAGAAATTAACTTAATACTTCTGTTACCGGTGACAGACAACTGGTAAATATATACATATATAATTTTAAATACATACCAGAACCAACAAATTGTTTATATAAAATGTTGATCTTACCGGTAATCGAATCCGCGACCCATAAAGCTGAAGGCAGAGTCACTGCCAACAGGCCAGTTTTATACATAATAATGCATATATAATATCTAGCTTTTACCCGCGACTTTATTTACTTGGACTATTGTCGCGTGATAGGTTGATAATAGATGGCGCTTTTCAATGTCATCCTATTCCTGTAGAATTAGCAGGATTTCTATAGCCTTATGTTACCCCGGTGTATAAGGAATAGTTGTGCCAAATTTCATTTATATTGGTTCAGAGGATTTGTGGTGAAAGAGTAACAAACATACATCCATACTCACAAACTTTCGCATTTATAATATTAGTAGGATTTAATACAAATAAAGCGTAAAAAAACCCAAATATATTCCAATGCATCTTATACAGAAAAGAATGCTAAAATTTAATCGAAGATTCGTTTTCTCGTGATTTCCATGATACCAAATTAGTTTGAGCTATTGACAATTGAACAAAGGTTTCTGAATATAGCCTGCAGTGAAAACACACGGTGCTTTACTTTGCACTATGCTAATACGAGAATGCCAAAATAAGATTATTATTTCACCTTATCCAAAGAATAAAGTAACATCTTCCAAGTATAAGCATAAGAAATGTCACTTTATTCTTAGGATAGGGCGATTTGTTAAATATTTAATTTTATACTATACGCCCAATTTACGGTCAATTTACCTTAGTCGCCCTTTATGATACATAGGTAAGTAATGAGGGTGCTCTGTTCTACTTAGCCGGATACCACACGGTGGGTCAACTAACCTAAGTCGCCTTTTAGGACACCTCGGTAAGAAATAACAGTGGTCTAATCTACTTAGCCGGATACCGCGAGGCAGTTATAGTATATATAAATTAAAAATTATCCTGTTAGGATCTTTTCGTTAAATGCCTTCTGGTATCTAGCCGAGTAGAGTAGACAACCGTCATTTCTTACCGAGGTGTCTTAAAAAGCGACTAAGGTAAGTTAACCCGCCGTGAGGGAGCCGGCTGAGTGGGATAAATAACCGTCTTTCTTACCGAGGTGTCGTAAAATATTAAGGTATATATACTAAGGTAAGTTGACATCAGGTAGGCGGCCATTCGCAAAATACGTAGCCAAATTATATGATGACATGTTTATAACTTGTTGTGCCGACCCCACCTAGAGTGGGATAAAGACAGGAGGATGAATACTCTTGTACAGAAAGTATATATCAATGAAAATTACCTTTTATCTTTATAGAGGCAAATTTTTCACACCAAAGAAGAATCGACGATTATAAGGCACTTATTTACATCTTTACTTGAACAAAGAGTATTTTAAACTCTAATTTAAATCGAACAAATTAATAACGTTCGTAAAAAAAACAGTTTTTAATAAAGATATCAAGGGTTCATATCACACTTGCATTCCAAAGAGCTTATTCGAGAGGCACTCTGTAAATCCAACTCGTTCCGCAAATAGTCGGCCATTCCTGCTTTCGGAGTAATCTCAAATATAGTTCGATATCGGGAGGCGTTATTGTAAGTAGCTGTCAGCAGAATTGTATTTTAAAAAGGACAACCGCTGAGTTTCTTGCTGGCTTGTCGGTAGGAACAGCTTTCCGAACCAGCAGTAGAGTTGACGATTCCAAAGCACTTGTTTACATGTTAGCTTGAATAAAGAATATTTTGAATTTGAATTTGTCAAATAAAACGTTCTTAAAATTTGGTACTTTCTACAAAAGCAATACAATTACGTTATTTAATTCTCGTTTTTTAAGAAAATATATTTGAAAATCTATGCTAAGTGTAGAAAGAACATTCTGTCCTATAAAGATAGGCTCCACGACAAAATCGCGGAAATCATGGAATTTATCCAATTTTAATACGTCGTTTACTGATATTTTAGATTGTCCTAGTAAATTTGTGAGGTACTTGTGTAGTGTCGTTGGTGGTTTGTGGTACGTCCGAGCATATATCATGCATTTATGAGGTATGTGGACGGATTAGAGCAAAATAATTATAACATTATTTTGTACTATGGAATTCCGCAAAATAAATTCTAAGTATTAATCTTATTATCTTTTCTATGATATTAATTACATGCATGCATGATTATTAAGAAAAATATTTTTGGCTAATAATTGCAATTTCATTCATGGATTCAAAGTATTTCCAAACTTCAATTATTCGCTTATTGTCTGGTTAACATATCATCATCCTCCTGCCCTTATCCCACTCTAAGTGTGGTCGGCACAACATGTTACAATTTCATATGATTTGGCAACGTATTTTACGACCAACCGCCTGCCTGACGTCAACATACCTTAGTCGTATTTTACGACTCCTCGGTAAGAAAGAGGGTGGTCTATTTTACTCAACCGGATACCACACGGTGGGTCAACTTACCTTAGTCGCCTTTTACGACACCTCGGTAAGAAATGAGGGTGGTCTATTCTACTCAGCCGGATACCACACGGCGGGTCGACTTACCTTAGTCGCCTTTTACGACACCTCGGTAAGAAATGAGGGTGGTACTATTCTATTCAGCCGGATACCACACGGCGTTGTCTGGTTAACATATATAATATAAAAATTTCCGTTTTTGCTCCAGGAATAGGAAAAACACAGTACACTATTGAAAGTTTCTTCAAAAATAAAAGTTAACGCGTGAGAAGTCGTGAGTAAAAATATATAAAACTTTAGTATTTACACAAATATGATATGTAACAAATTTGAAAATTCTTAAAACCATGATTATGTTTTCGAAAAATTCAGTACCGAGATAAAAGTACCACCCGCCTCTATATCAAAAGATATATTACAAAAAAGACCCAAAGAAAAACACTTTTACATGTACATCAGTGTATATACATATTATTATATAAGAGTAATTCAAACCTAAATTGCGAACCAAATAGTTTATTTGCAAAGTATTCAACAAATTTATCACGTTTTCCGAAAGGTCTACCTACCCTAAAAGAGCTTTTAGCCTGATTCCCCACAAGTAGCTTTATAATAAGTAGCTGTTACATTTTTTTATTACATTAACCTGAATATAATTTGTGTAAGGAACTGGACCCGAACGCACGTATTGTCTGGGGAGAGAATGCGTTCCAATGACGCGTACGGAAAACATCGCGGACAGACGACGGGTCCCTCCGGCATCCAGCTATGGATGTGCCGGAAGATACACCGTTTCAGACGCGCTAAAGCGTAGTGTTCCAGTAGGATGCACTTTAGAGCCCTAGGATCTGGTGGCGATGTCGATGGAGACTTCTTATATTACTATGAAAGCACTTCGATAGCGCAGATCAAACGATCAGTGGCGCCATCTAGTTTTGATTGCGGAATCAGGTGTTCCTAGTACGTTGTGTTACATTTGAGTCTCGTGCGTACGCGCGCAGTGAACGGACGCGTATTGTTTATGTGAACGTTATCGCTGCGCGTATCGTGTGAGACGCAAAGTTCGCCAGTTTCGGTTAACGCCCCTGCACCCCTGCCACCGGCGACAGTTGTACTCGCCGCAACCCGTGTTGCGGCTCGAGGAAGCGGTCGGCAGCGCATCGCGTGCACCTGCTCCGCCGAAGCTGCCCGGACGCAGCGATCTGCACCGCCTTTCGTTGCAAAGACGTATGCAGACGTGCCCACAGTGACACCACCGCTCATCATACCTACGCGCTTGTAGTCTCCGCCCCCGCTCGCGGGCGCCTAGCTGGGCCTCCCCCAGGGGTCTCACCCGGCTGGGTTGCACGCGCCGAGGGTGCGCGGAGCTGCACTCGCACAGGAGCGGCTCACTGAGCACCTCTGCTGCTACTCTCACAAGTAGCACAACTCACACGCGCAATACTGCGCGACCATGTCCGGTCGGGGGGAGCCCCCCCCGAGGGACCCACGTATTAGGGGGGAGCGCCCCGCGTTCACCCGTGCTGTAGTACGGCGCGACGTACGGGACAATAACATCGTCCCGTTTACGCCGATCGCACCTGCGGCAGCGACACCACCACCGCCAGCGCCTGCACCATTACCACGCTTCCGGATTCCATCCGGCGAGCGAAAATCGCCAGACTCCGCGCCTTTGTTCTCCGCCGATGTAGCTGAGCTTACATCCGGCGGCGAAGCACCGAAGCGTCCGCGGGCTGCCGACTCTTCGCCCGAATCCCTCGAGGGAGATGACAAGCGTCCGAAGACGGACCAGTCACCGGCCACCTCACTGACAACGTCGTCGTCATTCGACGTTCACCTAACAGCCGAGCAAAGGACTCGGCCCACTCCACCGCCGGCCTCCTCGCCTCGGGACGAGGGTGGCGTGCGACCGCTTGCAGAGAGCGCGTCGCAGGGATCCGTCTCGTGGCCTCGGGACTCGACGAGCTACGCCGGATTTGCTTCGTCGCCGTCTCCAATGACGACGTCCCGCCCCCCTACCCCTCAGGCCGGGCCATCCGGCTACGCCGCCGCCGCCGCCGCGCCGCCGTCACCCCGCGCGCTCCAGCAGCGCCAGGAAGAGCTGCAGCGCCAGCAAAAACCGCAGGCCACTACCGGAGCGAAGACAGCGCGCTCCGAATACCCTCCCATCACCGTGGAGTGCCTCCCCAACTGGACGAGGCACTTCACCGCGATCCGAGAGAAGCTCGGACACGCCCCTAACGCCCGCCCGATGGGGAAGGGTGTCAGATTCCTCCCAAAGTCAGCGGAGGAATTTCGGGTGCTGCAGAAGTACCTCCTCGACGCCGCTAAACAGGACCCCAACATCGCGTGGTTCTGTTATAGCCCAGCGTCGAGCCTGCCCAGCAAGGTAGCCATCAGGGGGCTACCACAGGACACCCCACCTGAGGAGGTCATCGCCGCGCTGCGATCCCTCGGGTATCCGGCGACCCAGGCGAGGGCTATACCACCGGTCAGAGGGCGGCACGGCTGCACATACTACGTGCAGCTGGAGCACCTGACCTTCGAAGAGCTCGGTCACCTGTACAGAGAGACCGAGCTACTGTCGATGCCGGGCCTCACCATCGAGGCCTGGAAGGGCGGACGTGGCCCGCCCCAGTGTCACAGGTGCCAGCAGTTTGGCCATTCATCGGCCAACTGCCACCGGCCGCCCAAATGTGTCCGTTGCGCAGGCGGGCACCTGGCCCAAGATTGCGACAGACCCCAGGAAGACGCGCCCAAGTGCGCGAATTGTGGTAAAGCGCACGTGGCGCGCGACCGAAGATGCCCAGTCTTTCGCCGTGAGGCGCGAAAGCGCGGCATCGATGTCGCGCCGCCGCGCCCGGACGGGAAGATGAAGAAGAGGGCAGGGGGGGTTGAGAAAGTTCCCCCCCCAACCGCAACACCCGCGGCCGCCAAACGAGCCGCCGCAGCAGCCCCCGCCATCCCCGCAGTACGTCCCGCGGTAGCCGTACGCGCCGCCCCTGCCCCCGCGGCACGTCCCGCAGTGGCCGTGCCTACCGCCCCCGCCCGACCCGCACTGAGTAGCGCCCCGGCGTCGCCCGGCGTGTTCATTCACGCTACTCGACGGGGGGAAGCGGGAGGGGCTAACGTAGACCAGGAGCCGGCGACTAAACAACCGCCGGCCTATATCCCGACCGCCCCAGCTACTCGACGGGGGGAAGCGGGCGGGGTTATCATAGACCGGGAGCCGGCGACTCTGCAACCGCCGGCAAATGACCCGATAGGCAGGGGGGAGCCCCTGCGAAGGAAACGAAACCGGCGCAGGCGCAGGCAGCCGAGGCCAGCAGATGCTGCGCCCACCGCCGCGTCCACACCGCACCCCAGGCCGCCAACATCAACATCGTTAGCGGCAATACCAGTAATCGCCGAGGCGCCGAGAAGCCGCGGCCACCGACAGGCCACAGAAGAGGCGGAGCTTCGAGCGCCGCTACACCCTACTTTCCCCCCGCCACCCGCCGCGCAGGACTCGGGCATTAACAACATTGTCCGGGTCCTGATCGAGGCGCTCATGGCGGCGCTCGCGCACTATGTGAGCACGAGGGATGTAGTCGGCGCTATAACGGCGGCCATAACCCAGTTCGGGCGGTCGTACCAGTGACCGCCCTAAGAGTACTATACTGGAATCCGGGCGGCATAAGAGGACACGTCCGTGAGCTAACACTACTCGCCCAGTCGCAGGACATCCATGTTATCCTCCTGGGCGAAACCAAACTCACGGACAGCGTCGAGCTCCGCGTGCCCAACTTCTTCGTGTATCGGCGTGATGAAATCTCTCCCCGGGGCTATCCGTACCGAGGTACGGCCGCTCTGGTGCGGAGGGATATTATACATGAAGAGTTGGAGCACACCCCGTTCACTAGCACCCGTACACAAGGGGTGTGTGTCAACGTGGGCAACCAGGAGCTCCGCATTTATGCCGCCTACAAACCACCCGGATTGACTTTCTGCAGCACTGATGTTGGGACAATCTTCGGACAGCAGGGACCCGCAGTGATCGTGGGTGATCTCAACGCGAAACATCATGCGTGGGGATCGCGAATCATCACTGGGGTCGGGAGGCAACTGCACGAAGATAGCGTGAGGAGCGGGTACGGTGTGATGGGGCCGGGAGCGCCGACCCACATACCCACCGACAGCCGCTCCCAGCCAGATGTCCTTGATATAGTGCTGCACCACGGACTCGAGAACCCGTTTGATGTCGAGGTCCTCTATGACCTTGACACCCAACACCTACCGGTTCTGGTCACCCTAGCCACCCAGGGAGGCTTTTTAGTGCCTCGCCCGCCACGGACGCGGACGAACTGGGAGCGCTACACCGCCGAGCTTGCCGGGCTTGAGCTAGCAGGCCCGATCACCACACCTTCGGAAGTCGACGATGCTGCTGCACTCGTCGCGGCGACGATCATCGCCGCCAAAGCAGCAGCCACCACCACCACGTCGACTTCGCCGGACACTACCAACCGAAGGAAGGACCTGCCGAGCTCGCTCCGCCGCATGCTCAGACGGAAGCGCACCCTGCGCCGCCTATGGGCCCGCACTCGCTGCCCCAGAGTGAAGGCTGACCTGAACCGGCTTGCAGAGAAGATCGCGCGTGCCGTAGTCGCTCTCGACGAGGCGCGATGGGAGGATACCGTCGATCGAGCGACCGAACACGACACAGCGCTGTACTCTCTCTGCAAGAAGCTTACCGGACATGACACCCCCGTTTACCCGCTGCTCGATGCCGCGGGTAAACGCACCTATGCCGCCAAGGATCGTGCTGAGATTCTGGCGGCCCACCTGGAGAAGACATTCACGCCCAACGCCCCCAACACCTCCAACCTCCACGTCATCCGTCATCACGCGGCTGTCCAGGACAAGCTGGAAAGGTTCCTGTCGGCCCCTACACCGCCGCTCCGGGGAGAGGACTTCATCTCCCTGTCAGAGCTGCGGTCGGTCGCTGTTCGCCTTGATAAGCGAAAGGCGCCAGGCCCCGACGGAATCGCCAACGCCGCGCTGATGCTGCTGCCCCGAACAGGTCTTGTAGCGCTCACGAGACTGTTCAACGGAGTACTCCGCACCGGCCACTTCCCAGAGGCGTGGAAGACCGGGAAGATCATCGTTCTTCCCAAGCCGGGGAAGGACCGCCGCCTGCCTGGAAGCTACCGGCCGATCACCCTGCTCTCGCACATAGCCAAGCTGTTCGAGCGTCTGCTGCTGTGTCGAGTCACGCCCTATCTGCCCCTGCGCGAGGAGCAGTTTGGATTCCGCAGCGGCCACTCGACGACGCTCCAGCTGGCGAGAGTAATCAACCACCTGACCAGTGAGCGGAACAACGGGCGCTACACCGTGGGGGTCTTTCTCGACATCGAGAAGGCCTTCGATCGAGTGTGGCACGCCGGGCTCCTGGTCAAGATCTTGGACACCACCATGCCGCCTGCTTATGTGCGAGTGCTGGCATCATTTCTACACGGCCGTAGCTTTTACGTGGCAGTGGATGGTGCCGAATCCCAGCCACGCACCATCCAAGCCGGAGTACCCCAGGGCAGTTGTATATCGCCGCGCTTATATGCGGCGTATACGGATGACATCCCCACCCTGCGCCACCATCTGCGGGAAGGGGAGGAGGACGTGCTGTTGTCGCTCTTCGCTGACGACAGCGCGTATTTCGCGTCGTCCTACCACCAGATCGTCGCCACCAACCGCATGCAGCGTATGCTGGACTTGTTGCCGGAATGGCTGGACAAGTGGAGGATGGCCGTCAACGTCGGGAAGACGGCCGCTCTGCTCACCAGCCGCTCCAAGCCGCTACGTCAGCTGACTCTTCGAGGCCAGGACGTAGAGTGGAAGACCACAGCGAGGTTTTTGGGGTGTGAGTTGGACCGCAGCCTGCGCATGGTTCCCATGGTCAATCGTGCCGTGGGCCAAGCTGCTGCTGCCAGGTCCCAGCTTCACACGCTGTTCACATCCCATTTACCTGTCAACACCAAACTGCGAGTCTACGGTGCCTACGTCCGCTCGCGCTTGACGTATGCGGCACCCGCCTGGTACGCGCTATGTTCGGCGTACCAGAGGCGAAGACTTCAAGTCCAGCAGAACCGCTGCCTGCGACTGATCGTAGGAGCCCCGAGGTATGTGCGGAACGACGTCGTGCATCGGGATACCAGAACGCCGACCGTGGAGGAGTATGTCCGTCGCCTTGCGCGCCGGATGTTCGCGCGAGCGGACAATAGCGCGCACGTACACCTCCATGGGATCGCGCCACTCCATGCGCGACCACCCGATGGACGTTCCCTGCCTCGCGAGCTCCTGCGATCACCGTCTCCGCGGCCCGATGCGGATGACGACGGTGACGAAGAGGACGACGCGACGGGCGAAAGGGCGAAGACACCGGACATGACACACCTTCCTGATCAGGACACTACCGGACGTGACACCACCGAAATTGACCCCGAGGTCTGGGAGCTACCATTCCCAGACCTCCCCACCGAACAAGACATCCATTAGGTCACCTAGGTGACCTGGGCTTACGGCCCAAATACCGACACCTTTAGGTCACCTAGGTGACCTCGGCCTACGGCCGGAACACATACCGGGCTTAAGTGCCCGCGAGGAGATGCCCGGGTAAAGAGGAATTCCTCGAGGCCCGCACCCCGTTTACCCCCAACCGGGGAGTAAACGAGAAGACCCTGCTGCTGTGTTACATTTGTTAATTCGTCGAGTATATGTGTATTTATGTATGTACATCTATTAACAATTATATATGTGTACTAGCTGATCCGGAAAACGCTGTTTTGCCATATAAATTATTTGTAGGAAGTTTGTAATGTATATTATAAAAAAATAAACAAATTGTCCAAAAAAAATTGATAACTATATAAAAACTATAACTTAACTATATAAAAAAGATAACATGAAAAATAGTATGATAGTAGCCGATTCTCAGAGCTACTGAAATTGCATAAATTGTAAAACTAAAATACATAGGGAAAATGTAAAAGTAAATAAGTAAAAATGTACTATATGAATTTAGATATTCCAAAGATAGCAGGAAATCTTCTTGGTATAGGAAAAGGAAATTGTTTTTCTCCAAATTTAACGCTTGTGGGCCACGGCAACGTTTTCTTTTTTTTAAGTTTATTTTCTTAAAAAAATTACAAAGCAAGACTCGGTCAACAAGCTACTACATACTTAAATACAAATATACAGCCAGGCTCCAACAACCAATAAATTGTTTATAGAAAATATTATCCCTCGTCCCGGAATCGAAGCCTCGACCCAAGGAGCTGAAAGCAGGGTCACTACCCACTGTGCCAAATTATGGCGCAATACTTTACTTTCCAGGTAAAAGAGCAAAGCCAATTAAGCTCAATGTTTGCGTAATTCGAGAACTTTCAATCAGCTTATTTAAACAATTTGTTTGTTCGCTGGATTATTTACAGAAATACGAATCGAAAGCACTCAGGGTTGCGTAATACGTTTGTGATTTATTTTTAATAGGTTTCCTTTAACTTTTAATTAACGTGGTTAATTCTTATTATTTAATTTTTATAAATATTCTAGCAATCGCCAGCGGGCCCGATCACGTGAAAAGATTAGAACCGTAATATAGTCTTTTGATAACCATAAAAATGGTTAAAGTGGGTTAACCTTAAGAGCTAGACATATGCTGACGCGGACTTTTATTTTGATTTTTAGAGGGGAACAATTTTGTAATACATGATTTTTGAATAACTATTACCGTTTAGCACAAGCAAAGCTTTAAATTTTGTCCTTTTGCCATTAAAAAATATTACGATTTTTTAGTGCTGCTCCTTTTCTATTCATCTTAGCGTGATGTTACATAACCTATAGCCTTCCTTGATAAATGAACTATCTTACACTGAATATTCAAATAATATAATAGGTATAAGAATCAAATCGGTTCAGTAGTTTTTGAGATTAGCGCGGTCAAAGAAACAAACTCTTCAGCTTTATGTATTAGTATAGTTGGGACAATTACATACACGGTCGTCCGTCCCCAAAGTAAGTTAATAAATGTTTTATGGGTGACAGACAACTAAACAATATAAAGCGTGGTACCGAGGACACGACGTTAATTTTAATCCTAGATATAGCTACACACCTTAGCATACTAAAACCAGTCAGTTAGTTCTATGAAGTACTTTAACCAAAAGAATTATTTTATGTTTTTTTAATTATAAACATGATTTATAGAGATCAATGACCGTACCCTATAACGAACGTACACTGTATAGTGTGGTGCGAGGGAGCGACAAAAAAAATGTTACTGTTTTCCCCTGTCTTTTGTATAAGCGCACCGCGCCAGGTTAGTCAACCTAACTAAGAAAGCGAATTCTCAATTCAATCATTTTATTTTCTCAGAAAATAATTTTTTTCAAGCCCTAGTTTGAATAGGGTTGTAATTTGTAAAAAAAAATATCGACGACTAAATAATCGATTTCAAAATAATTTTATTAGTAATAATCGATTAATTCGAATAGAAAAATCGACGATTACTAAACGATTTTTAATGATTATTTTATTTAAAGACTTATTTCAGTACGAATTAAAAATATGAATTAGTACGAATTAAAAAAACATAGGTGCGCTGTTTTCGAAATTTATTTAAAACGTGTAGTTTTGCTACATTGATTTTATCTAATAATAAAGACCACCAAAGAAGACAGTAAAATAAAAAGAAAAAAATAGGGTTATTTATATAATAGA
This sequence comes from Morpho achilles, assembly GCA_947086495.1. NCBI lineage: Eukaryota > Metazoa > Arthropoda > Insecta > Lepidoptera > Nymphalidae > Morpho > Morpho achilles. Next base: position 13,519,981 of record CAMTZB010000001.1, on the reverse strand, counting down.
TAAAAAAACGAATTATATTGTTCAGAAAATCTAATATAAAAAATTGACTTTAATAATAAAATAATCGATTATGTTTTGACCTCCCTAACTAAAACCCATGAGCCTCCCAAAGGAGTTGTAAGGTTGCCTTTGGGCTATCACAAATATAATATTAGTATTGATATTACATATTATAAATAGTACGTGAGTGATCGAGGTTTGTTTGGCATTTTTAGACGATATAAAAAAGCATGAAACTTGAAAAAAGAGAAAACAATAATTGGGCAGGTGGGGCTTGATTGGGCGGTGGTGGAGGTTTGTGCATGTGTTTTACGAATCCTGCATGTATCATGTGAAAACGGATTGTTCACTCTACATTTAGCATATATTCTATTTTACTTCATCGCGGATTATATCAAAATAATTTTATTATTACTTTTGTATCTCAAAGTTGTAATATTACAATACAACTTTATACACCATTTATCAGGAACCTTATTGGCTCAAAACTAAGCGATAGCTTACATACGAAATTGACATCCTTTTTCTAATTCCAACCCAAAAATTTTCTCTATATATTACATTTTGTATCGTAGGAACTAGAGAATTGGATGCCAATTTCGACCAAGAGCTTTTACCATACATAAAAGCTCGATATTTCCATACTCGAGTACGGACCGAGCGGAGTCTCAAAAAATATTCGAGGCTCCAACAAATAAACAAATAGTGCTAACAAATTTGAAGCCGCCTCGTTATAAACTTAATTGGATTGGATCTTTTTACTTGAAATGTAAACAACGTTTGATTTTATTGCTTATTATACTCATCATTATTGTTCTCAATTAAACGCATTCAGAAGCGACGTAGATATTTTCTGTGGTTCTTTAGCCTCATCCAAAAGCAAATTGTGTAAATGCTTGCGTAACTCTAAGTAATTTAAAAGAGTAATTTAATTTAAGTGATCTATGTATACTAATATTTGCACGCTGTGTTCATTTCCAGTAGGTTATAATCTTGTCTATTTGTTATTGCAACTTATTGTACACATGTGAATTGATTATATCCAGTTTAATGAACCAAAAAAAAAAAAAAAATCATCTTCCTGCCCTTATCCCACTCTAAGTGGGGTCGGCACATGTTATAAACACGCTGTCACATGATTTGGCCTGCCTCCCAATGATCGCCTGACGTCATCTTACTTCTGTCATATTTTACGACACCTCGGTAAGAAAGAGGGTGGTCTATTCTACTAAACCGGATACCACATGGTGGGTCAACTTACCTTAGTCGCTTTTTATGACACCTCGGTAAGAAATGAGGTTGGTCTATTCTATTCAGCCGGATACCGCACGGCGGGTCGTCTTGCCTTAGTCGCCTTTACGACACCTTGGTAAGAAATGAGGGTGGTACTATTCTATTCATCCACAGTTAATGACAAAAATTCAATTCAATATAAATTTGACTTTTTTTTAATGCCCAATAACAGGGATATTTTTTTTTACATAAAACCTAGCTAGATCGATTTTTCTGCTGCAAAACCCCTACATTCTGAATTTTAGGAAAATCGTGGAGCCGTTTCCGAGATTCAGAAAATATATATATAAACATACAAGATTAACTCATTTAAATATTAAAGATAAATTATTGTATCTAAAACAAGCTGACATCTCAATCATCCATCTTAGAATTACCTTATCATAAAACATTTTAACATATTGCGTGCTCATCTAAACTGACAGCGTCGATGTTTGTAATAATATATCATATAGAAAGAGAACATATTTCATAGCGGAGGTAAAATAAATTTTAAAAGCCAGGTGTCACTTTGAAAAATGTAACTTTGAGTCAGCATATTCCAGTGTGTTAATTAACTAGCGACCGGTCAGGTTTTGCTGGGGTAACAAGGTGGGCAGGGAGCAATCGCGGGCAGCGGTGGCCTCCTTCTGCTCTGCGGAGGGGGGCGGAGATAGGCGGCGGAGCGGTTCCGCAAACTCTTGCTCTGGATCCAATCTCCTGCTGGTGAGTCCAGGTGTAAGCGACAAACCCAAGCCCATCGTCTGCCGCCCTAACTAGGGACCTTTGTGTGTTCCAAACGGGGTATATTGGACGCCTGAGGTCCCCGAGGCGGTTGGTGCATCTGGTGCTACCGATGCATCGGTTAGCGGAGGGGGATTTTCTCCTTTGAAAAAAACTCTCTTTTGAAAAAAAAAATACATATTATTTTTTAGACTTATATATAAGATTAACTTATTAAAATATTAGAGCTCACAAGCAAACAATTTATTTATACGAAAATGGCACTAAAGAAATTTGACTGCAAAAAGTTCATATAAAATTAAAAGTAAAAGAAGCTAGACGATGTATTAAATATAAGAATTTCCTTAGGGACGGACAAAACGGCTCCTCTTTTATGTTAATACGTATTTAGGGTCCGAATATTAGGCGGTGAGCAAAAGGGACGAGTGTCTAGGAGAGTTTTATTCTGTAGGTCAATTTTTCTTAAAAAAACTGGAATGTTTTCAGTCATAAGCCGCAGTCTTGATGCAAGAAATGTAAATGTCTATCCCACTGCTGGTCATATGCCTCCTCCTACACTTTTTTGGAGAGAAAAGAAGAGCTTAGATATACTGTTCCAATGCGGTTTGTCAGGTAAGATATGCGGGCTTTCCCCAACGATGTTTTAATTCACCGTAAAGCGTTTGATAATTTGGTTATCTATAACAGCCTGTTCGGGTTTTGAACCTGTGTCCCCTTGAACCTGACTGAAAGTAGATTACTAACTAAGTAAGTTCAGGGTAATCGAGTAAAAAATGAAATTACCATACCCATAGTTTGACCTACAGTACCAAACTAGAAATAAGTAGATCGATAGAAGAATTAGGAATACTGAAACATTTATTCTACACTGTTTATACTAATATATAAAGCTGAAGAGTTTGTTTGTTTGATTGTTTGAACGCGCTAATTTCAGGAACTACTGAAGCGATTTGAAAAATTCTTTGATAGTCCATTTATCGAGGAATGCTATAGGCTATATAACATCACGCTAAGATAAATAGGGAAGGAGCAGCAATAAAAAATACTCCTCACCGCTGGGCTATCACAGCTTTTTATTTAAGCTATTCAATAGTGCAAAAGCTTATTTGATTAAAAATAATTTGGTTCTTATTTGATCTATTAATATTGTCTGTTAATTCAACACAAAAGTATAGTTCAAGCTTGTTACACGTATTCCCAGGCAAAATAAAATAAATGGGACACTTACACACACGGTCGTCCATCCGCAAAGTAACTTAATACTTGTGTTATGGGTGATAGACAACTGGTCAATATATACTTATATATTTTTAAATTCATACTTAAATACAAATATACACCCACCACCATACAAATGGTGGGGTTGAACCGATTAGTATATAACTAAGCTTATTTGGGTATTGCTTCGCTTTGCGATTTAGTCGCGGAGTGTTTCTCATGATGATGCTTCGGTTGCGGGGCGAAATAATTGTTGAGTTTGTGATACTGAACGTATGTAGTGTTTGTGTATTGTGCTGGCGGTAGTGGAAGTTTGTGCATGTGTGTTTACGAATCCTGCATGTATCAGGTATGAAAACCGATTGTCCACTCTACATTTAGCATTATATATATTTTCTATTCTACTTCATCGCGAAAATAATTTTATTATTACTTTTGAATACGTTTACAAATTATGGATCTCCGCAAAATAACGCCTAATTCTATAAATTGTCTATTCAATAGTCAATATTACTTCTGATTGCGACAATTTTTTACTCTTCCATCCAAAAGAAGAGAAGAATATGATTGTAGGATAGTAGATAGATATATAAGGCCGTTGCTTTACTTTTCTGCTTTACGGTTATTGTAATATATGAAACATCAACTAATTACCACAAGATTTATAATTCCCAGTACGGAAAGTTAAAAACTGAACCGCTTTTCACATCGAGGTTCTTTCGCGCTGGTTAATTGAGCGCTGGATTTTAAGCTCGAGTTCGTTTTTAAAGTGTTTTTTTTATAAACTAGCTTTTAAAAAAATTGTAAAATCTATACTAATATTAAAAAGGAAGAATTTGTATGTATGTTTGTAATGTTTTCACACAAAAACTACTGGACCGATTTTAAAAATTCTCTCAGGATTGGAAAGCTGCATCTTTACTGAGCAACATAGGTTATATTACATTAAAAAAAATAGGTACCGTAATAAAATGTAATAAGGTATAAAAAATTAGTCATATATATGAATATTCATTAGATTATGAATGTTAGTGTTATTAAATAAGAAATAAAACTTTTATGTTAACAAAAATAAATCTATAGTCCAACTTAGTTACAGACTTTCCATTGCCATGAGATCGGTATGGACGCGTGTGAAACCGCGGGATATTACTAGTCTTTGGTATTATTTCAATGAATTATTCTTATATATACAGTGTATATATACGGTGGTTCACCTTAGTCACCTTTTACGACATATCGGTAAGAAATGAGTGGTTTATTCTACTCAGTCGGATACCACACGGAATAATCAATTTATGAATAAATAAATTATTTGATTTTTTGTTGGTTTGACTCTTAATCATTTTTTGTTTAAAAACTTTTTGTTTTTTGGGAAGCTCATCACCCAAACTTGGTTATTATTAAAATTATTAAAATTTTTAAAAATTTATTGAATTTATTAAAATTTAAATTATTGATTTATCAAGCCGATAATTTTATTTTTTTATTGAAAAAGTACATCACAATATTGTAAAAAAACTACGAAAATTTTTTTTTATAAAATTCCTCATCATCCCTTACAATAAAGGACCAGTTTAACAATTACTGGTAATCCCAGATTAAAATTAGACTGAATGTTAGATAAATATGAAATAATAAATTTTAGTATTACGAATTAATGAAAGATAATATGCCGTGTGGTATCCGGCTGAATAGACCACCCTCATTTCTTACTGAGGTGTCGTAAAAGGCGTCTAAGGTAAGTTGACCCACCGTGTGGTATTCTGTTTGGTTGAATAGACCACCCTCTTTCTTACCGAGGTGTCGTAAAATACGACAGAGCTAAGTTGATTTCAGGCAGGCGGCCGGTCGTAAAAACGCAGCCATGCGACAGCATGTTTATAACATGTACTGACCCCACTTAGAGTGGGATAAGGGCTGGAAGATGATGATGAAACAAAATAAAAAATATATTGTGCCAATGGCCTCCTAGCTCAGGTGTCCCTGTCTTTCACTTACAATAAATTGAGACTAAAGCCCGCCATAACATCTAAACGAAGTAAAATTATGACGTGTTTCATCGCCGAATAACATGAAAATGTACTTACATTTGGTACGTTCGTAGTATTTTCTGTTACATTTACGTAGAACTGTAAATGTTACAAAACTATTCAGTTAAGAAAGCTATTTTTATTTTATTATGAAAGGGCAAAGGAACTATTTCATGCCGCTTTAAGGTTTAATTTGTTTTGTTTTGACTTTTCATTTGGAAAATAAAATGTTTAAATTAATTCATTTTAGATGAAAGTCCGATTAATTCATTTTAGGTGAGCGTGGTAGGTCTTAGCTCCAACCCTTCTCTCCAAAATGGAGAGAGGAGGCCTATGCCCAGCAGTGGGATAGTAACAGGCCGTTACTTACTTACTAGATGAAAGTCCAAATAATCATATTGTTTTTAACTGTTCTCCTTAGATATAATTTTGCAGAAGAATTTATTATTTTAAAAATATGGGTATATTTTATTTATATTTATATTATATTATTTATATTATATATATTATTTACATTTGACACATTTATTTGTTTTAGTAATTACATTATTTTCTATCTACCTATAAAAATTTGCAGTTTAGGTAGTTAGGTAAATCATTTTCGTTTTTTTTTGTTTAAAGGCAAAATTACAAATTTATAACCGTGTTTATTTATTTTCATTATACGCAACTGTTGGTAATTAGGAACGCAACCTTATATGTTAGTTCGTAGTACTTTTGTCTGTAACATGTTATATTGGCTACATTTTTTTTTATAACCTCTCTCCTTCTTGTCATCTTTGTAAAACGCCATAGTCGAATTAAAATTTATCCGCATTCTAAACAGTTGTTTTACTATAAATCACGCAAATATCAACAGCAACTATCAGAATATTTTGCCACTGACCTATACTTTACATTTAAATGTACATCAAAACCTAATAAATAACCTAATAAATACATTACGAACTAAAGAATTGACTAAAAACTAAATTCCTAAAGCCTTTTATTTAACACAAATAAAGTAAAAATTGATGTAGTTAAAGTGAAATTCTTTTTGATAAATATTAAATTTCCGAATTTAATTAAATGTTTATACTTTGATTCAATATAAATTCGGAAAAAAAACAAACTTTTTTTGTGGATCTGCGATAGAAAATCATAAAATTTAATATGTTTCACAATTAGTTGTTTCAATATTCACAGGTAACTAATAAAGCTGGTCATTAAAACTATTTGCCGAACCGATTTAGATCTAAATGAGCTAAATAAATAATATAACTTTGGTAATTGAAACATTACGCGTATTAATAACGCGGTGGAAGGGAAATATTTGGAAGTACGTTATAGGGTTGTCGCTTGAGAGCTTTGATTAAATAAAGCAATTTTGATATCTTTAAACGGCGGTAGCGTATATCTAGAGGATATATGTATATATTTGACCGCGTGATTCCCTGCGAGAGAAGTTTAAGGAAACAGGTATTCTTACATTTGCTTCACAGTATATTTTAAGCAATTAAATTTATGTACATAAAAATATAAAGAATTATAAAACGATAGGTGATGTATACAATAGACAAAGCAGGAACCGACATAAGCTTGCGGCTCCTGCTTTGCGCCTTGCAAAAGTACGTAATTCGTTTGTGGGTTTTGGTATAAGATTCTATAATAAAATTCCGCAATCAATTTCAGCTTTGCCATTACAGCAGTTTAAAAACACTGTTAAAAAGAAGCTGATACAGAAAGCCTACTATACTCTTGAAGATTATTTAGAAGATAAGAATGTGTGGATATAGCTCTCTTTGAACCTGTACAAGACAGTAACGATATAATGTAAATAGTATTAAGAATTATATTTTTAAAAGAGCAACTGCCGAGTTTCTTGCTGGGTCTTCTCGGTAGGAACAGCTTTCTGAACCAGCAGTAGAGTTGACGATTCAAAAGCGACGATTGTTTACAAGTTTATTTGAATAAAGAATATTTTGAATTTGAATTTCAATTTGAATATCTAGAAGATCGTTCTTTGGGAAATTAAATGATGTACTCTGTCCATTATGTTGTAGGTCTATTTTAAAGTTAAAGCTTACTTAAGCTACACTTGAGCGTGTTATTTAAACAGTTAAAACGATTATTAATTTTTTATGTTTATCTTATGTTTATTTTTGCGTTTAAAATTGTTATCATTTATAATCGTAACATTGTAAGTAAGAATGATGTGATCTATAATTGGTACTACATAATTAACTTTAAATTATGTAGGATATTCGTTGCATTACATATGTTTTTGGTGATCCAAATAAATCAGACCCGCTGAACGAACGCAGAACGAATTTTGAATGATCCGCCTACGAATGACATGTTATCGCACACTATATACAATAACACGATATGTTAGGAATACCACTATTCCCGTTCCGAGATGCACTTCTCTTGAATACGAACAAAGACTGAATATCCATGAAACGTTTTATCAATAAGAAGACTTTGCCGGAAACAACAACGGCACAGTGTTTCACTAAAAAGGGCGCGATACCCCTATTTCATGACTGTGTTGCCATAAAATACAAAGCGGAAGTCAATGGCGACAACAAACATTAACTTCGCATCGTGTAGAAAAAAGGTCCTTAAATTAAATTGTGTTTGTTTGATACGATACGGCCGTTTTTAAGAACCTATCATGTTTTACTTAAGTCATCATTATTACATAATATGTAGGTATATAAAATTTCATAAAAATCGGTCAAGTCGTTTCGGAGGAATATGGTCACTAACACCAACTAACGCTGAATAGAGAATTGTATTATAAGATAGTTTTTAAATGATTGTAACAATATTTTGTATTTTTTCATTGCCGAATATTTTAAAATATTTTAGTATTATTATTTTTTGTATACTATACACACATCTGATAATTTGCTATTTAAATTGAACAGCTAATTTTAAATCTTTACTATAGTGGCCCGCCAAAGTTTTTTGAATTGTTCGTTTGCCCTGACCATTTAAAAGATGAGCACCCTTGAGACATAAATAAATGCTTACATATATTTACTTTTTAATAGTTAGACGTGACAACCCTGTAAAATTTTCTGTATATAGCGCTAATTGGCGCCTATAAATTGTTGGGGCCTTTATTGGTAAAAGTTTTATAACTTCACACCTAATTAATTAAAGTTCGTATTTATTACGTAGATATTAATTTGTAGACTATCGTAGATTTTGGGACGTCACAACTGGACGCAGATATTTCTGTATTGATGTAATCTCTTTCAATTTACATTCAGAATATTTAATTATATCATTAGGCGCTACTTTACGAAAATCCATAATACAAAAGTAATGAAATTATTATTTTTCTATAATCTGTGATAAAAAAATATATGCAATTCTAAATGTACAGTGTACTATCCGTTCTCATACCTTATACATGCAGCATTTCTAAAAACTCACACGCTACCCACCATCAATAATACAAAAAAGCTCTGCACACATTCACTGATACAATTTTAACAATCGTTTCGCTCCGTAACCGATGCATCGTCCAGAGATAGACTCCGCGACTGATCGCAAAGACTTTACGTTAGTATACTTTAGATCGAATAAGCCTCACAGACACTACATTTAGCACTACATAGGTAAATTTTATTATCGCGGAATAAATGGCGCTAAAACGTTTCTAGCGGTTGATGATAAATAAATATATGGGGCACTTACACACACGGTCGTCCGTCCCCAAAGTAAGTAACTTAATCATCCTCCTGCCCTTATCCCACTCTAAGTGGGGTCGGCACAACATGTTATAAACACACTGTTACATGATTTGGCTGCGTTTTTACGACCGGCCGCCTGCCTGACGTCAACTTACCTTAGTCGTATTTTACGACATCTCGGTAAGAATGAGGGTGGTCTATTCTACTAAACCGGATACCACACGGTGGGTCAACTTACCTTAATCGCCTTTTACGACACCTCGGTAAGAATGAGGGTGGTCTATTCTACTAAACCGGATACCACACGGTGGGTCAACTTACCTTAGTCGCCTTTTACGAAACCTCGGTAAGAAAAGAGGGTGGTACTATTCTATTCAGCCGGATACCACACGGCGTAAAGTAAGTAACTTAATATTTGTATTAAACGATGATGACGGTGAACTTGTTACTGCTTAAAGTTGAAATACCCATATTTGGTTCCGTATATTGCTTCCGAAGATAAGAAATATACTGTTACAACATGTTTTTAATACAACCTCCTTCATAGAGTTGGTAATTAATATGAAAAAGTATTGTGGTTGTCCTTATGTATCATTGAGTTGTTGAGAGAGAGTAAATGGGTTGACTTTGGGAAAAGGAGAAATGTCGTCGTTGTTTTTTATAATACGATATAATCAAAAGGGGCAGGCCGCGATAATCAAAAAGGGCCGGCCTTTCATTATGGGCATGTGTCTAAAACATCTTCAAGAGACGTCGAGTTACTGCGATAAGTTGGAGTGCTTGAAGTTAGTGCGTCACGTTGGTTTAGGTGTGTTTAGTGTTAGTGGTTTAGTGAAATTAGTCGGTGCCAGTTTGGATGTCAGAATGACTGATATAATGGGGAGAATAATTATTATGACAGGTAAGTTTATGTATGTATACTATCGCCTTCTACGCCGTGAGATATCCGGCTGAATAGAATAGTACCACCCTCATTTCTTACCGAGGTGTCGTAAAAGGCGACTAAGGTAAGTCGACCGGCCGTGTGGTATCCGGTTGAGTAGAATAGTACCATCCTCATTTCTTACCGAGGTGTCGTAAAAGGCGATTAAGGTAAGTTGACCCACCGTGTGGTATCCGGTTTAGTAGAATAGACCACCCTCTTTCTTACCGAGGTGTCGTAAAATACGACAGAGGTAAGTTGACGTCAGGCAGGCGGCCGATCGTAAAAACGCAACCAAATCATGTGACAGCATGTTTATAACATGTTGTGCTGACCCCACTTAGAGTGGGATAAGGACTGGAAGATGATGTATACTATTGCCTACCTGCATGTATGAATCCAACGAAATCAAGTTTTCCATCCAATCCAATTTTGTAGGCGCTATGCTCTATTGCAATTTGAGACAAAACATTTGTTTTTTAATTAGGTCACTTTAATACTAAGCGTGTGAAATGTATCTTGCAGTAGTAGTAGTGCATATAAGAGTATGAACCAGTGAGCATAGTTTCGAAGCAACCTAACCATACGTATCAAACTTAGCCACAATGTAATATAACTTCGCGCAACTTAGTTCGAAATTATGTGGTTTGTCTCTCAACAAGTAATACTAGATTACAATAATGAAAGCTTATTTCTAAAAATGGTTCAATACAGACGATTTATGTATAGCTTTACCCACAACTTCGTGGTCATCTGCAGCAGCAGGGTCATCTCGCTTACTCCCCGGTTGGGGGGTAGGCGGGGTATGGGCCTCGAGGCGTACCTCTTTGCCCGGGCATTTCCTCGCAAGCATTCTGCCCGGTCCATGTTCCAGCTGTAGGCCGAGGTCACCTAGGTGACCTAAGGGTTGTCGGTATTCGGGCCGTGAGCCCAGGTCACTTAGGTGACCTTAAAGGATGTCTGGTTCGGTGGGGAGGTCTGGGAATGGTAGCTCCCAGACCTCGTGGTCATTATCAGGAATTGTTAAGTCCGGTGTTGGTGTCGTAATCAGTGGTTGTCTCGTCCGGTGGTTTAGCCCTCTCACCCGTCGCGTCGTCCTCATCGTCGCAGTCGTCATCCGCATCGGGCCGCGAAGACGGTGACCGCAGGAGCTCCCGAGGCAGGGAACGTCCATCGGGTGGTCGTGCATGGAGTGGTCATCTTTGCGTGGACTTTTGTCGCATGGTAAGATGATAATAGATGGCGCTTTTTAATGTCATCCTATTCCTGTAGGATTAACAAGATTTAGCAGCCCATATGTATAAGGAATAAATGTACCAAATATTATTGATATTGGTTCAGCGGATTCGCCGTGAAAGAGTAACAAACATACATCCATACTCACAAACTTTTGCATTTATAATATAAATAGGATAGGATTAACGTATTTATAAAAATATTGTTGTTATAAAATATTAAATATTGTTATAATAATAATATTTCGGTTATGAAGTTATCTTATTTTATGAATGCTGTTCATGCAAAATATGGCTCATTGGCGCAAAGCATTTGTTTTCTAATATAGCACAGTTTGTCAATAATAAACGAAATAAAAATACTTTTATTTCAATTAAATCTAGCTAGCTAGATCGATTTATCACCCTCAAAACCCTATACATAGAGTTTTATGAAAATCGTTGCAGCGTTTCCGAAATTCCAACTATAAACGTAACGTAAACGGATATTACAAGAGGTCGCTGCTATTGTGCGTTTTGCGAGTGCAGCTGATGGATATCGAACTCACCACGCCAGAAAGCAATTATAGAGTTCCCTGTCATCGAACGTCCTACAAACACAGCCGATGGCGTGCTCGGCGTAACGCGCAACAAATGGAGGTCTCGATGGCGGACGGAACAAGTGGAACAACGGAAGAACAAGCCGTCTTCTGATGTGACGATTGCATTAGGATATGGCATTAAATACGAGTGCGGGAATACAAGCTGATTTATAGTTTAGTTTATATTAATCACTTCTGGCCCTTTTTTAACAATATATATTTTTATACAAGATTATCTCATTTAAATATTAAAAGCAACAAAGACATGTGTTTAATTTAACATTTCAAATAACTTTTCGCAATTGTCATTAGTTATATTGGCAGCACTAAGCAATCTAACGTCAAACTAATATCAAATACCAACTGCTATATAAGTTCGCAGTCGACCAACTTCAGTATTCCAGGATTATGTGGCCACGCGTGTTGCTGTGGTTTATTAATGTTGAAACTTCACCTATGAACTATTGACTGTGGTGTAAATAAAGTTTATACGTCGTATATTAGTTGAGTTATTCGTCTGTATATTTCAATCAAGGAATAAATTTATATGGTGCACTACAAAAAAACGTTTATAGATTCATAAGATCTTTCATAATGTTTTCAGCTTAGTCTAATTACACTATAATTAAAAAACACCTATTTGTCTCAGCCTAGTTCGGTTTTTGTAATGATAAAAAAGGCAATCAAAAAGAAGAAAAAGAGCTATTAAGAAAAGAGATCCCAACTGAGCTATTACAACTTTGCAAATGACAGCAAAATTAACTTTTGCATTCTATTCTATATTTTAGCATTTTTCTATGCCTGAAAACAGGCACAAAATACATTTTTCAAAAATGAAATCCAGCTAAATCGATTTATTTCCCTCGAAACCCCTACATACTGTTTCATAAAAATCGTTGAAGCCATTTCCGAAATTCCGATTATATCAACAGAATATTCAGATTAACTACTTTTAAAAATAAAAGGATACCACACGGTGGGTCAATTTACCTTAGTCTTTTTACTACACCTCGGTAAAAAATGAGGGTGGTTTATTCTACTTAGCTGGAAACCACACGGCAGGTCGACATGGTCTATTCTACTTAGCCGGTACCATACGGCGGGTCGACTTACCTTAATAGAGTGGTGCGCAATTATCAAAAATTAAAAATTTAAATAATCTTAATATTTAAATGAGTTAATCTTGTGTATATATGTTTATATGTTTTCCGAATCTCGGCAACGGCTCCAACGATTTTCCTGAAATTCAGCATGTAGGAGGTTTTGGGGGAGAAAAATTGATCTAGCTAGGTTTTATGTAAAAAAAATATTGTTTTATCCCTATTTTTGGGCATTAAAAAACACTAACATTTATATTGAATTGAATTTTCGCCATCAACTGTCAAGTCCACGTAGCTTATTCGGTTAGCGGGCAGCCTCGAGAAATGTGAGTGACGATGATCGATCCCAACTAAATAATTGTTTTTTTTCTTATTTTAAAGTTTTTTTTGTAAAAAAATTACCGAGCGAAGCTCGGTCACCCAGATATTACTATATTATTAGTACTTTTTTTTTTTTTTTTTTTTCACAAAAAAAAAACCCCTTATGGTTACCTGTCCCCGTACTAACTTCACTACATATTATAAAACAAAGTCCATATTTCCGTATGTACGCATAAAACTTTAAAACTACGCAACCGATTTTGATGCGGTTTTTTTTAATAGATAGAGTGATTCCAGAGGAAGGTTTGTACGTATAATAACATTCAATACGAAGTAGAGAAATACTGTAATTTTTGAGGTTTCTGTAAATAATTACATTTTTTTCCGCTTACATTGCAAACGCAGGCTAAACCCTACGAGATTTATCAAAATGATGCACTAAGTATTTGTACACCTTAAAAAGGTCTACAGAAAAGTCCGCGATGGTATATATCTATCTCTTATGGATAACCCACAATAGCAGTTTTTTTCATTTACTTTTTACGAAAAATGATGCCTTATGTTCAAAGCAATTTTTATACAATACAGCATTAATCCTTATCCAATTGAGTACCTTTAATAAATTGTTGATTTAATATAGATCAATATGGCCGTTTACAGCATGCAATTTAAGTGAACATTTTCGGAGATATTACAGATTTAAAATGCCGTGAGGACGCCGCGCTTCACCCTATAGCACTTCGAATCTTTTAGAGTTTGTTTAAAGACATTCTGTAATTAATTGTAAAAATAAAATACATAGGTAAAATTTAAAAGTAAATAAGTAAAAATGTACTATATGAGTTTAGATATTCCAAAGATAGCAGGGAATCGTCTTGGTATAGGGAGAGGAAATTGTTTTTCTCCAAATTTAACGCATGCGGGCCACGGGCAGTAATGAATAAATCAAAACTACTGGATCGATTTTAACCATTTTTGTTACACTGACTGACATGGGATATATATTTTATACCCGTGCGAAGCAAGGGCAGGCCGCTAGTATTTGATAAATTATTAAATACTACTCATTAATGTTAAAGAACATCTATTACTAATGAATTCATTAGAAAACGTACCTTATAATGCAATCACAATTAGCACATATCTATTTTTGTATTAATTGCAGTCAAGTTCTTTACTCCGCATTTCTTATCATTATCAGGTCATTGTTGAACGGAAAATTGAAGTCATAACACGTCTGGCGAAGAGTTAATATTAAATTGAAATAGTTTAGTGAGTTTAGTTTTTAAATTGTTATTAGTTATAATGACTTCATCATCTTCCTGCCCTTATCCCACTCTAAGTGGGGTCGGCACAACATGTCATAAACATGTCACATGATTTCGCTACGTATTTTACGACCTGCCGCCTGATGTCAACTTATCTCAGTCGTATTTGACGACACCTCTATAAGAAAGAGGGTGGTCTCTCCTTCTTAACCGGATACCACACGGTGAGTCACTTACCTTAGTCGCCTTTTACGACACCTCGGTAAGACAAGAGTGTGGTACTATCCTATTCAGCCGGATACAACAAGGTGTATAAGTTATAATGGCTTTTTTGTCTTTATTAGAACAACCATTTATATCAATTTAATTGATAAATATTTCTGTTCGTGACGTCATTTTATATATTAACCTATTGTTGTGAAATTCTTGTTTGTGAGTGGAATTGTTTATAAGTTTAATATTATTTGTTAATGTGTTTATTTTTTTAATATGTAAAAGTAAGTAAGTAGCGGCCTGTTACTATCCCACTGCTGGGCATAGGCCTCTTCTCTCCGTTATTGGAGAGAAGGATTGGAGCTAAGACCTACCACGATGCTCCAATGCGGATTGGTAGGTTACACATATCTCCAGAATTCTCTGGAGATATGCAGGTTTCCTCACGATGTTTTCCTTCACCGAAAAGCGTGTGATAAATTGCAATTATCAATTAGACACATAAGTTTTAATAGAAAAACTCATTGGTGTCTGCCCGGGTTTGAACCCATGATCGTCTCTAGAGATTCACACGGTGGCACCGCTAGGCCATCACAGCACTAGTTTATTTTTTTAATATGTGTGATTTTAATTACAAATGTGTTGTAGTTTTAGGGAGAACAAGCTTTATGAATTGATGGAATAATAAAAAATAGATTGTATTATTGGGAAAAAATCGTAATGTGCTTATATTCAAATTCCAATTATTCTTTATTCAAATAAACTTGTAAACAAGTGCTTTTGAATCGTCAACTCTACTGCTGGTTCGGAAAGCTATTTCTACCGAAAAGCTAATTCTAAAGAGTCAGCGATAAATTCATCGTTTGCTGTTTTCCTAATATAATTCTTATAAATAGTTACATTTAGTCTTTACTATCTTGTACAGGGTAGATGAGTAGCTATAAAATAAAATAAAAACTTCAAAAAAAAAGAAAAAAATATTTGGGTAAAAATATTAGGGTATAAAAAATAGGTGGGGATCGATTCTAGGTATTTTCATTTCTCAAGACCGCCCTTTCCCCAAGAGGTACGCCGACTTGTCAATTTACGGCAAAAATAGTGTTTTATATTAATGTAAATTTTATTATTTTTTTTAATGGACATAAACAGGGATAAAACAATTTTTTTGAAATAAAACCTAGCTAGATTGATTTTTCTCCCCCAAAATCCCTACATGCTGAATTTCAGGAAAATCGTTTCCGAGATTCAATAAATATATTTATATACTGGACTGGCCCGTTGGCAGAGTCGCAGTGGGTAGGGTCACTACTGCCTGCTTTTGCACGTGTTTCGGGTTCGATTCCCGCCGAGAACAAACATTTTCTATAAATCAATTTATTTATCTTCGAATCTGGGTGTATATATGTATTAAAGTATATATATTTTTTTAAATATATAAGTATATATTCACCAGTTGTCTGTCAACCATAACACAAGTATTAAGTTACTTACTTTTGAGGACGGACGGCCGTGTGTGTAAGTGTCCCATATATTTCTTTATTATTATTTATTATATATACAATATATTTATATATGAACATACAAGATTAGTAGCTGTGGTAGCCCAGCGGTAACACCGTGCGCCTCTTTTGAGGAGGTTTAGGGATCAAACCCCGGGCAGGCACCAATGAGTTTTCTAGTGAAACTTTGTGTCTAATTGAAAATTGCAATTTATCACACGCTTTTTGGTGAATTCTGGAGATATGTGTAACCTACCAATCCGCATTGGAGCAGCGTGGTAGGTCGTAGCTCCAATCCTTCTCTCCAAAAACGGAGAGAGGAGGCCTATGCCCAGCAGTGGGATAGTAACAGGCCGTTACTTACTATACAAGATTATATCATTTAAATTTTAAAGATATAGTGAAGTTGTATTTCAGATAATTTGCCTGTTATGGATTCAGAGCGCCAGCCTTTATTAAATCCTAGGACTTTAAATAACCGGAATAAAGTATATAGGTAAGTTGTTTTTATGAGACGCAAGTTTTTAAAAGCATATTGCGATGTCTAAAAAAGTAAGGAAATCAGTAGAAAAGCTACCAGATAATATTGAAATCAATTTTTTGGTGGTATCCTACTGAGTAGAATAGACCACCCTCTTTCTTATCGAGGTGTCGTAAAAGGCGGCTTGCGTAAGTCGACCCGCCGTGTGGTATCCGGCTGAGTAGAATAGTACCATTCTCATTTCTTACCGAGTTGTCGTAAAGAGCGACTAAGGTAAGTTGACCCACCGTGTGGTATCCGGTTTAGTAGAATAGACCACCCTCTTTCTTATCGAGGTGTCGTCAAATACGACTTGGGTAAGTCGACCCGCCGTGTGGTGTTCGGTTGATTAGAATAGACCACCCTCTTTCTTACCGAGGTGTCGTAAAATACGACTAAGGTAAGTTGACCTCAGGCCGACGGCCAGTCGTAAAATACACATGTGACTGCATATTTATAGCATGTTGTGCTGGCCCCACTTAGAGTGGGATAAGGGCAGGAAGATGATGAAGTCATTATAACTAATAACAATTTTTGTTTTTTCTTCTGCGTAACTATTTATATAAATACAGTTCTTATATTCTGTACATTACTATAATTTGTGTACTTGTATGCAAATGAAATTGACGAAAATCAACACCCTATGCCAAATCTTTCTAAGCTGGTATAGCCTGGTACTTTACCCAGATCCCGCTTGACGTTGAGTTTTGGGACATATAATATGAATGTGTAATAAATTTTTTGATATTAAATTAAGTATTAAAATTTTAATTATTTATAGAAATAGGCGTTACTTTGCGGAGGTCCATAATACAAAATTAATGAGAATATTATTTTGCTATAATCCGCGATAAAAGAAAATATATGTAATGCTAAATGTAGAGTGTACTATTCGTTCTCATACCTGATACATGCAGAGTTTGTAAGAACTCATGCACTACCCGACGCCGATGGCACAACAATACACAAGCACTGCACACATTCACCACCACAATCTCAACAATCGTTTCGCCCCGTAACCGAAGCATCGTCAGGATGTAGACTCCACGACAAAATCGCAAAGCCAATTTACTTTGTCAGGGGCTTTGCGATTTTGTCGTGGAGTCTCTCTTCTGTAGGGTTTGTTAATAAATAATTGTAGCTGCTTGACGAAGCTACAAATACGTTACATTTGTTTACCTATTATTACCTATAAAAAACCTATAAAAGCTGTGATGGCCTAGCGGTGCGACTGTGTGAATCTCTAGAGACGATCATGGGTTCAAACCCGGGCAATGAGTTTATCTATTAAAACTTATGTGTCTAATTGATAATCGCAATTTATCACACGCTTTTCGGTGAAGGAAAACATCGTGAGGAAACCTGCATATCTCTAGAGAATTCTGGAGATATGTGTAGCCTACCAATCCGCATTGGAGCAGCGTGGTAGGTCTTAGCTCCAACCCTTCTCTCCAAAAATGGAGAGTGGAGGCCTATGCCCAGCAGCGGGATAGTAACAGGCTGTTACTTACTTACCTATAAAAACCAACATACCATATACCTAGTACCTGAAATGCCATTACCAGGAAATAGGAAAGGGAGTGAATAATAAGCATTGGTATGTCGTTCATATACTTCTTTCCCTATTTCCTGGTAATGGTATTTCAGGTACTAGGTATATGGTATGTTGGTTTTACAGGTAATAATAGGTAAACAAAGGTAACGTATTTGTAGCTTCGTCAGGCTACATAATAATATAATAAATATATGAGACACACACACGGTCGTCCGTCCCCAAAGTAACTTAATACTTGGGTTATGGTAGACAGACAAGTGGTGAATATATACTTATATATTGACGTGACAACGTCTTAAATTAGGTTGCGGCTTGGAGTCACTCATGAAAAAGTGTAACGCCCGCTCACGTCTGTTTCGATGAGTCACCGAACGAAAGAGGCCCGCCGGATTGGCGAATGCCTTGCGTCTCTCTCCTACTCCAATCCATCATATTTAAAAAAACGTTGTCACGTAAAATCTTTGCTCGTAAAACCGACTTTACAGGCAACCGTTTATTTTTAAATACATACTTAAATACAAATATACACCCAGTTAATCTCCAGTATTTTAATGTCACAAATTTCAGAACTCTTGATAAGGAAGAGGTTATTGCCGTGCAACTGGCTCTACCCTGGCGAAGAGCAAGATTCTGTTTGGTGCTGGTATTTTGGGGTACCATGGCTGTGGTGCTATCTATTGTTGCCAGGATGCTGATGCAGCACACTTGCCCCAGGGTCCTGCTTCAAGCACCTCCCGTGCCTCCAGTGCATATGTCTTTCGGACCTTTGATGGCGCATTAAATTATGAATAAACTTACTATTGACAGAATTTCGCTATTGTATATTTTATTTTAAATTTAATAATGGTTTTTAAGTTCGGAGTTACTGAGGTGTCGTAAAAGGCAACTTGGGTAAGTATACCCACCGTATGGTATCCAGATGAGTAGAATAGACCTTCGACATTTCTTACCGAGGTGTCGTAAAACAGGACTAAGGTAAGTTGACCCGCCGTCTGGTTTCCGGATGAGTAGAATAGACCTTCGACATTTCTTACCGAGGTGTCGTAAAAGGAGACTAAGGCAAGTTGACCCGCCGTCTGGTTTCCGGATGAGTAGAATAGACCTTCGACATTTTTTACCGAGGTGTCGTAAACGGCGAGTAAGGTATTTTGACCCGCCGTGTGGTCTCCCGCTGAGTAGAATAGACCCCTTGGATTTCTTACCGAAGCTACTAAGGTAAGTTGATGTCAGGCAGGCGGCCGGTACGTAAAATACCAAGCTAAGTCATGTGATAACACGTCGTACCGTCACCTCTTAGAGTGGGAGAAGGGAAGAAGAATTTATAATAAATTTGAAGAAAATTTTTAAATATATATTTCAAGTCAAATCTAATTATTATTGTCACATTTTCATCATCTTCCTGCCCTTATCCCACTCTTAGTGGGGTCGGCACAACATGTTATAAACATGCTGTCACATGATTTAGCTGAGTTTTTACGAGCGGCCGGCTGCCTGCTGTCAACTTACCTTAGTCGTATTTTACGACACCTCGGTAAGAAAGAAGGTTGTCTATTCTACTCAGCCGGATACTACACGGCGGGTCGACTTACCTTAGTCTCCTTTTACGACACCTCGGTAAGAAATGAGGGTGGTACTATTCTATTCAGCCGGATACCATACGGCGAATAATGAAAATTTAATATTGCAGATAAACTTTTCATGCGCGACGCAATTTGTTACAGCGCCATCTAACGTAAGAATTGAAACAAAATAAAACATCCTAATTACTGTATAGTAATTTATTTAAAACATTTTTAAACATATACAAAATATATATCATCGGCTATATTTAACTTACTCTATGTAGAAATATAAAAAATATCACTTAATACTAAATCTTAGTTACATTAAATTATTAATCTGTGAAATAACTTACATGGGAATTGTTAGTGACCTTATAATATGTTTTAATTTTTATATTTTTTAGTCATTATTGCATGAATTTTGAAAAATTAGTACAAAATAAAGTGTAAACTTATACATGTTTTAATTTCTATATTTTGTAATCATTTATGGCATTTTTGGAAAATTAGTACAAATATATATATAAAAAAGCTGTGATGGCCTAGCGGTGCGACCGTGTGAATCTCTAGAGACGATCATGGGTTCAAACCCGGGCAGACACCAATGAGTTTTTCTAATAAAACTTATGTGTCTAATTGATAATTGCAATTTATCACACGCTTTTCGGTGAAGGAAAACATCGTGAGGAAACCTGCATATCTCTAGAGAATCCTAGGGATATGTGTAACCTACCAATCCGCATTGGAGCAGCGTGGTAGGTCTTAGCTCCAACCCTTCTCTCCAAAAATGGAGAGAGGAGGCCTATGCCCAGCAGTGGGATAGTAACAGGCCGTTACTTTTTTTTTTTTTTAGTACAAATATTAATTGTACAATGCTTCCGTGATCGTTTGTCCATCGCGGTGACATTGTAGAGATATTTAGAAATAAAGTTATTATACTAGTTGACTGGCCCGTTGGCGCAGTGGGTACACTGCCTTCTGCTCCGCGGGTCGCGGGTTCGATTCCTAACGATGGCCAACATTTCCTATAAATGAATTTGTTGGTCTTTGAGTCTGGGTGTATATATTTATTTAGGCATATATTTTAAATATATCCGCCGTGTGGTATCCGGCTGAATACAATCGTACCACCCTTATTTTTTACCGAGGTGTCGTAAAAGGCGACTAAGGTAAGTCGACCCGCCGCGTGGTATCCGGCTGAGTAGAATGGACCAACCTCATTTCTTACCGAGGTGTCGTAAAAGGCGGCTAAGGTAAGTCGACCCGCCGTGTGGTATCCGGCTGAATACAATCGTACCACCCTTATTTTTTACCGAGGTGTCGTAAAAGGCGACTAAGGTAAGTCGACCCGCCGCGTGGTATCCGGCTGAGTAGAATAGACCAACCTCATTTCTTACCGAGGTGTCGTAAAAGGCGGCTAAGGTAAGTCGACCCGCCGTGTGGTATCCGGCTGAGTAGAATAGTACCATTCTTATTTCTTACCGAGGTGTCGTTAAAGGCGACTAGGGTAAGTCGACCCGCCGTGTGGTATCCGGCTGAGTAGCATAGTACCATTCTTATTTCTTACCGAGGTGTCGTAAAAGGCGACCAAGGTAAGTCGACCCGCCGTGTAGTATCCCGTTAGTAGAATAGAGCACCCTCTTTCTTACCGAGGTGTCGTAAAGGGCGACTTAGGTAAGTCGACCCGTCGTGTGGTATCCTGCTGAGTAGAATAGTACCACCCTCATTTCTTACCGAGGTGTCGTTAAAGGCGACTAAGGTAAGTACTTCTACTTACCTTACTTCTACTCAGCCGGATACCACACGGCGGGTCGACTTACCTAAGTCGCCTTTAACGACACCTCGGAAAGAAATGAGGTTGGTACTATTTATTCTATTTCGCCGGATACCACACGGCGGGTCGACTTACCTTAGTCGCCTTTTACGACACCTCGGTAAGAAATGAGGGTGGTCTATTCTACTCAGCCGGATACCACACGGGGGGTCGACTTAACTTAGTCGCCTTTTACGACATCTCGGTAAGAAATGAGGGTGGTCTATTCTACTCTACCGGATACCACACGGCGGGTCGTCTTACCTTAGTCGCCTTTTACGACACCTCGGTAAAAAATGAGGGTGGTACTATTCTATTTCGCCGGATACCACGCGGCGTTTCCCTCGTATTATTGATTGTGACAATCATTTACAGGCCTATGGGTTCCCTACTATGGTATGATAACTTTTTAACTGTGCGTAAGTACTGGGGCACTATTACTTGCCCCATATACGTAAAACCAGAGATTCCACAAGCAGCAACTCTACAACTCTATGAGCTTCGAAGTGTCTGTGGAACGCATCCAAGGCCTTTACAGCTGGTGACGTCAATTTTTCGTAATAAATATTTGTTATCACAAATAATTTGTTCGTATGGCATATACAATTTAAGTCCGCGGGATTCCCTGCGAGAGAAGTTTAAGGAAATAGGTATTCTGACATTTGCCTCACAGTATATTTTAAGTAATTTAATTTTTGTATATAATAATATAAAGAATTATAAAACAATAGGCGATGTATATAATAGACAAAGTAGGAACTATAACTACTATAAGCTTGCGGCCCCTGCTTTGCGCCTTGAAAAAGTACGTAAGTCGTTTGTGGGTTTGGGTATAAGATTCTATAATAAAATTCCACAATCAATTTTAACTTTGCCATTACAGCAGTTTAAAAACACTATTAAGGAGAGGCTGATACAGAAAGCCTACTATACTGTTGAGGATTATTTAGACGATAAAAATGCTTGGATATAAATATTGTTCGACCCTGTACAAGATAGAAACATTAAATGTAACTAGCATTAAGAATTGTATTTTTAAAAAGAGCAACCGCCGAGTTTCTTGCTGGCTCTTCTCGGTAGGAACAGCTTTCCGAACCAGCAGTAGAGTTAACGATTCAAAAGCACTTGTTTACAAGTTTATTTGAATAAAGAATATTTTGAATTTGAATTTGAATTTCAATTTGTATATAATACAAATATCAAGTAATTAAACGGCACAAAGAATCCGGTATAGAGTATAGAGCGAAGAGTTGAGTCTCTTCTGGACTCCTGCTTTGGTTGCACTGCTTCGCCATTACCGTCAGCTCTCTGAGGGCGTCTTCTAGAATATTCTGACTTTTGACGTATCTGGAATTCAAAATAAATTCAAATTCAAAATATTCTTTATTCAAATAAACTTGTAAACAAGTGCTTTTGAATCGTCAACTCTACTGCTGGTTCGGAAAGCTGTTCCTACCGAGTAGAGCCAGCAAGAAACTCGGCGGTTGCTCTTTTAAAAATATAATTCTTAATACTATTTACATTAAGTCGTTACTGTCTTGTACAGGTTCAAAGAGAGCTATATCCACACATTCTTATCTTCCAAATAATCTTCAAGAGTATAGTAGGCTTTCTGTATCAGCCTCTTTTTAACAGTGGTTTTTAAACTGATGTAATGGCAAAGCTGAAATATAAATAAAAAATGTTAAGCTAAATATTGTCCATTAAACTGGTCGCTAGTGCACGTGCACTCAACGTTTTGTCTCTCTCGCACTTGTTTTTAGGCTTTATGTCAATTATAAATTGTCATTACATTATTTATATTAATTAATACGTAGGAGTGTGAATTATATTTTAAGATACAATTAACCCTTCTATATCACTGTTTTTAGGTTCATAGAAAATGTAGTATTGTGTGAAATTGTGTTGTTTGCTTTTTTCATGCTTTTTTCCCTTCAAAAGACTTTTTATTTTTACGTGACATGGTTTCAGGGGGAGAATGTCTTAAAGACGAAAAAAATCTTTCCGTGGACGTAGGGCGTCGACTAATAGGGGGAAAATTTTGTGTTCAATTCAGTGTTCAATTTTACGGGCAATGCATCATACAAGCAAGCAGTTAGTTAGTTATACATTAATTGTGGGAACCATTTTTGTTTCATGATCTCAAGTTGTTCAACACACCGTGTGGTATCCGGCTGAAAAAATAGTACCACCCTCATTTCTTACCGAGGTGTCGTAAAAGGCGATTAAGGTAAGTCGACCCACCGTGTGGTATCCGGTTAAGTAAAATAGACCAACCTCATTTCTTATCTAGGTGTCGTAAAAGGCGATTAAGGTAAGTCGACCCACCGTGTGGTATCCGGTTAAGTAAAATAGACCAACCTCATTTCTTATCTAGGTGTCGTAAAAGGCGATTAAGGTAAGTCGACCCACCGTGTGGTATCCGGTTAAGTAAAATAGACCAACCTCATTTCTTACCGAGGTGTCGTAAAAGGCGACTAAGGTAAGTCGACCCGCCGTGTGGTATCCGGCTGAGTAGAATAGACCAACCTCTTTCTTATGGAAGTGTCGTAAAATACGACTAAGGTAAGTTGACGTCAGGCAGGCGGCCGGTCGTAAAAACACAGCCAAATCATGTGACAGCATGTTTATAACATGTTGTGCCCCTTGGAGTGGGATAAGGGCAGGAAGATGATGAGTTCTGAAGATATACTCACGTATCATAAACCGGTTGGAACGCGTTATGAAGGCACTGTATATCGATCGGCATACTGAGGTTCGCAGCTAGTGATCTCACGCAACTCGCCTCGCATGCCAATGCTAGCACGTTCACGCGGACCCGACTCAATACTGTCAGGAGACCGAGGTTCACTAAGATTGAGGTAATTTGGGTATTAATCTGTGGAAAAGAAGTACATTTAATATTTAGTACCTGGTTGAACGAGCCATGCTCGTTAATTTTTTTACAAAATAAATTTATTTATTTATTTGTAAAAAATCCACAGCTATTATTATGACTAAATTACCCTTGTAACACAACGTACTAGGAACACCTGATTCCACACTCAAAACTAGATGACGCCACTCGTCGTTTGCTCCGCGCTATCGAAATGCTTTCATAGTAATATACGAAGTCCCCATACATTATGATATTAGATCGTCATCGCCATCAGTTCCTAGACTTTCACAGTGCATCCTACTGGAACTATACACCTTAACGCTACTGAGACGGTCCATCCTTCGACACGTCCATACCTGGACTGCTGTGAGGGACCCGTTGTTAATCAGTGATACTCTATGTATAAGTGACGATTAAACTCTTGCACTTGTCACCTGTCCCCTTTCCCCCATCCGTCGGGTTATCGCCTTACACTCTTAACATAAAATATTGACATAAGCCATTAAGGATTACATTTCTTAGATTAAACATTGTAGACATTGGGTCAAACTATGTAGGTAATAGACATACAGTCAAATTGGGTAACTTTGAATTTACGGGTAACATTGAATAAAACGACTAAAATAATTATTATTTTTTTTTTCAATATCTGTAACCTGATTTAAAACTGATAACTGAGTGAAATGAAAATACTAAATGTTCTAGTTGTCAAATGTCATTTAAAATTTATAGTTTTGAAACAAATTTTGACAGTTTTTCAAAATTTTCTGTTCGCTGTCTTTTAGCAGTGAAAAGTATGTGAGTTACATTTCCGATTTAATTACAGAAAAGGTGTGTAAAACACATGATTTTCGGTTTCTAATGATCAATTGTACGTTGAAATTATACTTTTTCACATAATTTCATGATTTTGCATCGTTTTATATCCATTTACTGGGAAATTTGTGGACCACCCCTATTTTTAGTTAAATATGGGTAACTTTGAACGGTTCAAAGATACCCAATTGCATTATCTTAGTTTATGGGTACATTGACAAAGAGTTATTGATTTCTAAAAAATATTTTCGAGTACATATTTTAGTACATACAGTAATTACAATAGAATTATTTTGCTATAATCCACGTTAATTAAAAGAATCTATGTATTGCTAAACGTATAAAGCAGGCAACATTCACATACCTTATACCTACATGCAGGAGGAGTCACCACACGTATCGTAATAAAATCCAATCCGGTGCTTTAACAAGGATGAAAGCTTAGCTGTATAGCTCTGATAGCCCTGCGGTAACAACTTCGGACTCTTTCGAAGAGGTCGCAGGTTCAAACCCAGGGCAGGCATCAATGAGTTTCTATTAAAACTTATGTGTCTAATTGTGAATTACAATTTATCACACGTTTTTCGGTGAAGGAAAACATTGCGAGGAAACCTACGTACCTCTAGAGAATTATGGGGATATGTGTAACCTACTTATCCGCATTGGAGCAGCAAGGTAGGTCTTAGCTCCAATCCTTCTCTCCAAAGACGGAGAGAGGAGGCCTATGGTCAGAAGTGGGATAGTAACAGGTCGTTACTCGCGGTCATGGTTTCCAAAAAAGGAATTTATTATTATTAAAAAAGAAAACATCGTTTTCATCTTAAAAGAGCATAAAATAACAAAAAATAAATAAAATGTACATTGAAGATGACATCTCATTCATGGAATGGGGTGAATTATTTTTCAAATTCTCTTGCCAACCATTAATGTTTTGATCTCATTTGAATGGTAATTGATTATAGAATTTTTTATTTAGGTTTGATTTTTAATAAATATTTACAATTACAAATAAATATGTATTCGTTACAAAAAAAAAATCTACCCATATGTTGCTAATATTTAGTAAATGGCATTTTTAAGTAAACGGTTGGCTGTTAAGTATGACAAGTTGACTTTATTTGACAGATTTATCTTTCATTCATTCAGAACATAAGTATAATTTTACCCATGATACGAAAATTCTGTGAATTTAAGGATTTTTAGTTTTCGAAATAATTCGGTTCAGAGTTACCCAAAACTCAAGGTAGCTTTGAACACGCACAAAAGTTTTTTTTTTTTCATTTCCTTTCTAGTTACTCAGTAATACAGTTAGTTATTCTAAAACTCGGTATAAAAGAACACTCATTATTCATCAAAACCTTAAATAAGGTCATCCTATTTTTTTATATTTTGAAAAATCTGAAAAAGTCATTCAAAGTTACCCAATTTGACTGTAATATTATTAATAAATTTAAATTGAAAAACAAAAACAATTTTTTTTTGGTTGAACATTATTATTTAATTTAAATTAAAGTTAACAAATCAAGAAAAATAAATATGTAAACAAATTTATGTATGATGGTGTTATGTTGTGTTATGTTATGTTGTTATAAAAAAGAAACTTAAAAGAAAATGAAAATTATTATGTACTAGGGGATGGATACTAGATATTTACATTTCTCAAGACCGTCCGTTCCCCGAATCAGCTACGCTGACTTGACAGTTCATGGCAAAAATTCAATTCAATATAAATTATAGTATTATTTAATGCCTAAAAACAGGGAGAAAACGAATTTTTTTTTACATTCCATTACAACCTAGCCGCCGTGTGGCTTCCGGCTGAGTAGAATAGACCACCCTCATTTCTTACCGAGGTGTCGTAAAAGGCGACTAAGGTAAGTTGACCCACCGTGTGGTATCCGGTTGAGTAAAATAGACCACCCTCTTTCTTACCGAGGAGTCGTAAAATACGACTAAGGTATGTTGACGTCAGGCAGGCGGCCGGTCGTAAAATACGTAGCCAAATCATATGACAATATGTTTGTAACATGTTGTGCCGACCCCACTTAGAGTGGGATAAGGGCAGGAGGATGATGATTACATTACAACCTAGCTAGATCGATTTTTCTCCCTCAAAACCCCTGAATTTCAGGAAAATCGTTGGAGCCGTTTCCGAGATTCCGAAAATATATATATATATACATACAAGATTCCATCATCTTCCTGCCCTTATCCCACTCTAAGTGGGGTCGGCACAACATGTTATAAACATGCTGTCACATGATTTGGCTGCGTTTTTACGACCGGCCGCCTGCCTGACGTCAACTTACCTCTGTCGTATTTTACGACACCTCGGTAAGAAAGAGGGTGGTCTATTTTACTAAACCGGATACCACACGGTGGGTCAATTTACCTTAGTCGCCTTTTACGACACCTCGGTAAGAAATGAGGTTGGTCTATTCTACTCAGCCGGATACCACACGGCGGGTCGACTTACCTTAGTCGCCTTTTACGACACCTCGGTAAGAAAAGAGGGTGGTACTATTCTATCAAGCCGGATACCACACGGCGTATATACATACAAGATTAACTTATTTAAATATTAAAGATACGGTAAACGGCCATATTGATCTATATTAAATCAAAAATTTGTTTAAGGTACTTAATTGGATAAGGATTAATGCTGTATTGTTTAAAATTGCTTAGAAAACAACGCATTATTTTTTGTAAAAAGTAAATGAGAAAAAATGTAATATGTGTTATCTATAAGAGATAGACATATACTATCGCGGATTTTTTTGTAAACCTTTTGTAAAAATACTTAGTACATTATTTTCTGATATTATATTGAGTTCAGCCTGCGTTTGCAATGTAAGCGGAAAGAAATGTAATTATTTACATCACATTAATAATCTCAAAAATTACAATATTTCTCTACTCCATATTGAATGTTATTATACATATAAATCTTCCTCTTTAATCACTCTATCTATTAAAAAAAACCACATCAAAATCTGTTGCGTAGTTTAAAGATTTAAGCGTATATAGGGATATAGGGACATAGGGACAAACAGAGAAGTGACTTTGTTTTATACTATGTAATGTAATGAAAATTTATAATTAAACTAAACGTAATTTAGGTATCTTACTTGTACTTCACATTGTCTTTTTGTAGTTTTTATAATTTTCTCGCTCTCTGTAATGAAGGTGATTGCTATTGATGGACTGTTCGACTTCTCGCCTTCCGGCCAACTTATAGTTCTATTGCCTGTGGAGAAAAAAAAGGTTTTAATATATTATGTATACTAATATATAAAGTTGAAGAGTTTGTTTGTTTGAAATATTCTTTCAGTGTGAGATAGTCCATTTACACAACATCACGCTAAGATGAATAGGAGAGGAGCAGCAATAATAATAATTATTAAAAATTTAAAGCTTTCCTTGCGTGCGATGCGTAAACGGTAATAGTTATTAAAAAATCATGTATTACAAAATGATTCCCCTCTAAAACTTCTAAATAAAAGTCCGCAACAGCATATGTCTAGCTTTTAAGGTTGACCATTTTTATAGTCATCAAAAGACAATATTACGGTTAATCTTTACACGCGGGCGGAGACGCTGGCGATTGCCAGGTATAATATATTGAGAAACACTTTTCAATTTGTTTTAACGCCGTGTGGTATCCGGCTGAATAGAATAGTACCAACCTCATTTCTTACCAAGGTGTCGTAAAAGGCGACTAAGGTAAGTCGACCCGCCGTGTATCCGGCTGTGTAGAATAGACCAACCTCATTTCTTACCGAGGTGTCGTAAAATATGACTAAGGTAATAAATAAATAATTATTTAATAGTAAATTCCTTACCGCAATCGGGATTTCTTATTATATCCGGATTCAATTTCTGCTTCACAAACTCCACCACTTCTGTAGCGTTCATTTTAAATTCTCGTACGCTGGAAGATTATTATGTAACAATAAATATTCTTTGCACCATATTCTAAAATTAATTAAAAAATAATCGTAATTTGGTACTATGCTTTAACTGTATGAAAGTTAAATATATATGAAGATCATCATCTTCCTGCCCTTATCCCACTCTAAGTAGGGTCGGCACAACACGTTATAAACATGCTGTCACATGATTTGGCTGCGTTTTTACGACCGGCCGCCTGACTGGCGTCAACTTACCTCAGTCGTATTTTACGACACCTCGGTAAGAGGGTTGTCTATTCTACTAAACCGGATACCACACGGTGGGTACACTTACCTTAGTCGCCTTACGACACCTCGGTAAGAAATGAGGTTAATCTATTTATATGTAGATATCTATACTAATAAAGCTGAAGAGTTTTATTGTTTGAACGCGCTAATCTCAGGAACTGCTGGATCGATTTGAAAAAAATTTTGAGTGTAAGATAGTCCATTTATCGAGAAAAGCTATAGACTATATCACGCTAAGATAAATAGAAGAGGAGCAGCAATAAAAAATATAGCGATAACGGCAAAATTTAAAGCTTTCCTTGCGTGCGCTAAGTAAACGGTGAAAGTTATCCAAAAATTATCTTATTGCTTTATATATATTGTAGAAGAATGCATTTATGCAGTGTTTCTGGTACCCTAATTACTTATAAACATAATCAAAATAATAAAGAAAGATAAGGTTGGTATGTATAAATTAAATATTCTGGAAGATTTTAGGACAAAGCTTAATTAGTATGCGGAATATTATATATTATATTCCGAAATATTCCGCATAATATATTGGTGGTCTAATCTACTAAACCGGATACCACACGGTGGGTCAACTCACCTTAGTCGCCTTTTACGACACCTTGGTAAGAAATGAGGTTGGTCTATTCTACACAGCCGGATACACGGCGGGTCGACTTACCTTAGTCGCCCTTTACGACACCTCGGTAAGAAATGAGGGTGGTACTATTCTATTCAGCCTGATATATTTCGCCACACGGCGTAATATATTTCAAGCAAATGCGAAACGATACAAATTGGTGAAGCTAAAAGGGTTTCATATTGTTCTGAGTGAGTCGAATTGTACATAGTATGTGTGAAATAAAACGCAATAGCACGAATTGATAATAGACAAATGATGGAAGCAGCAAAGAATCTCTGTTCCAAATACTAAAAGTGCGTAAAACTTAATATTAAACTTACCAATCACCCTCCCAATACGAAACCAATACAGAAATACTGTCATGCACCAAAACCATAGGTGATTTGGTCAAATCGTGAGCATCCGCTGGATTTGCCGACCAACATAACGCAGAATGACCGCTGGCCCAGAACTCCTGAGCAATACTGGCGCGTTTAATCTCCGATCCATCCATTATGTTTTTTCCGTTGTAAACACAAACGCATATAGTGTTGCACTGTTAAAAAATCAATATAAGCTTTTACACGAACGAGTTTGAAATCTATACTAATATTAAAAGCTGAAGAGTTTGTTTGTTTGAACGCGCTAATCTCAGGAACTTGGACCGATTTCAAAAATTCTTTGAGCGTAAGATAGTCCATTTATCGAGGCTATAGACTATATAACATCACGCCAAGAATAATAGGAGAGGAGCAAATGTAATAGTAAAATTATTTTGCTATAATCCGCGATGAAGTAAAGTAGAAAATATATATAATGCTAAATGTAGAGTGGACAATCGGTTATCATACCTGATACATGCAGGATTCGTAAAAACACATGCACAAACCTCCACCACCGCCACCGCCACTCCACGACCAAAATCGAAACGATTGTTGAGTTTGTGATAGCGCCGCGTGGTATCCGGCTGAATAGAATAGTACCACCCTCTTTTCTTACCGAGGTGTCGTAAAAGGCGACTAAGCTAAGTCGACCCGCCGTGTGGTATCCGGTTGAGTAGAATAGACCAACCTCATTTCTTACCGAGGTGTCGTAAAAGGCGACTAAGGTAAGTCGACCCACCGTGTGGTATCCGGTTGAGTAGAATAGACCACCCTCTTTCTTACCGAGGTGTCGTAAAATACGACAGAGGTAAGTTGACGTCAGGCAGGCGGCCGGTCGTAAAAACGCAGCCAAATCATTTGACAGCATGTTTATAATATGTTGTGCCGACCCCACTTAGAGTGGGATAAGGGCAGGAGGATGATGATGTTGAGTTTGTGATAGTGCGTGTGTATTGTGGTGGACCAAAAGTTTTTTGTCATAGACTTTGTTCTCACCTCGCTGTTCTTCACCACAGGCGGTATTTCGATCTCCATATTTTTCAAAATAGCGGCCATCCTTTCCAACGACATTGAAAAGCCCACTGACGTACATTTCAAATCGGCGTTATTCTGTTCTCTTTCCACTCGTGCGACCTTCCAGAATTCTTCCACTAAGTTATCGTATCTGAAAAAGTGAGTTGTATTGCTCCGTGGATCGTGGGTTAGATTCCCGCCGAGGCCCAACATTTTATATAAATGCAATGCATTATGTACAATGTCCGCGAGGTGATTTATATAAATAATAATAATAAATAAATATATGGGACACTTACACAAGGTCATCCGTCCCCAGTAACTTAATACTTGTGTTATGGTAGACAGATAACTGGTTGAATATCTACTTGTATATTAAAAAATAATACATACTTAAATACAAATATACACCCAGGCTCAAAGACTAACATATTCATTTATAGAAAATGTTGGCCCTCGGCGGGAATCGAACCTGCGACCCGCGGAGCTGAGGGCAGGGTCACTACCCACTGCTCCAACGGGCCAGTAAATATAGTTAGGCTATAGAAGCTACAAAACAACTTATGTGATGCTACTGATGTAAATAATAGCGAATTTCACTTGATAAAAAAGGGCTAGCAAGAATGTAAGTAAAGTAAGTAACTGCCTGTTACTATCCCACTGCTGAGAATAGGCCTCTTCTCTCCGTTTTGGGAGAGAAGGATTGGAGCTAAGACCTACCACGCTGCTCCAATGCGGATTGGTAGGTTACACATATCCCCAGAACTCTCTAGAGATATGCAGGTTTCCTCACGATGTTTTCCTTCACCGAAAAGCGTGTGATAAATTGCAATTATCAATTAGACACATAAGTTTTAAGAGAAAAACTCATTGGTGTCTGCCCGGGTTCGAACCCGTGATCGTCTCTAGAGATTCACACGGTCGCACCGCTGGGCCATCACAGCTTTAATGTAACCGTATAAAATGTTGTGGATTTTTAATTTAAGCTTATTGGCTTGCTTTATCTAATAAATAATAAAGACGAGTTAAATCCTAACATAATCGGAACGAATTATATATGATAAGTATTTAAAAAAAAAATACGCAACCAGCTTTTACAAGGTGCGACTACCATTAAATTTTTGCAACTTGTTAGGAACAAGTCAGGGGAAAAAATTAGTTGAGCTTAAAGAAAAGCATTACCGGTACAGAAAAAAGGGCATTTTGTCCTTGTTCTTGGGCGTTAGAATGAGAAGTCTATCTTCTGTGTCTTAGCCGGAAGTATTGCTTAAAGGAGTATCTACCACGATCATCATATTGCTTCCGGTACAGTTAGTACTTATTATGGATTTCCTAAGACTAAAAAATCACTGATGTTTATAACAAATACCTGCCACCGACTGCAATCAGATCCCGCAAGCGATGTTTCGTGGTAGGACGATGCTCGTGTCTAACAACGTATATTTGCCAGAAAACACCACTGTGCTGCGTTGCGTTGTACGCCAGAAATGGAGCAACAGTAATTGGCACCTAACAACAAACGTGATCGTAAATACCTGTATCACAATACAACTTTTTAATCATAAAGATACACCTATACAACCCAAAGCTGGACTAAAGAGGTTAAAAGTCTACCTTAAAAAAAGGTTTCAATAAACGAGTCCGCGGCGACGCAACACGCACGCGCAATCGATGTTTGCGTTTTGGCGCTAACATTTGACATTTAAAAAATCTTTTCAATATTTAAACAAATTTGGTTTTTATTAATATTGCTTTACGTATTATAGTATGAGAGTAGATAAATTAATGTATGACACTGTCAATAACTTGGTCTTATAACATTCGTGTGATACTATAAAACTCGTGTTATAAGTACCCTTATTATGCAACAGTATCATAATCTACTATGACTTTAGAATATAATTTGTATTAGGTACTAGATTAGCACGACTGTAAAGAAGATTATTGTATCCGGCAATACTTACATCACAACCCAAAGCTACAGCTTGACTGCAAACAGCCTCAAGTTGTGTGATTGCTCTTTCCAACGTAGATCCCCATTTATTCCTGCACATCGAACCGACTAGTTCCCGCAAATACTTGATAGAAACGTCAGCTTCCATCAAGCGCTGCATGTTGTTTATATCACGGTTTGTTACGCACAGTGTGGTTAAATGGGTTTGCAGTTGCAAATTCGTTATGCGACCTAGAATATCAGATTATATATCAAACTAAAGTATTATTACTTTGTATGCGGCTGAGTAGTTATGACTGAGCATAGACCACCCTCATTTCTTACCGAGGTATCGGTAAAGGTGATAAAGGTAAGTTGAATCGCCGTGTTCTATGATAGATCACAGTCTTTCTTACCGTGTCATAAAAAGCGACTAAGGTAAGTTGATGTCAGGCAGGTCGTAAAATACCTAGCAAAATCATTGGACAACATGTTTATAATTTGTGCCATACCCCTTAGAGTAGGATAAGGGCAGGAGAATGATTATATCAGAGTAAGGTAAATAAGATGTCTAAGACCATCTATGGTCAGACCAAAGACCAGTCAGAGACCTCTGAATTCTGAATAATGATAAGTATTATTACAGGAAGTTGCGTGGACAATATACACCTTTTTCAAATGGAAGCAATGGTGATATAAGAAGGATATAGGAATATAAGAAGGGCTTTTAAAACTAGGCTTGTTGAAGTATCCAGCCTTTTCACTTTTGCGCAAAATGGTAGCCGGACTACGATCAAGCTAAAACCTTAATCAATTCTAACAGCTTTGGGCGCTAACTCACCAATCCCCAGAATAATAAAAAATTATAACCATATTATTCCCCTGATATATTCCATGTATCCCTCCATCATTTTAGAAAAAAATCCACAAAAATCTTAGTGTTCTTAGCTTAGTTCTATATTGAAGTGTAATCCTAATCAATTGTAAGTTGCATTTTAGTTAAATAATTATTATTGTATTGTTCAGCTCCGCGGGTCGCGGATTCGATTACCGCAGAGCCAACATTTTGTATAAATGAATTTGTTGGTCTTTGAGCCTGGGTGAATTTAAAAAATATATAAATATATATTTACCAGTTATCTGTCTACCATAACACAAGCATTAAGTTACTTTGGGGACGGACGACCGTGTGTGTAAGTGTCCCATATATTTATATATTTAAATGAATGCGATGTGACAATATGACTGCGGATGACGACGGTGACGACGAGGACGACGCGATGGGCGGGAGGGCGAAAACACCGGATTTGACACCCCCGATCATGACAACACCCGAGTTAGGACCACCTGAAGAAGACTTTGAGGTCTGGGAGCTACCATTTCCAGATCTCCCCACCGAAAAAGACATCCCTTAGGTCACATAGGTGACCTGGGCTCACGGCTCAAATACCGACACCGTTAAGTCACCTAGGTGACGTCACACAGACACAGACCGGATTTGAGTGCCCGCGAGGAACTGCCCGGGCAAAGAGGTACGCCTCGAGACCCGTACCCCGCCTACCCCCCACCCGGGGAGTAAGCGAGACGACCCTGCTGCTACAATATGACAAAGCTGGGTAGAAAAATACAGAGAAGAGACAAACAGCTAAAGGAGAATGTTAAAAAAACTAACCAAATCGGTACTTATTTACTTACCAAGACTAACGTCCACCAGAACAGGATATATAACACCGTGTTTGTCTTCTGACACGCCGCAAGACAGGAGGAGTGTTTTCAAGAGATCGGTGTGATTCAGTTGTATTGCCACTTTTAGGGAGCTCTCAATGGCCGCTCGGCTTGCAACAACTAAAAGTTCAGCGTCCGGCCAGAGAGTCTCTAGAATATTAATAAATAAGTTCAAACTTATTTATAAAATGTCGATAGGCGCAGACTTTCGTCTTTTAGACTTAAAGTTAAAGTGCTCCCGGAACACGGTTATAAAGTCTTAATTAAATTAAACCATGCCTTAAGATAAAATATATAAATATATAAAATATCCTCCTCCTGCACTTATTCCACTCTAATTGGGTATGCACAACATGTTACAAACATGTTGTCATATGATTTTTCTACGTATTTTAGGACCGGCCGCCTCTCGGCGGATCTTTTTACTTGAAATGTAAACAAAGTTTTATTTATTGCTTATTATACTCATCATCTTTCTGCCCTTATTCCACTCTAAGTGGGGTCGGCTCAACATGTTATAAACATGCTGTCACATGATTTGGCCAGCCTGCCAACATCTGCCTGACGTCAACTTAGCTGAGTAGAATAGATCACCCTCATCTCTTACCGAGGTGTCGTAAAAGGCGACTAAGGTAAGTCGACCCGCCGTGTGGTATCCGGCTGAGTAGAATAGACCAACCTCTTTCTTACCGAGGTGTCGTAAAATACGACTGAGGTAAGTTGACGTCAGGCAGGCGGCCGGTCGTAAAAACGCAGCCAAACCATGCGACAGCATGTTTATAACATGTTGTGCCGACCCCACTTAGAGTGGGATAAGGGCAGGAGGATGATTGATTGACGTTTGATTGACGGCTAATGTGACGTAATCAATCTGGATTCCGGTGTTAACTAAAATACTTACCCGTCTTTGGAGTGACGATATCGAAGGCGCACTCGATCATCTCCCGCGGATGCAAACCTTTTTTAGTCTCCCTGTATACCCTGTCCACTACATAGCGACGCATGTACTTGATTCCCGAATAAGCGGTGTGTCTGGAATAAAATATTATTAGATACTTTTAATCTATTGTAACCTCCTTGCACCTCCTAATTGAATGTCCGATATATAATAATGCACGAAAAACCTAGAACAGGAGTTAGAAATAAAGTTACATAGAAATATCTTACCCTATTTCTTTCTATCTTACCCTATCTTACCTTAATAAGTAACAAAAAATGCATAAACCAATTCACAAACTATTGCATAAATATATGTATGTATTGGCCCGTTGGGGCAGTGGGTAGTGACCCTGCCTTCAAGGCAGGGTCACTACCCACTGCCTGTAGGTGGAAGCAACTGAAATGAGATGATAGTAAGCATTACAAATACTTGTGTCAGAAGGTCTCGCTCTCCCATAACAAGCATAAGTAAATTAATTATTGAAAAGGTAAGTAAATTCATACCGTAAAGTAACATTAACAATATTCTAAGTAGCATTTAAATTATATCATACTTACCTTACTTTGAGATAGGTTCAATGTCAGGGCCAACATTTTCTATAAATGAATTTGTTGGTCTTCGAGCCTGGGTGTATATTTGTATTTAAGTATGTATTTAAAAATATATAAGTATATATTCACCAGTTGTCTGTCACCCATAACACAAGTATTAATTCACTTACTTTGGGGACGGACAACCGTGTGTGTAAGTGTCCCATATATAAAAAAAATATATATATTCAAAAGAGTGTCTGTAAGAAAAGTAGAAATTAAGTGGATTTTACAAATATATAATTGTATATATTAGGTAAAACCGCACTAAACGAATTGAAAAATAAAGCAAGATAGAAAATAAAATTTTAAATGATAATAGATTAACTAGGAAAATAAAAAAGTATATACCAGCTCTATACGTACATAAAGATAATAAAAATTGTAAATATCCCTATACAAACTGCAAATAAAAATAGCAGTTATAAGTAATGTAAATAGAAAATGCATATGCAGAACATAAGCATAGTTTTAAACAAATTTAAAAAAAATAATAGCAAGAAATGATAAACCTTAGTAGAAACAGTCTCTGACCTCAATATCAGAGGAA
The DNA here is from genome assembly GCA_947086495.1 of Morpho achilles. Taxonomy (NCBI): domain Eukaryota; kingdom Metazoa; phylum Arthropoda; class Insecta; order Lepidoptera; family Nymphalidae; genus Morpho; species Morpho achilles. The sequence goes on along the minus strand of CAMTZB010000001.1, from coordinate 13,482,801 downwards.
CTAGAATTTTTAAAACAAAAAAAATCTATTGTAAACAGCAATTATAGGCTTCTAAGACTATATTACAGAGAATAAATGGCGTACTCGTCGCCAACGCCCAAAGGTTGTAACATGTTTCCGGAAGGACGAGTGCGGCCATTTTGATATAGGGGAAGCCATCTTGAAATGTGACGTGTGCTTTGGCATTCTATTTTTAAATTTGAGCGCGGAAATACATATTATGTTATACTTTGTAGTTTAATTATCACTTTTAAACTTTTATGAACACTATATACGTGAAGCTAAAACTTGGGACCACATTTTATGAAAACGCGTTCGGAGGGGTATTAAATTTGGGTCAATTATAGTTTATATGGAGAAAGAGAAGAAAATACTTAACCAGACTTATCCAGACTTCTACAACTTACAAAATTTTGAAAAAATGATGTTTCAGGTATCACTTTGGCAAGCTTAGTCCACCTTAGGGCCACATTGCTTTCCATCGACATCGTAGCCAGGTAATAAGTTATAGTACTAAAAGGAAAATTCCACTCACCTCGCAAACGGCAACCTTAGATCATGGGGCAAGTGACAGACAGTTCCTGATGACGTCATAAGCCTGACTGCGTTCGGGTACTGCTCCCATCGCTTAGCACATGGTACCATAAGGGGGGGAGTAAACTCTGTCGCGCCGTGGCTTTGGAAAACCTGTGGGGCAAAACCAATATCTTTGGCCACCTATTCAAACTTATAAAAGAAAATTATTTTTCGAGTGTCAAAGCAATAGTATAACCTGTGCAGCATATGCCATCTTAACATAGTAGGGCAGTCACAAAAAAAAAACAAAAATTATGTATAATTAATGTATGGAAACTTATTTTATCGGATGAGCCCGACTAGTTTGAAGCCCATACGGGGCTCTTATTCATGAGCTCTTTACGCGGTGGGAAACTCATGAATTAGAGCCCCGTATGGGCTTGAAACTAGTCGGGCTCATCCGATAAAATAAAACGTGAGTATAGCCGGTATTAATTACCAATAACTCACGATAGTTTAAATTAAAAAATATGTAAAGTTTTGTTTGTGTGTGTGTGTGTACTGTGTAATTGAGTGTTAAATTGGTAACTTATTCGATCGCTATGATGACTAATCGTCATACTATTAGCCCTCCACTACACGTCATCCTAAGCCGTGGTCCGGCCTCACAGGAGGCATCCTTAGGACGACGTTCCACGAGTAGAGCTTCCGCGTTCTACTCTCCGCATTTCGCAACTTCGGCGATGCTACTGCAAGGTGACGCTAAAAAGCTGTTAGGGCTAACAGTATATAGGCAATTCAAAAAAAAAACTTATTCTGGGTGTTTAAAGTCGAGGAGCGCCCAAGAGCTATTAGAGTGGCAGCTTATTACAATGGCCTGTTAAAGTAAAACTTATCTCAAGTAGTTAGGAACGGTAGAAGAGGAGACATTCAAAGGGAATCCCTTATCTTATTGATTTAAGAGAGTTCGACTATACAAGAGGGATCTAAAAGCTTAAGGCTAAATATGTTGCAATATACAAACCTTTATAACTACTTCCTTAATAGCAGCCAGGACTTCTATAGGTTTGGGCTTAAGAGCACTATGGTAAAGAAACTCCTCCGCTGGGGACGGCTTCTGATCCAGACAAGCGGTCATCAACCGTTGGTATGTCCTAGAGCTTCGGTCACCGAGGGTATGGAACAGAACACTGGCAAAGTGTCCCTCGGGAACCGCTCGGGGCACATGTTTTGATGCCAGCAGTTGGGCACTCGTCGGACGAGAGCTTGGATCGTGGTCAAGAAGCCACCTTAAAAAAATTAAGATATACCAATTCGATGGATGGAAGCTGTGGTAGTCCAACGGTATCACCGTGCGAGTCTTTCGAGTAACAAGTTCAAACCTGGGCTGACACCAATGAGTTTTTCTGTTAAAAATTATGTGTCTAATTATATATCTTCCTGTCCTTATACCACTTTAAGTGGGGTCGACACAACATGTTTTTCTCTTCCATTCTGTCCTATCATTCGTCAACTCTGGCGCTACTCCTGTTATATGCATGTCATGCTTCACACAATCCAAGCATCTCTTTTTAGGCCTCCCTTTAAATTATGTGTCTAATTTATAATTGCAATTTATCACATGCTTTTCGGTGAAGGAAAACATCTCGAGGAAACCTGCATATCTCTAGAGAATTCTGGAGATTTGTGTATCCTACCAATCTGCATTGGAGCAACGTGGTAGGTCTTAGCCCCAAGCCTTCTCTCAAAAAAAAAAAAGAACGGAGAGAAGAGGCCTATGCCCAGCAGTGGGATAGTAACAGGCCGTAACTTACTACGTGTTTGGCTGAGTAGAATAGACCACCCTCTTCTCTTATTGAGGTGTCGTAAAAGGCGACTATAGTAAGTTGACCCGTCGCGTGGTATCCTGCTGAGTGGAATAGACCACTGTCTTTCTTATCGAGCTGTTGCGACTGAAGTAAAGGGCGATTAAGGTAAGTTGACGTCAGGCAGGCGGCGGGTCGTAAAATACGTAGCTAAATCATGTGACTACATGTTTATAACATGTTGTGTCGGCCCTACTTATAATATAAGGGCAGGAGAATGATCTTCACGGTAACATATCAACTAAAGAGCGGTGTTGAAACTGTGTCCACTCGCCATTACTGCAGACTGAATTATATTTTATATGTTTTGTATGTTTTTGATTACTATGATGATTGAGACAAATGGAAAAGACCATGTGGTCTTTTGGGGGGGCGGCATGTTAAAGTTTGTTGAATTTACCTACGTAGTTTGTGCATGAACATTTACTAATTCAGTTGCTAATAAACGTTAATAAAGTGCACACGTATTTTAATTTCCTGATACAACTTACAAGGAAATGTAGACTTTAAAACAACGACAACCTTACTAAAATCAAGGTCAGTAAAATATTATAAAAGTTTTGCTGGGCTTTTTTAACTTCTTAGTTTCTAATACCAAAGAATATCGAGTTTGAATGATTCTATATAAATAGGTGATCCCTACCTTATCACATATATCTTTTTATTATTCTCATCACTCTGGAAATCTTTGGGTATAGCAATTTCCTTCTTCCTAAGATTAGTGAGTACGTTGATTCTCTCACTGCCAGTACTGAATGGTGCGTGAAACATCTCGAATAATATTATTCCAAGGGAATATATATCAACTTTTTGGTTGTATATCACTTTGCTGGCCGATTGTTGAAGTTCTGGCGCTACGTACAAGGTTGTGCCGACCTAAAAATAATAATAGGTGACAAGCTTGATTTGACTTAGCTAACATGCTACCATGAATGTTATATGATGATATAATGGCGTGAAATGGCCCAGTAAATTATACATTTTAGTATAGAAGTGTGATTCCGATTTTCATAGGTTTTATTTGTTGTGCTATTTTCCTATTGTTCTCCACCATATAGAAAGTGATTTTCGTTTCCTGTCTTCCTGTCTTCTTCGTCAGTTATTTTTCGTGTATATTGTATTCAAGTTCACGAAGATGTTTTCGACAAAAAATTGACAAACGGCACACATACATGTCACAAAAGATGAAATTGAACTTCAGGTGCTAGTTTGTAGAATTGTCAATAGATGGCGCTGGTGGTCTATTGCGAACAATGTGAAAACACAATCGTCTGAATACGCTTAATTTTTTTTTATCAGACCTGAGATTGGTGGAAAAGCTGATTCCTTAATATATGACTGAATCATATGTTCAGTACGTTTGAAAGACCTTTTAAAATAGTACGATAGTTTCGGTGATAAATAATTCACGCTGAGCTTGCCTTTACGTCTTTTATCGCATTTTATTGCTTATTGTTGCTGAATGTATATGGTACACAATTTTTTTTGACGTCTATGCTTGGCTTTGCACAATAACCTCAAAGTTTAGCTAAACGAAATCTACTTATATTGGTTGCCTTCTCAAAACTCGTCTATAAACACGATACCAGTGTGAACATTATGAATTATTAAGATATATGGCAACAAGGGTTATACGATCTAGCAAGTTTAAATTAAAATGTATATATGACATTAATTTACTAATGATTTTGTTACGGATTTAATATGGTCTTAATAATAAAAGTTAAGTGTGATATAGTTTTGGTAGATCGGTCTGCGCGTCGGGCAATTATTGTTAATATCACTTTTACGCATGACGGTAATCTCATAAAAGCTGAAAAAGAAAAATTAACTAAATATTTGGATCTAGCTCATGAGAATACCGCCATGTGGAATATCGACTCAACAATAATTGACTAATTGTTGTATCGCTAAACGGTCTACTAGCGAAGACTCGACCAACATCTCAAGAGGCTCTCCCTTAGTTGTTGGATCAAGGGCAGGATACAGAAGGCAGTGTTGCTTGAGACTGAGGAGGTTCCTCACTCTGTATCCCTGACCACCGGGAGCTTGGGTCTTTTCTCCGCTCACCGTGGATATCAATTTTACCACCAAGGGTCGCTGGCAGAGATCTCTTATAGAGATAAGTTATCCTTTGTACTTGTTTTCCATTTAACTTTATTTTTTGTATGTTTTCTTTTATCGTACATAAATAAATAAAAAATAATAATAATATACAAGCTGTGATGGCCCAGCGGTGCGACCGTGTGAATCTCTAGAGACGATCACGGGTTCGAACCCGGGCAGACACCAATGAGTTTTTCTCTTAAAACTTATGTGTCTAATTGATAATTGCAATTTATCACACGCTTTTCGGTGAAGGAAAACATCGTGAGGAAACCTGCATATCTCTAGAGAATTCTGGAGGTATGTGTAACCTACCAATCCGCATTGGAGCAGCGTGGTATGTCTTAGCTCCAAACCTTCTCTCCCAAAAACGGAGAGAAGAGGCCTATTCTCAGCAGTGGGATAGTAACAGGCCGTTACTTACTTTTTTTACTTAATAATATATATATTTTTAAATGTTTTTTTTAATATTTAAAAATGTTAATTAATTTGTAAATAAATGCATTAGTGAAAAAAAAGTATGACAATATGTATAAGTAAGACTGGCCTCGATTACATCTATACAATTAATTATCTGTAAGTAGAATGGCTTGATGAAGGTTATCATGAAAGTATGGAAGTAGTATGTATTGGCGAGATGTTGGAGCGGATGGATGAGACGAAATTTGATGGCAATCTGGCAAATTTTAAAAGTAAAATAATAAACTTGCCTTGCCCGTTAGAAGACCATCGCCATCTTCCTGCGACATAACATCTAAAAACAATAATATAATACAAATGCTTATACTAATATTATCAGACCCATAGTATTGCGATGCTACGCCGTGTGGTATCCGGCTGAATAGAATAGTACCATCCTCATTTCTTACCTACGTGTATAAAGGCGGACTTATCCCTAAAAGGGATCTCTTCCAGTCAACTTTTGAGTAATAGAAGGAAAAGGACATGAATTGAAGTAGAGAGTACGGGTCATATAGAGAATAAGAAAAAGTTTATATAAATTTAACTATTTAATCTATTAAATAATTTTAGTAAAATAAATAGATGTAAAGATGCTACTAATATATAATTACTTAAGATAAATATTTTCTAGTCTTTAACTTAAATACCGAAAGGGAAAGAGATTTGCGGATTGATACTGGTAAATCATTCCAAAGCTTAACACCTTGAAAGCTAAATGATCTCGAGTAAGTCTGTGAGGAGCATTTAGGGGAAGCAAGAAGAAGTATTTATAGATCTTGTATAGTAGTAGTATAGTATCATAGATAAAAAAAAACAATAGAAAATGAGAATGAGTCCAATAGTGGAGATAAAGCAAACTTTATCAACAAGGAGAGAAGATATTTTTGAACTGCAATGGGATAGTAACAGGCCTTTAAAAAAAATAAGTGGACAACGATAAAATCTAGACTATTCTTTCCTTTTCTTTTTGTTCGTTCTTCCTTACCTTCAACCGGAAGGCCAGTGAAAACTTTCGTAGCTAGACCAAAGTCTCCTATCTTGACATGGTCGTTGGAGTCCAAGAATATGTTAACTGGTTTTAAATCCCTGTGTATCATACCCTTTTGGTGTACATGGGCCAGGCCTGTAAGATATAAATAAATAAAATATATGGGACACTTACAAACACAGTCGTCCGTCCCCAAAGTAAGTAACCTAATAAATAAATAAATAAATAAATATATGGGACACTTACACACACGGTCGTCCGTCCCCAAAGTAAGTAACTAAGTACTTGTGTTATGGTAGACAGAATACTGGTGAATATATACTTATATATATATTTTTTTTTTAAATACATACATAAATACAAATATACACCCAGGCTCAAAGGCCGACAAATTCTTTTTATAGAAAATGTTGGCCCTCGGCGGGAATCGAACCCGCGACCCGCAGAGCTGAAGGCAGGATCACTACCCACTGCGCCAACGGGCCAGTCTATAATACTTGTGTTAATAATTATTCTGAGGTGCCTATGTTTTAGGGATCTTTCCCTATGCCATAAAATGGATTGGTATCCTAAGTGACTTCGCTTCGATAAAACTTAGTTAAATCTCAATGCTCCATAAGTATTTTCAATGTCAAAATATGTTTATTGATCGTAATTCGATTTATTTTCTAATTTTTTTCACATAATTGCAATGTTAATCGATTTTATTAGATATGTTTTATTAATAGGCTAGAGAACTTTAAAAATTTTAATATCGAATATTATTCGACCACTCACCTTCTAGTATCTCTCTAAAAAGCCTCCAAGCCCTAACATTCTCTTGATACAGTCCATTATCTATGGTTTGTCGCAACGTGTTCTTTTCACAGAACTCCATCTGAATATATAGAACTTGTTTTGTAAACGTCATAGATTGAACGCTGACATCCTCAGATGGTAATGTTTCAGATGGCTTTGAGATCGGTTCAAACTCTACAACGTCGCTTGGCTCTTCATCTGGACTGTCGAAATCAAAAACTTAAAGCAAAACCTATATAGGGTACATATAAAGATTACACCAACAGGAAGTATGCAATCGGTTAAAGTTTAGTACCTGATTGACCGAGCCTTGCTCGGTAATTGGGTAGGAGGAGCTCGATCTTAGGTATTTTTATTTCGACCGACCACCCGTTCCCCGAATAAGCTACGCTGACTTGAAATTTAATGGCAAAAATTCAATTGAATATAAATTTTTTGTATTTTTTAATGCCCAACAACAGGGATAAAATGATTTTTTTTAACAAAACCTAGCTAGATTTTATTCCCCCAAAACCCCCTACGTGCTGAATTTCAAGAAAATCGTTTTTAGCCGTTTCCGTGATTCCAAATATTTATACAGAGTGGTACCGACGATACGACATTAATTTTAATCCTAGATAGCTACGCACCTTAGCCGCCTACATAAAAAAATCCAGTTAATTCAATGGAGTACTCTAGCCACAGGATATTATTTTTCATTTTGAAACTAAACTTCATGATGTATATGGATCAATGACCGATTTCTCCCCCAAGACCCCCTACATGCTGAATATTAGGAAAATTGCTGGAGCCGTTTCCGAGATCCCGAAAATATATATATACATACAAGATTAACTCATTTAAATATTGAAGATAATAAATAAATATTCATTTTTTTTTTATTTAAAACATTAACACTTACTTAAACCAAGGTCCCTCTTCATCGTCGAAGTCTTCACCAGACTCCGAAGATTCATCTCCCATTTGCACTGGGCCATCTGACTTGGAGGTCAGATTTAACTAAAAATATAGTAGGTAAGTCTGAAAGTTGCGCTCATTACAGAAAAGATGAGAAGTACAAGACTAAGTTGGTATGGTCATGTAATGAGGAGGGATGAAAATCATGTGACCAAAAGAGGTTTGAATATGAATGTGGATGGATGTATGGGTAGGGGGAGGCCGAAAAAAAGATGGATGCATTGTGTTAAAAATGATATGCATGTTAAAGGAAGGATGGATTGTGCTAAAAATGATATGCATGTTAAATAATTAAATATTAATGAAAGAAAATACAACTGTGTTTTTAGGAATGACCTTAGATACAAAGATCCAATAGGGGCCCCATATAACGAACCTTTGTGGAAAATTAAGTTCCGCTGCCTACGCTGTTAGGAAAATTAGACAATTAACTCATGTTGACACAGCAAAACTTGTTTATTTTTCCTATTTTCATAGCATTATGTCATATGGAATCATGCTATGGGGGTACAGCGGCTGATATTCACAGGGTCTTTGTTTTGCAAAAAAGAGCTATACGTGGTATTTATAATATGAAACCTCGTGATTCTCTTAGGGAAAAGTTCAAAGAAATTGGCGTTATGACTATAGCTTCACAATACATCTACAGTAATATACTATTTGTACGAAAAAATATTCACTTGTACAGTAAAAATAGTGATAGGTATGATAGACATACAAGAAACAGACATAAACTAATGACGCCTAGATTACGCATCCAAAAAGGCCAAAAATCATTTGCCGGTCTTGGTACACGTTTTTATAACAAAATTCCTCAACATTATCTAGACTTGCCTTTACACATGTTGAGAAATTATCTCAAAACGATGTTGCTACATAAAGCTTACTATACTATTGAGGATTATTTGAGTGATAGCATATCTTAACTGCAGTCAGCTACGCATCCAGCTGCAACGATTATCTTGTAACCATCAAATTGTAATATTTTTTTAAAAGATTAGCCGCCGAGTTTCTTGCTGATTCTTCTCGGTAGGAGCAAACTTCCGAATCAGTGGTTGCTTCTCTAAAACATTTGACGATTCAAAAGTACTGTAAACAGTCCACTTGAATAAAGAATATTTTGAATTTGAATTTGAAAGGAGTGGCACCAGAGTTAGCGAATGATAGAGGACAATGGAAGAAGACATATTGTGCCGATCCCACATAGAGTGGGATAAGGGTAAGAGAATGATGAATTACTTAAAACTATTAAATTTGAGTTGGGCGATATTTACGAGGGACAGATAGGTGCTTGAATTGTAAGGCGAATTGTGTTATTTTGAAAATTATCAACTGCTCTCACACGCCTGCACTTAATATGACAGCGAGAGTGGCCTAACTGATTGTTTTCGATACTGAGTTTCATTTTATTAATTAATAAGATGCTTAGGGTTAGTAAAATCACTACAAAATAATAAAAATAATATTATCTTAATATTTAAATGAGTTAATCTTTTGTATATATATATATATATATATATATATATATATATATATATATATATATATATATGATCTAGCTATGTTTTATGTAAAAAAAATATTGTTTTATCCCTATTTTTGGGCATTAAAAAACACTAACATTTATATTGAATTGAATTTTCGCCATTAACTGTCAAGTCGACGTAGCTTATTCGGTTAGCGGGCAGCCTCGAGAAATGTGAGTGCCAAGGATCGATCCCAACTAAATTCTTTTTTTTTTTTCTTTTTTTAAAGTTTTTTTTGTAAAAAACTACCGAGCGAAGCTCGGTCACCCAGATATTAATATAATAACAGAGTAAGATAGCAAATATTTTTGAAAGATATTAATTTGCTATAGTTGCAATTATTTTAAGCCAGGGCTTATTGTTTACCTTAATACTGTAATATTTTGTTGAGAAAGTTAGGCCACTCTTGCTCTCACGGCTTCATATATTGTTACATGTTACAAATACAACTTTACTACTACAAACATTACCAACTTATTCAAATATTAGGTCAACAATAGAGACACATTGACGCCGTCAATGTGACATTCGTGCGTGTTTTGGATTTTCAGATTATTATGGGCTAACGAATGCACGTTTGCATAAACCTTTTATTTCCTTGTACACTATACGCTTTTCAGTAGGTTGTCACAGAACCAATCTCTAGCCGAGACTAGAGCGACTACTAGATGCTGATATCTAGGTCGTGAGGTAAGCGAACATGTCATGCGTTGGACTAATATGTAGTGTGGTGATGGCGTATGTCTTGCCGAGCCAAAAAAGATTGCACCGTGGCCACAAATATTTTCAAACTTTACAATATGTATCTGATTCCAAATTCAAATTCAAAATATTCTTTATTCAAATAAACTTGTAAACAAGAGCTTTTGAATCGTCAACTCTATTGCTGGTTCGGAAGAAGAGGCAGATGGAAACTCGGCGGTTGCTCTTTTTAAAATATAATTCTTAATACTAGTTACATTTAGTTATTACTGGCTTGTACAGGTTCGAAGAGAGCTATATCCACACATTCTTATCATTTAAGTAATGCTCAAGAGTATAGTAATCTCTCTTTAATAGTGTTTTTAAATTGCTGTAATGGCAAAGCTAAAATTGATTGCGGAATTTTATTATAGAATCTTATACCCAAAGCCACAAACGACTTACGTACTTTTGCAACGCACAAAGCAGACGCAAACTTATATCGGTTCCTACTTTGTCTATTATATCCAAATTTTGTCTATTAAATACAAAAATAAATTATTCTACTCACTTTAATTTCTGGTGCAAGCTTGGCAACAGCTTCAATAAAGCTATCGCCTTTATTCTTAGCTGGATTATGGACTACACTGCTTTCCTGCATTTCACCACCTTTTTCAGTTTCCGTGATGGTTTCTATCCAGGCGTTATAATACCTAACCACATTCTCGTGATTAAGACGTGACAACAGTTTAACTTCCCTCGTGATTTTCTTATTTAACTCGACGCTCCTGGGATTCAGTTTCACGTGCTTTATCGCGTAAAATCCGCCGTCTAATTTGTTTTTAACCTAAAATTTGGAGTCTACGCGATAATTTGCATATACTCTACATTATAATAAAGAATATTTTTCAAATTTCATTGGATAAAACTACAAAGTTTTTAGTGTCAATGCACATAGCCAATGTCTCGTTTACATAAACGTTCGGGATTATATATTTTGTCTTTGGTAAAATCTCGTACATTTTTGTACATAATTGGAATAAATCGGATAACATCCCTCAGCATGTAGGGGGTTTTTGGGGGAGAAAAATCGATCTAGATAAGTTTTATTTAAAAAAAATGTCGTCTATCCCTGTTTTCGGGTTCTAATTTTTTTTTTAAATTTACGTTGAATTCAATCACAATTTTTCGCTGTCAAACGCATTCATGGTAGTTCATTTGGGGAACGGGTGGTCTAGAGAGGTGAAAATACTTAGGATCGAGCCCCACCTGCCCTATTATTTATTCATTTTTCTTTTCAATTTTTTTTTAATTTTTTTTACATCATTTTAAAATACCGAGCAAAGCTCGGTCACCCAGATACTTAATATAAGAAATAAGTAATGTGCAAAACAGAAGTAATGTGCCCAAGTGAGTACAATACAGTATCACAACATAGTACAAAGTAATATCTATATATAATATGAAACAAAGTCCACTAAAGCTGTTTGTCTGTATGTGGTCTTTTTACGTAGTATCGTAGAGGGGTCGCAAAAAGCGACTTAGGTAAGTTGACCCACCGTGTGGTATCCGGTTAAGTAGAATAGACCAGCCTCTTCCTTGCCGAGGTGTCGTAACATGACTAAGGTAAGTTGACGTCAGGCAGACGGCCGATCGTAAAATACATAGCCAAATCATGTGACAACATGTTTGTAACATGTTGTGCCGACCCAACTTAGAGTGGGATAAGGGTAGGAAGATATATTTCACTAAAATATTGCAATTATTGAGAAAGCTATAGGTAATTATAATGCTTTTATGGATATTCAGTTAGGAAAGCTTTATGACATATTGATTTTCACACGGACGAAGCCTCGGACACAGCTAAAACATAATATAAAAACTGCCTACCTTTAATACATCACCAAATGCACCTTTGCCTAGCCTATTTAGTACTTCAAATTCCACATTTAGACGTGATAGTCCGTTAACAACCATGCCGATATCGCTTATTCTTTTAGAACCATCTTCATTCTTGAAAATGTAAATAATATTGCGTTAGTTTGTTGTTAACTTTACTTAACTTAGAATAAACTAGACATTGTTCACGTGAGTTGAAATCAAGAAATAGTTATTACTTAACCATTAACCTTTTTTGAAGGAAGGAGGTTTAAACTCCTGACCTCCCTCGAAAGAGTGCCCCGGTCTCACCGCTGGGCTATCACAGCTTTTAATGGTCGTTATGCTATAATCTAATTTTAATTCAAATACTAACATAGTCTTTAAGTTCCTATATTTTATTTTTTCTACTAACACAATATGTATTGTCTGATTGATAAATTAATAATAATAATTAAAAAATTATAAGTATTAATATTACTTAAAATATCTACCTCTGACTCGGTATCGGCATCGACGTTTTCCTTACTGTTAGGCAGTTTGGTGGGAGCTGAATCAACCAAGAAACCGTGTTCAACCAACTGGTCTGCCGTCCACTGCAAGTGTTCATCTTCTGTTAGGCACCTATAATATAATTAATTGTATCTTTAATATTTAAATGAGTTAATCTTGTATGTATATATGTAATTATATATATTTGGAATCTCGGAAACGGCTCCAACGTTTTTCCCGAAATTCAGCATGTAGGGAAGTTTTGGGCGAGTCAAATCGATCTAGCTACCTTTTTTAAAAAAGAAACATTCTATCCTTGGGCATTAAAAAATACTAAAATTTATATTGAATTGAATTTTTGCCATTAGCTGTCAGCGTAGCGTATTCGGGGAACGGCAAGAAATGAAAATACCTAGGATCGAGCCCCACCTACCCTATATTTTTTTCTTTTTTTACTCAAGTTTTTTTTTTGTCTAAAAATTACCGAGGAAGGCTCGGTCACCCAGATATTGATTTATTATATGTCATACAGAGCAATAACTGCATAGGTTTTCAGTTAGTTATATTACCACATACTGGAGGCATATGGGAGTTAACGCTATATGGTAAAATAGCATATGATAAGTAGATATAAGTTTGTTCTTAATTTAAGTTGACATTATAGAGCAAGTTTAAAGAAATAAAGAAATTCTTTGAAATAAATGTTGTTTTGAAATTATAAGGCTACTTCTAAGAAATTTAGTTGTAAATTATTATTATTTTCGAGGTGCCATAAAAGGCGACTAAGGTAAGTTGACCCACTGTATGGCATCCGATTTAGTAGAATAGACCACCCTCTTTCTTACCGACGTGTCGTAAAATACGACTACGGTAAGTTGACGTCAGGCAACTTACCTACGCCGGCCGATCGTAAAATACGTAAGCCAAATAATGTGACCACATAACCGACCCCACTTAGAGTGGGATAAGGGCAGGAGGATGTATGTAGTCGTTTTTTAAGTAATGGCCATGTTTAGTAGATTTGCTTTATGACATACCTTGAAAAGAAATCCTTAGCGGAACTTGGAAGATCAGGTGGGAACTCGTGTGCCGACTCCTCCGTTATAATCGAGAGCAGCAATTGTGCAGCTGCGAATATGTCGTGCGCTTTCGTCTGTCTAAGTTGAGAGTTATATCAAATAATATCTTATCAACGCTTATCTATTTTTGAGTTTGTGTGGGGATGGCGATGTTTAAGTTTTTAATATGAATGTGGATGGATGTATGGTTAGGGGGAGACCGAAAAAAAGATGGATGAATTGTGTGAAAAATGAAATGCATTTTAAAAGAGTGGCATCAGAGAAAGATTAGAATGGAAGAAGAATCCCACTCTTAAGTGGGGTCGACATATTGTGTCGACCCCACTTAAGAGTGGGATAATGGTAAGAGAATGATGATGTGGGGATGGCGATGAATTGTATGTACAAAGAAAGTAGGAATAAGAGTTTTATATTAAGATATAAATCCTGAGATTAATAGGGATTTTAAACACTGCAAAATCTATTTCTTATTTTGATCAGCGGTTTAATTAGTATTCTTTTTAGATATAACGCGTTCCCGATACATGTCTACTTCAAATAGTATAACGCTATTTTAAATTTAGACTATTGTGAGTGATATACATAGTTATTGTGTAGAGACAGGCTATACCCACGTCTTATTTTAGCACGTAAGCCCATCTGAATAATTTCAAGAAAATACGGGTCGCTTATTCGTGAGGACTGATCCCACGTCTGCCATCATGTAATGAATGAATGAATGAACGACGCTTGCTTGTTTGTGACTGATTTTATAATTTGCTTACCTACATAACTAACAACAACATACACTACACACTCCACCCGATTCCTCACATATATCCTTAGATATGGGGTTCCTATAATTTTATATCAGCTTATAAATCTTACGTTTAAGAAATTTTAATATTATACTGTATTCCATTTGTTATAAAGAAATAGTTGATAAATAGAGTAACTGCCGTCGTTTTTCTATTGTTTATTTCATAAGAAAATGACTTGAATGATTCATACATTCAGGTAGATTATAGTTCAAATTCAAAATTTTCTTCATTCAAATAAACTTGAAAACAAGTACTTTGAATAGTTAATTCTACTGTTGGTTCGGAAAGCTGTTCCTACCTAGAAGAGCCAGCAAGAAACTCTATAAAACTAGTTACATTAAGTCATTACTATCTTGTGCAGGGTTGGACAGTAGCCACTATTCTATATCCACGCATTCTTATCATCTAAATAATCCTCAACAGTATAGTAGGTTTTCTGTTATAGTAGGTTTTTTTTAAACTTCTGTAATGGCAAAGCTAAAATTGATTGCGAAATTTTATTATAGAACCTTATACCCAAACCCACAAACGACTTACGTTACGCAACACGCAAACAATTTACGTTAACATACAAATTAATCTTACCTGTCACAATAATTATTCTCCTTCATTATGTCAGTCAATCTGACATCCAAACTGGCACCGACTAATTTCACTAAACCACTATTCTCTAAAAACACTTTCTCACTCCTAATATCCCTATGCAACACGTTAACACTATGCAGTTCTTTGAGAGCACTAAACACACCTAAACCAACGTGACGCACTAACTTCAAGCACTCCAACTTATCGCAGTAGCTCGACTTCTCTTGAAGATGTTTTAGACACATGCCCATAATGAAAGGCCGGAATATATATACATTATCGCGGCCTGCCTTTTTTGACTCCGTATATTTTTCTAAAGCGGTATACGGAACCAAATACGGGTGTTTCAATTTGGACATAGCTTTGAAGTCTTGCTCGAGGGAGTTGGTTTGACGGTTGCGGGTTTGGAAGTCGGTTGCGATGGACAGATTCCATCTTTTAGCTACAACTTGTTCACCGTCATCGTCGACTGCTGAAAATGTTGTAGCGCCATTTGCCGAGTGGCCTGGAAGATGATTTTTTAGTCTGTATCACTTTTTGATATGCCACGCCGTGTGGTATCCGGCTGAATAGAATACCACCCTCATTTCTTACCGAGGTGTCGTAAAAGGCGACTAAGGTATGATGACCCGCCGTGTGGTATCCGGCTGAGTAGAATAGACCAACCTCATTTCTTGACGAGGTGTCGTAAGATACGACTAAGTCAGACGTCAGGCAGGCGGCCGGTCGTAAAAACGCCGCCAAATCATGTAACAACATGTTTATAACATGTTGTGCCGACCCCAACTAGAGTGGGATAAGGGCAGGAAGATGTTGATGATCACTTTTTGATATACCCTATGGATGTTTTGTAGTTTCGTTAATTCAAAAGTTAACGGACAATCGTGTGTGTGTGTTGTCCCATATTTATTATTTATAATTACTACAATTCATTTTGGGTTATTAAAGATAACTAAATAAAACTTTCATCATCATTCTTTTGCGCTTATTCTCTTGCGGCATAAAATGTTTTTAACATGTTGTAACGAGATTCGGCTAGGTATTTGTTGCCTGACGTCAACTTAACCTAGTCGCCTTTTACGAAACCTCGGTAAGAAATGAGAGTTTACTTTCATAACCGTAAAAATATCATATCATAGATAAAATATAACTTTTTTCAAAAATAGTAAAAGACTATAATGGAAAAAAAATCCACCGGTAAAATTAGTAACTGATGTTTACACGAAAGATAAAAAGATGCAATATATATCTATAATGATTATTTAAATGTATATAAATTAAACTATTTGATTTGATTTGATTCATAAATTAATTTTTGCAGTTAGCAACATATTTTGCGTTTAATTTTTATGTATAAACTTTACATACCTATACAGTTCCCAACATAAACCCTCTTGTTATTCTTCTGTGTATATTTTAACACTTTCATGCCTTTAATATTACAATTACATGGTACGGAAATGGTGTTCCTTCTAGATATTTTCTTCGTTGGTAACGCTTTGTCATCTGAATAACTGTGGATATTAAGGTAACATTAGCTAATTATTTATCTTGTTTTTAAGCTGTGGTAGCCCAGCGGTAACACCGTGCGACTCTTTCGAGGAGGTCACGGGTACAAAAACGGGCAGACACCAATGAGTGTTTCTGTTAAAATGTATGTGTCTAATTGATTGATTGCAATTTATCACACGCGTTTCGGTGAAGGAAAACATCGTGAGGAAACCTGCATATCTAGAATTCTGGAGATATGTGTAACCTACCAATCCGCATTGGAGCAGCGTGGTAGGTCTTAGCTCCAAACCTTCTCTCCAAAAACGGAGAGAAGAGGCCTATTCTCAGCAGTGGAATAGTAACATGCCGCTACTTATCTTTTTTTTTACAATAATAGACAACGAAAGTTTCAGAGTAGCTTTATGTCTCAGATTGGGAACCACATTGTGCCTTAAGCACAGAAGTCCATGTGTGAAAGAGGTAGACAGTTTTGGCATACACGGGCTTTTATGCCATAGGAACTCTGGTAGACTTTTCCGTCATGGTTCTCTTAATGATACCATCAAAATAGCTCTTGCCACCATCGATATTCCTGCTGGAGCCTTCGGGGATATGGCAGGATGATGGCAAGAGACCAGACAGCTTGACGCTGGTTCCTTGGGAACGGGGAAACTAATGTGGGACGCGACATCCGTTGATACGTTAGTCTCGTCCCATATCAGGGAAACAGCGTAAAGACCTGGAGCTGCGGCGGAAATGGCCGAATCCGGCAAACGGCGAAAGTAAGCGCCTCTCATTGAGAGTTATATATTTGTGCCGTTTGCAGATGAGACCCGAGGGCCTTGGATTTAAAGTGAAAAAAATTCTATCAGGTTTTAACACCTCGGTTAATTGCCTCTTCAGGTGACAAGAGGGCTGGCTTTTTCGCACAAAGAATCAGCTTAGCGATTCAGCGCGGAAACGCTGCCAGCATTCTTGGGAAGAAGGCGCATCGTTCAGAGTGTGAGTGACTTAAAGAGAGAGAGTCATTTAGAGGGAAGGAGAGAGGTCTCGCTCTCTCCTTCCCTCTAGAGAGAGTTCAAGAGAGAGTCATTTAGAGAGGAGAGAGACTCGCTTAAAGAGAGAAAGTCATTTAGAGAGAAACAGCGAGTTCTTCAGAGAGAAAGAGTCACTCATAGCAAGTCATTCGTAAAGAGGGAGTGTCACTCATAGGGAGAGAGAGTCACTAAGAGACCGCCATACAGAGATGTTCAGAGAAAGGGATAATGAGAGAGAGAGAATAGTACAAGCGGAAAAGACGCCCGACATATTTGTCTAGCATGCACACTAACCAACTCTCTCCTTAGCTCTCTGTTAACGCTAACACAGACACACAAAATCAAAGCGCACAACGTCTTCGTCGGGGAAGCCTAAGTCTTAGACGTCTTCGTCGGGAAAGACTAAGTCTTAGACGTCTTCGTCGGGGAAGACAAAGTCTTAGACGTCTTCGTCGGGGAAGAGAAAGTCTTAGAGGTATTTGTCGGGGAAGACAGAGTCTTAGACGTCTTCGTCGGGGAAGAGGAAGTCTTAGAGGTCTTCGTCGGGGAAGATAAAGTCTTATGACGTCTTCGTCGGGGAAGACAAAGTCTTAGACGTCTTCGTCGGGGAAGACAAAGTCATAGACGTCTTCGTCGGGGAAGACAAAGTCTTAGACGTCTTCGTCGGGGAAGACAAAGTCTTAGACGTCTTCGTCGGGGAAGAGAAATTCTTAGAGGTCTTTGTCGGGGAAGACAAAGTCTTAGACGTCTTCGTCGGGGAAGACAAAGTCTTACACGTCTTCGTCGGGGAAGACAAAGTCTTAGAGGTCTTCGTCGGGAAAGCCAAAGTCAGACGTCTTCGTCGGGGAAGGCAAAGTCTTACACGTCTTCGTCGGGGAAAACAAAGTTTTAGACGTCTTCGTCGTATTTTTTATGGGACAACATATCGCACGCTTAATATTAAAGTGACCTAATTCAAAATTAGTCCTAACTCATAAGATTAAGTCATTTAAATATTAAACATAAAAAAAGGAACTTACTATATAAGCTTGGGAGCATCGCCCTGACCCTCCTCGATTTCTCCATTAATATACAGACTTTGTGAACTGTCTCCGTTATTTCTGAGAGCATTTTGGCAACGTTGTATATCATCTTTCATTTTTTGCAGCTGGAAACATTTTTATATTAAGATTTTTTTATTTTAAAAAATCCACATCTCTTACGTTAAATGATATGATCCTCACAACCGTTCTTGGTTTTCAAGCACAAGGATTCTCTATAAAATCCCTAAGCCCATGGATTGACTGGTTATGAATAAAATATAGTTTTAAAAAAAGCCATATGTGGCACTTTTATGTTAAAATTACAATTTGGGAAAAATTTTGCGCCACTCTGATATACATGCAGGCAAAAATACTCACATCATCATTCTGCCCTTATCCCACTCCAAGTGGGGTCAGCACAACATGTTACAAACATGTTGTCACATGATTTGGCTACGTATCCTACGACCGGCGCCCTGCCTGACGTCAACTTAACTTCGTGGTATTTCACGACACCTCGGGAAGAAAAAGGGTGGTCTATTCTACTTAACCGGATAACACACGGTGAGTCAACTTACCTTAGTCGCCTTTTACGACACCTCGGTAAGAAATGAGGGTTGGCTATTCTACTCAGCCGGATACCACACGGCGGGTCGACTTACCTTAGTCGCCTTTTACGACACCTTGGTAAGAAAAGAGGATGGTACTATTTTACTCAACCAGATACCACATGGCGGGTCGACTTACCTTAGTCGCCTTTTACGACACCTAGGTAAGAAATGAGGGTTGTATTATTATATTAAGCCGGATACCACACGGCAGGCAAAACTGCGGGACACAGCTAGTTTATAACACAGGTTTACCTCTTCGTTTTCTTTAGCTTGGATATCATGTTGTTTTAATTTCTCCACCTCATCTTTTTCCCGAACCATTTCTTCGTAGAAAGATAAGATAGGTTTATTGTGGTTATCTAAGAACTCCTGAAAAAACATAAACAAATAGAAATGATGACTTGACAGAATATGTTTGTATAATAATGTGTTTATAAGATGCAGTTAAGAAATATTTAAGAGGAAACTGCTTGTATGTTAAAGAGAAAGTATATATCTTTAATATTTAAAAAAATGAAAAATACAATTATAATTGTATTCAATGAAAATTTCAAAAAAATTGTAGAGTCCGAAAACAGGGATAAAATGACATTTTTGTTTGAACAAAACTTATCTGGATCGATTTTTCTCCCCCAAAACCCTACATGCTGAATTTCGGAAAATCGTTGGAGCCGTTTCCGAGATCAGAGATATAAATATATATATATACATACAAGAGTAACTCATTTAAATATTATATATAAATATATATATATATATACATACAAGAGTAACTCATTTAAATATTATATATATATATACTTATATAAAGCTGAAGAGTTTATTTGCTTGTTTACTTGTTTGAAAACACTAATCTCAGGAACTACCGCACCAATTTGAAAAATTCTTCTTCTGTAAGATAGTCCATTTATCGAGGAAGGCTATAGGCACGCTCAGATGAATAGTAATAAATAAATTTTAAAATTCCTACCTCTGCATAAAGGGCCAGATCGAATATCATAACTTTACCACATAAAGTCTCTGATAACGATTGTAGTTCCTTAAGTAACTTCTGTGTATTTTCATCAGACAGTCCGTAAGATTTGTTTATAAGTATATTAGGCGTTCTGCAAAAAAAAAATTCACCTTTACTACATCTTTATAAGTACAGTGCTATATAGTTATATAGTTGTAGTGCTATATAGTTATATAGTCAAAGTGCTATATAGTTATATAGTTGTAGTGCTATATAGTTATATAGTCAAAGTGCTATATAGTTATATAGTTGTAGTGCTATATAGTTATATAGTCAAAGTGCTATATAGTTATATAGTTGTAGTGCTATATAGTTATATAGTCAAAGTGCTATATAGTTGTAGTGCTATATAGTTATATAGTCAAAGTGCTATATAGTTGTAGTGCTATATAGTTATATAGTCAAAGTGCTATATAGTTGTAGTGCTATATAGTTATAGAATTATAGTGCTAATAAAGTCACAGATACAAAAGTATAAATTCTTAAATTCTCAAAAGTAATAATAAAATTATTTTGCTATAATCCGCGAAAATCACAATCATGACCAAAATCGCAAATCGCATTGCGATTTTGGTCGTGGAGTCTATCTTCTGATGATGCTTCGGTTGCGGGGCGAAACGATTGTTGAGTTTGTGATAGTGAATGTATATAGTGCTTGTGTATAGTGGTGGCGGTGGTGGAGGTTTGTGCATGTGTTTTTTACGAATCCTGGATGTATCAGGTATGATAACCGATTGTCCACTCTACATTTAGCATTATATATATTTACTATTTTACTTCATCGCGGATTATAGCAAAATAATTTTATTATTACTTTTGTATTATGGATCTCCGCAAAGTAACGCCTAATTCTATAAATTTCTTAAATTCTCATTTAATTATTGCGATTGGATCTTGTTCAAGCAAATTATTAAAAAATCATTAATTCTTCTACCCCTATCCCACTCTAAGTGAGGTCGCCACAACATGTTATAAACATAAGCCTACATTGATATTTTCACAGTCTATCTGTTACGTTTTCACAACTAATCCGCTTACCAATTTCTATGAAATTTGGCACAAACAAACTTTGTACACTACTACTGCCCTTATCCCACTCTAAACGGGGTCGGCACAACATGCTGTCACATGATTTGGCTAAGCTTATACGACCGGCCGCCTCCCTGATGTCAACTTACCTTTGTCGTATTTTACGACACCTCGGTAAGAAATGATGGAGGTCGATTCTACTCAGCCAGGTACTACACAGCTATGCTATTGGATCTTGTCCATTCAAATTATAAAAAAACAATTATACTATACTGTTGAGGATTACTTAGATGATAACCTTAGCTTTCCGAACCAGCAGTAGAGATGACAATTCAAAAGCACTTGTTTACAAGTTTATTTGAATAAAAAATATTTTGAATTTGAATTTGAATTTGAATATAATATTAGTACAGATTCATAAAAAAAATTATAATGCAAATGTCAACATAGTGTGATTTCATTTATTTAGAAATTTGGGAATGTTCAAAGATCTATACTGAAAAGCAGATCCATAATATTACGCCTTTTATTGCTTGTTGTTGTTTCGTCTCTTGATGTTTTTTCGTCGTTTTACATACATGTTTTTGAGAAAAATAAAACTAATTTATAGAATTAGGCGTTAATTTGCGGAGGTCCATAATACAAAAGTAATGAGAATTTTATTTTGCTATAATTCGCGATAAAAGAAAATATAATGCTAAATGTAGAGTGTACTATTCGTTCTCATACCTGATACATGCAGAATTTGTAAGGACTCATGGACTACCCGACACTGATGGTACAACAATACACAAGCACTGCACACATTCACTGCCACAATCTCAACAATTGTTTCGCCCCATAACCGAAGCATTGTCAAGAGATAGACTCCACAACAAAATCGTAAAGCTTTATAATTAGTACGTATTTATGTAGTACACTCGAGCATTACAAATATTTTCTTTTATCGCAGATTATAGCAAAATAATATTCTCATTACTTTAGAAAAATCAAACTTACTTATGAGGATAGCTATGGCAACATTCAAATTGCAATGTCACTCCACAATGGACACCGCTGGATGTGTCAGAGGGCTGTAACGTCAGGAGTATGTTCAGGGGACGCCATGCGTTCCAAACTGCTTCTTTTCTATTGTCAGTGACAGCTTCATCATAAATTGACTGGGAAATTATAATTTATTAATTAATAATAATTAAATATTAATTGCTGGGAATTACCTTCCAATCCACACTGTTAAAAGATTAACAACTCTTTATAAGATTGTATATTTTACAATTTTTATACTATGAAACAATAATAACAAATTAAAAACTATTTATTTTCATCTATTTTATTTTCCAAAATTAATTTATGGATCAAATAGTTAAATTTATATAAACTTTTCTTCTTCTCTATATGACCCACACTCTCTTTCTACTTCAATTCTTGTCCTTATCCTTCTATTACTCAAAGGTAGACTGGAAGACATCCCTTTTAGGGATAAGCCCGCCTTTACACATGTGCTTTTTTTAATTTTTCTTTCTCTTTTCTAAATCACTACATAGTATAAAACAAAGTCACATTCTTTGTTTGTCCATATATCCCTATGTATGCTTAAATCTTTAAAAACTACGCAACAGATTTTGATACGGCTTTTTTTAAATAGATAGAGTGATTCAAGAGGAAGGTTTATGAGTATAATAACATTCAATATGGAGTAGAGAAATACTGTAATTTTCGAGGTTTGTAATGTGATGTCGTAAATAATTACATTTTTTTCCGCTTACATTGCAAACGCAGACTAAACCCTACGAGATTTATCAAAATGATGTACTGAGTATTAGTACACCTTGAAAAGGTCTACAGAAAAGTTCGCGATGGTATATGTATAAAAAGAAATAAAAAAAAAAAACTATTTATAGACTATGACTAGAGCACTTTCCAGTAAGTATGACTAATTTACATCCGTGATACTAGATTTATACATTATCCTGCTGCACTTACAATATAATGTATTACAAAAACAACTTTTTTTTATAACATAGTACAATTTATTTTTGTTTATTTATTTATTATCATCATACGTTACGTTAAAAGACAGCAAATCCAGCAATGTTTGGTATACGAAACATCAGCAAATCTATTCATTTTAAAATCTTTTTCAATAAAAATGGGTGGGCAAAACAAAATATGTAACCTGTAAAGCAATGAGTTCGTTGTCTTGTCGTTCTTGATTGGTATCATCACACATTTTCAAAGCACCAAAGTTTCAAATAACACGTAAATAGCACATATTTACTCCCACAAAAATATATATGTAAAAATTAAAACTTAATGTTCGCGGTAAACTGAACATAATAAACCTATAACAGCAAAATTTTTCCTTGTACGTACATTATTTATACTCTATATTATTTTGCTCTGTGGCACTTGTCATATTGTTACAGACAAATAACAAGATGCACAGTATAATAAGAATAACAACATTGTCTTTTAACTTTGTGTCTAAAAAACGAATGCAAAATCTGATCTAAGTAAAATTGCATAAATGTCAACATGGTGTCAAAAATGATTGACGATAATATTGACATTTGACAGCAGATGTCAATGTTAAATAACAGATTAGTAAAAGAATTTCATGTTGATGAAAACAAAGTTTAAATATATAATAAACTATAATTACATTACATTGACACGATTTATTGTGATAGCGTCATCTCTTGCACTAGACTTAGAGTATAAGGAAAAGTCCCCAACCTCAAAAGTAATGAATGACTAGCTAAATAATGCATGAAACAGTCAAAAGATGGCGTTATTACAGATCGTAAATCGTAATGCCATTACCTTATGCTCATTCAAGCAGCACATAATTAAATTCTTATCAAAACTGCATCAAAGTAAATTTGAATATTTGATATATCTGAATATTTTTTTTTATTTTGTTTTGTTTTTGGAAAAATGCGTTTTATACGTGTTTAAATAAGAAATTATAACAGCGCATTTGGACACTCTGGTCACTGTTGAAAAGCACCTACTTCTTTCTAGATAGATACAAAAAATTTGAAAAAATTGTACAATCGAAAATTATGGTCTTGCGGAGCCAACTTGAGGTCGGTGCTTTTATTTTAAGAACGGCGCAGAAGAAAAATGAGCGGAAACAAGGTTCCATGGAACCTACAAGATACAAACACGCAAAGGATTTATTATCTGGATTAAAGAAGGATTCCTTGATCGCATTGACATTTTGAGTTGGAATGTAAAGCAATATGAAATTATTATTCGTAGATATAATCCTTTTATTAACCTCAATCAGTTGAATTATTTCGTAAACCATTATTTCGTGCGACAAGTGGCAAGGTTGGACACCTGTCAAATTCTGTCGAATTGCGTGGACCTTTGTCTGTGGAACACTTATCAGGTGACGTTCCGAATTTTGAAACGCGGATCTAATTGATATACTTAAGCGATTATTACTTTATGCCATTTAATTTACAGAATTAGGCGCTATTTGGAGGAGGTCTATAATACATAAAGTATGTAATGAAAATATTATTTTGTAATATACGATAAAAGAAAATAAATGTAATGTTAAATTAGCCGTGTGGTATCCGGCTTAGTAGAATAGTACCACCCTCATTTCTTACCAAGGCGTCGTAAAAGGCGACTAAGGTAAGTCGACTTACCGTGTGGTATCCGGCTGAGTAGAGTAGACCACCCTCATTTGTTACAGAGGTATCGTAAAATATGACTAAGGTAGTTGACATCAAGCAGATGGCTGGTCGTAAATTGCATAGCCAAATCATTTGATAACATCGTATCGGGAAGGCCTAATAAACAAAACTCAACTTTCACGTTCACGACTTCATGTTCGATGTTGTAGCTACAACATTACAAGACCAACTGACTGTTCGGAAGACAGATCACTCTGAAGTTAACTAAAACGGAAGGAAGCAACAATGACTCTTAGTGGTATCATGACAAAGATGGTGTCAATACAAGTACTAGATATCATGACAAATTTTATACAATAACAAGAATACTACGGACTGATATAAATTAATGTTATACTCCTAAGAAACGCTTTCTGTTTTTTACAGGATATATTTCGGAGAGTGTACCACAGATTTATTTGATCTGATCCCTTCCTCACCATTTTAAGACCGGACGACCAGACGCCGCGATGGGCTGCACAGCTATTCAATAAATATTAAAAAAAAAAAAAAAACTTGCGTACAGCCAAGGTGTGGAGTTCCCTTCCTGTATCCTTCCCGGACTCCTACGATTTGATCATGATCCTCCTGCCCTTATCCCACTCTAAGTGAGGTCGGCACAACATGTTACAAACATGTTGTCATATGATTTGGCTACGTATTTTACGACCGGCCACCGGCCTGACGTCAACTTACCTTAGTCGTATTTTACGACTCCTCCGTAAGAAAGAGGGTGGTCTATTTTACTCAACCGGATACCACACGTCGGGTCGACTTACCTTAGTCGCCTTTTACGACACCTCGGTAAGAAATGAGGTTGGTCTATTCTACTCAGTCGGATACCACAAGGCGGGTTGACTTACCTTAGTCGCCTTTTACGACACCTAGGTAAGAAATGAGGGTGGTACTATTCTATTCAGCCGGATACCACACGGCATACTCCTACGATTTGAATACCTAAAAAAAAGAGTGAATAGACACTACATTGGCAAGAGTGGTCCACCTTAGACTGCATCTTTCCGCCAGACGCTAGCCTTATAAAGTAAAAAAAAACGTTTATAATATGTTTAGCCGACCCCACTTAGAGTGGGATAATGACGGGATGATGTTGCTAGAACTTTTTCGTTTATAATTTGTACCATACACACACCTGAGTCGCTCCGAATACTAATAAAGTTTTTATACTAACCCTTTCAAATCTAAAAGGGTCAAAGCTGTCAGTATAGGCCTTGATAAAGAAACACTCTTTATGCGTAGCCTTGTTACGTGCTGGATTATGTTCAGGCTTAACCACAAGTTGTGGAATCGTAAAAAGGTTACCTAGGTTTTTATAGCGGGAGATAAAAATCTTTCCAGGTATCCGGCTAAATAGAAAACCGCCCTTTTTATAACAGGTTTCGTAAGAGGCGACTAAGGTAAGTTGACACACAGTGTGGTATCCGGCTGAGTAGAATAGAGCGCTCTCTTTCTTACAGGTTTCGTAAGCGGCGACTAAGATAAGTTCAGCAGCCGTGTCCGGCTGAGTAGAAATAGAACACCCTCATTTTCTACCGAGGTGTCGTAAAAGGCGACTAAGGTAAGTTGACACATCGTTTGGTATCCGGCTGAGTAGAATAGATCGTTCTCTTTCTTAGAGGTTTCGTAAGAGGCGACTAAGGTAAGTTCACCAGCCGTGTCCAGCTGAGTCGAACAGTGCACCCTCATTTTTTACCGAAGTGTCGTAAAATGCGGCTAAGGTAAGTTGACTCACCGTGTGGAATCCGGTTGAGTAGAATAAACCATCGTCATTTCTTACCGAGGTGTCGTAAAATACGACTAACCTAAATTGACATAAAATACGTAGCCAAATCATGTTGTCAAATCATGTCAGAGTTGACGAATGATAGAGGAGAATGGACGAAGAAGACATATTGTGCCGATCCCACTTAGAGAGGGATAGGGGCAGAACGATGATGAAGGCTGATACAGAAAACTAAATTGACAATGCGTGGATATACTCTTTCCTGTACAAGATAGTTATTACCAAATGTAACTAGTTATGAGAATTATATTTTAAAAAGAGCACCGCCGCGTTGCCTTGCTTTTCTCCATATGAGCAGCTTTTTGAACAAGCAGTTGAGTTGATGATTAAAAAACACTGGTTTACAAGTTTACTTTAATTAAGAATGATTTGAATTGAATCACATATGAGCGGCTAAACTATTATACAGAATCAAACAGATTAAAAAGCAGTTAGGTTTACGACGGAGTAGAATACAAATTCAGCCATTAAAAGTAAGTGTAGCTAACAGTAAAACCTTAACGGGCTCAGTCACTCGGGACCCTTAACATTGAATACCTATTTACAGTTACTTTTACTTTTACGACGGTTTACGTATGCGATAAACTGAGAAAAGGAATTGCTTTCTCAAAGGGGTGAGATACTGTCTTGAGATAAAATGAGAACCGCTACAGAAGCTCTGAATGTCGGAATCAGTTGATTGTTGGAATATGGTTAAAATAAATCGAATTTGCTATGAGCCGTTATATCATAATCTAACAAAATAGTTTTCATTCAAATATACTTTGCAAGCAGTTATGAATGGCTCCGCCCGCTTGGAAAGAATAAAACCGTAATATAATAGTCTTTTGATAACCATAAAAGTAAGTGGGTTAACCTTAAAAGCTAGACATATGCTGTCGCGGACTTTTATTTCAAACTTTTAGAGGGGACAATATTTGTAATACATGATTTTTGAATAACTTTCATCGTTTAGTCAGCGGATGCAAGAAAAGCTTTAAATTTTGCCGTTTTCTTAATATTTTTTATTGCCGCTCCTCTCCTATTCATCTTAGCATGGTTTTATATAGCCGAAATCCTTCCTCAATAAATAGACTATCTTACACTGAAAAAATTTATAAAATGGGTCCAATAGTTACTGAGATTAGCGCGTTCAAACAATCAAACAAACTCTTCTCTCTCTTTATATATTAGTATAGATAAGCAATAGTAAGCCAAAACAAATGTAAGCTTTATTACTAGAAGTAGAGTATACTCAACCCAAGTAGAAGGTAATTTATAGAATTAGGCGTTACTTTGCGGAGATCCATAATACAAAAGTAAAAAAAAAAAAAAAACAAAATAATTTTTATTATTACTTTCCAAGTAGAAGGTGTTCCATTTCATAGGAACTTACTTATAAATCTTGTTAACTCGGACATAGATTATATGAGAGCAAGGGTTAACAGGATTTCAAGTGATCTTTATGGAGTCTTTCTACATCAACGCGTCGCCAGTGTTTACAGTTCAGGCCACTAAAATGTTACCTATCGAATATCATTTTTTTAAATCTATAAAAAAGTAGCGGCCTATTACTAACCCATTGCTGAGAGTAGGCCTCTTTTCTCCGTTTTTGGAGAGAAGGGTTGGAGCTAAGACCTATCCCGCTGCTCCAGTGCGGATCAGTAGAAGACACATATTTTCAGAATTCTCTAGAGATATGCAGGTTTCCTCACGATGTCTTCCTTCACCGAAAAGCGTGTGATAAATTGCAATTATCAATTAGACACATAAGTTTTAATAGAAAAACTCATTGGTGTCTACCTGGGTTTGAACCCGTGACCTCCTCGAAAGAGTCGCACGGTGTTACCGCTGGGCTACCACAGCTTTTTTTGAAATCTTAAGCTTAAGTCTATACTAATATATAAAGCTGAAGAGTTCGTTAGTTTGATTGTTTCAACGCGCTAATTTCAGGAACTACTTTACCGATTTTGAAAAAAAATCGTTAAGTGTAAGATAGTCTATTTATTGAGGAAGGCTATAGGTTTTAATATTACGCTAAGATGAATAGGAGAGGAGCAGCAAAAAAAATACTACAAAAACGGCATAATTTAAAGCTTTTCTTGCGTGCGCTGAGTAAACGGTAATAGTTACTAAAAAATCATGTATTTCCCTCTTAAAGTCCCTAATAAAAGTCCGCAACAGCATGTCATTGTTTAAGGTTTAACTAACCCACGTTAACCATTTTTGTGGTTATCAAAATACTATATGACTATTTAATCTTTCTACGCGGGCGAAGCCTCTGGCAATTGCTAGTTTTTTGATAACTATCAAAAATTTTGCACAGAAATTTATTACTTAAGTAACTAAGTTAACTGCTTATTAATACAATACGTGTGTGGTGTCCGCCTGAGAATTGACCCTCATTTCTTGCCGAATGTCGTATAAGGCGAGTAAGGTAAGTTGACTTACCGTTAGCATCCGGCTGAGTAGAATAAAGCACCCTCGTTGTGACAGTTTCGACCTTACATGCATATTGGTAGAGTTATGTACTGAAGTGGCAGTACCTATATTAAGGAAGGTATATAAATAAAAATATTTGTTTGTCATGTAATATGATTTCTCGGAATGAGTATTTAATATTTGTTGAATATATATCTACATTTTTATCGGTGCGAGCCCGATATACCTGCCGCTCGTCCATGCATTGAAGTAGATTATGATTTTAATTTAGTTTTCTTGAGTACTCTTAATTTGGCACGATGTGTACGACCTGCATGTATAAGAGTGGTGCCAAAAGATTTGTAGATTTCTTTAGGTCAAAGTTTAAAGTAAGTAGAGGAAGTAGGTTAAAAACTTTATTATTCTCAATTCGATTTGATATAATTTGAACATATAAATTCTAAACTAATGTATAAAGCTGAAGAGTTTGTTTAAACGCGCTAATCTAAAGAACTACTTGAGATTGAATACGGACGAAGTTTCTGGTAAATAATAGTATAAAAATAATACAAGAAATTTACTAACGTAATTCATGTACGTTAATGTACCTCGGGAAATCTTAGACAAAGATCCCTTGTGGTTGAGACAAGTGTAATTTGCATGACAACAGTAGAATCTGAACTAAATTTGCTTAACAAGGTACCTTTACATCTAGCTCGTTACAAAAGATAGGTTCATTATTATTATAATTCTACTAATATTATAAACTAGCGGCCTGCCCCTGCTTCGCACGGGTATATAATATATAGCCTATGTCACTCAGTGCAAAAAATGATTAAAATCGATCCAGTAGTTTTGATCTATTGATAACTGTCCGTGGCCCGCACGCGTTGAATTTGGAGAAAAACAATTCCCCTCTCCCTATACCAAGAAGATTTCCTGCTATATCTAATATCTAAATTCATATACATATTTACATTTTTCCCCATGTATTTTATTTTTAAAATGTTTTTGTTTATGTAGTTTTTGAGTATGGATGTGTGTTTGTTATTCTTTCATGGCGAATCGACTGAACCAATATCGATGAAATTTGACACAATTATTCCTTATACACTGGGGTAATAAAAGGCTCCTAATTGTACAGGAATAGGATGACACTAAAAGCGCCACCTATTATCAACCTATCACGCGGCAATAAATCACGCGAACGAAGTCGTGGGCGAAAACTAGTTATGGTATAAATGTATAACCTTATTCTTATGAATTTATTTTATTCATTTCAAAATTAATACCTGGGTGATCGACCCTTGCTCGGTAATTTTTTAAAACGTATAAAAAAAGGAAAAAAGTGCCGGCATGTCTCCATCCCGGGTTTTGAACTTTTTTGCTCCGCCCGTAACCATTAGGCTATCACTGCATTATGTTTGACAGTTAATTACTTTCTATTCAACATTTTAACATTTTTTTGTCCCCCCAAAACCATGCATTAGAATTTCATGGATATATATATATATTCAATTTGAAAATAAACTTCATGATGTATATAGATCAATGACCGATGGCAGCATGCCATTCAAAAATAAACCCTATAAACAATATTATACTCTTCTGTATCTAAAATATAAAAATGGCCTTGGCCTTGGCCTTGCGGTCATCGAACCGCGACCTTTGTATTTCACCGGTCCATTTGATCTTCGCGGCGATCGTCATATCTACACCGTAGTGCGCCGTACGCGCGCACTACAAGGTGAGTGAACCGTAATAAATGAGCGTGTTTAAACTTAATTCGAAAGTATTTAGTTTGTTAGAATATATATTTTTCTTAAATTCTATATTTAAATACTAATCCAGTAGTTCCTGAGATTAGCACGTTCAAACAATAACAATTAATTTCATACCACCATTGCTCAGTCTTAAATCTCGATATATATACAGGATGTACTAAAATTGTCGTAAAAGAGTTTCAAGAATGCAAGAGAACGCAACAAAACAAGGCGACCATTTGTGCAAGAGTGTAAATACATTAAGAAAAAGAAAACGTAATAATCCTCCCAAGGGAGATTCAAAAACCCATCGAGAGTAGAATTTCATCAATAACAAACTGTTTTACATATTCATGAACTTGCAACCATCAGGGTCCTCAATTAAACGGACATCTGCAGACGTCTAGTTCAGGCAGTAACGGAACTTTGGCTATAATCTTTGCTCGTTTAGTCTGGGTAGGTGTCTGTCTTGTTAACTCGATGGAAATTTGAGTGGATTGCGAAAGTAATAATTGTACGACGGGTTTGGATATTGGGATATGTATGATGTTTTCTAGTATATTTGGTATATTGGGGAATATTTCAGTATCTCTAAATCAAGAACTAATTTAGGTCAAAATAGTCCATTTAACTGGCTTATGAACACTTATAACGCACTTAATTCCCATGATATACACATCTTCCACGACCCTCTATTCAAATACAAAAAAAAAAACTTGCTTGCCTGCTATAAGTTGTTAAGTTTTAGTAATAGTTTTTATCAAAATTTTCCTTAAAGTATAACTTAATTTGAATCCTTTTAGTTATATAAATAACTTTTGTACCTACGATAACGCTGTACTCGCCTTAAAAAAGTGTTTTACCTAGAACTTACCGTATGAAAATGTGTATTAATAAGTATGTGTAAAATGCTATTGGCCTGTCATAATAAATAAAATTTGATGTAGCTAGGTTTCATTTAAAAATAAATGACGTTTTATCCCTGTTTTTGGGTATTGAAAAAATGCTAAATGTTGAATAGAAAGTAAATGATATTTAAGCTGTTAAATGCAAAGCTTTGATAGCCTAATGGTAACGCGCGAACCAAAAACGATAGAAACCTGGAATCGATTGCCACATGTCACCCAGTGCTTTTTCTTTTTTGTTATTGCTTTTTTTTAAATAAATCTATCTTTTAAAAGATTGCCGGGCGAGACCCGGTCACACTACCATTGTCGTAATATATACAAGTACAGAAATAATGTTGATAATAGCATTTGATATTTTATTAAATGTATATTATTATAAAAGTTATTATAGAGTTATTTTGCTATAATCTAATAATTTAAATTAGGTACAGCACGTATCACAAGACACCACCAACAGCAGACTACACAAGCAATACACATATTCACTACGACAATCTCAACGATCTTTTGTTTAGTAACGGAATTATAAAGGAAGGGGTTTGCTAGTGTATGGAATGGTTGCTGTAGTTAGTGGAGGTTTCCTTATAGAAGTACATCAAGTTGGGAATATGAACCTATTTCGACTACTAAATACTCTGTTGTATACTAGGTATTGGTTTGATATTTATCTGAGTTGGATTAATGTCAATACCCATCACGAAAAAACTAAAAAGACAGGGCATCTAATGCCGTATCGAGTCACCATTTAGAACGAGACCAATTTCCATCCACACAACTTTAACAATAAGATAATCTCAGTCACATGTAAACTCCATTTCTGCTGTTAATCATCTAAACAGATGCTATTTGACCAGGTCCAATTCTAACATAAATATACTTCCTACACGTCAACTTAAATGTTCAAACAACTTTCAATATTATTCCAGTTCCCCTATGAAAATCGGGATTTTTTAATATCTTCTGAGGTAGTTCACTATAAGTATAAGCTGTAATCGTTCAGACAGATATAGATAGACATACTTACCTTACTTTCAAATTTATAATAATAGTATGTCGGCTTTATCCAGAGAAACAATAGGTATTCATAAATTTAATCCTCTTTGACCAAAAAGGCGATAGCATTCAAATGTATGGAAACGGCAGGCTGAATAATCGGCAGGTTTCAATTATAAGTCGCTCGACGGACGGATTGGTGTGAATATTTATTATTTACTAGCAATCGCCAGCGGCTCCGCCCGCGTGGAATGATTAAAACCATAAAATAGTATCTTGATAAACATAAAAATGGTTAAAGTGGGTTAACCTTAAAAGCTAGACATATGCTGTTCCGGACTTTTATTTAGAACTTTTAGAGGAGAACAAGTATACCTATATTACATGATTATGGAATAATTTTCACCGTTTACTTAGCGTACGCACGGAAATCTTAAAATTTTGCCGTTTTCGTAATATTTTTTTTTTGCTGCTCATATAGCCATACCCATAGCCTTCCTCGATAAATGGACTATCTTACCATCGAAGAATTTTTCAAATCGGTTAAGTAGTTCCTAAGATGAGCGCATTCAAAACAATCAAACAAACAAACTCTTTAGCTTTATATATTAGTATAGTTTACTCTTGATGGAAAGGTGAGGTTGTCATATGTTCCGATATATCGAGATTTGGATATCTATCCCGACAAAAGAAGATAAAAAAGTAAAGCAGGGGCCTGTTATTCTCGGACTGCGTGACATAAGCTTTCTCTCTTCGCTTTTGGAGAGGTTTGGAGCTAAGACCTACCACGCTGTTCCAATGCGGATTGGTAGGTTACACATATCTCTATAATTCTCTAAAGATATGCAAGTTGCTTCACGATGCTTTCCTTCACCGAAAAACGTGATAAATTGCAATTATCAATTAGATACAAGTTTTTATCAGAAAAACTCATTGATGCTCAGGGTTTGAACTTGATGATTGATCCTTATTTATTGATGATTAATTGATTTTTCCTAGATTTCCTGTGGGGTTAGGATTTACGCGGGAAAACTTTGTGACACGTTGATTTCCACGCGGGTAGAACCTTTGTACAAAGCGCGTCCACAAGATGGCGGAAACTTAATCGCAGATGTCACCACCGTCTAGACGATCGCTGATATCGGAGGGAAAATTAATTTTTTTTGCACTGTTCAAAATGTTTTCGATATTTTATAATATCAAAGTTTTAAGTGATTTTTTGTTATTACCACTTAAACTAAAACTATATCCAGCTCTTCAAGTTGCTTGACGCCGTCAAATTTTCAATTTTCTTATCCAAGATAACAAAAAAGGATAGAAAACAATCGAATGAAGCATTTTGAAGTACCTATTTTTGCATCACTTACAAATACCTACTTACTTAAAATACTAATAAATTTATAAAATACTAGCTTTTACTCATAACTTCGTTCGCATGGACTGTAGGTCTATGCCCAGCAGCGGTATAGTAAAAGGACGTTGTCTTTTCTTGCGATATTATAACTTGTTTAGATAAATTCTCTAATAGGAAATGCAAAAAACGAATAAATGCAAGTACTAGTATCATATCAGACATATAAACTTAAAATTGACATATCTTTTTTACTTGCTGAACAATTGAAATAATGCATACCCTATATCGGGAAGGCCTTATAAACAAAACTCAACTTTCACTTTCACAACTTCCTGTTCGATGTTGTAGCTACAACATTACAAAACCAATTGCCTACTGGGAGAGCTGACCACTCCCACTTAACTAAAACTCTGACTCTTCGTGGTATCATGACAAAGATGGTGTCAATACAAGTACTAGGTATCATGACAAACTTTATACAATAACAAGAACACTACATATACATTAATTTTATAGTCCTAACACTTATATGTTAAGTGAGGCTTGTTATTACGTATTAGTGAAAACAGCATCCAAATGGTATCAACGGTTCGTTTTCTAAGATTAGCGGAAACAAACGCACAGACATTTGACTTCACAACCATTTTATTATATGTAATATAGATATAAGTAGAAGATTAGATAAATTACTTATTTCGAAATTATATAAAAGTAATAATAAAATTATTTTGCTATAATCCGCGAAAGTGAATAAGCGAAGCAATACCTTATATATATAATTGGGTATTGCTTCGCTTTGCGATTTTGGTCGTGGAGTCTATCTCCTGATGATGCTTCGGTTGCGGGGCTAAACGATTGTTGAGTTTGTGATAGTGAACGTATATAGTGCTTGTGTATCATGGTGGCGGTGGTGGAGGTTTGTGCATGTGTTTTTACGACTCCTGCATGTATCAGGTATGATAACCGATTGTCCACTCTACATTTAGCATTATATATATTTTCTATTTTACTTCACCGCGGATTATAGCAAAATAATTTTATTATTACTTTTGTATTATGGATCTCCGCAAAGTAACGCCTAATTCTATAAATTATTCGAAATTATATACTTCTATCCAAATTCATCGTACATTTCTATATTAATAGTACTTTATATTTGTGTACTAGTTAATAACCATATTGGCTATATCCTTCACCCAAAAGATGCTTCTGTGCTAAATCTAAAATAAGCCTTTATTGATTTGTATTAAGTTGTTCGTGGATTATCATAAAGTTTTAAATTTTAATCACTGTAAACGTAAATCAGTTTCTATAAAGTGCCGGTTAACTGAGCGAGATAATGCACCCTTGTCAGTACAAACGCGTATTAATTGAAGCACTTATATCAAAGGCATGTAATGAGTGTCGTTTACGCAAAGCCTTTGAAGTTCGCTTCTTTGGTTTCGCTAAAAGCGCTAATGTACTCCGTATTAGCAGTCTTTTTTTATAATTTACATAGTTGAAATTTGTTCATACTCCGTTAGCTATCCACCGCCATGTGGTATCCGGTTGGGTAGAACAGACCACCCTCATCTCTTACCAAGATGTCGTAAAAGGCGACTAAGGTAAGGTGATCCGCCGTTGTGGTATCTGGCTGAGTAGAATAGACCACCCTCATTTCTTACAGAGTTATTATAAAAGGCGACTAAGGTGAGTTGACTATTCTTGAAGCAGTACTAAACTTGACGATTAAAAATTGCTTTTAATTTATTTTTTGTTTTACGCTTAATTCCTTTCATAATATTTTGTGTACACTCTGTGTACAATATATAATGTAAATAAATATATACATATGCTATTTTTATTAATGTGTATGTATCTTCATGAATAAATAAATATGATTTTATTCATTATTACTCAATAATAATAACAAAATTATAAATATAGCAAATTACATTGACAAAGTTAATCTAACATCAAATAATGTCTTATAAAACTTAATTAACTCGAGCATTACTGTTTTAGACGGCGAAATTAATTTTATAACATTAAGCTAGGGTCAACATATAAACATAATATGTAGGAATTATCCTAAAATAACTAAAATATTCTGGCTCCTTTTTCACACAAAGAATCAGCTTAGTGATTCAGCGCGGAAACGCTGCCAGCATTCTTGGTACCATTCCACGTGGGCATGATTTGTATAGTCCTAGCGTGTAAGTAATTTAGGATAGATATAACTTGTACATTTTTACTGTAAATAAATATCTAGTAAATATTCATTGTTAAGCATACTTTGTTCTGCGATAAAGTAATATTTCATCCTTGTTAATTGCAACTCGATTCATATTCAACTAACGTTACGATTAAAATTGTTCAAAGTAGCCGAGTCTGAAATGATAATTTTATAAACATTTGCGCCACCATGATATTTTGAGATAACAAACGCCAAGCTATAGCTTTTTTATTGTACTTTATTAATTTTTTCATTCTCCTACCCTTATCCCTTATGCCTTCACATGATTTGGGTACGTGTTTTACGACCGGCCGCCTGCCTGACGTCAACTTACCTTAGTCGCGTTTTACGACATCTCGGTAAGAAAGACGGTGGTTTATTTTACTGAGCGGCATAAGGCATAACCACAGGGCGGGTTCACTACTTCAGTCGCGTTTTACGACACTTCGGTAAGAAATGAGAGTGATCTATTCTACTCAGCCGGATACCACACTGCATTATTGTAGTCTATTAATTTATTTTAGTTTACTCAGTCCCCCTACGAGTATATTGACCTCAGACTGGTCGCGGGGAGACTTTGCAATTGCATCAAATTAACACAGGATAATGTTGTGGCGAAATTTCGTAAAGAGACTTATTCAGAGGAATGGACTTCAATCGCTTGAAAAAGAAGAAAAAGACTTTGACCTCCGAGGATTGTTAAGTTTTTAATTGCGAACCAGTTCTAGATTCATCAAATTTAATTCATCTACGATTGATGATTAAAAAGTGCTTGTAAAAAGCTTACTTTAATAAAAGTTATTTTGATTTGATTTTAAACAGTGTCATAGCATTTATAAAATAAGGACATGTCCGTAATAACTGAAATCATTGGTAGCACTACAATAAACGTACATGGTTAAAATTAAGTTTTAATTTATATAAAATTAAATCGTGACTCCATTATCATATTATTTAATTAAAAGTCATGTGACTTGAGAAAAGCGTATACGATGATTTCCCGCGAGAAATTCGCGTCTGAAGATGTTTTTGAAAATTAATTCATATTCATATTATTACTTGGTACGTGTTAAAGATATTAATTATATACCCGACGTCCTTGAGTTTTTTAAATAATGATCATCCTCCTGCCCTCCTCCTACTCTAAGTGGGGTCGGCACAACATGTTATAAACATGCTGTCACATGATTTGGCTGCGTTTTTACGACTGGCCGCCTGCTTGACGTCAACTTACTTTAGTCGTATTTTACGACACCTCGGTAAGACAAAGGGTTGTCTATTCTACTAAACCGGATACCCATGGCGGGTCGACTTACCTTAGTCGCCTTTTACGACACCTCGGTAAGAAATGAGGTTGGTCTATTCTACTCAACCGGATACCACACGGCGGGTCGACTAACCTTATTCGCCTTTTACGACACCTCGGTAAGAAATGAGGGTGGTACTGTTCTATTCAGCCGGATACCACACTTTAGTTTTTTAAATAGTAGTCTTATTACATCTTTTCTTTGCAATAGATTACAAAGAGTATGTATAAATGACGTCAAGTCATCCGGATCAGTAACAGTTATGGGCGTGCCTCAAGGTTCAATCTTAGGTCCTTTCTTGTTTTTAGTATATATTAATGATTTGCCATATTTTGTGCCCAGTATTTGCGACATTGTACTATTCGCAGATGATACATCATTAATTTTTAAGGTTGACAGATATAAGGAAAATCTTGACGATGTGAATAATGCTTTGTCTCAAATGTCTCACTGGTTTACCATAAATAACCTACTTTTAAACACAAAAAAGACAAAATGCGTAGAGTTTTCACTACTTAATGGAACCAGACCAACAGAAAATGTTATATTAAATAATGAAATATTAATGAAAGAAAATACAACTGTGTTTTTAGGAATGACCTTAGATACAAAGATCCAATGGGGGCCCCATATAACAAACCTTTGTGGAAAATTAAGTTCCGCTGCCTACGCTGTTAGAAAGATTAGACAATTAACTGATGTTGACACAGCAAAACTTGTTTATTTTTCCTATTTTCATAGCATTATGTCATATGGAATCATGGGGTACAGCGGCTGATATTCACAGGGTCTTTGTTTTGCAAAAAAGAGCTATACGTGGTATTTATAATATGAAACCTCGTGATTCTCTTAGGGAAAAGTTCAAAGAAATTGGCGTTATGACTGTAGCTTCACAATACATCTACAGTAATATACTATTTGTACGTAAAAATATTCACTTGTATAGTAAAAATAGTGATAGGTATGATAGACATACAAGAAACAGACATAAACTAATGACGCCTAGATTACGCCTCCAAAAGGTCCGAAAATCATTTGTCGGTCTCGGTACACGTTTTTATAACAAAATTCCTCAACATTATCTAGACTTGCCTTTACACAAGTTTAGAAATTATCTCAAAACGATGTTGCTACATAAAGCTGACTATACTATTGAGGATTATTTGAGTGATAGCATATCTTAACTGCAGTCAGCTACGCATCCAGCTGCAACGATTATCTTGTAACCATCAAATTGTAAAAAAAATTTTAAAAGATTAGCCGCCGAGTTTCTTGCTGATTCTTCTCGGTAGGAGCAAACTTCCGAATCAGTGGTAGCTTCTTTAAAACATTTGACGATTCAAAAGTACTGTAAACAGTCCACTTGAATAAAGAATATTTTGAATTTGAATTTGAATAATATTAAACAAATATTCTATTCTACTCAGCCGTATACCACACGGCTAACAGCGGTTATTATACCAATTCTTCCTTTAAACATCTAACTACATCAGTTTGATTCTGTATTTTCAATAACAATTGTTGTAGAACCGTATAATTATTCCTTTCAAAACGCATTAATTTTCCAAAAAAAAACCGCACAAAGCTGAAAACCTTATTGTATGTGACAGTCCCGAAATTGAGGGGTTCCCGAGTGCCCTTCAATCTGTCCCTTTGTGAAGGCAAACGATATTTAATTTCACCCATTCCCGATTTTTGAGTGCGAAAAATACGAACTCGATTTAAACAAATTATTGTGTGAATTGAAACGCACATTCTGCTGTGAAATTTGATTAGCTAAAGCGTTTTCAAATTCAGTGTTATGATTAATTATATTTACTAACTATATTTATTTCTT
Source organism: Morpho achilles (assembly GCA_947086495.1). Taxonomy (NCBI): domain Eukaryota; kingdom Metazoa; phylum Arthropoda; class Insecta; order Lepidoptera; family Nymphalidae; genus Morpho; species Morpho achilles. The sequence continues at coordinate 13,443,596 of CAMTZB010000001.1, read as the reverse complement.
TTTAAGTTTTTTTATTTTTTTTGTAAGCTGTGATGGCCTAGCGGTGCGACCGTGAGAATCTCTAGAGACGATCATGGGTTCAAACACCAATGAGTTTTTCTATTAAAACTTATGTGTCTAATTGATAATTGCAATTTATCACACGCTTTTCGGTGAAGGAAAACATCGTGAGGAAACCTGCATATTTCTAGAGAATCCTAGGGATATGTGTAACCTACCAATCCGCATTGGAGCAGCGTGGTAGGTCTTAGCTCCAACCCTTCTCTCCAAAAACGGAGAGAGGAGGCCTATGCCCAGCAGTGGGATAGTAACAGGCCGCTACTTACTTACTTTTTTTTATTTATTTCTTTTTATACATATAGTTAGAAAAGAGAAAGAAAAAGTAAAAAAGCACATGTATAAAGGCGGACTTATCCTTAAAAGGGATCTCTTTGAGCCTACCTTTGAGTAACAAGAATTGAAGAAGAAAGAGAATACGGGTAATATACAAAAAAAGAAAAAGTTTATATAAATTTAACTATATAATCTAATAATAAAAAGTATTTAATCGTTGAATTAAGATATGGCTATTTTCATAGACTAAACCAAACTATTTTACAAAAACAAACATTAAAAAAAAACAAATTAAAACTACTTAAATAATAACTAAAGAATAAAAATTAATAAATATATATATATTTACACTAAATCAAAACCATCCATTCCATTGCAATGGGGTAGAGTCCCTAAAATACTGGCAGCGTTGCCCCTTTGTATGGCCAAACTTATTCGTTGGCCAAGGTAGCTGCCAGCTCTCGGGTCCCCGGTACGCTCTACGAGCCTTCTAACGAGCTCGTTGAAGAACGTATGAGCGTCCGGGCCCCATGGACCTAAGGTCTCTACACCAAAAGGCACAAAAATGAAGCTTCTATTTATGTCTTCATATTTGCGCCTCTTGGCATGTTCTGCATTGGTAGCTGCTGCTCCCGCCATAGTAGAGGTCCCTTGTATGTGTGATGCAGCTAAAGTGTCTACACATGTAGCATCCCAAACAAGTGACCTCCCCAGTTTCCAAGGTATGAGAGTCATACCATCAGGTCTCTTGCCATCGCTACGAGCCAATCCATTTGGTTCTAAAACAGCAGGCACATTAGCGGTAGCAAGAGATTTCCGGATGATCTCATTTAAACTGCTATGACGAGAATAGCGACCAGCACTTTTTGAACAGGAGAGACCATGGTGTCCAAATGTATCAACAACCTCACCGCAATGGCAACGATGACTTTGATTGATCGTGGCGCCAAGTCGTAGACCAACCGCCAGTGTTAAGGTGGTATGGTCTAAAAGAGTACCTAGGTTTGCGGATGGGAGAGCGTGAAGCCAGTATCCAGATTCCTTGGCAAAAACAGCACGGAGCCGAGCGAGATCTTTTTTGCTCTCAGCATGTTTTAACAAGTTATTATATACGTTATTACTTAGAATGTTATCCCACTGTTTTTGACAGGTCAAAGATACTGGTACTTGGCTAGGACAAGTAACAGACCAAGCATTTCTCGCCTCCAACAAATACGACACCTCAACGGATCCTGTTGACGAGGATATTATTTTACCGTATAAAGGTTGCGTACTGTAAACTGAGGAAAGAAATGCTGGTAATGAAACACTTGAGATTTTGCGTACTCCTAAACCTCCATATCTAACTGGAAGCGAGGCCTGGGTCCAGGCCCGATTTTCCAGAGAGCAATTTAGAATTTTCACAAGTACATTTTTTAAAAAGTTATCCAAATTGTCTAGGAGGTCGTTAAATTTCCAAATAGGTGAACAACGTAACACGTAAATAAATTTTGGGACGAACAAACAAAACCGAATGATAGTAAGAGCCATATGAGTGTTAATTTCGTATAAGCGATCAGAATTGTCATTGAATTTCGAAATTTGTTCATTAATAAAAGGAGTGTCAGAGGCTTCTAGGACGGGAGCTCCTAGTAGGCGAAGGGACTCATCATTTAAAATCTTGATGCCGGGTGCCAAAGTATTAAACTGTTCGATAATTTGTGATTTATCTGAAATAGAATTTGGTATAAAAATTTCGCATTTTGCAGAATTTAATTTCAAACCAATTTGGGCAAAACTATTTATAATATTATTTAAGTCGGCTAAAACGGTGTCCACGTCACCACCTAAGGTCCCATCGTCTAGATACCAAACATTAAATTTTGAATTTAGAACTGAAATTATTGGGTGTATAGCCAAACTAAAAATGGCTGGTCCTAGCGGGTCTCCTTGTTGGCAGCCAACAGCAGAACTTAAAACATCACCTTTATAAACTAAATTGGATGGTTCTTGATAGAACTGTGAAATGTATGGAAAAAGTTCTGGTATTTTATCCCTAACTTCCGACAGAAGAACATTGCGATCTATTGAATTAAAAGCATTTTCAACATCAATTTTTAATAATATTTCCCGTTGGGAGTTGAGAAGATAGGTGCGAACAGCATGAACAGCTGCTTCACAACCCCCTTTACAGCCAAAACCTATTTGAAAGGGTTGAAATTGGTCTGAGATTATTGGCAGAATTTTCTTACAACAAATTTTTGAAACGACGCGCCTAATTGTTGAACCCACTGCTATGGGGGCGAATACCACCGTCTTTTTTCTTAAGAGCACATAATCTAGCCCCATATAATATTGAAGTAATTTCAGGTGGTATTCCCCCGGATAACATAAGGTTCACCAGAGCTGTAAGAGAATCTAAAAGGCTCCTACCGGCATCGCCATTTGTACCACAAACCAAATCCTTATAATGCTGTGGAGACAAACCATCGAGGCACGCAGCAGAACCATTTCGAAATGACATTACAGCTCCCAGCACGTCGTCTTTAGTAGCCTGGAAAGATGAAGTGTTAGAAAATGAATTTGAAAAACTAAAATTGGTTGACCTTGATGGATGTTTGATTCGCAGTGCTTCCAAGGTTTCTGCTGTTTCAGGAGCAATAGTGTCATTAGAGAATAAAAGTCGAGCTGCCCCCTTAATGTCGCCATCACTTATTTTGTTTTCGATTAATTTATTAAATTTTATTTGTTTCCGTTGCTGAAAGGAAGTACTAAAGACATCTCTCAAATTAGCGGTATTGATACAATTGTTTTTAATTTTTTGGTTAAGGGAGAAACTCTGACCTTTATCGACGTGGAGAACACGGTAGGCAAAAGTGAGCAAATGTTCCCAACTCTGAGTATTATTTTTTTTAATCACAAAATCTATTGTTTGTTTTAATGATGATGCTACCGTGTATCGTGATCCGCGTGGAATTCGCCTTATGATAGGTATATTATCTTTATATTTACTTAGTTGTTTCCATAATGGGTCAGATTTAGTGCATGGGGACTGGGAAAGGTTGGTGGATGAGTTCAAATGGACACTTGAAATGGGTTTTGATTGGTTATGGATTTTACTTATGTGAATGTTTAGGCCCTTTGTATTTTTGAAAAATCGGGGTGGGGAACATTTATCACATCGCACAGGATCTAATGACATATCGCCATAACTGCCAAAAACCTGGTACGTTGAATTGGCCCCACGACTAATTAATTAATTTATAATAATTAATTTTGGTAAAAAATACATGAATGATTGATTATAATAACTATATTTATTTATATGCCGTGTAATATTTCGATGAGTAGAATAGACCACCCCCATTTTTTACCGAGGTGTCATTAAAAGTCGAGTAAGCTAAGTTGACCCGCCGTGCGGTATTCGGCTGAGTATAATAGGCTACCCTCATTTCTTACACAGTTGTCGCAACAGGTGACTAAGGTAAGTTGACATCAGGCAGGCGGCCAGTCGTAAAATACGTAGCCAAATCATGTTACATGATCATCATGTGGCAGGAAGATGATGACATGTAGAGTGGACTATCCGTTCTCATACCCGATATATGCAGAATTCGTAAAAACATGCAAAAACCTCTACCACCGCCACCACAGACTGCCAGACGGACAGAATTTCGCATATTAGTATGGGAATAGATAATTTATAGAAAATTGGGCGTTACTTTGCGGAGATCCATAATACAAAAGTAATAATAAAATTATAGCAAAATAATTTTATTATTACTTTTGTATGGGAATAGAAATATAAACAACCGGGTCACATCGCGATAATCACGTTACCTTTGTATAAGGTTCGACGTTTCGGCAGAGTTGCATCCACCGTGGTCACGAACTGACTGGAGCGCCGCGGCGTATATATCAGTATATATCAGTGTGGTGTGCAAGAGACCTTATGTGGATTGTGCGGTTCAAGTTAGGGTAGATGAAGAAAATAATGACTGCAGTACTCGGGAACGAAGACGCCGCGGCGCTCCAGTCAGTTCGTGACCACGGTGGATGCAACTCTGCCGAAACGTCGAACCTTATACAAAGGTAACGTGATTATCGCGATGTGACCCGGTTGTTTATATTTTAATTAGTATGAATCGCGAAAGTTTAAAATATACTATGGGAATAGAGTTAATTAAATAAAACTAATGACACACTATTCTATCTTTTCTATCTCTTTAATATTTAAATGAGTTAATCTTGTACCTATGTATGTATATATATTTTCGGAATCTCGGAAACGGCTCCAACGATTTTCCTGAAATTATAGGGGGTTTTGGGGGAGAAAAATTGATCTAGCTAGGTTTTATTTTTTTTTAAATAATTTTATCTCTGTTTTTGGGCATTAAAAACACCAACATTTATATTGAATTGAATTTTTGCCATTACTTGTCAAGTCAGCGTAACTTATTAGGGGAACGGGCATCCTCGAGAAATACAAAATACCTAGCATCGATCTCCAACTAAATAATTATTTTTCCTTTTTTTTTAAAGTTATTTTTAAGGTGATGGTGTTTTTTGATACGTGCGATAACTATTCCTGTATGTGTAAGGTATGAGAACGGTTTTTGCTTCCTATACTTAGATTACATAATTTTTTTAAAATTAATGTTATAGCAAACCAATTGTATCAATAATTTTTTTTTTTGGTTAAAACGTATTGGTGATCGCTATCACAGTTACATTGACTACACGCCCTCCCCTTACAACGTGTAAAAAATAAATCTACCCTCCGAAGGCGTCAGATGCCTTTTAATAAACCGAAAACTGATTTATGTGAACGCAACGGGAATTTCCGATCACCGGGTTGCAGGCGCTTCTGATAATTGCACAGTCATCCGGAGAAAGATTTCAGGGGGAAAAGTGCTCAGGAATTTTTCACCCTAAATTTAAAATTACTGGAGTTATGTAAACAACTTTTTTGTTATTAAAGAACACGTGTGAACTGATGTAGGATGTTTTGTAAACTGATTTAGAAATGTATTATCGCATGATTAATAGAATAAGGAATACGTCACATCTAGTGATGTATTAGTAGAATATGATACTGTTGCATATTAAGGGTTATTCTAACATCATCATCCTCCTGCCCTTATCCCACTCTAAGTGGGGTCGGCACAACATGTTACAAACATGTTGTCATATGATTTGGCTACGTATTTTACGACCGGCCGCCTGCCTGACGTCAACATACCTTAGTCGTATTTTACGATTCCTCAGTAAGAAGAGGGTGGTCTATTTTACTCAACCGGATACCACACGGTGCGTCAACTTACCTTAGTCGCCTTTTACGACACCTCGGTAAGAAATGAGGGTGGTCTATTCTACTCAGCCGGATACCACACGGCGGGTCGACTTACCTTAGTCACCTTTTACGACACCTCGGTAAGAAATGAGGGTGGTACTATTCTATTCAGCCGGATACCACACGGCGATTAAGGGTTATTATAACATGAGTTTATTTATAGTATCACACGAGTGTTACAAGACCAAGTTATGTACAGTGTCATACACTACTTTGTCTACTCTCATACTATAATACGTAAAGCAATATTAATAAAAACCAAACTGTTTAAATATTAAAAAGATTTCGAGAAAAGAAGAAAAAATTAATAGCACATGCGTGTTGCGTCGCCGCGGACTCGTTCATTGAAACCTTTTTTTTTAAGGTAGAGGTTCAACCTCCTTGTTTCAGCTGGAGGTTGTATAGGTGTATCGTTATGATTAAAAAGTTATATTATCATACAGGTCTCTTTACAATCTTTTAATAAGTAAATTAGAGACTCTTTTGATAAAATTATTTAGGCACCAGCGAATGTGGCGCCCAAATAATTTTAAAATTTAAAAACTAAAAATAAATTTAAAAACATCGTCGGTCGAAGCTGCGGGCACAACTAGTACTTTATAATACCTCTGATGAACAATGGGAACAATGGGATGTACAAAGTTACATTTCATTGTTTAAGCTGTCGCTGGCGTTGGTGGCGGATTAGTTTAGTTTTAGGGTATGGTCGCCACTGAAAACCAGTGTTGGGGGCCACCTCAACGTATACTGAGTGGTGTTCCTTTTTGCAACGTCACATTTCTCTGCATAGGTAGAAATTTTTATTTTATATTGTTTAATTTGTAAGTGTAAATGTTCATGTAGGGTAAGTGTGACTGTTGTTAATAAAAGGTTTTTGATTTGATTTGATTTGATTTGATTTGATTTGATTTGATTTGATTTGATTTGATTTGATTTGATTTGATTTGATTTGATTTGATTTGATTTGATTTGATTTGATTTGATTTGATTTGATTTGATTTGATTTGATTTGATGTTCTTAATCTTGTATAAAATACGTCTGACCCAATCATGTAGAACACGCTATAGTGTTAATTATACAATGTTGAGAAAATTGATATTTAAATTTTCGGTACAGCTATTTGGTATTTGGTGGTTGAATAGCTCACTCATAAAGTCGATATTACGCAAGTGAAGTGACGTCAAGTTGTCGTCGGGCTTCGGTTTGCCTAACGCCGATGCCTACATAGGAATCTGCGAACGGAATACCTTATACAGCATGTTCTTAATATTATATTGTACTAGCAAACTGGCTTTAATCTCAGACCAAGCCTGTCAATTTAGACTTTAAATTAATCTTATTTATTTGAAAATTAATTTATTAATGAATCCAATAAATAAAACATTAATGAATTCAAGGAAGCAGAAAAGCAGCTTTCGCGGTCGAGAGTTGGGATGAAACAAACTGAGAAATTACTATGGGATATAATAGTAAAGTATTATAGTAGCTTATGTAGCAACAATTAAAAAAAAAAAACAAGGTGCAGACCAAGGATATAACATATAATTAATTTTCTCTTTTCTTAGGTAACTCCTAAATCCTCCTGCCCTTATACCACTCTAAGTGATCGGCACAACATGTAATAAACGTGTTGTCACATGATTTGGCTATGTATTTTACGACCGGCCACCTACCTGACGTCAATTTACCCGTCGTATTTTACGACATCTCGGTAAGGACCAACTATTATACTCAACCGAATACCACACTCGGATCGCGGTCGCGGATTCGATTTCCGCCGAGGGCCAACATTTTCTATATGTCAATTTCTTGGTCTTCGAGTCTGGGTGTATATTTGTATTCAAGTATGTATTGAAAAATTATATATGTATAGTTGTCTGTCACCTATGTCTACAAAAGTACACATTTATACAAGTATTACATACTTTGGGGACGGATGACCGTGTGCGTTAGTGTCCCATATAATATTATTATTTATTAATTCGAACACGCTGTATATAAGTGAATGCACGTCAATTTCAGGCGAGCGATGTCGTGTAGACACGCCGCGTACCGAGCATAACTCGCCCTATATCTAATTAAGTGGCGGTGATCAACTTTGATTCATAAATATTTAAACAATCTGGTGTGAGACAACCTTTACGATGGATATTCGACTTTAATCTATGGGTAAATTAAATAGCGCTTCCTTTTTTATGTTTTTTAGACAATTTCCTTAGTTTATATCCCATCTTTTTGTAAAATTTTAGTTGCTCTGAAAAGCATATGTTGGTTAAAGCAAACGCAGTAAATTAACGGATTAAGCGAAACTATGGTTTGTTGGTTGATGTAGAAATGATTTATCAAGATGTCAATTATTTGCAAAAGATTATACATATATTTTTTTTTAAATGCTGCATGTAATCGATATTATTACTCTAACACACAAAAAATATTTTTTTCTCTTATTGTGAAAACTTTTTTCTCTTATTAATAAGGGACTAGTTTAATCTGTACCATGTTTAACGACATTTAATAAACAACCATTAAATGTCGTTAAACATGGTACAGATTAAATATTGGATGCGAAAACAGCGGGACGAGGTTTCTCAAAAAATGTTCATTTAACAATAAGAGTTCATTATAAATCTATCAATTTCAAAAACACCCAGCTATACGAAGCAGACATAATAACCGCTAAGCTACGGAAATCTAAAAAAAATATCTCCAAAATACTTCCCTAAGCCTTTCGCATCCTGATTTTGACACTTATAAATTGACACGGCCTATAAGCACGTCACCTGGAGATGTAGATAAAAAATAAAGGAAACTTAACAATACATTCAATATTGGGCCTTATATTTTTTTATCCAGGCAACACTGATCCTGTATTTAACTCTTATCTTGCTTACAACAAGATCTAATATCCCCTAAAAATGTAGTTTTAAAGGTGGACATTAAATTTTAAATAGACGAAGGCTAGTTTGTTTGCGCGGCCCCCTCGAATGTTAGGGGAAACATTTTGCTATGATTTTCCTCTCGAGCGCCCCTTTTGAAGTTTCCAAGTTATTTATGGTATAGAATTTCGTTATTACAAACTTCGGCGGAGTCGTGCAATATTAAACTTCGACCCCTATTAAGCGCATCGTGGGCCCCTAATGATGTTTCGTTTTGAATTACTTACATGGACGGAATTAGAAGGGTTCTGATTGCAAGTTTTACTTGGTTCAAAGGAAACGTGCTGTTTTTATACTAGTTATCACTTCCATCATTAAGAAAATTCAATAAATGTGTTAGGTTCTCTTAAATGTTTCAAAAAGCTACTGGATCAATGCGGCACAAGATCGTATAGTAGAACTCTCAAGAGATCTACTAGCAGTAGTGGAAGACTATCGACTGCAAGGGGATTGAGTGAGTGTGTGTGGGAAAGAAAGAGAGTTTATTTTACATAATATTTTTCTTTATTCCTCAACTGATGGATGTCTACTGTAGGATATTGGTGTTTCCAAGTATTCCACGCTACAACGTCATGTACCGTATCGTCTATGATATTACGCATAATATCATATTATATCGTCATCGTATGTATCTTGCGTTCGCCTGAAAGCTACTGGGGTCTATCTAACTTATCAAGAGTTGCCGGTGCGTGGCTGTCATTCTCCCTTAAGACTATGTGCCCTACTAAACTACATTAGCTTCACGATACAATTAGCTATATCGGGTGTTTTGGTCTACTGTAGATCTTCTAGTTCCGCGGATGTATAGATTAAAGCATAAGTCGCTACATCATTCGTGAGAGCTGGAGCGTTCTTATGAGCTTATAGAGATCAAATTTTGAATCCATCATCATTGAAAATATAGTCAGTTTGAAGATTTTGGTATTCAAACTACAGATCTGAGAAATTATCGAAGCTCAGGGTAACTTTGGTAATGCTAAGTTGTTTTATTTGGCGGAATAAAATATATATATCGAAAATTAATTTAATTTTTATTGATTCAATCTATTTAATATCTATTTAAGTTTATTTTAAACTCCCGTGTTAAGCTAACCGATAAGTAAAAGAAAGATGCCACACAATCGAGTGTAACATTTTTACGTTTGAATTTAGGTATAGGTTTATGAATTTATATAATAAATTTTAATCACTCCCCCAAAAGTCGCTACGCTACGTTTTGCATAAAACAACTTTATCAATTAGTTCTCTTTTATACTAAGCGATACTTGCTTTTAAGGGCGGTGCAATGAGTGCATTTTTATATAGAAATAAACAGAGCTGTATGTGTCAATTAAAATGATACGTTTCATAGTTCCGTATTACATTACATTTTCATTTTCATTTTTCTTATCTGAGTGTGCTTTAGTATTCTTATTTACTAATTACAAATTGTTCAGCCGATATAAGCATTATTTTTCCGCGGTTTCCTCAATTTTATCAGGTGTTTTAGATTCTTCAAATTTTGGAACTACTGGTGTCCAGTAATATTTCTCGTAGACCTTATCCCAAAATTTGTATTCCTCTTCAAATAAGTCCTTTTTCATTTGCAGCTTCTTATTCACTTCCAAGTAGTTGCGTTTTTTATTTGTATACGGTAGCCATTTAACAGTTATGAGAGAGCTTTCAAACGCTGTTGGATTTCTAAAAGAAAATTAGAACAAATATATATTTTAAGGATATTTTGGTACAATGAAACTTATCAATTGGAACAAAATGTTGTAAAAAAAATCCAATTTGACACTACCTTGTATTATTTTACTTGGGTTTTAAATTTTAATACAAAAATACTATTTTAATAAATTATTTCTAATAAAGAAGCTATATTTCATTCTATTCCATGAGATCTGCCTACATTTATCATACAAGATCATGTTACTATTTATTATGAATATTTTGACAGTGAGTACTGGCATATTTAAATGACACTGCCCATACGTTAGCTTGGAACAGCATTTAAAAGTATCATGATAAAAGATATCTCATAGAGAAGATATACTTACTCGTATTTCACAAAATCCGTCCACATAGTTGTCATACGCTCTCTTGTATCCAAATCCTTATAACTATTTGTATATCCAAAAAAGTCTAAGATATATGCAGTTTGATCTCTATGACTTGCGCCTTTTATTCTATCCATATATTTATGTTCAATATTAAGTTTGCCAGTATAGGAAAATTCATAAAGAAACAGAGGTTTCTTACTTGAAGCTGCACGGAGTTTGGCCGATTTTATAATACTATATTTAAACATAGCGTCTGAAAAATAGTTTATGTAACCCTGTAAATTTTCAGCGTTTACAGGCTTATTATTAAAATAGCGTTTTTTTATTTCATTTATAAAGTTTTCCTTTTCTTTCTCATCATCAAAAGCTAGATCGGCAGGAAGGAATTCAGAAAAATTTTCATTCATATCTTCTCTCCATGTTCCGAATTTAATGGTGCGACTCAAACCTTCCATATCAGAAAAACCAGTTAATATAGCTACTTTATCGTTAAGATTTTTTTTTAGTGTATCCAATGGAGACTCAGTTATAATTGGTTCTATATCTTCAAGTACATTTTCAATACATGGCGCAAATCCAAAAGTGCTATTTTTTAAGTAATAATTAACACTTTTCTCCGCAAGACCATTAATTGATGCATTCAGATAGAATTCAGTTAAGCCATCTAAAGTCATCGTGCCGTTATAACCAAGCGATATAGCTATATTTTTGGCAGTACTTATGGGATCTCGATTAATAGCGAATGGTGATAGGGCTGAGCCACTTTCTAGAATTAGTCTATTAAACAGTCCATCTGTAGCTTTGGACAGTGATAACAATTCGGCCATCGATGCACCGACACTAAACCCTGCTAAGGTTACTTGATTGGGATCTCCACCGAACTTCTTAATATTCTTCTTAATCCATTTTAACGCTGCAACTTGGTCTTTTAAGGCTGCGTTACCAGGTATTTCTTTATTGCCCAAACAGGCAAAGCCTAGGGCACCCAATCTGTAGTTAAAACTGACAACCACAACGTCATGTCTTGCTAAGAAATAAAAATTGGCCATGTTACTACTGCCTCCAGAAAACGCTCCGCTGTGAATGTAAGCAACGACAGGTACCAAGTTCTTTTCAGTCGCAACTACCGGAGTGAGCACGTTGATCGTCAGACATTCTTCGACTCCATCGACTAGTGCTTCCTCTCCGTCCCCGCTGAAGTAACATTGACTACAAATTGTGTTTTTTTTAGATGCTTCAAAAATTCCTTGCCATGGTTCTGGTGGTAAGGGAGCCTAAAAAAGTATGCACAGTTAAATGTTACATATTTATTAGAAATATGTTTATACAGATTTTTTGGAAAATATGGTATTACTTTACGGTTGATAATAATAATACTGGTTATCATTTATTTCAAGATCAAATTACAAAAGAATCCCATATTATGTGAAATACTAACATACTAATGTTTTGTGAAAGTCTGTCTGTCTGTTACACTTTCACTTTACTACTCTGTCTTTTCTCTATTTTTTTTTTTATAATCTTGAAATATTCGTAATAAAGTCATAGTGTAGCCTTATTTATCGGATCACTGAATGACTTCGCTGTGCTGTAGGTCCATTACATAATTCCAGTGGATTAGCCTTGAAATTGCAACAGACAGACATACTTTCACATTAATAATATTATCTAATAAAATAAGTAAAATATAGTCCCTAAAAGCTAACTGTCAGTAAGTAGAGTAATTTTTCTGGTAGGTTTAATTTAACAGTACATTACTGTTTTATGTAAATTGTGCGGAAGGGGTCGCGCACTAGTAAAAAAACTCGTTTGGTGGGAACTTTAGTCGCGTGCGCCGCGTAAATTAACAGAGTTAACACATTAAAATTATTTACTAAAGAATTGTAGATCTACAAAAATACTACATAAAAGTCTGGGATAGCATGTCTCTATCTCTAATGGTTAACTCACAATAACTACTTTTGTGTATTTTGTGACACATTGATTTCGACGCTCGCGATGCCGCAAGCGTAGTAAGTCCTACTAATATTATAAACGCGAAAGTTTGTGAGTATGGTTGTATGTTTGTTACTTTTTCACGGTGATTTAGCTAAACCAATATCGATCAAATTAGGCACAATTATTCTTCATACACCGGAATAATATATAGGCTGTTAATTCTACAGGAATAGGATGACATTGAAAATTACCATCTATTATCGATCTATCAGATGACAACAGTCCACGCAAACGAAGTCGAAGGTATAAGCTAGTTATATATAAATTAAAGTAACAGGTTCACCGAGATTTACTTGATATTTTTTTCCAAAAAAAATAAAATAATAATAGGGTAGTTGGGATATTTACATTTCTTGAGACCGCCCGTTCTCCGAATAAGCCACGGTGTCTTGACATTTTTAGGCAAAAATAGTGTTTTATATTCAATGTAAATTTTAGTATTTTTAATGCTAAAACAGGGATAAAACGATTTTTTTAAAATAAAACCTAGTAAGATCTATTTTCTTCCATAAAATCCCTGCATGCTGTATTTGAGGAAAATTTAGAGCCGAAACGCTGGAGCCGTTTCCGAGATATCGGTTACATACATATATATATACACACAAGATTAACTCATTTAAATTTCAAAGATTTGCAACCAACCTGGAACCGATCTCTTCCCGTAGGAGCAGTGGCATACGGTATACCATAAAATTCAAAAAACTCTCCATTCCAGTACTTCTCGCCTTTGACCGCGCCGTCGGCTAATACTACCACCCTTTCATCGTCAGCGTTAACAAAATATATTACAGAGAAAACAAATAACACAATCGCTCGCCACATAATTGATATACAAAATAAATCGCGGCTATACGATATCGGGCGATAATTAGCTAGATAAAGATTGATAATTTGGCCAAAGTAGATTCGAACACGTAAAGTTAAGTTAATCTGGGTAATCTTTAAAAATATTTAATGCAAGCGTAATTTTAATTTATTTTTTTAAACTTTTATTTATTTTTAACAAAAATGTACAAGTTATATCTATCTTAAATTACTTACACGCTAGGACTATGCAAATCATGTCCAGATTCGGCCATTTCCGCTGCAGTGCCCAGGTCTTGACGCGGTTTCCCTGATATGGAACGAGGCATATCAACGCATGTTGCGTCATTAGGGCCCATACCCCGATCAGTGTTTTTTTTAGAAAATTCTAATTTTATAACAATACTGTTGTCGCCAATGACTTCAGCTTTGAATTTTATAGCAACACATTCATAAAACAAGAGTCTCGCGCCCTTTTGATTAATTGGTGGCAGCACTGTGCCGTTGTTGTTTCCGGTAGAGTCTTCCTATTGATAAAACGTTTCAGTGACAGTCAGTCTTTGTTCGTCATTCAAAAGAAGTGCATCTCGGAACGGAATTGTGATATTCCTATTATATCGTGTTATTGTATAGAGTGTGCGCTAACAATACCTTTAACAATTTAACAATTAGTTTAGCTGTGTGGTGTCCAGCTGAGTAGAATAGAACACTCTCTTTCTTACCGAGGTGGAGAAAAAAAGCGACTAAGGTAAGTTGACGTCAGGAAGACGGCCGGTCGAAAAATACGTAGCCTCATCATGTGACAACATGTTTATTACATGTTGTGCCGACCTCTACGATAATCTACTCATCTGGATTACGTGTGGTACCCGGATGAGTAGTATAGACTATATGTATTTAAGATTTTATTTAAAAACATATATGTATGCTATTTCAAATACTTAGAAAAGATTTCCAAAATGTATCAAAACAATTGCTAAACACTTTATTACTCTTAATTACTTTAATAACAATTATTTTTCGTCAGAACAGAATGCCGCCAAAATAAATTTCCCTTTCATTTTTAAATCTCTTTTGAAAATTGCTAACAATATATTTACCAGTTGTCTCTCACACATAGCACAAGTATTAAGTAACTTACCTTAGGGACGGACGAATGCGTGTGTAATTGACCTATATCTATTTATTTAACTGGAACCTTGTCATGATATGGGCCTGACTCACATAGGTCAGTTTTTTACTACACACAACAGCGTGGTACACACAACAGTGGTATCACTTATAGTACAAATCTTCCATTGATATCCTAAACCAAGTGTCATTATAACAGAAGACAACCCTTTAGATGACATTACCTAACACTAAATAGAGTTTTTCTGCTATTCTTACACATTTTGCGTTCGCTAATTTATCCGTTGTCTCTACATAATCTGTTAGAGGTAACAGAATATAATCGATTCTAAAAATTAAATCAAGAACTGCTTTATAAAGTCTCGAAAATAGTTATTGTTTAAAATCTTATAACTAACAGACTGAAACTTTGCCTTTAATATAAAAAAAATCCACACGAAACTACGTAGAAAAATAGATACCCTATTTACAACTTGGTATTCTTTGTGGACAAAGCTCTCGAAACAAACTCGGGGACCGTCTTGAAATTCAAAGCTTGGGGCTAAAGATAAAAGCACTGTAAGGAAATGACCCGAAGTTTTGAAAACTTTTTCGTTATTTAAATTTTCTTTTGGCTTTCTTTAATCCTGGTACGGTTAACTATTGTGGACTTTGGTCAGGGCTATTTTATCATAAAGTTTGGTATAGGATAAACTTTACATAATTTAATTTGAATCACGAAGCAAAAGATAAGAGATAAAGAGAAAATAACAATAGAAAGTAAAGCATTTTTTAAATAACTTAGCTTCATTTATAGCGACGCCTTAAGTCTTTTTATGGTTCAAAGACTTAAATAGACCTTACACTTTGAACGTATTTGAGAAATTGTATATGATAATTCAATTCTTAATTTATAGAATTAGGCGTTACTTTGCGGAGATCCATAATACAAAAGTAATAATAAAATTATTTTGCTATAATCCGCGATGAAGTAATGACTTCATCGTAGATTATAGCAAAATAATTTTATTATTACTTTTGTAATTCAATTCTTACTAATTTTATAAATGACTAACAATTTAAGTGGAAAGATTGAAACCCATATATACTCGTAGTATTTTGATAACCATAAAAATGGTTAAAGTGGGTTAACCTTAAAAGCTAGACATATGCTGTTCCGGACTTTTATTTAGAACTCTTAGAGGGGAACAATTTTGTAGTACATTATTTTCTAATAACTATTACCGTTTACTCAGGAAAGCTTTAAATTTTACCGTTTTCGTACTATTTTTTATTGCTGCTCTTCTCCTATTCATCTTCGCATTATATAGTCAATAGCCTTCCTCGATAAATAAGCTATCTTATATTGAAAGAATTTTTCAAATCGGTCCAGTAGTTCTTGAGATTAGCGAGTTCAAACAATCAAACAAACAAACAAACAAACAAACAAACTCTTCAGCTTTTTATGTTAGTATAGATACTTATGAGCCTATGTATCCCATGAACAATTTTATGAAATTATTATTCCTACAACAAAGTTTTATATCTGTAACAAAAATGTTTGCAGGAAATAGTAAAATGTAAAAATATTTCGGTGAAAATAGCAAAGCTATACTGTGAAGTGTATTATCATAAGATATTCTTTATGGCACATTTAGGTGTCCAACGCGAACGTCCAAGCTACGTGTTTTGAGCAATTTACACGTCAAGATATTCTAAGAATTAATATTTATTATTTAGACATTTGTATAGAAGAAAGAAAATATTCTAACATGATAATTAGAGCATATGACAAGTGCGCCGTACGTGATATTTACAATTTAGGACCGCATGGTTTCTATATACAGCCATTTTACTTGCAATACTATTTGTGCGAAAAGATACCACTTTATAAAATCCGTTGTACTGGTTATTCATAGATAATAATGAATTGACATAACTTTGCTGCTCTTGTTTTGCACCCCATAAAAAAACGTTTTTCGTTGCTTCAAACGGGTTGGATATCCGATTCCATAATAAATAAATGATTGTAGATGCTAATGTAAATGCAAAATAATAATTCTCGAATTTTAAAGTGGACTATTATAAAATAATTTGAATTTGTCTTCGCTTATAATTATGCTCTAAACAGAAAAAGACGAATGAAGAAAATGAAGTACTTACAAATAAATTTTTAAAAAAGCAAACTTTACTTCAAAAGTAATGACAATATTATTTTTCTATAATCCGCGATAAATTATCGCGATTTTAGTATAGTTTAGCATAATAATATTCTCTGTAAAGTAACGCCTAATTCTATAAATTATTCAAACTTAACTTAACAAACAAAACAAGTACCTATACTTGTTTTAAGATGAATTTTCCCAAACACCGGTGAAGCTGACAATTGAAATAAATCTTTTTAATTACGGTAAATTTTAAGTTTTTCATATTTAATAGCCAGAAAACGACTTGTCGTATAGAAATAAAGTCGTATCAACACATGTAAACGTAGTATTACATCTTCACGCTGAATATATTCGGCTAGTTTCAGTGTACCTGGCCGTAAAATATGTTATCCTCCCTCGCAATTCACACTGAAGTGTTTAGTCGCGTCAAAGTCACGGATTTCGGCGAAACAGGGATCTGAGACTTTTTACGAGTCCCTCATTTAAACGGGAAATAAGGAAAGGGTTTGATGACGGTTGTATTAATAATGCTTTAGGGTCTGTATATTTTATGACAATCATAACTTTTGTGACACCTTATCAAATTTAAACTAAGCGTTTAACTGAATCCTCGCCTGCAACAAGGGTGCGGTGGTAGCAAGAGAAGGGGAGGTTGTCAGAGGTGATATCATTACTAAGTTTTATATTTCATTTTAAATTTATTAAATTTGAAATATTTAGATGGCGTACAATTATGTCTTAAAAATTTTCTTATTTGCGTGTAGCATAGAATGGTCATTGACTTTTGCACATGGATCTATTATTTAAATTGTCATGCATTTTCCTGATTTTGATGCTATGTCAATTAGATTTTGCGGATTCGCGGCCGTGTTTAAACTGTTTCACAAACATTTCTCTGTACCTCAAAGAAAAACCACACCTTTATTTTTATACTTTGTAAATTTATAGAACTTTTGTGAATTTATAGAATGTAGAGTGGACAATCGGTTATCATTCCTGATACATGCAGGATTCGTAAATTTTACGAATCCTGTATTTAGCATTATAAATATTTTCTATTTTACTTCATCGCGGATTATAGCAAAATAATTTTATTATTACTTTTGTATTATAGATCTCCGCAAAGTAACGCCTAATTCTATAAATTGTATGTGATCGATTTTTTTCCAAATCTTCTGATGGGAATTTTATACGATTTCGACTAACAGATATAGCGATTCTTCTGGAAGGGTTTAGTTTATTACATTACTGTTTTATGTAAATTCTGCGAAATCGTTGGATACGCTTAATCTGCCCAGATTTATCTGGTAATAAAACACTTAAGTATTTTTAATACACTTAAGGATTATAGCCAAATAATTTTATTATTACTTTCGATCACATACAGATAGCTTTTGGGGACTTTGTTTTATAATAAGTATATTATAACAAAAACAAGTTACTTACACATTTTTGAAAAGGTCTGAAAGTTTCAGTGCCAGGTAATACAATTATTAAATTCCAAACTCCACCTATTCTGACCTTGTATTAGTGAGTGTTTCTAGAAATATCGCTCTTACACCGCCATCCAACGAAATAGCGGTCGTATGAAATATCTAATAACTCAAGTTAGTATAAGGTAGAGAGCGTTTGCGTGTTTCGTAGCTGACGCGGTCTAAAGTGAAATTGGTTTACCTTGGACGGTCAAGCTTGGTTCGAGACCGCACTAACTTACTGAATATGCATAGTACAGTACCTCAGAAGCATAAGGACCAACTATGATACGAGGATAAAGTCGTATTGCATTAATATTTTGTTCGTGGAGCTGTCCTACTGAATGCTTCGGTTTCGGGATGGGGCGATCGTGTAGATTGTGGCTGTGTATAGTGCTTGTATGAGGTGTTGGTATTGGTGTTTTGTGATACGGTGGTGACTTGTCCTGCATGTATAGGGATGTGGATATATGTGAATGTTAAAATTCGAATTCAAAATATTCTTTATTCAAATAAACTTGTAAACAAGTGCTTTTGAATCGTCAACTCGACTGCTAGTTCGGAAAGCTGTTCCTACCGAGAGAGCCAGCAAGAAACGAAGAAGAATTAGAATCGACTCCTGCCCTTATCCCACTCTAAGTGGGGTCGGCACAACATGTTATAAACATGCTGTAACATGATTTGGCTGCGTTTTTACGACCGGCCGCCTGCCTGACGTCAACTCACCTCTGTCGTATTTTACGACACCTCGGTAAGAAGGAGGGTGGTCTATTCTACTAAACCGGATACCACACGGTGGGTCAACTTACATTTGTCGCCTTTTACGACACCTCGGTAAGAAATGAGGGTGGTACTATTCTACTCAGCCGGATACCACACGGCGGGTCGACTTACCTTAGTCGCCTTTTACGACACCTCGGTAAGAAATGAGGGTGGTACTATTCTATTCAGCCGGATACCACACGGCGTAAGAATTAGAATCGACTAAATTCTGTTAAGTCTAATAGATTTGGGAGCGGACGGATGAATTGCCGAACGCAAAATGTGTAAGAATAGCAGAAAAATGCTATTCAGTGTCAGGAAACTTTATCTAAAGAGGTCTCCTCTGTTATAATAGACCATGGTTTACGATATCAATGGAAGATTTGAACTATAACTGAGACAGCTTATCACGCCGTTTGGTGCGTGTTAAAAAACTAACCTATGTCCGTCAGGCCCATATCATGGCAAGGTCCCAGTTACATAAATAAATAAATAGGACAATTACACACACTTTCGTCCGTCCCTAAGGTAAGTTACCTAATAATTGTGCTATGTGTGAGAGACAACTAGTAAATATTTACAAATATATTTTTAAATAAATTCTTAAATACATATAATTTATTTACATACATATGGTCTATTCTACTCATCCGGATACAACACGGTATCCAGATGAGTAAACTATTAGAATTAGAATCGACTCCTGCCCTTATCCCACTCTAAGTGGGGTCGGCACAACATGTTATAAACATGCTGTAACATGATTTGGCTACGTATTTTACGACCGGCTGCCTGCTTGACGTCAACTTACCTTAGACGCCATTTACGACACCTCGTTAAGAAATGAGGGTGGTCTATTCCGGATACCACACGGCATCCTGCAGTTTTAGAATAAATTATTTTTAATACATAGGACTCGAATAGGTAACTAATTTTAAAGAATAGATAAGTTAAGTGTAAGTTAATTACTGACATAATTCTAAGCTTTTTGTATTACTAACCATATATTCAGAGTAATATACTCTTTTATATCATTCTCCGGACCTTATCCCACTCTAAGTGGAGTCGGCACAACATGTTATAAACATGTTGTCACATGATTTGGCTACGTATTTTACGACCGGCCGCCTGCCTGACGCCAAATTACCTTAATCACCTTTTGCGATACCTCGGTAAGAAAGAGAGTGGTCTATTCTACTCAACCGAATATCACACGGTGGGTCAACTTACCTTAGTCGCCTTTTACGACACCTCGCTAAGAAATGAGAGTGGTCTATTCTACTCACACGGTCACCACACGGCGGGTCGACTTACCTTAGTCGCCTTTTACGACACCTCGGTAAGAAATGAAGGTGGTACTATTCTATTTAGCTGGATACCACACGGCGTAATATGTTACCCTTTTATAATGAATAAATAAAAATATACGCCTCTGAAAGTTTAAAAAATGAAAGCGTAACAAACCCAGAGACAGACAGATTTTCGTATTTAATGATATTTGCGAGTCATCTTAATTTACTTATGATTCATTTGTCGTTCTTGTACATGCCTCGTGTACATTTTCATACAAAGTATCACGTGTAATCTCAAAGGAAATTATTAAAATGTACAACATTCTGGGAACGTTTCACAAGACAAGCAACAAATAGGTGAGCCATTTCGTGACGTAATTAAAAAATATGTCCGAGTGTTTTGTTGAAATTTATTCGTAGCGCCTGTAATTGGTTGATACCGGTAATTTCCCGGCGGGCAGTTTGCTCCAATTCACGAAAGGTAACTGGGAAATTAAACATATTGGTAACGCTATGTTTGTGTTTTTTTAATTCCATGTTTTACGTGACTCCCACCTTTTTTGCACGCTTTATGTTACAGTAACTGGGTGAGCAAGACTTGCTCGTTAATTTTTTTTAATATATAAAATCCTATCATGATTTGACAATTGACAGCGTAGTTATACTTTGTTTTCTTATAAAATTATAGCAGTTTTTTTTAAGTACCATGAAAATCGTTAAAGCCGTTACCAACATTCATTCATCAATTAATTCATTTAAGTATTAACGATGTCACCGACTCTTTTCACCTCAGTTTTGACTCACTTTGAACGAATAGATTTTATTCAAATTTTTTACACTAATCAAGAATTGGTGACAATATAACTATAATGAAAAATGTACTGATTAAAATTGTCACACCAAAGTAGGAAATAAATATAGTTGAACAAAAACTAAAAGATACGCTTTTATAGCACGTCGTATTAAAAAGTGAAAAATTATTGTCAATATAGGTGGACTAAAAAAAACGACAAGACAAACGAGTAGATGAAGGAAATTCCGATTACCTTATCAAATAATATATAATACTAAGCCTCCATGTTCAGCCTACTTCCACAACCAGAATACCCAAGAGACTCCTCTCCTACCGAGCGTCATTTTTATAGAATATCCTACCACGAAAACCACCATGTTGATAACAACATTATTAAAATGTACAACGTTCTGGGAACGTTTCACAAGACAAGCAACAAATAGGTGAGCCATTTCGTTTTTGTTGAAATTTATTCGTAGCGCCTGTAGTTGGTTGATACCGGTAATTTTGCGGAGGGCAGTTTGCTCCAATTCATCTATAAAGATGAACCACGATAACATGGCGCACCCCTCCAAAATTCAAATCGTTTGAAAGAAAAGCAAGCGTCACTAAGATTCGCATGTTTGCGTGCTGAGATGGCTGTCAATCAAAAACAAATCCATGAATTTATTGCTCGACTAGTTACACGACTAGCGTCGTCAATAATAATGCTGTTAGCCCTAACGGCTTTTACAGCGTCACCAGGACGGGCGAGCGCAGAAGCATCGCCGAAGTTTCGAAATGCGGAGAGTAGAGCCCAGAAGCTCTACTAGCGTCGGGAAACGTCGTCCTAAGGGTGCCTCCTGTGAGGCCGGACCACGGCTTAGGGCGACGTCTAGTGGGATTTTTATATTGCGGTATACTAAAATATATTTTTTTGTACTGGAAAAAACCCCTTATGGGTACCGCCGCCTGACGGGGACAGGCGGCGGTTATGTCGGACTCGCAACGACTAAAACGATCTGTGCCCTCCACCACGCTGTTGGTGGCGGAGACAAGGTACCGTTATACATCAATCAGTATGGGCATGGTATGGAGGATTGCCCCCATCCCCGCCAGCACCGGCTCTGTTCCCTGAGATACCTCCTCCGGGTAGGAACCTCTGAAAAGAAAAGTCCCCCTCCGCTAACCGATGCATCGAAAATCCTACAAATGTTATAATAATATTTTTTGTTCATTATGTTAATTAATATAATTAAAATAATGAACTTGAATGGTGACAACACGTGACTCTTACCCTAGACTAAGGGTTCATAACCTCAAGCAGACATTCAAGAGATTTGTTTAAACGATATTCCATATATTGGGTCTAATTATTATTTACTATTGTCACGTGCATTCATACAACGAGAACGTTGCGACGAAACCCACGTATCTCTGGTGGAAAGGGTAGAAGCGTATTTTTAAGTTTTTTTTAACCATTTTTACCAAGTTACTGAATAAAGCTACAGTATATATTTCGACATCAGACGCATAAGGTCGAATGTCGACATAATACCAACGACGAATAATGTCTCCAGCTTCGAAAAAAAACAGTTTATTTAGTCTAATGAGGTAAATTTTATATTTATAGTGTTAGAAATCGAAATATATAAGCTTTCGCTAAAATATTAGCAATATTTCATTTAGAATTATCCATAAAAACGAATATACTATCCCGATTAGTTTACAAAATTTCTTTTCGCTCTATTGTCATCAAAACACATATCAGACCTTATGCGTCTAAGTTCGAGATATGTAGCTCAAAAAGCGTGTAACTTATGCCAAACCTCCCAATGGATGAGAGTATAACTCACCCACTGAATTAGTGTTAATGCTTCGTAATGGCCGTTTTCAAATTACAATTACTTCTCTGATTTGTTTCCTTTGCGATTGCTGATGTTCCAAGGCGATTAATTCTATATTATTCAGCTCGGGTTCTTAATTCAAATGATTTGGGGGATTAACCTGTTCACCTACGATTAACCTCTAAGGGTCTTGTTACAGGTTTGATTACAGAGAGAGTTAATGAAATTGCTTATGATTACTTTGTTTTTTTCCAAAGCCACTAACTAGCCTATGGGATTAGTATTTGATTGCAAGCACATTTCATGAAAAGTAATAATTGATACCACTAGAATAAAAAAAATAATTCTTATACACAAGCCGTGTAGTATCTGGCTGATTAGAATATACCACCCTCATATCTTACCGAGGTGCCGTAAAAGGTGACTGAGGTAAGTTGACCCACCGTGTGATATCCGGTTTAGTAGAATAGACCACTCTCTTCCTTACCGAAGTATCGTAAAAGGCGTCTAAGATAAGTTGATCCACCGTGTTGTATCCGTTTGCGTCAAATAGACCACCCTCCTTCCAACCGAGGTGTCGTTAAAGTCGTCTAAGGTAAGTTGTCCTCAGACAGGCGGCCGCTCGTAAAATAGCTAGCCAATTCATTTAATAACATGTTGTGCCGACCCCACTTGGAGTGGGATAAATGCAGGAGAAAAGATGATACGAATATACAAGAAATATAGAATGATATATATGTAAATGATTTAATATGATGATACAATATAGAATGATACAAGCCACAGCGGCGTCTTCTTTTGCGTCCACTTAAATGTTAAAATACCCTCAATTAAGTATAATTTATTTTCTGTTCTTGAAGACAAAACGGTTTTTTATTTAATTGATTTCTAACAAATTTTATCAGTACCTACTATTTTATTTATAGTAAAAAAGACACAGAGTATTTTAAATAAAAATAAAATAATATAAATAAAGAACATAATTTGAGAAATTTCAATAAATTATTTTAAGTTTGTCTACTTTTTAGGATATTCAGATAAAGGTATACATTTCCCGCTCTTGGTTTCTCTCACATTCATCTGAGCGTGATGGTATAGCCTATAGCATTCCTCGATAAATGGACTATCTTATACTGAAAGAATTTTCCAAATCAGTCCAGTAGTTGCTGAGATTAGCGCGTTCAAACAAACAAACTCTTCAGCTTTATATATTATAGTTATAGTAAAACAGACATACAGAGTATCTCAAATAGCAATAAAAGAATATAAATAAAGAACAGGTTATTTAATTTTTATCATACGTGAACATTATTTGAGAAATTTAAATAAATTATTTCAAGTTTGTCTACTTTTTAGGACACTTGGATAATGGTATACATTTCCCGCTCTTGGTTTCTCTCACATTGGGTGTATTACAGAAACAGTCGACAATATCACAAGCCGCTATTGATAGATCGTGTATTTTTGGGTTATCGCAGCTAGGTTCAGCCACTTGTGGACAATATAGGACTGGGTGTTCGCCTGACGGACAATCCCCTAAAAAATAATAATTATGGTTACTATAAATAAATAAAGACAAGTCTTTTTAGAAAAAATCTAAAATAAATATATGGGACACTTACGCAGTCGTCCGTCCTCAAAGTAAGTAACTTGATACTTGTGTTATGGTAGACAGACAACTGGTGAATTACTTGTATAATTTTTAAATACATACTTAAATACAAATATACAGCCAGACTCGAAGACCAACAAATTCATTTATAGAAAATGTTTGCCCTGCGGGAATCGAATCTGCGAGACATGGAGCTGAAGGCAGGGTCCCTACCCACTGCTCCAACGTGCCAGTCGTCAGCCAAATATCATCAAAATTTCTTTAATGCGTTATCCGTTAAAGCGTTAAATTTAGACGGATATACTCTAACCCATGTGATATCCGGCTGAATATTATCACGCTAATTTCTTACCGAGGTGTAAAAGGCGACTAAGGTAAGTCGACTCGCTGTGTGTCATCCGGCTGAGTAGAATAGATCACCCTCATTTCTTATCGAGGTGTCGTAAAAGGCGACTAAGGTAAGTTGATCAACCGTATGGTATCCGGTAGAGTCAAATATACCACCCACTTTCTTACCGAGGTGTCGTAAAATACGACTAAGGCAAGTTGACACACCGTGTGGTATCCGGTTAAGTAGAATAGACCACCCTCTTTCTTACCGAGTTGTCGTTAAATACGACTAAGGTACGTTGATGTCAGGCAGGCGGCCGATCATAAAAACACAGCCAAGTCATGTTACAGCATGTTTATAACATATTGCGCCAACCGCACTTAGAGTGGGATAAGGGCAGGAACATGAATAATTTTTCATAGAAGTAATATTTCACTCACTAAATTACTTTTAATTAAAAATGGATGGCGCTGTACGGAGTATTATTAAATTGAAATCGCGATAAGGATGTATTGTAGAAACATGTATTTTAATAAACAGTTTTAATTTTAATCTATTCTATTCTAATTTTTTGCCAATTACAATGCAAATTAATGATAAATAACTTACTTGTCGGAAATCCTTGTCCACAGACAGCTGTGAACGCAAAAGTCACCATAAATATTATCAGAATATAGTTCATTTTGTAAATTTTATTCAATAACACTAAAACAAGCAACTGAACGGTTGGTTTATTCAACTGTAATTAAATTATAAATTGCTCACATGTTTTTATACGAAATCAATATTCAGGGGAAAAACTAATATATGTATAAGGAAATGAGTTGCAATAGTTTGTTTGACTCAAGTATATTACTTTATTTATTTCTTTTAATACATATATTTAGAAAAGAGAAAGAAAAATTAAAAAAAGCACATGTATAAAGGCGGACTTATACCTAAAAGGGATCTCTTCCAGACAACCTTAGAGTAATAGAAGGAAAAGGGCAGGAATTGAAGAAGATATAGTTTTAGTATTTATAAATGCATCTTAATAAGAATAAATCACTGTTAAGTTTGGATTGCTGCCCATTCTAGAACTTCTTTCTATTAGTTTTTTTAATGTTAGGAATACCCATTATGGGTCGTCACTGCCCGACGGGAACCGACGGTTATGTCGAACTCGCACCGACTAAAAACCTGACAGTGCTCTACCACGCTGCTGGTGGAAGGGACAGGGTTCCTTTGGACACATTGCTCCCATCCCCGCCAGCAGCTGCTCTGTACCGCAGAATACCACCTCCATCGGGGCCTCTTTAAACAGTGGCCTCTAAATACGTTAATCGATGCATTGGAAGTACCAGATGCATCGACCGCCTTGGGGACGTAACTCCAGCAAGCGTTCTATAATCGTCCCCGTTAAGCAATGATATGATTATTTACCATTAAGCGAACAGTTCAAAAATGCTTTTGCACACTGAAACGTTAGTCAAATATTAGACTGAAAGACCAAATATTTGACAAGGCTCAAGCGATTTTCACACAAGGTCAGTTTTTTATTCCCCTTTCAGGTTACGGACAAAAGGTTTTATTAGCTTTATGACCGGCCGTAAAAATGAGATGAAAAGATCAAGGAAACCTTTTGGTTTGCTTATCAAGCATTGAAATTTTTTTTATAAAGTATAAAAATAATATACATATTTTCGAATTTTGTGATGCAAATGAGATGAAAATTTAAAGGTGAATGTGTGTGTGACAAGACTGGATAAAATACGAAACGAGTATTGTCAAGTTTTACGCTCGTGTTGTAAAACTGAACAAGGAAATAGAAATTAAGTTTACAACTATATATACATATATTAATTTATTGTTATATATTTTTATACTAAATCATTATATTAAGTTCAGGGTCGTTACAGAAGCGGCAGTAGGATGAGGTGGTCGCTTAAGGGTTGTACTCTCCTGTACTTGGGACGCAGGGCTGTGCATCAGCAGCACGGTACGCGTCTGGTTTGTCCAAAACTGCTGCGCGGTACTCGGCGAGCTTCTAGACAGAATCAGTACCAGAGATTTACTGGGGCCGTGGGGTGGTACGGTGGTAGTGGAAGATTGCCGGTTCTGGCTCACGTCCCAGCTTCGGTACTCGGCAAGGTTACCGTCAGCTCCAGTGTTCCTTAGCTTCGCAAGGACATTCAACCTCGAGGGAGTTCCCAGTATGGGATTCAAACAGAATTTAAGACACAAGTATTCAGTTTAAAAATAGTGTATGTTTTAGATTAAGATTCACTTTAACGCCTTATAAGACTGAGATGTAACTGTCAAGTGAGTCAGCTTAAACCAATACTCGCGGACGAGGTCCACTGACACGGTCGCGGCGGGTCAACGCCCTCCGGTCACAGCGCTCCGATCTATTAGCTAAATCATTATTTAAAGCGCGCGCTCGTTTGAATTACCTCTTACTTTAAAGTTTAATAGTAAGATTGAATTACAATACAATGTTACAATGTTACAGTATATAAAGGGAAGCCTGGAATATGCGCCCATAATAGAAAAGACGAGAAGTTGTATTAAGATGGTATGGACATATAATGGAGGTATTGAAATCATGTGACAAAACAAGTGTTAAATATGCATGTGGATAGCACATATCTATCCACATGCATTAGAGGGAGGCTGAAAAAGGGATGGGTGGATTGTGTGAAATATGACATGCATATACAAGGAGAAGCGTCAGAGTTGACAAAGGACCTAAGAGAATGGAAGCGAAAACCATGTTTTACCGACCAACTTAGAGTGGGATATAGGCAGGAAAATGATGAAGACTTCTAAATTTTTGATATTTTCAATTCTCCCTTAAAAAGAGAACGGGTTGAGAAGTCATGGAAATTGATCCCTTTCATACTTGATACATGCAGGATCCGTAATAACACATGCACAAACCTCCTCCACCGCCGCCACATTACGCAAGCACTGCACACATTTACTATCACAAAGTCAACAATCGTTTCGCCCCGCCCCGCATTATCAGGAGATATACTCCACGACGAAACCGCACCGCTGCTTTTTGGGTTGCTTTAAAATGAAAAAGGATAGTGGACTCTACATTTAGCATTATCTATACTAATATATAAAGCTGACGAGTTTGTTTGATTATTTGAACGCGTTAATCTCATGACCTACTACACCGATTTGAAATTTTTTTTGAGTGTAAGATAGTTTATTAAGGATGGCTATAGACTATATAACATCACGCTAAGATGAATAAAATAAAATGAAAGAAGAGCAGCAATAAAAAAATCGCGAAAAGGGCAGAATATTGAGCTTTCCTTGCGTGCGCTAAGTAAACGGTAAACTATAATAATTATGTTCAAAATTTCAATTCGGAAAAGAAATTGTGACACTGATTTCCATGCGGGTGAAGCTGATGGTACAGCTATAATAATTATATTATTATCTTCTTTATCGCGGTTTACAGCTTAACAATTTTATTATTACATTTGTATTATGGATCTCCGTAAAATAACGCCTCATTCCATAAATTATTTGAGTGATGTTTATCAAAAATTAAGCTTTCATTTCATAGCTCTTCCTTAAATGATACAATTTAACGAGATAACTGTAAATATGTCTAGACGTCTTTACAACTTCTGTAACAATAAACATACGTGTCGAATTTTTATATTGTGGAATATTGACATCTTGGCTTGGAGATTGGTTTTGGGCGTAACTCATTGGCACGTTGAAAATTATAATAAGGTTGTTATAAAAAATATTTATTTAGAACAAACTAAATACTAGTGATTTTATTCGCGTCAACTTAAGCGTTTAAGTACTTTCAATAATTGTTTTCTTTGTTCGGAAAGAAAAACTAGATTTTATAGTATACTAGTGGCCCGCTCCGGCTTCGCACGGGAATAAAATATATAGCCTATGTCACTCAGTAAAAAAAATGATTAAAATTTATCCAGTAGTTTTGTTTTATTCATTACTGCCCGTTGCCCGCACGCGTTAAATTTGGAGTAGAACAATTCCCCTTTCCCTATACCATGAAGATTCCCTGCTATCTTTAGAATATCTTAATTCATATACTACATTTTTACTTATTTACTTTTACATTTTCGCTAAGTATTTTATTTTTACAACAAATTACAGAATGTCTTTATATACAACATTCACAGCTTTCTTGTCATAAAGAAAGAATCTTCATTACACAATACAAACATGTTTTCTTTAGAGGTTACTCTTGATAAAGCGACATTTAGTTAACCATGTGAAAAAAAACCCGTCCAATCGCAGCTAAATTCGAAGTGCTATAGGACAAAGCGCGCAATTGCTATGCCCTGCATTTGAAATCTGTAATATCTTCGAAAATTATTAATATTATGTTCATTTAAATTACAAATGAAAAAAATGCTATTGTGGGTTATCCATAGGAGATAGACATAATATGTATACCATCGCGGAGTTTTCTGTAGACCTTTTCAAGGTGTACAAATACTTAGTACATTATTTTGATAAATATTGTAGGGTTCAGCCTGCGTTTTGCAATGTAAACGGAAAAAATGTAATGATTTACGACATCACATTGGAAACCTCAAAAATTATAGTATTTCTTTACTCCATATTGAATGTTTTTATAATAAAAGTTTATAATATGTTAGATTATACATATAAACCTTTCTCTTCAATCACTCTATCTATTGAAAAATCTGTTGCGTAGTTTTAAAGATTTAAGCATACAAAAGGGATATAGGGACATAGGGACAGACAGAGAAAGCGACTTTGTTTTATACTATGTAGTAACGTTTAGCTATTATAACTAACGACGATATTTCTCCTTTATTCTTATACAATAATAAAAATCAATTTTCCCAAAGTCAACTCATTTCCTCTTTCTCAAAAACTGCTCAATGACACATATGATAGCCACAATGCTTTTTCATATTAATGACCAACTCTGTTGTATTAAAAACATGTTGTAACAGTCGAACATCCTGATAACATTTGCGACCCCGCAAATCTCATAAGCTGACTTCTGGGAATGAATCTACCACCGATTCGGAATGCTGATTGTACTGAGAAGAATCGGCAAGAAACTCAATACTTGCACTTTTAATCTGTAAATGAAAACCGCACATGCCATGACATAAAAGGACTACGCTCACGCTTTACGCTCAACTCTTTAAGCTCACGCTTTATGCTCATCTCTTTAAGCTCAACTCCTTAGGCTTTTCGCATTATAAGCATTTCGCACATTAAGCTCATCCTCAATCACTGTCATGGCATAACACAGCTCAATAAGTGGCAACCAACTCAGCAGATACACACGTAAACAGACTCGCAAATGATAACGCTCAAAAAACAATCACCACATCTAGGCAGAGTCTAGCTGAGAGTCGTTGCAGATGGCCACAGTCTAGAAAACAATCGTTACAACTGGAACAAATCCAGAGAACAATCGTCATTCTAGCTGACAGTTCTATCGAAAATTGTCACGGGCGCGTCTATGGCCTCACATAGCACATCGTCACGTTGATCTTACAGAGTTAATAAACCGAATACCAATTACCATCATTAATCTCTCCAATAAAAACTCCTTTTTTTATTCCATAGCATCGCATATCGCAATTATCTCTCAAATTATACGAAATTCGCACTCTCCGTGTTGTCTCAAGATATTGATCGTCATTTGTCTGTTCTTTAAACTCTTTAAATTTCCAGATATTCCTTTTGTAGTTGTGAGTTTAGGTTACATCCCCTTCTGAATATAATAAACGACGATATTTCTCCTTTATACTTATAATATTATTATACTTATTCAATAAATAAAAACAGTTTTCCCAGAGTCAGCCCATTTACTCTTTCTCAACAACTTAATGACACATATGATAGCCACAATGCTTTTTCATATTAATGACCAACTCTATGAAGGAGGTTGTATTAAAAACATGTTGTAACACTATTATTTTGATAATTGTCAATTTTTTTTACCATACGTGAAGTATGACAAAGACAAAATTACGTTTAGCTGTCATCTATGTTTTGTCTTCCACTGACATTTGCGTTTTGTTATTCAATGTCATAGTCGTTCTTTTTTTTTTTTTTTTTTTTTCGAATATGACTAATGCTGTTAGCCCTAATGGCTTTGACAGCGTCACCGATAAGACGGGCGAGCGCTGAAGCATCGCCGAGAAGAAATGGATGATACATGCGGGTGCATTACAAGCACCCGCGCTACAGGGGGCGTCGCCTTAAGGGTGTCTCCTGCGAGACCGAACCTCGGCTTAAGGCGGCGCGTTTTTGGAGGGCTGCATCTAATAAATGACTTGGAAGAAGTCTGCGTCACGGCGGCCGCGGCAGAGGGCTGCGGCCGCTTGACACAAGCAAGCGGGGACCTCGTCTTCGCCGGCGAAGACGCTGTTTGTGTAAATGTAGTGTGTGTATCTTGTTGGATGCTGTGATAGCATCGTCGGGGTCGTTAAGGACGCTCTTCGGGCGCCTGTGAATCTTATTGGGGTGCCTGAACGCCTTATAGTTGGACGCGGCCACTATAAGGGGGTTTGGGTGGATGGACGCTTTCTCGAAGTAAGTCGTCGAGAATCGTCTGAAAAGATCGGCTATCGTGGGTAGGTCGAGATCTCTATGGAGGTTCACGTTGCGCACGAACCACGGACAGCCAGTGGCTGTACGCATGAATCGATTTTGAAGTGTCTGCAACGGACACAGTCGTGA
Organism: Morpho achilles; assembly: GCA_947086495.1. Classification (NCBI taxonomy): domain Eukaryota; kingdom Metazoa; phylum Arthropoda; class Insecta; order Lepidoptera; family Nymphalidae; genus Morpho; species Morpho achilles. The sequence continues at coordinate 13,412,073 of CAMTZB010000001.1, read as the reverse complement.
TTTCGGGACGTGCGCGAACGTGACGCTCGCATATGTCATGATGGGTCTGATGCAAGTTTTGTAAAGTGTCACTTTGTTGCGAAGTGACAGTTTACTTGTCTTGCACAGTATCGGATAGAGGCGTCCCATGGCGAACGCTGCCCGGTTACGGACAACGCGGATGTGTCGGATAAAGGATAGGGTCGGTTGGAGGATGACACCTAAGTATTTGACTTCTTTTTGCCAATCTATGTATTTGTTGTATATGGAGACTCTAGGAGGCGTCCGGATGAAGTCCATGGCTCTCCTAGATCTCGCAAAGAACATTGCTGCGCTTTTATCGGGATTAATTTCGATTCTCCACCGGCGGAACCAGCTTCCGAGCTGGTTGGTTGCTCTTTGGAGCCTATCATTAATAGTTATGGGATCTCTACAGGTGGTATAGATTGCGGTATCGTCCGCGAACATAGCTAAGTGGGTGACTGCACTAGTTTTAGTGGAGAATCGTGGGATGTCACTCGTATAGAGCGAGTAGAGGAACGGTGCGAGTACCGAACCTTGGGGGACTCCGGCGCTTAAGGTGCGTCTTGAGGAGAGCGCACCATCAATACGATATCTGAATGAGCGATTAGTAAGATAATCGCGAATGATAAGAACGAGTCTATCGGGGATTCCTAGGTTCGCGAGTTTGTATATTAAACCCGCATGCCATACCTTATCGAAGGCTTTGGCGACATCGAAGAAGACAGTACCGGTGTACCGTTTTTTGCCGAAGCCATTGAGGACGGCTTCGGTAAGTCGGTGTACTTGTTGTACCGCGGTGTGTTTGGCGCGGAAGCCGAATTGCTCATCCGGTATGAGCTTCATCGACTCCATGAACGTTATGAGTCTAGCGAGGATTACTCGCTCGTAGACTTTCCCTAAGCTGTTGAGCAGACTGATGGGTCGATAGCTGCTCGGGAGATTACTGGGTTTTCCCGGTTTACGAATACCTATTACTATTGCTTCCTTCCATTCGTCGGGGAAGGAGCAACCTAACAGGAGGGCATTGAAAATCAATACTAATAGGTTTATGAGTTGGTCGGGGAGGCACTTGAGTGCTTTGTTGGATATGGAGTCGGGGCCTGGGGACTTGCGGGTCTTCAGGTTTTGGATAATGGAACGGACTTCGTCTCCGGTAGTGGGAGTGAGCGGCTCGCTTTCGGGAGCCTTCGCGGATATCCTAGCTGCCGCCATTTCCACTTCTGAGTGGAATTTGGCGTGTTCGGGATGACTGGGGTTATTTGAACATTGTCCCTCAAGACTGTCAGCCAAGCATTCGGCCTTATCGATGTCGTCAAAAGCGACCGGACGGTTTAAACGTATCAATGGAGGTGTAGCTGCACACTGGTCTCCTCTCAGGGATTTCGCCAGTTTCCAGAAAGCCAGGTGACTCGGCGAGATCTCTGAGAGCTTGTTGTCCCAGGCGGACTGACGGTTGAGGCTGAGTTTTTCTCTAACCTCTCTTTGAAGTCGCCGGAGTGTTCTCCGGTTATCGTCTGTCGGGTATGCGTCATGGGCCCTAGTGGCGGCACGTTTACGTCTAAGTAGGTCGCGCAGGTCGTCCGGTAGTCTCCCACGACCGCGGTCGTCGGGGACTTCCTTGGAGCAACGCTCGAGTGAGTCTGTTATATGTTTCGTAAGGTGGGTAACAGCGAACTTGGCACTATTCACGGAGTCTATCTTGTCAGGAATTTGATCTAGGTGGTCTGAGTTTAGGGACTGGAGTTTCCCGCCTAATTTACTCCAGTCGATTATCGTTTTCGTGGGAGGGGTCGTGGAGGTAGCTTGCCCTAACTGAATTAGAACCGGACGGTGGTCCGAGTCTAATTCATGCAGGACTTCTATAGAATGTAACTGGAGAGCTACATTTTTGAAAATGTATATATCTAACACATCTGCTCTGTTGGGATCCCCGTTAGGCGGGTATCTGGTGGGCTCGTTAGGGGCTATCACCTCAAAAGCGAGGTTTGGAAGGCCGTTGAGGCCTTGGAGTATTGTGCCGTTCTGGTTGGTTCGGCGAGAGTTCCATTGGCCATGTTTGGAGTTGAAGTCTCCGGCCAGTATTACAGAGTCGCCTAGTGCGAGAAGGGTGCGGACGTCTCTTTCGAGTACCCGTTTGGTCGGACTGAGGTATACTGATGCTAGTATGATCGACTGATGGCCGGTCATACCCACCTGACAGACTGAAGCCTCCATGTTAGTGAGCTTTGGGGAATCAAGGGGGGAGCATAGGAGGGCTCTTTTGTAGTAAATGAGCGTGCCGCCTTTTTTGGATGACAGACGGTCATTTCTAATCAAACTGTAATTCGCAATATTGGGATTGCGAAATTGGGGTTTTAAGAAGGATTCTTGTATTAGAAGAATATCTATATCGTGTGCAACTACGAAATCGCGGACTTCGTCCATGTGTCTGATAAGCCCGTCTGCGTTGTACGTGACGAGCTTGAGGGAGTGGGGCTTGGCCCTACCCAGTGAGGGTTTAAGCTTAAAGCCTAGAGATGGCCTGCACCAAACTAGAGTGTTCGAGCAAGGCCATTAATCTGTTTTGAGGATTACTCCTCAGCTTGTTTGCCAAAATTGACAGCTCCGTAGTGTCAATTTTGGTTACTATGTCGCAAACGAGTTTCATGTCGTCCATGTCGATCTTTTCGGCATCCAAGAGTGTCGTGAGGCGACGGTGGTCCGTTGAAGACGGACATTGTACCATTATGCCCTGGCTTGTGGACCGGGCAGAAGTAAATGGGATGGACGAACTGTCCATGCGCGGGATTAGTCGGTTCCACGCGTCTTTTTCCCTAACAAATAGGGGCGGCACCTTCTCCTTCCTCTCCGTCATAGGCGAGTCTTGTGGGGAGTCAGTCTGTTTTGTATTGGCCTGTGAGGCAGGCTGGGATTTGGGGATGGGGCGCGGGGCAGGTGCACCTGCGTCGTTGGTGGCCCTTTTGGGCGGGACGGTCTTAGGAGCCTTCAGCTTTCGCTTCTGGCTCTTTGATAGGACGGCGGTGAAGCCGTCGTCCTCGTCTGAGGCGGATGACGCCGAGGGGGACGGGGACTGCGAAGCATCGGATGCTTCGGCTTCCTCACCGGACTCTGAGGGAGTTTCATGTCGTCCATGAAACTCGTTGCTGGAGGGGCGGCTGTCGCTTTAGGAGCGGCAGCTCTTGTATTGGAGCTCAAGATGGCGGCGGCGGGTTTCGCTACCGTCTCCTGAGCCGGTTTTACTGGCACAGCCGGCTCAGATGCCGGTTTCCTGTGCCAGGGGTTTGAGGTGGGGAGAGGCGCGGGGACGAACCTCTCAGCTGGTTTGGGGGCGGTACGGTCTGCCTTTTTACGGGTGGCCCTTCTGCCCCCTCGTTTTGCCCTAAGCGGGACTTTCGGGCAGCCGCGATAGCTCGCGGGGTGCCCTTGGGTCCTGCAGAGGACACAGCTGGGAGGTTCCTCGGACGGAACCGTTCTGGGGCAATCGGCAGTGCCGTGATCGCCCAGGCACTTGACGCACCTTGGTCGTGCGGTGCAGTTGCGCTGCGAGTGGCCGTAAAGTTGGCAGCGATGGCACTGCCCCATTACCCCACGCGTACGCGGCGTTTCTATACGCAGACCCGACAGTCTGCATATTGTTTGAATGTTGAAGACACGTTTGCCTTCAGGACTGAGGTCGAGGACCGCGAGACAAAGTTCATAAGGAACTTTGGTCCTGTGGTGGTACATGCGGTGTACCTGTCTTACTGGAAGGCCCTGGCTGAGGAGGTCCTTCTTAATAAGGTCGCAATCGATTTCGACGGGGAGCCCGCGGATGACGACGCGAAGTTCGCGCTCGTCTTCTAGGGCGTATGTGTGGTAGCCGATCTTTTCGGCATCCAAGAGTGTCGTGAGGCGACGGTGGTCCGTTGAAGACGGACATTGTACCATTATGCCCTGGCTTGTGGACCGGGCAGAAGTAAATGGGATGGACGAACTGTCCATGCGCGGGATTAGTCGGTTCCACGCGTCTTTTTCCCTAACAAATAGGGGCGGCACCTTCTCCTTCCTCTCCGTCATAGGCGAGTCTTGTGGGGAGTCAGTCTGTTTTGTATTGGCCTGTGAGGCAGGCTGGGATTTGGGGATGGGGCGCGGGGCAGGTGCACCTGCGTCGTTGGTGGCCCTTTTGGGCGGGACGGTCTTAGGAGCCTTCAGCTTTCGCTTCTGGCTCTTTGATAGGACGGCGGTGAAGCCGTCGTCCTCGTCTGAGGCGGATGACGCCGAGGGGGACGGGGACTGCGAAGCATCGGATGCTTCGGCTTCCTCACCGGACTCTGAGGGAGTCTCGGATTCCGAGTCGGATGCTTCCTCTACTTCCATGCCAGGAGACACGGAGCGGGAATGAGCTTTGGCCTTCTCCGCAGAGGGGGGAGAAGGTACCACCGGGATGCCACTCTGGCCCTGAGAGGGCGGGAGGGCTTTGGCGAGTTCCTGCAAAATGGCGGGGTGGTGCGCCTGGAGGAACGCGAAAATTGTGTCCAGCATAGTCGTTCTTGTTGTACCACGTTTTATAGTGACTTGAAGGGATAAAATAAATGCGATCGAACGAGATAAAAAGTATCCTATGTCCGTTTTCTGGTTCTAAGCAACCTCTCCACCAATTTTCAGCCGAATTGGTTCATCCGTTCTTGAGTTATAAATAGTGTAACTCAGACCAACTTTCTTTTATATATATATATAGATGTAATTTATATAGGCTTTAATTTGAAAGTGAAAGCGTAATATATAGACAGACATACTTTTGCATTTAATTTTATTTTAATATTAAATATTTTTTTATATTTGCGTAAAAATTCACTAAAAATTGTCTCACTTTTTTCGTTAGCTGACAGGGATTTGTCTAAGGGATAAGTTGACCTTTGTAAATTTCTTATTATTAATATTTTTTTATCTTTAATAAAAAGACCACCCTCATTTTTTACCGAGTTGTCGTAAAAGGCGACTAAGGTAAGTCAACCCGCCGTGTGGTATTAGGCTGAGTAGAATAGACCACCCTCATTTCCTACTGGGTTGTGTCTAAAAGGTGACTAAGGTAAGTTGACCCGGCGCGTGGTATCCGGCTAAGTAGAATATACCACCCTCATTTCTTACCGAGGTGTCGTAAATGGTGACTAACGTAAGTTGACTCCTGCCCTTATCCCACTCTAAGTGGGGTTGGTACAACATGTTATAAACATGTTGTAACATGATTTGGCTGCGTTTTTACGACCGGCCGCCTGCCTGACGTCAACTTACCTTAGTCGTATGTTACCACACCTCGATAAGAAAGAGGTAAGTCGATTCTACTCAACCGGATACCACACGGTGGGTCAACTTACCTTAGTCGCCTTTTACGACACCTCGGTAAGAAATGAGGGTGGTACTATTCTACTTAGCCGGATACCACACGGCGGGTCGACTTACCTTAGTCACCTTTTACGACACCTCGGTAAGAAATGAGGGTTGCACTATTCTACTCAGCCGGATACCACACGGCTAGTCTTATTTAAATATTAAAGATTAAATAAATAAACAATTTGTTTTACTGAATTACATTTTTTTTAAACGTTTATGTTTGTTTTTCAACATTTTTACAAAATGGCACACTGTTTAAATAGAACGCAATCACTTTCGATGCCTCTTGGATAGTGGGGATTGCAAAAGCAACCACCCATGCATGGGTGTGATTGTCGGGGAGGTACTTCTGGACCACAAGTGGGGTCACGCATATCTGGACAGTACACTATTTGGTCCTCAGCTAAAGGGCAAATAACTGAAAAAAATAGATATATTAAAATAAATCTTTATGTAAAATCTTAATGTTTATCATCTTCCTGCCCTGGGGTCGGCACAACATGTTATAAACATGTTGTCACATGATTTGGCTACGTATTTTAGGACCGCCTGTCTGACGCCATATTACCTTAGTTGTACTTTACGACATCTTGGTAAGCAAGAGGGTGGTCTATTCTACTCAGCCGGATACCACACGACGGGTCGACTTACCTTAGTCGTCCTTTACGACACCTCGGTCGCACGCCTGACATCAACTTACCATAGTCCAGTTATTCTAAACCACTGTGCCGCGGAACTTTTGGTTACCGCCAAATTTATAAAGTGTATCGCCTAATTTTGCAAATATATAATAATGTTAATATTATTAAATTATATCATTTAAAAAGAAAAATATTTTTAATATTAACTTGTAATTAATATACGCCGTGTGGTATCCGGCTGAATAGAATAGTACCACCCTTTTTTCTTACCGAGGTGTCGTAAAAGGCGACTAAGGTAAGTCGACCCGCCGTGTTGTGTCCGGCTGAGTAGAATAGACCACCCTCATTTCTTACCGAGGTGTCGTAAAAGGCGACTAAGGTAAGTTGACTCACCGTGCGGTATCCGGTTAAGTAGAATAGACCACCCTCTTTCTTATCGAGGTGTCGTAAAATACGACTAAGATAAGTTGACGTCAGGCAGGGGGCCGGTCGTAAAATACGTAGCCAAATCATGAGACAAGATGTTTATAACATGTTGTGCCGACCCCACTTAAAGTGGGATAAGGGCAGGAAGATGATGATTAACTTATAATTAATATCTTACTAAACGTTTAGTTATTATTGTAGTATATATTAGTTTATTAAAAAAATTTATAAACTATTTATGCAGTGTGTTGTAGTAAGTAAATAATTTTTATCTTTTTCTTTGTGTACCGCCAAATTTTTGAAATCGTTAAATATGTGCCGCAAACACAAAAAAGGTTGTAAATCACTGCCATAGTTGTATTTTACGACATCTCGGTAAGAAAGAGGGTGGTCTATTCTATTTAACCGGATACCACACGGTGGGTCAACTTACCTAAGTCGCCTTCTACGACACCTCGTTAAGAAACGAGGGTGATCTATTCTACTCAGCCGGACACCACACGGCGGGTCGACTTACCTTAGTCGCCTTTTACGACACCTCGATAAGAAATGAGGGTGGTACTATTCCACTTAGCCGGATACCATACGGCTTAATCCGCGTAAGAAAAATAGAAAATATATATAATGCTAAATGTAGAGTGGACAATCCGTTTTCATACCTGATACATGCAGGATTCGTAAAAACACATGCACAAACCACCACCGCCACCACAATATACAAGCACCATATACGTTCACTATCACAAACTCAACAATCGTTTCGCCCCGCAACCGAAGCATCATCAGGACATAGTGTCCACTACAAATTCGCAAAGCAAAGCAATACCCAAACAATCTTAAGTATATACTAATCGGTTCAACGCTATCATTTATTTTATTTTGCGAACAAGTGTAACAAGCTTGAACTAGAAACATTTATCTGATCGTTAATGAGGGTGCCATTGTTATATTTGATAATCTATATCTTTCCCTCTATAATCTCTTTTTCGATAGATTAAAAGAAATCTTTCTTTGACTCACTTCTGTTCAACTTCAAGTCTTTCTCACTTCTATAACTGTCTGTCACTGTCGTTAGATTAAGTTTTAGTTTTAAGTATAATGATAGCCATTGAAAACCAGTACGCCGTGTGGTATCCGGCTGAATAGAATAGTACCACCCTCTTTTCTTACCGAGGTGTCGTAAAAGGCGACTAAGGTAAGTTGACTCACCGTGTGGTATCCGGTTAAGTAGAATATACCACCCTCTTTCTTACCGAGGTGTCGTAAAATATGACAGAGGTAAGTTGGCGTCAGGCAGGCGGCCGGTCGTAAAAACGCAGCCAAGTCATGTGACAGCATGTTTATAATAAGTATGTTGTGCCGACCCCACTTAGAGTGGGATAAGGGCAGGAAGATGATGATCGCCATTGAAAACCAGTGTTGAGGTACTCCTCAACTTAGCTGAATGGTGGTCCAATTCGTAACGTCACATTTCTGTATATTTGTCTTTTATTTAATTTTACTTCTTCTTTTTATTAATTTACTCTTATCTAATTTACTGTGACGTTATTAATAAAAGGTTATTGGTTTGATTTGAAATCATTACGTAAATAACATTCTTATCATAAGGATTATCGTTATACAAAAGTAATAACAAAATTATTTTGCTATAATCCGCGATGAAGTAAAATAGAAAATATATATAATGCTAAATGTAGAGTGGACAATTGGTTATCATACCTGATACATGCAGGAGTCCATCACCGCCACCACGATACACAAGCACTATATACGTTCACTATCACAAACTCGACAATCGTTTCGCCCCGCAACCGAAGCATCGTCAAGAGATAGACTCCACGACCAAAATCGCAAAGCTTTGCGATTTTGCTTGTGTATCGTGGTGGCGGTGGTGGAGGTTTGTGCATGTGTTTTTTACGAATCCTGCATGTATCAGGTATGATAACCGATTGTCCACTCTACATTTAGCATTATATATATTTTCTATTTTACTTCATCGCGGATTATAGCAAAATAATTTTATTATTACTTTTGTATTATGTATCTCCGCAAAGTAACGCCTAATTCTATAAATGATTATCGTTATTTTATTTAGGTAATTACTTTGACGAGATCCATAATACAAAAGAATAAAATTATTTTGCTATAATCCACGATGAAGTACGAAGACACGGATTTTCCACTACATTTAGCATTATATATGTTTTCTATTTTACTTCATCGCGGATTATAGCAAAATAATTTTATTATTACTTTCGTTATATTATCATTCGAAGTAGAAATAATTATATGTATAATATTTTTTACTTTTTTTAAAATCCGTAAATTTTTTTAAATTACCAAGCAAAGCTTGGTCAACAAGTACTAATTTATTTTCCAGTGTAAGGCACAAATAAAATATTTGATATGATTTGAATTGACTATTACAAAAAATTTAAAAGTTTACCCGTGCTATATACTGAAGAAAAAGTAAAACACGCTATAAATGTAAGTGTTAAAATATTCATGTTCAGGTCTTTAATACTTGAGCGACTATTGTTTTCAACTATTTACTTTGTAATGATATAATTTAATTATTCTATAATAATATATTTTATGATTTAGGTACTAGTTATATAAGGGGGCTTTACTTTTATTTTAATTAAGAATAATATAATTATAGAATACGTTTTAATATAAATATTATATTAATAACATTGTTTCAGTTAATATTTTGCGATTAATTTAATTTTTAGAATTCGCAGTGTAACTATAAAATCCACGACAATAAATTTAAAATAAATTATAAATAATATATAAATAAATTTATTTATAAAAAATTTATATATTTATAAATAAATATATAAAATAATTAATAAATAAATTTAAAATAAAATTATGCCATAATCCACGATATTTATCGTGGATTATGGCATAATTTTAATAATGGCATAATTAATTTTTAAAAATAATCGCATGCAAATGCATGCGTATGCGTATGCATATTTTTATATAATATTATGATTTTTTAATGAACTATAAGAATTGTCATGTAAATTATATTCTGATTAACTTACTTAATGTTCGACATGTAACAACATGTTTATAACATGTTATGCCGACCCCACTTAGAGCGGGGTAAGGGCAGGCGAATGATAATGAAGTTAACTTTACTAACTCTCGTATAGAATTTAATAAAACAGTCGTACAAATTCAACTCATTTTCGTTCTCCTGTCATTATCCCACTCTAAGTGGGGTTGGAACAACATGATAAAAATATGTTGTCACATGATTTGGCTACGTGTTTTGTGACTGGCCACCTGCCTGATGTCAACTTACGTTACTCGTCTTTTACGACACCTCATTAAGAAAGAGGGTTGTCTATTTGACTTAGGCGCATACAAGGCGAGTCAACTTATCTTAGTCGCCTTTTACGACATCTCGGTAAGAAATGAGGGTGGTCTATTCTACTCAGCCGGATACCACACGGCGAGTCTAATTACCCTGGTCGCCTTTTAGGACGCCTCGGTTAGAAATGAGGGTGGTTTATTCTACTATACCGGATATCACACGACGGAGTATACAAATTCAACTATTCGGTTTAAATGTACAAAAAACTGTAACAATTAAATTTCTTATGCAATATATCTGTATTCAAAATATTTAGTGTAATTTTTTAATATTTGTATCGTGATGCAATATTATCATTAATTTATGACACTAATAATTAGTTCGTGGTCATTATAAGTAATAGGAAAACCGTGTTATTATTGATACGTGAAAAAGGTTATCTCCCTATTTACTGCTTGAGTTCACAAGTTTTATTACGCATACATTCATATATTACTCAACGCCGTGTGGTGTCCGGCTGAATAGAATAGTACCACCCTCATTTCTTACCGAGGTGTCGTAAAAGGCGACTAAGGTAAGTCGACCCGCCGTGTGGTATCCGGCTGAGTAGAATAGACCAACCTCATTTCTTACCGAGGTGTCGTAAAAGGCGACTAAGGTAAGTCGACCCGCCGTGTGGTATCCGGCTGAGTAGAATAGACCAACCTCATTTCTTACCGAGGTGTCGTAAAAGGCGACTAAAGTAAGTTGACCCACCGTGTGATATTCGGTTGAGTAGAATAGACCACTCTCATTTCTTAGCGAGGTGTCGTAAAAGGCGACTAAGGTAAGTTGACCCACCGTGTGGTATCCGGTTTAGTAGAATAGACCACCCTCTTTCTTACCGAGGTGTCGTAAAATACGACAGAGATAAGTTGACGTCAGGCAGGCGGCCGGTCGTAAAAACGCAGCCTAATCATGTGACAGCATGTTAATATCATGTTGTGCCGACCCCACTTAGAGTGGGATAAGGGCACGAAGATGATGATGACATTCATATATTACTCACACATATTAAGTCGGAATATATCATTAGTAAAACAAACTCAGAATTTTTATTTATTTCCAAATTTAAACCGTTCCAGGCTAATCAAATATACTGAATTATGTGTTTTTTCTTGTTTTCGAAGAAAAAGTATTGTTTTTATCTATGGTTTTAAGTGAAGAAAAGTGGGGTCGGCACAACATCTTATAAACATGATGTCACATGATTTGGCTGCGTTTTTACGACCGGCCGCCTGCCTGACGTCAAATTACCTCAGACGTATTTAACGACACCCCAGTAAGAAAGAAGATGGAATATTCTACTAAACCGGATACCACACGGTGGGTCGACTTACCTTGGTCGCCTTTTACGACACCTCGGTAAGAAAAGAGGTTGGTCAATTCTACTCAGCCGGATACCATACGCCGGGTCGACATACCTTAGTCGCCTCTTACGACACTTCCGTAAGAAATGAGGGTGGTACTATTCTATTCAGCCGGATAACACACGGCGTTTTAAGTGAAGAAAATGATATACGATTTTTCTTAGCTTTATTTGTTTTATTTATCTCTTTATTTTCTCATCTGATGATTATAAATACTGTTTCGACGGTTGAAGCTAATTAATCGCAAATTTAAGTTAAAACTAAGTTTTATCTAAAGTGTCTTCCTTCGCCCCAAATCACATTATTAATTTTATTTATTTATTTAGTTATATTTCTTTATTTTATTGTTTTAACAATTAATATTGGCTAAATAGGTATACTGTCGTCCTTCCCCAACATAAATAACTTAATACTTGTGACAGGACAATTTTTCTATTATAAAATGTTATTTTTTGTCGGGATTGGAACCCGTGATCCCTGGAGCTATAGGAAATCTGCCTAATTCCATTAAAAATACATGGTTAGTTTAAGAATCAATCATTTTAATTAAGTAGAGAACAGGTTTGCCCAGTAGTGCGATAGTATCAGATCGCTGCTTTATTTAACTTTAAGGTCATGTTGCAATATACCGTTTACTTCTATTACCGAAATTAAAAGACGCAATAGTTCAAATAAAATGTATTATAATTTTATAACATTACTAGCAATCGCCAGCAATTCCGCCCGCGTGGAAAGATTGCAACCGTAATATAGTATTTACATAACCATAAACCTGGTTAAAGTGGGTTAACCTTGAAAGCTAGACATATGCTGTCGCGGAATTTTATTTAGAACTTTGAGAGTAGAACAATTTCGTAATACATGATTATTGAATAACTTAAACCGTTTATTCAGCGCACGCAAGGAAAGCTTTGAATGCCGTTTTTGTAATATTTTTTATTGCTCCTCTACTATTCATCTAAGCATGATGTTATATAGTCTATAGCCTTCTTCGCCAAATAAGATCTAAAACTCACATAATTTTTAAATTGGTCTACTAGTTCCTGAGATAAGCGCATTAAAACAATCAAATAAACAAACTCTTCAGCTTTATATATTAGTATAGATATAAAGTACAAAAAATATTACAAAGCCTTAAAATGCTCCGCAAAAAGTTACCTTGCATTATCTACCCCACCATTTCATGTTTACGGGCCGTCATAAAGCTAATACCTTTTGTCCCTACCCTAAAAGGGGAACAAAAAGCAGATCTCTGCTGGAATCTTGTTTGTGCTTTGATAAATATTTGTTTTTCACCGCCCACTATACAGTTTAATAACCGGTTTAAGATGAAACGGGACATTGCTGAGAAACGGTTTGTTTTGTACCTTAGATTAAAGAAGAAAGAACTTCTGGTACAATTAAAGCATATTTAAATACTTAAGTACCTGGGTGAACGATCCTTGTTCGGTATTTTTTTTTATATATAAAAAAATGCAAAGAAAACATGACAGAAATGAAACGCCGGTTACATGTGGAACTCGAACCCGAAAGCTCGAACATTTTTGGTCCATTAGGCATTATGAACCAAAAATATCATTTGGATTAGGTAAATTCTACATTTTAGCATTTTTTCAATGCCCAAAAACGTTATTTTTTTAAATAAGAGCTAACTAGATCGATTTTCCCCCAAAGCCCCCTACATGCTGAATTTCATGAAAATCGTTAAAGCCGTTTCCAAAATTCAGAAAAATATTAATAAGGTAAGGGCATTAGTAATTAATCATGTACTAGTAGTTGACCGTTTTGTATGAAATTTTAAATAATAACCGTTTTGTTTGTTGTAGCTAATAAAAAATATTAATTAATAATATTAAATTTTAAATATAAAACAATGGGCTACAGTTCTGAGGTTTTGGCAGTTGTTTATAGATGGCAACAGGTTATTACAAATTTATTTTTTACTAGTAATATCCCACGGTTTCACCCGCGTAATTTTTATTTCTTTCCACCTTATTACATTTTTATAACCGATCCCTATTTTTTCAATGTAATATAGCATATGTTGCTCAGTGAAGATGCAGCTTTCCAATAGTGAAAGAATTTTTTAAATTCGTCCAGTAGTTTTGTCTGAAACATTACAAACATACATACAAATATTTCCGTTTATAATATTAGTATGGATAAGCTACAACAAACAAAACGTTTATTATTTAATAAATAAAAATGATGTTTAAAATATATAGTTTAAATTAATTAATTAAAGTTTTAATTTGTACATTTTTTCACCATTTTATAAATATATTTATACCTACATATACATAGTAAATTAGTTTAGCTTTTATCTGTTGCTGACGTCCGTGCGTAAAAAATGGCGGCCACTGAAAATCGGTGTTCGGGTTTAAAATTCGAACCGAAGCCGCGCGGTTACCCATTTTATGGCGTCACATCGCGCCTTTATAAATAAATTTATCATAATTATTGTGTCCTTATATGTAAAACTTAGTGGTGTACGTTATAAATAAAGGATTTTTTTTTCTTTCTATTTCAAATTTCATACAAAACGGTCAATTACTAGTGCACTTACCTTATACGAGATTCTCGTTTAAATATTAAAGACTTTAGATGTATGCATGCAATGTAATCTTTGAAATAAGCTCTATTTTAGAGGCACCATTTCTCACAAGATCGTATTCCTAGTGAAAATACTCTGTCCAGTTAAAGAAAGAGAAAGAAAATAATCTAAATATTAATTATATCTTTATTTCTAGTGACGCCGTGTGGTATCCGGCTGAGTAGAATAGACACCCTCATTTCTTACCGAGGTGTCGTAAAAGGCGACTAAGGCAAGTCGACCCGCCGTGTGGTATCCGGCTGAGTAGAATAGACCACCCTCATTTCTTGCCGAGATATCGTAAAAGGCGACTAAGGTAAGTTGACTCACCGTGTGGTATCCGGTTAAATAGAATAGACCACCCTCTCTCCGATCGAGTAAAATAAGACTAAGATAAGTTGACAACAGGCAGGCGGCCGGTAAAAAACGTAGCCAAATCATGTGACAACATGTTTATGATATGTTGTGACAACCCCACTTAGAGTGGGATAAGGGCAGGAAGATGATGATCTTTATTTCTTGTTCGAATAAAGAAATTTTCTAAACTAATAATGCCTTTTCCCAATAACATTGCGTCATCTTACCATATAGAGTGACGTTGTCTTTGACAAAGCACTGACATTCATTCACACATTTTCCTTATACTAAGTTCTTCCCCTAGAAACAATATACAACTGATCTATATAAAAGCTTAGGTTAATGCGTTTAATATTATTAATAATTCGATACTGTTGTAGGTCACTTGTGATACTTAATACTTAACAAAATGAAGTCTGTTTTCTTAGTTTTCGCTTTAATTTTCACGGTCGCTGCAGTGAGCGGGCAATTTATCCCAACAAGTGAGTATTTTATTTATTATTTTTATTTGAAATATTTAAATACGTTTTAATTTTTTTATTTAAGAATGCGTGATCCTAGGAAAATTTAATTTAAAAAGGTAAAAGTTATACACATATTTTATACTCAAGTGACCACACCTCCCGATTTTGGTAGGACAGTCCCGAATTTCGAAGATTTTTAAAAATAATTTTTAGAAAATATCTCCATTTCTTATTTCAAATGTAAGAGAAAAAAGAATGAAAATCTTATTTTTTATAAAAAAAAATATTTATTGAGATGTTCAAATTATTATTTATTACAAATATTTTTATAGTTACCAATAATAATTAATCATATTAATCATATTAAGTATATGTGTGTATATAATAAAATATATATAACTGAGGGTGGTCTATTCAACTCAGCCGAAGACCACATGGCGGATTAGCTTACCTTAGTCGCCTTTACGACACTTCGGTAAGAAAAGAGGGTGGTCTATGCTACTTAGCCGAATACCGCACGCCACAACGACACGGCACACTTTCTTTCAATGAAAATTTAGTTGCTTTAATTTAGACATAATATAGGCGTTTATCCCTAAGTAACCTCTCAGCCAGTGAACTTTAAAATAACAAGCTGTCTTTTATCTTTCGCAGAAAATTGTCCACCCGGAGAACATTCCGTGTTGTACTGTCCACAAATGGCGGAACCCTCCTGCGATAATCCAACGGTTCATCCTATGACCTATCCTGGGCCTTGTGATATTCCTCAATGCTTCTGTGACGTCCCTCATGTGAGGTCCAGGAGTGGAAGATGCGTACCTTTATCAGAATGTTAATAGAGTCCTTATGAAAGATGACTTCATATTTTTATTTTATAGTATTTTGATATATAATATTATAGTGTAAAAGAAGTAATGTCATCCTTTATTTATTTATTATGTTTAAAGATATAAATATATATTTAGTACATTATTTTGTTTGATTTTAATTTTACATTAGTATTATCTTTTCAAGATATTTTTATGTCCTACAATTTTGTGCCGCTTGAAAGGTTGGTATCAGGCTAGTAGAATAGATCACACTCATTTCTTACCGAGGTGTCGTAAAAGGCGACCAAGGTAACTTGACCCACCGTGTAGTATCCGACTGAGTAGAATAGACTACCTTAATTCCTTGCCAAGGTTTCGTAAAAGGCGATTATAGTAAATTGATGTCATGTAGGCTGGTCACAAAATACCTAGCCGAATCATGTGACAATAGGTTTCGTATTTCTAAGGATCTCCTTTGTACTTATGCGTAAACGTTTGGAGCATAAATTTGTCAAATCACCTGCTAGGTGACTTTGTATACTCATATGATATATTTAAAGTTTATAGTAAAAATTACATCAGTTATATTATTATGAATATTATCATTTTTCATCCAGACAATTTAAGACGTGTTGACTGTACCGCCGTCACGGAGCAACTGAGACGTCAGACGTCTGCCATTTACTAGGTATTATTATGTTGATTAAGTACCGTCTGTTACTAAAATATCTTGGGCTCCTTTATGAAAAAACTCTTTCTTATTAGAAAACCTGCTCTTGGTTTAGTGTATAATTGACGAACCAAATAATGAAGGCAGTAGTGTAACTTACACTGGTTTTATGTATTTATCGGAAGGGTCTTTTGGAAATTATTGCGAACTATATAAATATATATAGTATGGCGAATCGGCGTTGAGGTCTTCATGTTTTGGACTCCGCACTGAAAATGTGGCGCTGGTCAACGGACTGTCTGTCTTGTCTGTCTGTCTGTTGAGAAAGAAGAAGAAGAAAATCGAGTGATATAAATACATAGAAGAAAACTATGTCCAACGAGTGTAGGCTCTTGGTTAAATGGTCTCTATACTCGTATAAAAGAGTAACATTACCATTCTTTAATACACACGCTTGTTTTATGGTCAAAGAAAACACAACAAAATAAAAGCTTGTGCCTTAAAAATTTCTTGAATACCTATAAAATGAAACTGTGTATTCTGTCTGTAAAAGTTGTGTCTTCGTATTGTTGTAGGGTTTTTAAGGGTCTAAGATACTTATGCTTTTGGTATCTTCATAGAAGTGTAGAAACTAAATAAACGACGTTGGCCTCCTCTTTTCTAAGGGAAAAATCGAGAGATGAGAAACATTTTTTTTTAATTTTAACTATCGTGAGTAGTTTTCATAGTTAATGAGCTGCTGTACCCAGTTCCCGCCGCGATAACGTCGTGTAAAGAGCTCATGAATAAGTGCCCCGGATGGGTTTGAAACTAGTCGGGCTAACCCGATAGAATAAGACGTGAGTATGAAAACTACACAAGATAGTTTAAATTTAAAAAAAAACGTCTAACTGCAGAACAGTTTATTTAGTTTCTAAACTTCTATGAATATTCCAAAAGCATAAGTACCTTAGGCCCTTAAAAACCCAATTGATATCATAATGGCTTAAATGGTTTAAAACCTGCATCTATTCAAGATTCGTAAGAAACTTCACATTATATAAGGTACTGTACAGGTATGCGAAAGATTCCAAATAAACAAGTCGTTTTCGATCAAGTCACTGAGAATCAAATCGTTTAGTGAAGGAGGTCGACAAATAGTGAGGGGTTATCGACAGTTTGGTGCCAACAAAGGATGCAATTTGTCACATCAAATAGCACTCCGTTGAAAACACACGCGAGTTAACTGTGCGCGTGACCGTTTATTTTTACAATTTCAAATTCCGATTTCTTTATTTACAGAAGATTTTTTAAAGTCAGTTGTATTATAGTTATTGTATAGAACCGGCTATACTCACGTCTTATTCTATCGGGTTAGCCCGACTAGTTTTGAACCCATCCGGGGCACTTATTCATGAGCTCTTTACACGACGTTATCGCGGCGGGAACTGCGTCCCGCAAAAAAGTCGTCGTGTAAAGAGCTCATGAATAAGTGCGCCGGATGTGTTCGAAACTAGTCGGGCTAACCCGATAGAATAAGACGTGAGTATAGCCGGTTCTATACAATAACTATGAATACTACTCACGATAGTTTAAATTCAGTTGTATTATATAATTTTCTAGTACAAATTATTCACGTAGGTTTATAGGCATGCAAAATTAAAAATCAAATAAAAATTATGTCAATTACAAAAAATATTTAACAAGTTTTATATTTTCCACATAATCTGATAAATTTTTTGAAAAGAACGAAACGTTCACGTCGCAAGAGTTATAACGTATGTTTATTCCTAAGTAAATAGGTATTTCTTCTTGATACTTCTTTCGGTGAAAGTCAATATGTAATTTAAGGGTTTCTCAAGCAGGATTACTTAGGTACTTTAAGTAATAGTTAACAAGAACAAAGTCTAATCTTGATAACAGATGGCGGTCACTGAAATTAGTTCTCGTATTACATCTTAAAACGTCGTGTGGTATCCGGCTGAATAGAATAGTACAACCCTCATTTATTACCGAGGTGTCGTAAAGGGTGACTAAGGTAAGTCGAACCGCCGTGTGGTATCCGGCTGAGTAGAATAGACCAACCTCTTTCTTACCGAGCTGTCATAAAATGCAACTAAGTTAATATGACGTCAGACAGGCGGCAGGTCCTAAAATACGTAGCCAAATCATGTGACAACATGTTTTTAACATGTTGTGGCCAACCCATTTGAAGTGGGATAAGGGCAAGTAGATAACGATTACATTTAAAAAGCAAAGCAATCTGAAAAAATAAAATATAGAACTAGGCGCTACATTGCGGAGATCATTAATCATTTCTTATGCAACTCTTATAAATGAATTATTATTTTAAAAGAACACAAAAGTAATGAAAATATTACTTTGCTATAAGCCGCGATAAAAGGAATCCACTCCAGGAATCTATCTCCTAATGATGCTTCGGTTACGGGGTGAAACGATTGTTGAATTTGTGGCAGTGTATGTGTGCAGTGCTTGTATATTGTAGTGCTATTGGTGAGGGTTATTGCACTCTAAATTTAGTATTACATATGTTTTCTATCGAACTATGGACCTCTGCAAATAAAACTCGTAGTTCTATAAATTATTTAAAAGGATATTATTAAACGTATTTGTTAAAAATAGATTGAAATCTCAATTCAAGAGTACTCATTTCAGAGATAGAGAGTGAGAAACAGAGAGAGAATGAGAGTGAGAAAGAAAGAGAGACTGAGAGTTAAATAAATCAAGTAAACAAAGGCTGTGTTTAAATAAAACACTATATACCGGAATCTTGTTGGAAGTTTAACCAACGCTTTGCAATTGCGAGTAATTTACGAGTGGAGTGTAGTTAAATTCTGGAATTGTACCTTTCCGAGACAAATGGTTTAGTGTTAATCTAATTAAACTGCTATCGTTAACTTCCACCGTTTTGACCTGAAATATTCGTTTTTTGTAGAAAGAGATTTTTCATTTTTTAAAGGTTACTAGCAATTTGGGTTACAAATTAATAGTAAACTTGTTAACCCCACTGCAATGACTGGCCCGTTGGAGCAGTGGGTAGTGACACTACCTTCAGCTCCGCGGGTCGCGGGTTCGATTCCCGCCGAGGTCAAACATTTTCTATAAATGAATTTGTTGGTCTTTGAGTCTGGGTGTATATTTGTATTTAAGTATGTATTTAAAAAATATATAAGTATATATTCACCAGTTGTCTGTCTACCACACAAGTATTAAGTTACTTGCTTTGGGGACGGACGACCGTGTGTGTAAGTGTAAAAAAAAATAGAATAAATAAAACGTAGACGGCCCTAATCCCATTATAAGTGGGGTCGGCACAACGTGTTTTAAACGTTGTCACATGATTTGGCTACGTATTTTGCAACCAGTAACCTGACGTCAACTTACATTAGTCGTATTTAACGAGACCTCGGTAATAAATGAAGGTGGTCTATTCTACTCAGATTCTAACTCTACTCTAGATATTGTTAAAGAATATTTTGAATTTGAAATTCGAACAGATTTTTCATACAACACCATCAACGCTTTCTCTAGATATATTGAAGTATAGGAAGGTATTGCGAATATTATCAAGAAACGTAATGAATTTGAAGAGGGCGCGTAAATAATAAACTGTTACATCCGAAGACAGCTATAAAGGTTTGGGAACTTATTTACAGCGAATCTTTATACTGTTGATGTCGAGGAATACGAAATTTGGATAAGGTAGTTTAAGTTTCGTTCGAAAACAAAAATCTCAATTATGTAACAGTTCTTATTACCTAGTCTTTTAAGAATGGTACATATTTAAGTATAATGCATTCTGATTGTAAGCCGAGAAGTATTTAGCAACCGACCAGTAGCAGTATATATATATTTATAGGCTTAGTCAGTTACCGATAGCTTCAAAGGGAATCTTCATTGTATACCGCGTTGGTTAAGTATTTAGCATTTATAATAAGCCGGTGTAATTTTGTAAAATTTCTAGATTAAAACATATTTATTATTCTTAATTATGTTTTCGAAAAAAAAAAACACATTTTTGAAGATAGTCTTTTTCGATTATATTTGGTCTTCTAAAAACAATTGTCCAAATCGTAATATGTTAGCCAAGAAAAGATGCAACAGTCAAATAAACTTTAATTTATAAATATATGTGACATTAACACACACGGCTGTCCGTTCTGTTACGGGGAGCCACGAAAAAGTCTTTTTTTAAAAAAAATGTTATTTATTTTACACATAAAAAATGGACAAGATTATTACAATTAAAATAGCTGATAGAAATGTGTGGCTTTGTACGAGATCGTAGACGGACTGACTCATGGCAGAGGCTTGCGCCGGATCTGGACCAGACTGCTGATGAAGCAGTCCGTCAGCAATTCTAATTACATTAGGGATCCGTAACAACCCCCCGCTTAAGTGTAAACTTACAGGGTGAATCTCTGAAGTTTACTATAGAAAGAAAAGATGATAGAATAGAATGGAAATAGAAAGCTTTAAACAAAATGAATTAAACTACCCGTAATCGTGGATGAGCTTTCGGTGAGTCCTGGATAGACATTTCGATATTATCCCCGTCTACGTCGGGATCCTTTGAAATAGCAGGAGTGGAATGTATTCTGAATTTATGGTAGAAGGCCACGCATTTCCATTTACAAAAGTAGTACAATATAAATATAATTAAACAAAGCAAAGAAATGTAATACAATATTAATTGGAACGGAATGGATTCTGAGTCCCGATTATCATTAAATTCACTTATTAATTGTAACACATCATTCGATTTTGAATTCAATTTTATGAGGTTATCAAGGTTAATTTTATATTCTAAAGGCTTAAAAGATGCGGTTACATTAAACTTTTTGAATGTGTTAAGATTACAGCAAGAGTCATTAATTAAGTTAAAATTGGAATGTATTTCGTTTAATTTAATAGTAGGATTCACGGAAGAAATAAATTTAAAGCTATTACAATAATCATTGCATTTTGGTTTCAATTCTAAAATACCAGTACCTAGTAAGGTTACATCGAAATCAGATATTTCACAATTTATGTGTAATTTTGTAGGAGTAGAATGAGTAAAAATCCATCTGTTGTTTCCCAGGCTTTGCCAAAAATGTAAGTTTCCCGATACAAAGTTTGTTTTACAATCTTTAGGAAGGGAGGATAGAACTTTAGTCATGATATCCGTTTCACAAATGGGATATTCTTTGATATCCTGTTCTTCTTTATTAGAACAAATGAAGGCATCATGAGTTATTTCTTTGCAATCATTTAAATTATCGAAAATACAATATTTGGACTTGTCTTTACTTATGGATACATATGTAGAAGAAGGTATAATTAGTGCAAAGGAATTTGGGAAAGAATCGTTGTGAGGCAATGGAATAGGAATAGTTTTGTAAAGATAAAATTTTGAAATTGCAACAAGAGGAATTTTTACTGTAAAAATTAATACATTGTCGGCAACATATGAAACTATTTTGGACAATCTTATCAAAATATGAATGTTTTCTAATTCTAGATTAACAGGGAATTCGGAAAACTTTGAAATATATTTAATATTCATAACATGCTCATCATACAGATCTTTAGGCGTTACAATAGAAGGATGTAAGGTATTAGTTTTACCAAATAAAATAGCGTTTACAATATCTTCTAATTTATATGACAAATTTAAAAGACTGGATTGAAGTATGTTAAACATTTCTTGAATTGTTGTTCTAAACAAAAGTGAATTCGTTTTCATAGTTAAGTTAGTTACTTGAGACGAAAGATTTTCTAGAACTTTATTTAAATTTTGCTCGTTTTGATTAACTTGGGGAAGAGTTTCATTAAAGCTAGATATAGCAGATTTTGAAATTAGAATATTTTCTTTAACTAATTCTAACAATTTCTTATCATCGTCTTTTAGACTTTGAATTGCGACATTATACCTAATCGCATCATTTTCATCCAAGGTTCCGAATACATGTTTGAAAACAGTGCCAATGCCAGAAAACCACGCAGATCTTTTGGTTTTTGAATAAATAAGATGAGATAGAGAATAGTAATCACGCGTTAGATCTTGAAACATAGAATGAAGTGGTTGAAATATATTTTGACATTCCGATGGATTTATTTCGTTGTTTTTAGACATAGGTATTAAGTTGTGTAAAGTACGCTTTTAACGTTATCGATGTGAGGTTTGATATGTTTTATTTCAATAGGTATAATGACGTGGAAATAATCATTAATTAGTTTTATAGAGCCTAAAGGATTAAAATAGACTCCTGGACTCTTCGTTATTTGTTGGATGAATTTTTCCTCGTCGTGAATTTGTCCTTGACAAGATATTGTCAGGCTGTAAGTTATAAATGATTTAGTAACTACAATCTTAAAAGTTAAAAGCAATATAAAATAATAAAGTAATAAGTATAAAGTGATTTGGGTAAATGAATAATCTTAAAACTAATA
Source organism: Morpho achilles (assembly GCA_947086495.1). NCBI lineage: Eukaryota > Metazoa > Arthropoda > Insecta > Lepidoptera > Nymphalidae > Morpho > Morpho achilles. The sequence continues at coordinate 13,389,565 of CAMTZB010000001.1, read as the reverse complement.
AAGTAATTGGATTTGATTAATGTTGTATAATAAAACTAATTTAATGTAATGTATAAAATAGATGAAAAAAGGAAATTGTAAAATTAAATGTCAGCAGTGGCTGGCTTTACCTCGTCGAAATGGTGTTTGACATGTCGTCTGTTTATTAAGAGGGATAGTGTATTATTCCCATGTATTTTTACGATTATGTATGGGCCTTTCCATATAGGAGACAGTGCTTTGCGTAATCTTACATGATTTTTGAGATATACGTAGTCGCCAGCCTTGTAGGTTATTGGGCGAGTATGTTTGTCGTAGTAAGATTTCGATCTTAATTTTGAGAGTTGGATGTTTTCTAGTGCTTTTTGTCTTGACACCTTGAGCCGGTGTTGTAACATCTTTACGTAGTCGGGATAAGTGTCTTCTACGGGAGAGTCGAAGATGGAATTAGGAATGTAGGGTTTGTGCGCAAAGAGAAGTTCATAAGGAGTGAAATTAGTGGTTGTATGTACGTTTGTATTATAGGCTAATACGGCTGTATAAATGTACTTATGCCAGTCCGTTTGATGTTCATTTACATACGATTTCATATATTCTTTAAGGGTGGAGTGACATCTCTCTAGAGCCCCCTGAGTTTGAGGATGATATGGTGATGACCAAATTTGTTTTATTTTTAAGAAGTTGCAGGTTTTCTTAAATAGGTCAGCGGTGAAGTTAGTTCCCTGATCCGTGAGGATCATTTTGGGAATTCCAAATAGGGAGATAAAATGGATTAAGCATTCGCAACCTTCCTCTGCTGTTACGTTTGTAATGGGATAAGCCGCAGTGAATTTGGTGAGGTCGTCTTGTAGGGTAAGTATATATCTAAGATTGATTTGCCCAGAACTAGGAAGGGGCCCGACGATGTCGAGATTAAGTCTTTCGAAGGGAGCAGTAGAGGTAGTAGTGATCTGCATTGGAGATCGGTTGATTCGGCGTAATGCTTTATTAGATTGGCATTGCAAGCATTTTTTTACGTAGTTTGATGATATAGATCAGACTTCATTCCTTTCCAGGAATATTTTTCTTTGATCCGACTATGCATTCTGCCTATGTCAACATGACCGGCAATAGGTATATCATGGTTTTCTTTTAAAATTTTGGAGATTTCGCTAGGGGTTGGAAATATGACAGCATTCCTGTAGATTTTTATAACTATATTCGTATTGTGGAAAAGGTAGGTCAACATGTTATAGATTCTAGTATACGAGGGCTTAACAAAGGGATCTTTGAAATCAGAAATAGCAATTTCGTTACAGGGTTCAGTACAACAGATTGGTAATTCGTTGCGGAGTTGTTTTAATGATTCGTATAAATTAGGATAGGGGACATTGTCGAAATGATAAACTTTAGTGAATAAGAAATAGTAGGATTTGGTTTCAGTTTTAAGATTTAGAAATGAATTTAGTTTTCTCTCCTTATTCATGAACTCGGTGGTGTCACCCGTGTTAGAGAGAACTTCTTCGATATAAGGATTTGATTCGTCTAAGTCGATGGAAGTGGGTAGAACAATGATTTTGGAATCTGAGGATAATAAGTCGTTTGTATATTCATGAATTACAGTATCGAAGTTGGAAGTGGTATTAGATATCGCTTTTAAGAAATCGGAGTAAGAGTCGTCAGTTACATCTGGACTTGGTATATTAATTGGTACGTGATTGTCGTAGCTAGTAGAAGGGTTAAGTGAGTTGTCGAGTTGAAGGTCCGGACTAAGAGGTAAATCTACGTTAGGATTCAAGACGTCGTTGTTATTATCAATTGGATTTTCAATTTCGAGATCAGTAGTGGGACCTATTAGTTCATGCAGTTCTATTAAGTCTGAAGGTGGCTCTACTGGATTCAGAGGAAGTTCTGGACGAGGTTGATTGGCGGATGGAATACTCACAGGGGTTTGACTGTTAGTTGAGGGTTGGTGATTGTTATCAACTGCTTCCAAGAAATCGTAAATCTCGTCTTGAATTTCAGGATTAACGAGATCGGCACCAAAACTGGTTGGTGGAGGAGATAGTATATTTTGTAGGTCGTTAATTACGTCGTTTAAAGCTGGTGATGCTTGTTGTGGTGATTCCTCGTCAGTCTCGATGTTGGTATTAGGATTAAGGTCTGTCGGATTTTTATACTTTGGATAAATAGGATTGACTGGGTATCTGCGTCGGCTGCGGAGTTAAGGTTACCCTTACGATAGACTATTTCATAATCATACTCTTCCAGCTTGAGCCTCCATCTTTGGAGTTTACTGCTCGGATCCTTGTAATTAAACAACCATTTCAGTGGTCTGTGATCAGTGACTATAAGGAATTTATGACCGTAAAGGTAAGGACGAAAAGTTTTGCAGCCGAACAAAATAGCTAGAAGTTCCTTCTCAGTGGTGCTGTAATTGGATTCGCTTTTATTAAGAGTCCACGACGCAAAGGCTACTGGTTGGTCCTTGCCAACAGTTCCCTGAGAGAGAACAACACCAACGGCGTAATTGGAAGCATCGCAGGTAAGGATGAATGGTTTGGAAAAATTTGGATATATAAGGAGAGGAGCAGTTGTCAATTTATGCTTCAGCGTATCGAAAGCTAGTTGCTGTTGATTTTCCCATTTAAAGGGTACATCTTTCTTTAAGAGGCTGGTAAGAGCTTTAGCTGTCTTTGAGAATTCGGGAATGAAACGGCGATAATAGGAGACGAGACCAAGGAATGATTTTATATCTTTAGGCGATTTAGGAGTTGGGAACGAGGTTACGGCTGTGATCTAATCTGGGTTTGGTTTTACTCCTTCTTCAGTTATTATGTGTCCTTGATAACAAACTTCTTGTCTAAGGAATTCGCATTTGTCGGGCTGGAGTTTAAGGTTAAAATCTCGGATTCTTTGGAAAATCATTGTTAGGTTTAGGATGCTAGATTCAAGATCATGTCCATAGCAAACGACATCGTCAAGGTATACAAAACAGCGGATGCCTTGGAGACCTGATAGAACAGAGTTCATCAGTCTCTGGAATGTTGATGGTGCGTTCTTTAATCCGAATGGCATTCTAGAGAACTGAAAGTGCCCTTCCGGTATAGTGAATGCAGTTTTAGGTTTATCTGCCTCTTTTAATTCGATATTATGAAATCCGGAAGCTAGATCTAAAGTCGAGAAATATTTGCTATGGCCAAGCTGATCGAGAATATCGGTAATTTGAGGAATGGGATAAGTGTCACCAATAGTAATGTCATTTAATTTGCGGTAGTCGATTACTACTCGCCATTTTTGGATATTAGAAGCATCGAGTTTCTTAGGTACAACCCATATAGGGGATGACCAAGGGGAATCGGAAGGTTCAATGATTTTTTGTTCTAGCATTTTGTCAATTTGTTTACGCACTTCTGCCTTATGAATTTCAGGAAATCTGTAGGACTTGGTATATATAGGGATATCTGTTGTAGTTTTGATTTCATGTTTTAGAGCATTTGTAAAAGTAAGATTTTCACCTGGAAGATGGAAAATATCTGAAAAATCGGAACATAAGCGTAAGAGTGAATCTTTTTCTTCTTTATTAAGGTGTGAAACACGTAGTTGTTTTAATACTTCTTCGGTGCGTTTAAAACTATTTTCAGAAATATTTACGTGATTTATAGGGATAGAAGGATTTATAGTAAATTCTAAAGGGTTGATAGGTTCAAGTTTTAAATTAAGATTTGATTTTAGAGTGGTAGGTTTTTCAGAAGTGTTTACAATGGATATGTTTATTCTGTTATTATTTTTTACACGTACTATGCTGTTTGCAATTAATAACGATGCCGAGAGTTTTTGATCAAGGATTAAACCTTCTTTTATTTCGGGATTGGATACAGAACATTCGATAATAGTTTCTGTTCTAGCGGGAATAGTATAAGTAGGATCATTGAACAGGAGGTTGATGTTAGTTTTACTTATATTAAGTGTGTTATGATTATAATCAATGTTACAACCGAATGCATTTAACAAATCAGTTCCGATTATACCATCATAAGGAAGATCAATATTATTTATTACGTGAAATTTGTGACTAATAAACTTGCAAGGAGAATCATCGATTTTTAGTTTTAAATTAAAATGACCAGATGTCTTTGTTGTACAATTTACGGGATCAATTCCTTTCAGATTTATTTTTTCTTTAATGAGTTTGGGATGATTTTCAATGCAAGATGATTTGATTAGACTAATTACTGAGCCAGAATCGATTAATAACGACAGAGGTATATCGGATACTGAGGTGTAAATAAGGATGTGTGGAAGTAGTATTTTTGTATGGTTGACATTGATTTCATAAATTCGATTTCCAATTTCGGGTCCCACAGATTCATTGGAATCAGCAGATGTGATAGGCGTAATGGGTTCAGTGGATATGGTGGGTGCATTGCGCTGGACTGTAGATACAGAGGGTGCAGTGCAATGGACTTCGGATACAGTGGATACAGAGGGTGCAGTGCAATGGACTGCGGATATAGTGGATACAGAGGGTGCAGTGCAATAGACTGCGGATACAGTGGATACAGAGGGTACAGTGCAGTGGACTGCGGATACAGAGGATGTAGTGTGATAGCCCGCGGATACAGAGGATACAGAGGGTGCAGTGCAATGGACTGCGGATACAGTGGATACAGAGGGCGCAGTGTGATGAACTGCGGCTTGAGTGGGTACAGCGGGCATATAGACGTCTGAATTCAGAAGTTGCTGTCTCGTATCACGCCGATACGAGACCTTAGCTAGTTTTTTGTATCAACCTCATCGGTGCCATAATCGTCACTCACAAAATTCACCCGGGGTTGCGGTTTGTAACCGGATGTTGAAGGGCCATTGCGGTTGCGATTATTATTATACTGTCGCTTCCTACATTGGTCGATGGTGTGTCCGAAGTTTTTGCAATATCGACATTGTGGAATTGGATTTGGAAGTTGTGAGGTTGTGATATTCTGTCTTTCATTTTGAACTATTGGTTTTCGGTTGGGCTGTTGGAAATTTTCTCGTGGTTTGAATTGTTTTTCTGGATAGGGCCGACGGTATACAGTTTGTAAAATTCGCTCTTCGCATATAGCGACGTTGATTGCCTCGTTAAGTGATTGCGGTGATTTACACCTGACTGTTAATGATAAGTTGGGCTTAAGGCCCATGATGAAATGGTGCAGTGCGAGGTCTTCCATGGCTGCTGTACGACCTGGGATTTCGACATTTGGGTGATTAGCTAGAGAAATTTCTGTTAAGAGTTGAGCTAATTGGGTCTCAAGTCTAAGAGCGAATTGGCTAACATTCTCGGAAGAACTTTGTTTGTTTTCTTGCAGTTCCGTCAACAGGTGTGAGTAGTGTTTTCTATCAGAAAATTGATTTTTTAAAAATTCTTTTAATTGTTCCCAGTTGTAAAATTCTTTAATAGAACAAGCCACTTCCGCTTTTCCTTCCAATTGACTGAGAATGTATTTAAATAAAATTGGAGCCTGGGTTTCGGTGGCTAAGTTTATTGCATTGTCGCAATTAATTATAAAAGAATTTAAGGTTTCCCTAGAACCGTTGTATGCTTTAATGAATTTGAACAAAGTGCTTAGATCCATTTCTTGTTTTATGTGTGACGTAGTAGGTGTTTTTACGATTTGTTTTTGTTGTTTAAGGTGTGTCGGCGAGGGTAAGATTTCTAATCCTTCCGGAATATCAATGTTTAATTTATCAAGAATATCGTTTTTAGTGGTTTTCGGCATAATAAAATTATATAACTAATTTTAATTTGGACGGCATGCACACAAGTATACATACATATCAAAAGAAAAGAAAAGTTAAATATAAAATTGTAAAATGTAAATGTATCGACGTGCGGGTAAAATAAAGTTCGATATAAATATTCGAAGGGATCGGTCACTTCAAGAAACGGTGAATCACGAGGACTTGTTGTTTAAACAGGAATGAACAAATGAATTGAGTATTTATTATTCTAGAACACTTCACTAGCACTTTATAGAAATTGTTTTCTTGAGAAATATTTAATGTTCACTTACAGGATTGCTGCGACGATGATGCTGAGTAAGCAGGACATTTGACAGGAACAACGACGGTAATATTTTAAATATTTACAGGGTGCGTCTGGTGACGTTTACAGGATACAGCGGTGAGTTCTCCTCTCGGATGCAGTGAAAGAGACAGTGATAAAGGCAGTACCAGGTAATTATTTCTCCCTTTACAGATTAATGCAGATTGGTGTTGCTTAACTGGATACAATCGTCTGTTCTGCGCAGGATACGGTGCATCAGGATACAGAGAGTCAGCACTTTTAACACTTGTGACACTGAACTGAGTTTAATTCCACGAAACCGAACTGATTTTGCAAATATGAGGCGTCCCGAGGATTTTCTAATTTAAAATCCCTTTACGCTGCCACCAAATGTTACGGGGAGCCACGAAAAAGTCTTTTTTAAAAAAAACGTAATTTATTTTATACATAAAAAATGGACAAGATTATTACAATTAAAATAGCTGATAGAAATGTGTGGCTTTGTACGAGATCGTAGACGGACTGACTCATGGCAGAGGCTTGCGCCGGATCTGGACCAGACTGCTGATGAAGCAGTCCGTCAGCAATTCTAATTACATTAGGGATCCGTAACAGTTCGTATGGAAACCTAATACTTATGTTATGGGTGACATACAACATAAATACAAATACATACATATATTATATTTTTTTTTTAACAATATAATTGTTATACTTATAACACTTTAGGCGTATCTGAATGATGTTCATAATACAAAAGTAATAAAAATATTATTTTGCTATATAAATAAAATAATAAAAAAATATATTTACATTACTTTTTGTAATACTTTCAGCAAAAAAGGTTTGTCATTGAAGATCTTTTTAAGTGTATATAATTGCTTCTGTTAGCTAAGTTGTAGCTAAGTTACATTCTAAAAAAGTCGATTCATTCCTGTTTTCGAGAAATAAAAAAACTGCTAAAATAGAAATAGAAACAGAAGTTTTTTTCCTGACATTTATAAAATTGTGATAGAGCAATGATCAATGGAGTAGGGACGGACTGACAAACTTAAAATGCCAGGAATGCAAGTCCTACGTGTTACCGGCCCGTTTTTCTTTTTTTAAATTGTATATTTTTAGAACTTTTAAAATTATCGAGCAAGGCTATCCTATATTCTCAAATGAACATAGTATTTAAGGCTGAAATTGATACTGGTAAACAAATAACACTTCGAATGCCGTATCCATTGACAATCAACTGTATGTTTCCATGTTCCCTTACGCAATTCACGCTCAATTTGAGTGCTTCTGAAGGGAACAAAAAGTTTAATACTTCTAAGAGTGTTAACGCATGGCGTGCGTTTCGCCCGTTTCACGAGGAATTCGCTTAGAAAACAATTTCTTGCGCTTTGAGGTTACTTTAATGTTCTATGATTGTGTTTATGTGTTTAAAGGTGAATTTGGTAACAATATATCGCTTGCTTAGTATTGAAGTGAATTCAAATATGTTTCATACAATATTGCAATAAAACATACCATAGCACCTACAAAAGACATCCATAACTTAGAAGAACGAGAAAACACTATTTTTTTTAATAGTTCATAGCGTTGTTATAAATGGCATTAAATTTTGTATTAAGTCACTTTAATACTAAACGTGTATATTATAGTATATAAAAAATATTAAAAGGAATAATTTCGCACAATTATTCCTTAAACACCGGGGTAACATAAAGGCTATAGAAATCCTGTTAATTTTACAGGAATAGGATGACATTGAAAAGCGTCATCTTTTATCAACGCGACAACAGTCCACGTAAAGTTGCGGGTAAAAGCTATATATATATTTGCTTAAAACAATTTTCATTGGAACAATCAAGGTGTGAACTTCCTAAGCCGAGTTACCTTTTAGATGTCGTTTCGTGAGAAACCTTTTGTTTGATATTAAATATAATGAAAATTTCTTGCCCTCGCTTATATAATCTCAATGGTATCTAGCCTTTTGTCCTTCAAAATTTAAATTTTATTAAAACTAAACATCGAAATTTTCGAAAACAATACTCGGCTTTGTTTTTAGACTCCATTACGAAACTTCTTACTTGCATTTTAAATAAACGCAATATAAGCTTAAACAATTTTACAGAAAAGGCGACGTTAAGTAAGACCCGCCGATATATGTAACGGAAAAAGTAGGAGGGCGGAAGTTGTAGCATAGAGACGTGAAGATTGCTGTGGCAACGTGCAATACGGCGAGGAGAGATGCGGAGAAGAGAGTGGTAGCGTCATTTGACGTAGTCATTTGTATGCGGAGTTAACAAGTTGTTAAAAAAGAATAGATTTAGTGACTTCTGAAAAACGGTTCTTATTTATCGAATAAACTAGCTTTTATCCGCAACTTCGTTCCCGTAGACTGTCGCATGATACGATGATAATAGATGGCGCTTTTCCATGTCATCTAGAGATATGGATCTAGCTAGGTTTTATTTAAAAAAAAAGTTGTTTTATCTCTGTTTTCGGGCACTGAAAACACTGCTAAAATAAAAATATATTGTTTATGTTGCTGCTATTTATCAAAATGTAATAGAGCAATGGTAAATGGGCGGATTAAAAATATACAGAGCCTGGGTTCAAGTCATTTTTTTTTAAAATTTTATATATTTTTTTAATAAAATTGACGGGCAAGGCTCGGTCACTTAGTTACTATTATTTATGCTACTGCTAATAATTAATTATGTTACTTAAGCCATAACTCCTGTTTCTTTATTCTTATCGTATTCATTTAATCTTTACTGCGGCAGATTACTTTGACGGTCCGTGAGAGGCTGGGTTAGAGGTGCGTAAATATTTTATGATTTTGAAACCGCCCGCCTCAATTCTATCCACGCATTGTTGGTGGTTTATAGCCGCTTTTCGTTTTGAATATTTTAATAACCCTCGTTAAGGTGACTTTATCCTTGTCAGTATCATACGTTGATGGGGTTGTCGTGACCAATCTGAGTGAAAGGTTTTTCTTATTTATCCTTTGAGTATCCTTTGATATCTAGCCAGTATCTAGCTGTGATCTTTAGAAATGAGAAATGGCTTATGCTGCTTAAGATGCTCTTGTTTAAATTAAGTGTAATATACCGCCTAAGGTAAGTGAATGAATGTACGAATGAATGTCAACGAATGAAAAAAATCGTCTATGAGTGAATAAGTAAGTAGTCAATACATAATATAAAACAAACTCGCTTTCTCTATCTGTCTCTATGTCCCTATGTATGCTTAAATTTTTTTTATTTTTTATTTTGATGCGGTTAGGTATAAGTATAGGGAAAGGGAAAATGTTTTACTCCAAATTTAACGCGTGCGGACCACCGGAAGTAATGGATAAATAAAAACTACTGGAAAAGTTTTAATAATTTTTTCACTGAGTGACATAGCCTATATATTTTATATACGTGCGAAGCCGGAGCGGGCCGCTAGTATACGATAAAATAAACTAATAATTACATATCCAATGTGTCATAAACACGACTGTATTCCCTAAAGACACTTCCGCGTTGTAAACTAAACAAATTTATTCAGATCATTGCATATTCATGCGAGGCAATTCATTTGTAGATCCTATTTATTATTGATGTATAATTTGAGCTTAAATATAATGTTATGAAACATAAATAAAACTATTTTGGTGCGAAAAAAACTAATAGCATCATTTTTGCCAAGCGCGCCAACTTAAGATAACTTCAGCTTCTTAAATATTGTTTTAAAAATGAATTTTCGAACAAAATATATAAATATTATTGAGGTCTGGCTTTTTATATTAATGTTTACTGACATGACGCGGCGCGTATGTTTATAAATTAGATAAAACAATAACAAACTTTTGTCTCTCGGTCAAGGTTATGCATTACATAAGAAATCGAATGGAATGGGGTACTGTCATTCACCCTTCTATATCATGTATCTTTCATTCAAAACGTAAAATAGTTTCTTTGACTAAGTTATTCCACTAAATAAATTGAAACTTTTTATGGCGGTTAAGGTGTGTATGTTAAAATTAATGTTGAATATTCTATCTCCTCCTTTTTTGTTAAGTTAAATAATAATATTAAATGTATAGTTAAAATTGCTTATGCGTGTAACAAGTTTGTAAAGTTTTTTTTAAATAATATAGTGTTCTTAATAGTAAAATGTAACTATTTTGTTTATTTATGAATTTTACTCTTCATATAATTTCCTTGCTTGGGAAAGATGAAATCAATTCTCAAGGACTAAATTCTAATAAACACCGACAAGCTATGATTGTTTAATCTCAAACATCAAACAATGCATTGTTAATAAACTAATGTAATTGAACGTTACATTTGCGTACTCAGTTATAATTGTAAGCTAAAATTAAACACAAATTGTTATAACGAAATGGGTGATTCGGGAAATGAATTGCCCCATATGAATTTGTAATGCTCGGAATAATTTTGTTAGGTTTATTTCAATTTATTTATGCATGTGTCAAAACCATAAACTTAATGACCTATAAGGGTTATTATATAATAGTATTTCAGTATCTACCAAAAAGTTTATGAATGTAAATGGAAGTGGTAAGCTGATTCAAAAATCCTACTACAATGTTGAGTATTACATGGATGATAAGAATGTGTGGATATAGCTACTATTCAAACCTGCACGATATAGTAATGACTAAATGTAATTAGTAATAAGAAATATATTAACCGCCAAATTTTCTACTGGCTCTTCTCAGTAGGAACAGCTTTCCAAACCATAGTAGATAGAGTAAGCGATTCAAAAGCACTTGTTTACAAGTTTGCTTGTATAAAGAATATTTAGAATTTGAATTTGAAATAACGAAGTTTTAACCGTAGGAGCAAGACCTCTTGTCTGGCTTTTAATTCTGTTCATTGTTTTAATTTTAATATGTTTGCTGGGTACATTAGGTATGTACTAGCAAAATTACCTTATTAAAAATACATCAACAAATTACCGAAAATTGTTCAAAAACATGGAACATTTTAATTGATGACTTATGTGTGACTATTAGATGCCTTGTATACATCATGATTGGTGTAAATATTTGATTTGAACAAGACAAAACAGTTTTATAGAGTTGCTAGTGATAATATCTATCTTCATTTGATGTTTTCGGAATCGCTATTCCTGACAGGAGTACACATTTCTTACGGAGGTGTCGTAGAAGGTGACTAAGGTAAGTTGACCCGCCATGTGGCATCCGGCTGAGTAAACTAGACGACTCTAATTTCTTACTGAGGTGTCGTTAAAGGTGAATAAGGTAAGTTGACCTGCCGTATGGCATCCGGCTGAGTGAAATAGACCACTCTAATTTCTTACTGAAGTGTCGTGAAAGGCGACTAAGGTAAGTTGACCCACCATATGGCATCCGGCTGAGTAAAATAGGCTACTTTAATTTCTTACCGAGGTGTTTTAAAATGCGACTAAGGTAAGTTGACGTCAGACAGGCCGGTAAAATACCCAGCTAAATCATGTGGCAACATGTTATGCTGACGCCACTTAGAGTGGGATAAGCGCAGGAGGATGACGATTACATTTTAAGAGAAAAGCAAACTAAAAAAATAAAATATAGAACTAGGCGTTACTTTGCGGAGATCTGTAATCATTTCTTATGCAACTCTTATAAATGAATTAATATTTAAAAGAACACAAAAGTAAAAAAGTAATGAAATATTACTTTGCATTTACCCAGCTAAATCATGTGGCAACATGTCATGCCGACCCCACTTAGAGTGGGATAAGGGAGAATGATGTTTTCATACAATATAACTTAAAACTCATATTTTCCCTGTTACACATGTTACGTATTTGCCATGTATTCATGTCAATTCCTACATATTTGTTCCAGAAAATGTTCATTGTTTCGCTAAAATCGCCTCGAATTACAAATGATAATACCAACATCCGGTGGTTGCGATGCAAACTAAATTCGATTAATGAGTGCGCATTTTGATGTAAGGCAATGAATATTTAATGCTGTTGAATTTTAACAAGAATTTTCGACTCACTAATTGCTATTGGTATTTCTTGCCATTATTGAGACCAGGGAATAGTTTTGATGATGGCAAGAGCGGTTCGACGCTGATTCCAGGAACCGAAAGTAAAAATTCCAGGAAGGAATTAATGCGGATAAGACATGTGTTGATATGTAAGACGTGTCCCCTATCCAGGATATGGCATCAACACCTAGAGTTACTCTGAAAGCAATCTGGTAAACGGCGTAAATCATCAAGATTGATATATTACAAATTCGGACACGCTTTTCAGTAAAAGAGTCATATCGTTAAGAAGCCTGTATGTAAAGGTAAGGTAAAGTTGTGAGATGTATTCAACTGTGGTGTGCGAGTTTAGCACAAGCTCAAACACTCACTAATAGTATGTCTACTCTCGCCCGCGGCTCTGGTGTTACTGACGTGATGCGATTAAGACGGTGTATAGATATCTGTCTGTATGATATGATTGTGACTTTATATAAATAATATCTGGGTGACCGAGCTTCGCTCGGTAATTTTTTACAATAAAAAACTTAAAAAAAAAAACAATTATTTAGTTGGGGATCGATCCTTGGCATTTACATTTCTCGAGTCTGCCCGTTACCCGAATAAGCTACGTCGACTTGACAGTTAATGGCAAAAATTCAATTCAATATAAATGTTAGTGTTTTTTAATGCCCAAAAACAGGGATAAAACTAATTTTTTTTTACATAAAACCTAGCTAGATCAATTTTTCTCCCCCAAAACCTCCTATATGCTGAATTTCAGGAAAATCGTTGCAGCCTTTTCCGAGATTCGGAAAATATATATATATACAAGATTAACTCATTTAAATATTAAGATATCATTCTCCTGTCCTTATCCTACTCTAAGTAGGGTTGGCACAACATATTATAAACATGTTGTCACAAGATTTGGCTACGTATTTTATGATTGGCCGTCTGTCTTACGTCAAGTTACCTTAGTCATATCTGACGACACCTCGGTAAGACATGAGGGTGCTCTATGCTACTAAACCGGATACCACACGGTGGGTCAACTTACCCTAGTCGCCTTTTACGACACAACGGTAAGAAATGAGGGTGGTCTGTTCTACTCAGCCGGATACCACACCGCATGTTATCGATCAAACTAAGGCTAATATATTTACTTTACGCACAAACCATATACCCTCACAACTCTCAGTAAAGTTGCAAGAACCAATAAAAAAGTTATAAAAGTTATCAGCCGGCAAACAATAGGGTGAATACCTAATCTGGCATGTAACGTTGTTCTCAATATATTTAATTAGCCAAAGTTTTGTTGCCTCAAGCGACGCCCTCCAGCCTTTAGAGATTGTTTTATTGTTATGGGCTATTTTTGCGTGGGGCGAGAGTACATATTTAAACGTTTTATTGTATGGAATCACGACTTTGACGAATTTAAAATGAAAAAGGTAAGTATAACTTATAGCTTTATTCTGGCTAAGTGAAAATTGATTTAGAATACTCAATCAAATTTTGAGTGTATCGCCGTGTGGTATCCGGCGAAATAGAATAGTACCACCCTCATATCTTTCATCACTTCTTCTCATTTCATTTCTTCACTACAAGCCGACTAAGGTAAGTCGACTTGCCGTGTGGTATCCGGCTGAGTACAATAGATCACCCTCATTTCTTACCGAGGTGTCGTAAAAGGCGACTAAGGTAAGTTGACCCACCGTGTGGTATCCGGTTAAGTAGAATAGACCAACCTCTTTCTTAACAAGGTGTCGTAAAATACGACAAAGGCCGACCCCACTTAAAGTGGGATAAGGGCAGGATTAATCAAATTTTGAGTGCATATATGCTTCTCCTTGGTCTTCAGACCAAGACCTGATGACCAGTGATAGCCTACGGATCAGAAACGTGGTCGCTGACTATAGGCCTCATAAGAAAGCTCAGAGTCACACAGATGTAGCGAGCTATGGTTGGTGTATCTCCACGCGATCAAATCAGGAATGAGGAGATCCGTAGAAGAACCAGAGTTACTGGCATAACTCATCGTATCGCGAATCTGCAGTGGCAATGTGCAGGGCACGGAGTACGTAGAATCGATAAGCGTTGGGGTCCTAAGGTGCTGGTATGGCAACCTCACACCGGAAAGCGCAGCGTCGGTAGACCTCCAACGAGATCGACTGACGACCTCAAAAAGGTCACGGGGAGCTGCTGGTTCCAAGCGGCACAAAATCGTGGGTTGTGGAGATCCCTTAAGAACACCTATGTCCAGCAATGGACGTCCATTGGTTGAGAAAGGAAAGAAAGGAAGGAAGCCATGCTGTGTCTGTTGTATCTTTCTTCCTACAAGCCTTGAATTAACCTTTTGGTTTGACCTATTGGTGCATATTTATCCAAATCTAATAAGCTCCTATCATTTGATTTGCATCATTATTACCATCGATTTAACATTATAGTCAATCTTCTATATTTATGAACTTTGATACAATATCACATTATAAATACCAAATCTGTATTGGCTGATTATATTCGCACAGAATTCAGATCTGAAAATATTCCGTAACTCTTTACCTACATCTTCAGGAACACATGTTTTAAATAATTTATAGAATTAGGCGTTACTTTGCGGAGATCCATAACACAAAAGTAATAATCAAATTATTTTGCTATAATCCGCGAAGAAGTAAAATAGAAAATATATAATGCTAAATGTAAGTGGACAATCGGTTATCATACCTGATACATGCAGGATTCGTAAAAACACATGCACAAACCTCCACCACCGCCACCATAATACACAAGCACTATATACGTTCACTATCACAAAAACTCAACAATCGTTTCGCCCCGCAACCGAAGCATCGTCAGGAGATAGACTCCACAACCAAAATCGCAAAGCGACCGATTGTCCACTTACATTTAGCATTATATATATTTTCTATTTTACTTATTCGCGGATTATAGCAAAATAATTTTAATATTACTTTTGTACATGTTTTAAACTCAAGGTCAAATGATCTGGAATATTTAAGAAGTATCGAGCTCTATATATTACGCTGGTAGACTTTTAGAGGTCACGGTAAATCCTAAAGTACATAAATTCTGTAATCATAACAGTACAATTTCCATAACAAAGCTATTAGCATTCCTAT
Source organism: Morpho achilles (assembly GCA_947086495.1). Taxonomy (NCBI): domain Eukaryota; kingdom Metazoa; phylum Arthropoda; class Insecta; order Lepidoptera; family Nymphalidae; genus Morpho; species Morpho achilles. Next base: position 13,374,428 of record CAMTZB010000001.1, on the reverse strand, counting down.
TGCGGTAGTTTCCATTATTTGGTCCATGGCTCTGATACTCCAACTAATGTCATTAGAAAATAAGATAACCAGTAACACTGAAAATTTCGGATAATCCTCAAGCTACCAAAATTAAACAAATATCTCCTTGATAAGGATCAATATTGTCACATTTGTCTCTATATTAAATTTCTGGAGATGGTAAAAATAGTGACAAATCTATACTACTATACTAATATATAAAACTGAAAAGTTAGTTTGTTTGAACGAGCTAATCTCAGGAACTACTGGACCGAATTGAAACATTCTTTATGTGTAAAATAGTTAATTTATTGAGGAAGGCTATATAACATCACGCAAACGGCAAAATTTAAAGCTTTCCTTGCGTGTGCTACTATTACAAAATTGTTCCTCTCTAAAAGATCTAAATAAAAGTCAGCGACAGCATATATCCAGATTTTAAAGTTAAACCATTAAACCACTTAAACCATTATTATGGTTATCAAAATACTATATAACGGAATTAATCTTTCCAAGCGGGCGGAGCTAGTATTATACATAATTTTTGTGACCTTAGCGAAAGATTGTGTTGAATAAGATGTTGTAATAGAGCAATGTAATGAACTGCTAGAATTTTATAATATCATCATAACAATAAACAACGAAATATGACGCTCTATTAGTTGTTTTCTATTCAATTTATAATTTAATAATTTAACATGTTCCTTTTACTGTAAAGAAAGTCCGTTAAGAACAGTTTTTTTTATTATCTTCGATCATACATTTGTATTTAACAATTATTTACAAACTCTTTAAGGTTTTACTCTCATGACATCAGACAAGATGACCGTGATACAAATTCTCATCAAAGTCACTACACGTTATTAACGTTTTGCAATAAATTCCAACTGGTTAAATAAATCAAAAGGAAAACAATAGATCAATGCTCAATAATAATAATAATATTATTTTGCCAGTATCTGTTTTTATACTTTATATAAGATTCCTAAGACTCACGCACTATCAAATAGACACTAAACACGAAAGACACGACAATAATCTCTTGGGACAGTCTTCATTGATGTTCTAAATACATGGTGAGCCTACAAAGACGTTAATATCAATAGCTATCGAGATCAAAACTGACATCTTCATTAGATTAATGTTAGCATATACCGTGGCGATACTTCAGTCATGATATATATTTCGTATACTTTACCTCATAGATAACCCCTCCCCCTCCCTCTCTCCACGTAATCGCAGAATTAGGAGATCCTCCAGAGAGGAGAGACGAAAATGCAATTGCAAATGTGAGTGGCTTCGCTACAATATTTTGTACATTTAGCATTACATAGAGTTTTTTGTTGCAGATTCGAGTAAAAATTAATTATAAAATAAATATATGTCGGCATCGGGAATAGTCAAGTATAATTAATATCTTTTTAGGTTTATACCATTTATAAGTTTTAGTATTACTTATAATCTCTTCAATATCTAAATGAGTTAATCTTCACTACATATTATAAAACAAAGTCCATATTTCCGTATGTACGCATAAAACTTTTTTTCGCAACCGATTTTGATGCGGTTTTTTTAATAGATAGAGTGATTCCAGAGGAAGGTTTGTACGTATAATAACATTCAATACAAAGTAGAGAAATAATGTAATTTTTGAGGTTTCTGTAAATAATTACATTTTTTTCCGCTTACATTGCAAACGCAGGCTAAACCCTACGAGATTTATCAAAATGATGTACTAAGTATTTGTACACCTTAAAAAGGTCTACAGAAAAGTCCGCGATGGTATATATCTATCTCTTATGGATAACCCACAATAGCAGTTTTTTTCATTTACTTTTTACGAAAAATGATGCCTTATGTTCAAAGCTATTTTTATACAATACAGCATTAATCCTTATCCAATTGAGTACCTTAAATAAATTGTTGATTTAATATAGATCAATATTGCTGTTTACAGCATGTAATTTAAGTGACCATTTTCGGAGATATTACAGATTTAAAATCCCGCGAGGAGGCCGCGCTTAGACCTATAAGCACTTCGAATTAAGCAGCGACCGGAGGCGCAACTAAATGTCCTTCTTTCAAGTTTATATTGTCTAATGATAAGAAAGCTATGAATGTTGTATGTAAAGACATTGTCTAATCAATTGTAAAAATAAATAATATAACTACATAGTATAAAACAAAGTCGCATTCTCTGTCTGTCCCTATGTCCGTATATCCCTATGTATGCTTCAATCTTTAAAACTATGCAACAGATTTTGATGCGGTTTTTTTTTAATAGATCGAGTGATTTTAGAGGACGGTTTACATGTCTAATAACATTCAATATGGAGTACAGAAATACTGTATTTTTGAGGTTTCTAATGTGATGTTGTAAATAATTCCTTTTTTTCCGCCTACATTGCATACGCAGGCTAAACCCTACGAGATTCATCAAAATGATGTACTAAGTATTTGTACACCATGAAAAGGTCTACAGAAAAGTCCGTGATAGTATATGTCTATCTCTTATGGATAACCCACAATAGCAGTTTTTTTCATTTACTTTTTACGAAAAATGATGCCTTATGTTCAAAGCTATTTTTATACAATACAGCATTTATCCTTATCCAAATAAAAACCTTAAATATATTGTTTATTTAAAATTGATCAACATGACCCTTTACAGCATTTAATTTAAATAAACAGTTTCGAAGATATTACAGATTTAAAATGCAGGGGCCGCGCCGCGAGCCTATAAATAGCGCGTCGGAGGTCGCGGTTCGCCTCTCGGCGATGCTTCCGCGCTCGCCCGTCTTATCAGTGACGCTGTCAAAGCCATTAGGGCTAACAGCATTAGACAAATTCGAAAAAAAAAACGCGTTTCGCCCTTTAACCATTTGAATTTAGCAGCGATCGGACGCATTTATGATCGGAGCTCTCTAGCGAGGAAAATAACAATCATCACTACATATTATAAAACAAAGTCCATATTTCCCTATGTATGCATAAAACTTTAAAACTACGCAACAGATTTTGATGCGTTTTTTTTTAATAGATAGAGTGATTCCAGAGGAAGGTTTGTACGTATAATAACATTCAATACGGAGTAGAGAAATACTGTAATTTTTGAGGTTTCTGTAAATAATTACATTTTTTTCCGCTTACATTGCAAACGCAGGCTAAACCCTACGAGATTTATCAAAATAATGTACTAAGTATTTGTACACATTGAAAAGGTCTACAGAAAAGTCCGCGATGGTATATGTCTATCGCTTATGGATAACCCACTAAAGCATTTTATGTCGTTTACTTTTTACGAAAAATAATGCCTTATCTTTGAAGCAATTCTTATACAATACAGCATTAATCCTTATCCAATTAAGTACCTTAAATAAATAGTTGATTTAATATAGATCAATATGGCCGTTTACAGCGTGTAATTTAAGTGAACATTTTCGGAGATATTACAGATTTAAAATGCCGTGAGGAGGTCGCGCTTCGCCCTATAACACTTCGACTTTAGCAGCGATGTCGCTCTTTCAAGAGTTTGTTTAAAGACATTCTGTAATTAAGTGTAAAAATAAAATACATAGGGAAAATATAAAAGTAAATAAGTAATAATGTACTATATGATTTAGATATTCCAAAGATAGCAGGAAATCTTCTTGGTATAGGGAAAGGAAATTGTTTTTCTCCAAATTCAAACGCTACGACCACGGGCAGTAATGAATAAATCAAAACAAATGGATCAATTTTAATCATTTTTTTTACACTGACTGACATGGGATATATATTTTATACCCGTGCGAAGCAGGGGCAGGCCGCTAGTGTATGTATATACAAATATATTTTCTGAATCTCGGAAACGACTACAACGATTTTCCTGAAATTCAGCATGTAGGGGGTTTTGGGGAAGAAAAATCGATCTAGCTAGGTTTTATGTGAAAAAAAATCATTTTATCCCTGTTCTTGGACATTAAAAAATACTAAAATTTATATTGAATTGAAATTTTGCCATAAACTGTTAAGTCAGCGTAGTTAATTCGGGGAACGGGCAGTCTCGAGAAATGTAAATACCTTGAATCGAACCCCAAGTACATAATAATTTTGTTCTTTTTCTTTTAAGTTTAATTTTTTTATTTTGTAAAAAATTACCGAGCAAGGTTCGTCCAACCAGGTACTAAATTAAATGTACTTCTTTTCCACAGATTAATACCTAAATTACCTCAATATTAGTTAACCTTGGTCTCCTACCAGTATTAAGTCGGGTCCGCGTTAACGTACTATTTATTTTTTTAATTTTCTAATTATCTTTTTGTAGAAAATTACCGAGCAAGTCTCGATCAATCAGGTACTCACTTACTTATATTTTAATAAAATTAAAATTTTAATTTTTTAAGAGAAGAGGTTGTTGAAAGTTTGTCTCCCGCTTAATACGATTCGGGTCCAAAGTTCTAAATTATCGCGTGTTCACACAGATGGTGTTTTTGGATGATAACTTGAATATCGTAAAGTTTCTGAGGTAGGAAATTAATTTCGCGCCTGCCTTAGTGTTCAATTACTTATTGGATATACTTAAATTTTGATGGTTGGTATTTTAAATTTATATTCTAATATAATAAATGCGAAAGTCCTTGTGGTATCGGGCTGAGTACAATAGACCATTCTTGTTTCTTACCGAGGTGTCGTAAAAGACGACTAAGGTAAGTTGACGTCATGCTGGCGGCCGGTAAAATACCTAGCCAAATCTTGTAACAGCATTTTTATAATACGTTGTATAGTAGGCTTTTTGTATCAGACTCCCTTTAACAATTTTTCAAACTGCTGTATTGGTAGAGCTAAAATGAATTGCCTGATTGTATTATAAAATCTTATACTGGAGCCTACAAACGACTAACGTACCTTATTTTCAATAGGTCATTTTAGTTCTAAGGGTGCAATATATTGATTAAAAGTCTTTCATATTTAAAGAGCGTTTTATTGTTTTTGACGTATACGCCACATGATATGGGTCCAAAAAGTTTTTACAACTAAAAGAAAACATTCAAAGTTATAAGAATATTAAAGTAAATAAAAACCGAAAGACAATAAACTACGTCACTTAATACAGCCTCCAGAGGATTGTTGTTATCTAAGTTAGACAAATTAGTGCGCTTTCTGGCTGGCGTCTTGTTAGAAGTTGGGACGGGCAGTCCGGTGGGACATCCACCTGGATCGGACGTTGAATGTTATTAGGTATTGAATAAACAAATATCTATAACCTTTTAATATCTATAACATTGACTGGCCCTTAGACGCAGTGGGTAGTGACCCTGCCTTCAGCTCCGGAGGTTCGATTCCCACCGAGGGCCAACATTTTCTATAAATGAATTTGTTGGTCTTTGAGCCTGGGTGTATATATGTATTTAAAAAATATATAAGAATATATTCACAAGTTGTCTGTCTCCCATAACACAAGTATTAAATTACTTACTTTGGGGATTGTATATACTTATTTATTTATTATTAAAGAAACATACGGGTCTACAGTCATTATTTTATTCATCTACCATAGGGTAGAGTAGAGTACTACAGTCATTATTTTGTTCATCTACCATAGGGTAGATGAACAAAATAATGACTGTAGTACTCGGGAACGAAGACTCCGCGGCGCTCCAGTCAGTTCGTGACCACGGTGGATGCAACTCTGCCGAAACGTAGAACCTTATACAAAGGTAATCGATTATAACGCGATATGACCCGTATGTTTCTTTAATAATCAGTATGAATCGCGAAAGTTTAAAATCTACTTATTTATTTATTTATTTATTTTAAAGAGCAATCTATACTAATATATAAAATTGAAGAGTTTGTTTGATTGTTTGAATGCGCTAATCTCAGGAACTACTGGACCGATTTGAAAAATTCTTTCAGTGCAAGAGAGTCTATATATCGAGAAAGGCTGATATAAAATTTATTGCTGCATTTTATTATAAAATCTTATACCGTAGCCTACAAACGACTAATACACCTTTTTACTTCATCATCAGTCAGACTTCATCATAGATTTTTTTACAAGGTTTATTTTCCAACATAGTTGCTGTTTTTTCCATATTACTTATTCCTTAAATTCTTTTCATCAGTGTTTAGGTCCAAATAAAAAATGGAAAATATTGTTACAATAATTCGCAACTTTGGAATCCAAGCAATTTGTACAAATAAAACAGTTGCAAGTAAATTGTCACGGCCAATAGTATTAGGATTGGCTTTATTTCTGAAACTAACTTAAGCCCAATGGTTTGTTGGTTGCCTTTAAAATTTTCTCTTGCAGCTTTCGTATAAAGGTCGGTTCACACAAGTTGAAGGGTTTTTATTTTTTTAAGTAAAAAAACGTTTTGAACATACAAATGACCAAAGTTAGATGCATACTGTGAAGGAAAACATCGTGAGGAAACCTGCATATCTCTTGAGATTTCTGGAGATATGTGTAACCTACCAATCCGCATTGGAGCAGCGTGGTAGGTCATAGCTCCAATCCTTCTCTCCAAAAAAGGAGAGGAGATGCCTATTCACAGCAATGGGAGAGTAATAGGCCGCTACTTTTCTTTTACTAGATGCAGATAGCGGTCACTTAGTAAAAGAGAAGCTTTGACCCAATACTTTGAGACAAAAGATAGGAGCTCAAACCAAACGTGTTTATTCGTAAGATTTATACAATTCTCCAAAAATATTCACATTCCCTCTAAGTTATCTCTTTATTCTTATGCTCAAAATCGTCTATGACTTCCTACAATCCGGGAATTATCGGTTTAGGACACTCGTTTTAATTCGTGTCCGAATCGCTGGGAAATACAACAAAATAAGTAAGACAAGTTATTGTAAATACCTGGGTTTTTGATAAGTGAGAAACAAGAAAAACACGGGATGATCTATATACGGGATATCTTCAAAAAGGAGGAATAACTGGAATTTGGGACGACAAAGGGAATGAGTTTTTTCAAAAAAATGAGTTTTGTGGGTGCGTAGAGAAGGGACACATTTTGAATAAGGATGATATGTAAAACAGAACATTGATATCAATAAGAAATGCATAAATAATGTAAAGTATGAGTTTTATTTTTTTTTACCGTTTACAAGAGTGATTATGAAAGTGATCATCATCTTCCTGCCCTTATCCCACTCTAAGTGGGGCATAACATGTAATAAGCATGTTGTCACATGAATTGGCTACGTATTTTACGACCGGCCGCCTGCCTGACGCCAACTTATCTTAGTCGTATTTTACGCGCCTCGATAAGAAAGAGGGTGGTCTATTCTACTTAACCGGATACCACACGGTCAGTCAACTTACCTTAGTCGCCTTTTACGACACCACAGTAAGAAATGAGGGTGGTCTATTCTACTTAACCGGATAGCACACGGTGAGTCTACTTACCTTAGTCGCCTTTTACGACACCTCAGTAAGAAAAGAGGGTGGTACTATTCTATTCAGCCGGATACCACACGGCGTTGATTATGAAAGATATATTTACGAAAACATTTTTCAAAATATGTGACCCGAGCTTTACAGTTTGCGGTGGTAGCATCAGTGCCGACGTCGCAAACAATTTTCCATTTCATCGCTTTCGTCTTAGACGCAGAACTTGGAAAGGAATCCTGGTATACATCCATCTAGAATATTCCGACCGTAATTTTCTCCGATGGCAACGTGTAAAGGGTTTTATGTGTAAAGAATTCAGAAAATGCAATTTCCTTGCAATCCGATTTGCGTAAAATACAGTTTTCCCAGTTGTTCTTATGCTTTGCCATGTTTGACTATTTACGATAAATTCTGGTCACTCGTGATGAAACTACTTGACTCCGGGGAGTGAATCTATACTAAAACTCGTATATAAAGCTGAAGAGTTTGTTTATTTGATTGTTAGAAGTAAGTTCTTGAGATTAGCGCAATCTCAGGAACTACTGGACCGATTTGAAAAATTTATCGCTGTAAGATAGTCCATTTATCGAGGAAGGTTATAGACTATTACGTTACGCTATATATTAATAAAGTGTATAATAGAAACAGAATCGAACAAAAGATGGAGAAACACAATGCTGCAAAGCAAGCAAAGATGTTTCTCAAATCGTTTGATACAAGAAAGTCTAAAAAGCTGATGTCTCAGAGCAGGGAAAATGTAGCAATTGTAACAGGCATTACAACTGGGCACTGCCTGTTAAACAGACACCTCTCAATAATGAGAATAACAGAAGATGCTGCGTGCCCCAGAGTGTGGAGAGGATGAAACGAGTCTTCACCTTATGGCTGAGTGCCCTATGTACTCGCTGGTAAGATGGGAGATACTAGGTAAGGATGAACTTGAAGTTGAGGATCTGACAAATATCTCCTTCAGGGATATTATCAGGTTCGTAAAAGCCACGGGTAGATTAGAGCAGGTGACACTGTCGGGACAGCAGTGAAACCCTTGTCCCAACATGGGGAAATGGGTGGAATAGTCCGGAATAGGAGCTGACCACCCGCCCTGCACCAACAGGCGTCCCCGAAATTAGATAGATAGATAGATAACATTAAGCTAAGATGAATAGGAGAGGAGCAGCAATAAAACATACTGCGAAAACGGCAAAACTTAAAGCTTTCCTCGTGTCCGCTAAGTAAGGTGAAAGTTATTCCAAAATCACTTATAATTAACTCACAATACTTTAACATCAAAATTTTAATTCGGGAAAGAAATTGTGACACAATGATATACATACGGGCGAATTTGCTGGCACAGCTAGTATTATATAAAAATGTTTGTCTGTATGTCCTTTATAAACTCATAAAAGACTTCGATTTACATGAAATTATGAGACAATCTTAAGAATGACCCAGCATATGATCCTGTAAAATTTGGTGGCGATCAGAGCATTTTTTTAACGTTGAGTTCCGATAGAATTCGAAACCAGACAGCCACAGCAACGCCTGATAGACAGCAATTTATTGATATACTAGCTTTTACCGGCAGCAGGGTCGTCTCGCTGACTCCCCGGGTGGGGGGTAAGCGGGGTACGGGCCTCGAGGCGTACCTCATTGCCCGGGCAGTTCCTCGCGGGCACTTAAGCCCGGTTTGTGTTTCGGCCGTAGGCCGAGGTCACCTGGGTGACCTAAGGGTGTCGATATTTGGGCCGTGGGCCCAGGTCACCTAGGTGACCTAAGGGATGTCTGGTTCGGTGGGGAGGTCTGGGAATATTAGCTCCCAGACCTCAAAGTCGTCGTCAGGTGGTGTCATATCCGGTGGTGTCATAATCCGTGGTGTCGCCCTCTCGCCCGTCGCGTCGTCCTCGTCGTCACCGTCGTCATCCGCATCGGGCCGCGGAGACGGTGACCGCAGGAGCTCGCGAGGCAGGGAACGTCCATCAGGTGGTCGCGCATGGAGTGGCGCGATGCCGTGGAGGTGTACGTGCGCGCTGTGGTCCGCACGCGCGAACATCCGGCGCGCAAGGCGACGGACATACTCTTCCACGGTCGGCATTTTGGTATCCCGATGCACGACGTCGTTCCGCACATACCTCGGGGCTCCTACGATCAGTCGCAGGCAGCGGTTCTGCTGGACTTGTAGTCTTCGCTTCTGGTACGCCGAACATAGCACGTACCAGGCGGGTGCCGCATACGTCAAGCGCGAGCGGACGTAGGCACCGTAGACCCGCAGTTTGGTGTTCATAGGTAGATGGGATGTGAATAGCGCGTGAAGCTTGGACCTGGCAGCGGCAGCTCGACCCACGACGTGATTCACCGTGGGGATCATGCACAGGCTGCAGTCCAACTCACACCCCAAAAACCTTACTGTGGTCTTCCACTCTACGTCCTGGCCTCGTAGAGTCAGCTGACGTAGCGGCTTGGAGCGGCTGGTGAGCAGAGCGGCCGTCTTCCCGACGTTGACGGCCATCTTCCACTTGTCCAGCCATTCCGGCAACAAGTCCAGCATACGCTGCATGCGGTTGGTGGCGACGATCTGATGGTAGGACGACGCGAAATACGCGCTGTCGTCGGCGAACAGCGACAACAGCACGTCCTCCTCCCCTTCCCACAGATGGTGGCGCAGGGTGAGGATGTCATCCGTATACGCCGCGTATAAGCGCGGCGATATACAACTGCCCTGGGGTACTCCGGCTTGGATGGTGCGTGGCTGGGATTCGGCACCATCCACTGCCACGTAAAAGCTACGGCCGTGTATAGCGATGCCAGCACTCGCACATAAGCAGGCGGCATGGTGGTATCCAGTATTTTGACCAGGAGCCCGGCGTGCCACACACGGTCGAAGGCCTTCTCGATGTCGAGAAAGACCCCCACGGTGTAGCGCCCGTTGTTCCGCTCACTGGTCAGGTGGTTTATGACCCTCGCCAGCTGGAGCGTCGTCGAGTGGCCGCTGCGGAATCCAAACTGCTCCTCGCGCAGGGGCAGATGGGGCGTGACTCGACGCAGCAGCAGACGCTCAAACAGCTTGGCTATGTGCGAGAGCAGGGTGATCGGCCGGTAGCTTCCAGGCAGGCGGCGGTCCTTCCCCGGCTTGGGAAGAACAATGATCTTCCCGGTCTTCCACGCCTCTGGGAAGTGGCCGGTGCGGAGTACTCCGTTGAACAGTCTCGTGAGCGCTACGAGAATGATGATGCTACGAGATGCTGCTGCCCCAAACAGGTTGGGGCAGCAGCATCAGCGCGGCGTTAGTGATTCCGTCGGGGCCTGGCGCTTTTCGCTTATCAAGGCGAGCAGCGACCGACCGCAGCTCTGACAGGGAGATGAAGTCCTCTCCCCGGAGCGGCGGTGTAGGGGCCGACAGGAACCTTTCCAGCTTGTCCTGGACAGCCGCGTGATGACGGATGACATGGAGGTTGGAGGTGTTGGGGGCGTTGGGCGTAAATGTCTGTTCCAGGTGTGCCGCCAGAATCTCAGCACGATTCTTGGCGGCATAGGTGCGTTTACCCGCGGCATCGAGCAGCGGGTAAACGGGGGTGTCTTGTCCGGTGAGTTTCTTGCAGAGGGAGTACAGCGCTGTGTCGTGTTCTGTCGCTCGATCGACGGTATCCTCCCATCGCGCCTCGTCGAGAGCGACTACGGCACGCGCGATCCTCTCTGCAAGCCGGTTCAGGTCAGTCTTCACCCTGGGGCAACGAGTGCGGGCCCATAGGCGGCGCAGGGTGCGCTTCCGCTTAAGCATATTGCGGAGCGAGCTAGGCAGGTCCTTCCTTCGATTAGTATCCGGTGAAGTCGACGTGGTGGAGGTGGCTGCTGCCTTGGCGGCGATGATCGCCTCCGCGATGAACGCAGCAGCATCGTCGACTCCCGAAGGTGTAGTGATCGGGCCTGCTAGCTCAAGCCCGGCAAGCTCTGCGGTGTAGCGCTCCCAGTTCGTCCGCGTCCGCGGCGGGTGAGGCACTAAGAAGCCTCCCTGGGTGGCTAGGGTGACCAGAACCGGTAGGTGTTGCGTGTCGAGGTCGTAGAGTACCTCGACATCAAAGGGGTTGTCCAGTCCATGGTGCAGCACTATGTCTATGACGTCTGGCTGGGAGCGGCTGTCGGTGGATATGTGGGTCGGCGCTCCCGGCCCCACCACACCGTACCCGCTCCTCACGCTATCTTCGTGCAGGTGCCTCCCGACCGCAGTGATGATTCGCGATCCCCACGCATGATGTTTCGCGTTGAGATCGCCCACGATCACTGCAGGTCCCTGCTGCCCGAAGATTGCCTCGACATCAGTGCTGCAGAAAGTCAGTCCGGGTGGTTTGTAGGCGGCATAGATGCGGAGCTCCTGGTTGCCCACGTTGACTCGCACCCCCTGTGTGCGGGTGCTAGTGAACGGGGTGTGCTCCAGCTCTTCGTGTATGATGTCCCTCCGCACCAGAGCGGCCGTACCTCTGTACGGGCGGCCCCGGGGAGAGACTTCATCGCGGCGATACACGAAGTAGTTGGGCACGCGGAGCTCGACGCTGTCCGTGAGTTTAGTTTCGCCCAGGAGGATGACGTGGATATCCTGCGACTGGGCGAGTAGTGTTAACTCACGAACGTGACCTCTGATGCCGCCCGGGTTCCAGTATAGGATTCGTAGGGAGGTCATTGATACGACCTCCCAAACTGGGTAATTGCTGCCGTGATGGCGCCGACTACGTCCCTGTTACTCAAATAATGAGTGAGTGCCGCCATAAGCGCCTCGATAAGGACCCGGACAATATTATTAATGCCCGAGTCCTGCGCGAGGGGTGGCGGGAGGAACGTAGGAAATTGCGGAGCTCGCAGCTCCGCCTCTTCTGTGGCCAGTCGGTGGCCGCGGCTTCTCGGCGCCTCGGCAGTTTCGGATATCGCCGCCAACGATGTTGATGTTGGCGGCCTGGGGTGCGGTGTGGACGCGGCGGCGGGCTCAGCATCTGCTGGCCTCGGCTGCCTGCGCCTGCGCCGGTTTCTCTTCCGTCGCAGGGGCTCCCCCCTGCTTGTCGGGTCGTTTGCCGGCGGTTGCAGAGTCGCCGGCTCCTGGTCTATGGTGACCCCGCCCGCTTCCCCCCGTCGAGTAGCTGGGGCGGTCGGGATATAGGCCGGCGGTCGTTTGGTCGCCGGCTCTTGGACTATGTTAGCCCCTCCCGCTTCCCCCCGTCGAGTAGCTTGAACGGACACGCCGGGCGTCGGCGGGGCGCTACTCAGTGCGGGTCGGGCGGGGGCGGCAAGTACGGCCACTGCGGGGTGTGCCGCGGGGGCAGGGGCGGCGCGTGCGGCTACCGCGGGACGTACTGCGGGGATGGCGGGGGCTGCTGCGGCGACTCGTATGGCGGCGGCGGGTGTTGCGGTTGGGGGGGGAACTTGCTCACCCCTCCCTGCCCTCTTCTTCGCCTGCCCGTCCGGGCGCGGCGGCGCGACATCGATTCCGCGCTTCCGCGCCTCGCGGCGAAAGACTGGGCATCTTCGGTCGCGCGCCACGTGCGCTTTACCACAATTCGCGCACTTGGGCGCGTCTTCCTGGGGCCTGTCGCAGTCCTGGGCCAGGTGCCCGCCTGCGCAGCGGACACATTTAGGCGGCCGGTGGCAGTTGGCCGATGAATGGCCAAACTGCTGGCACCTGTGACACTGGGGCGGGCCACGTCCGCCCTTCCAGGCCTCGATGGTGAGGCCCGGCATCGAAAGGAGCTCGGTCTCTCTGTACAGGTGACCGAGCTCTTCGTAGGTCAGGTGCTCCAGCTGCACGTAGTATGTGCAGCCGTGCCGCCCTCTGACCGGTGGTATGGCCCTCGCCTGGGTTGCCGGATACCCAAGGGATCGCAGCGCCGCGATGACCTCCTCTGGTGGGGTGTCCTGTGGTAGCCCTCTGATGGCTACCTTGCTGGGCAGGCTCGACGCTGGGCTATAACAGAACCACGCGATGTTGGGGTCCTGTTTAGCGGCGTCGAGGAGGTACTTCTGTAGCACCCGAAATTCCTCCGCCGACTTTGGGAGGAATCTGACACCCTTCCCCATCGGGCGTTAGGGGCGTGTCCGAGCTTCTCTCGGATCGCGGTGAAGTGCCTCGTCCAGTTGGGAAGGCACTCCACGGTGATGGGAGGGTATTCGGAGCGCGCTGTCTTCGCTCCGGTAGTGGCCTGCGGTTTTTGATGGCGCTGCAGCTCTTCCTGGCGCTGCTGGAGCGCACGGGGTGACGGCGGCGCGGCGGCGGCGGCGGCGTAGCCGGATGGCCCGGCCTGAGGGGTAGGAGGGCGGGACGTCGCCATTGGAGACGTCGACGAGGCAAATCCGGCGTAGCTCGTCGAGTCTCGAGGCCACGAGACGGATCCCTGCAACGCGCTCTCTGCAAGCGGTCGCATGCCACCCTCGTCCCGAGGCGAGGACGCCGGCGGTGGAGTGGGCCGAGTCCTTTGCTCGGCTGTTAACTGTACGTCGAATGACGACGATGTTGTCAGTGAGGTGGCCGGCGACTGGTCCGTCTTCGGACGCTTGTCGTCTCCCTCGAGGGATTCGGGCGAAGAGTCGGCAGCCCGCGGACGCTTCGGTGCTTCGCCGCCCGATGTAAGCTCAGCTACATCGGCGGAGAACAAAGGCGCGGAGTCTGGCGACTTTCGCTCGCCGGATGGAATCCGGAAGCGTGGCAATGGTGCAGGCGCTGGCGGTGATGGTGTCGCTGCTGCGGGTGCGATCGGCGTAAACGGGACAGTGTTGTCCCGCATGTCGCGCCGCACTACAGCGCGGGGGAACGCGGGGCGCTCTCTCCTAACACGTGGGTCCCTCGGGGGGGGCTCCCCCCGACCGGACATGGTCGCGCAGTCTTGCGCGTGCGAGTTGTGCTACTTTTGAGAGTAGCGGCAGAGGTGTTCAGAGAGCCGCTCCTGTGCGAGTGCAGCTCCGCGCACCCTCGGCGCGTGCAACCCAGCCGGGTGAGACCCCTGGGGGAGGCCCAGCTAGGCGCCCGCGAGCGGGGGCGGAGACTACAAACACAATGGGATGATGAACGGTGGTTTCACTGAGGGCACGTCTGCATACGTCTTTGCAACGAAAGGCGGTGCAGATCGCTGCGTCCGGGCAGCTTCGGCGGAGCAGGTGCACGCGATGCACTGCCGACCGTTTCCTCGAGCCGCAACACGGGTCGCGGCGAGTACAACTGGCGCCGGTGGCAGGGGTGCAGGGGCGTTAACCGAAACTGGCGAACTTTGCGTCTCACACGATACGCGCAGCGATAACGTTCACATAAACAATACGCGTCCGTTCACTGCGCGCGTACGCACGAGACTTTGTGCGTACGCGTGCGCGACTTTGTTTTGACTTTTACCGGCGACGAAGGGTCTTCTCGCTTACTCCCCGGGTGGGGGTAAACGGGGTGCGGGCCTCGAGGTATTCCTCACTACCCGGGCATCTCCTCGCGGGCACTTAAGCCCGGTATGTGTTTCGGCCGTAGGCCGAGGTCACCTAGGTGACCTAAAGGTGTCGGTATTTGGGCCGTAAGCCCAGGTCACCTAGGTGACCTAATGGATGTCTTGTTCAGTGGGGAGGTCTGGGAATGGTAACTCCCAGACCTCAAAGTCATCTTCGGGTATGTCTTTGTCTGGTGGTGTCTTGGTCAGTGGTGTTGTCATATCCGGTGTTTCCGCCCTATCGCCCATCGCGTCGTCCTCGTCGTCGCCGTCGTCATCCGCATCGGGACGCGGAGACGGTGATCGCAGGAGCTCGCGAGGCAGGGAACGTCCATCGGGTGGTCGCGCATGGAGTGGCGCGATGCCATGGAGGTGTACGTGCACGCTGTTGTCCGCGCGCGCGAACAGTCGGCGCGCAAGGCGACGAACGAACTCCTCCACGGTCGGCGTTTGGGTATCCCGATGCACGACGTCGTTCCGCACATACCTCGGGGCTCCTACGATCAGTCGCAGGCAGCGGTTCTGCTGGACTTGAAGTCTTCGCCTCTGGTACGCCGAACATAGCGCGTACCAGGCGGGTGCCGCATACGTCAAGCGCGAGCGGACGTAGGCACCGTAGACTCGCAGTTTGGTGTTGACAGGTAAATGGGATGTGAACAGCGTGTGGAGCTGGGACCTGGCAGCAGCAGCTTGGCCCACGGCACGGTTAACCATGGGGACCATGCGCAGGCTGCGGTCCAACTCACACCCCAAAAACCTCACTGTGGTCTTCCACTCTACGTCCTGGCCTCGTAAAGTCAGCTGACGTAGCGGCTTGGAGCGGCTGGTGAGCAGAGCGGCCGTCTTCCCGACGTTGACAGCCATCCTCCACTTATCCAGCCATTCCGGCAACAAGTCCAGCATACGCTGCATGCGGTTGGTGGCGACGATCTGGTGGTAGGACGACGCGAAATACGCGCTGTCGTCAGCGAAAAGCGACAACTGCACGTCCTCCTCCCCTTCCCGCAGATGATGGCGCAGGGTGGGGATGTCATCCGTATACGCCGCGTATAAGCGCGGCGATATACAACTGCCCTGGGGTACTCCGGCTTGGATGGTGCGTGGCTGGGATTCGGCACCATCCACTGCCACGTAAAAGCTACGGCCGTGTAGAAACGATGCCAGCACTCGCACATAAGCAGGCGGCATGGTGGTGTCCAGTATTTTGACCAGGAGCCCGGCGTGCCACACGCGGTCAAAGGCCTTTTCGATGTCGAGAAAGACCCCCACGGTGTAGCACCCGTTGTTTCGCTCACTGGTCAGGTGGTTTATGACCCTCGCCAGCTGGAGCGTCGTCGAGTGGCCGCTGCGGAATCCAAACTGCTCCTCGCGCAGGGGCAGATGGGGCGTGACTCGACGCAGCAGCAGACGCTCGAACAGCTTGGCTATGTGCGAGAGCAGGGTGATCGGCCGGTAGCTTCCAGGCAGGCGGCGGTCCTTCCCCGGCTTGGGAAGAACGATGATCTTCCCGGTCTTCCACGCCTCTGGGAAGTGACCGGTGTGGAGTACTCCGTTGAACAGTCTCGTGAGCGCTACGAGACCTGTTCGGGGCAGCAGCATCAGCGCGGCGTTGGCGATTCCGTCGGGACCTGGCGCCTTTCGCTTATCAAGGCGAGCAACGACCGACCGCAGCTCTGACAGGGAGATGAAGTCCTCTCCCCGGAGCGGCGGTGTAGGGGCCGACAGGAACCTCTCCAGCTTGTCCTCGACAGCCGCGTGATGACGGATGATATGGAGGTTGGAGGTGTTGGGGGCGTTTGGCGTAAATGTCTTCTCCAGGTGGGCCGCCAGAATCTCAGCACGATCCTTAGCGGCATAGGTGCGTTTACCCGTGGCATCGAGCAGCGGGTAAACGGGGGTGTCATGTCCGGTAAGCTTCTTGCAGAGAGAGTACAGCGCTGTGTCGTGTTCGGTCGCTCGATCGACGGTATCCTCCCATCGCGCCTCGTCGAGAGCGACTACGGCACGCGCGATCTTCTCTGCAAGCCGGTTCAGGTCAGCCTTCACCCTGGGGCAGCGAGTGCGGGCCCATAGGCGGCGCAGGGTGCGCTTCCGTCTGAGCATGCGGCGGAGCGAGCTCGGCAGGTCCTTCCTTCGGTTGGTAGTATCCGGTGAAGTCGACGTGGTGGTGGTGGCTGCTGCTTTGGCGGCGATGATCGCCGCCGTGACGAGTGCAGCAGCATCGTCGACTTCCGAAGGTGTGGTGATCGGGCCTGCTAGCTCAAGCCCGGTAAGCTCGGCGGTATAGCGCTCCCAGTTCGTCCGCGTCCGCGGCGGGCGAGGCATTAAGAAGCCTCCCTGGGTGGCTAGGGTGACCAAAACCGGTAGGTGTTGCGTGTCGAGGTCGTAGAGTACCTCGACATCGAATGGGTTGTCAAGTCCGTGGTGCAGCACAATGTCGATGACATCCGGCTGGGAGCGGCTGTCGGTGGGTATGTGGGTCGGCGCTCCCGGCCCCACTACACCGTACCCGCTCCTCACGCTATCTTCGTGCAGTTGCCTCCCGACCCCAGTGATGATTCGCGATCCCCACGCATGATGTTTCGCGTTGAGATCACCCACGATCACTGCGGGTCCCTGCTGTCCGAAGATGGTCCCGACATCGGTGCTGCAGAAAGTCAATCCGGGTGGTTTGTAGGCGGCATAAATGCGGAGCTCCTGGTTGCCCACGTTGACACGCACCCCCTGTGTACGGGTGCTGGTGAACGGGGTGTGCTCCAACTCTTCATGTAAAATATCCCTCCGCACCAGAGCGGCCGTACCTCGGTACGGATAGCCCCGGGGAGAGATTTCATCACGCCGATACACAAAGAAGTTGGGCACGCGGAGCTCAACGCTGTCCGTGAGTTTGGTTTCGCCCAGGAGGATGACGTGGATATCCTGCGACTGGGCGAGTAGTGTTAACTCACGGACGTGACCTCTTATGCCGCCCGGGTTCCAATATAGGATTCGTAGGGAGGTCATTGATACGACCTCCCAAACTGGGTAATTGCTGCCGTAATGGCGCCGACTACGTCCCTGTTGCTCAAATAGTGAGTGAGCGCCGCCATAAGCGCCTCAATAAGGACTCGGACAATATTATTAATGCCCGAGTCCTGCGCGAAGGGTGGCGGGAGGGACGTAGGATATTGCGGAGCTCGCAGCTCCGCCTCTTCTGTGGCCAGTCGGTGGCCGCGGCTTCTCGGCGCCTCGGCAGTTTCGGGTATCGCCGCCAACGATGTTGATGTTGGCGGCCTGGGGAGCGGTGTGGACGCGGCAGCGGGCTCAGCATCTGCTGGCCTCGGCTGCCTGCGCCTGCGCCGGTTTCTTCTCCGACGCAGGGGCTCCCCCCTGCCTGTCGGGTCGTTTGCCGGCGGTTGCAGAGTCACCGGCTCCTGGTCTATGGTAACCCCGCCCGCTTCCCCCCGTCGAGTAGCTCGGGCGGTCGGGATATAGGCCGGCGGTTGTTTGGTCGCCGGCTCGTGGACTATGTTAGCCCCTCCCGCTTCCCCCCGTCGAGTAGCATGAATGGACACGCCGGGCGTCGGCGGGGCGCTACTCAGTGCGGGTCGGGCGGGGGCGGCAAGTACGGCCACTGCGGGTCGTGCCGCGGGGGCAGGGGCGGCGCGTGCGGCTACCGCGGGACGTACTGCGGGGATGGCGGGGGCTGCTGCGGCGACTCGTATGGCGGCGGCGGGTGTTGCGGTTGGGAGGGGAACTTGCTCACCCCTCCCTGCCCTCCTCTTCACCTGCCCGTCCGGGCGCGGCGGCGCGATATCAATTCCGCGCTTTCGCGCCTCGCGGCGAAAGACTGGGCATCGTCGGTCGCGCGCCACGTGTGCTTTGCCACAATTCGCGCACTTGGGCGCGTCTTCCTGGGGCCTGTCACAGTCCTGGGCCAGGTGCCCACCTGCGCAGCGGACACATTTGGGCGGACGGTGGCAGTTGGCCGATGAATGGCCAAACTGCTGACACCTGTGACACTGGGGCGGGCCACGTCCACCCTTCCAGGCCTCGATGGTGAGGCCCGGCATCGACAGTAGCTCGGTCTCTCTGTACAGATGACCGAGCTCTTCAAAGGTTAGGTGCTCCAGCTGCACGTAGTATGTGCAGCCGTGCCGCCCTCTGACCGGTGGAATGGCCCTCGCCTGGGTCGCCGGATACCCAAGGGATCGCAGCGCCGCGATGACCTCCTCTGGTGGGGTGTCCTGTGGTAGCCCTCTGATGGCTACCTTGCTGGGCAGGCTCGACGCTGGGCTATAACAGAACCACGCGATGTTGGGGTCCTGTTTAGCGGCGTCGAGGAGGTACTTCTGTAGCACCCGAAATTCCTCCGCCGACTTTGGGAGGAATCTGACACCCTTCCCCATCGGGCGTTAGGGGCGTGTCCGAGCTTCTCTCGGATCGCGGTGAAGTGCCTCGTCCAGTTGGGAAGGCACTCCACGGTGATGGGAGGGTATTCGGAGCGCGCTGTCTTCGCTCCGGTAGTGGCCTGCGGTTTTTGATGGCGCTGCAGCTCTTCCTGGCGCTGCTGGAGCGCACGGGGTGACGGCGGCGCGGCGGCGGCGGCGGCGTAGCCGGATGGCCCGGCCTGAGGGGTAGGAGGGCGGGACGTCGCCATTGGAGACGTCGACGAGGCAAATCCGGCGTAGCTCGTCGAGTCTCGAGGCCACGAGACGGATCCCTGCAACGCGCTCTCTGCAAGCGGTCGCATGCCACCCTCGTCCCGAGGCGAGGACGCCGGCGGTGGAGTGGGCCGAGTCCTTTGCTCGGCTGTTAACTGTACGTCGAATGACGACGATGTTGTCAGTGAGGTGGCCGGCGACTGGTCCGTCTTCGGACGCTTGTCGTCTCCCTCGAGGGATTCGGGCGAAGAGTCGGCAGCCCGCGGACGCTTCGGTGCTTCGCCGCCCGATGTAAGCTCAGCTACATCGGCGGAGAACAAAGGCGCGGAGTCTGGCGACTTTCGCTCGCCGGATGGAATCCGGAAGCGTGGCAATGGTGCAGGCGCTGGCGGTGATGGTGTCGCTGCTGCGGGTGCGATCGGCGTAAACGGGACAGTGTTGTCCCGCATGTCGCGCCGCACTACAGCGCGGGGGAACGCGGGGCGCTCTCTCCTAACACGTGGGTCCCTCGGGGGGGGCTCCCCCCGACCGGACATGGTCGCGCAGTCTTGCGCGTGCGAGTTGTGCTACTTTTGAGAGTAGCGGCAGAGGTGTTCAGAGAGCCGCTCCTGTGCGAGTGCAGCTCCGCGCACCCTCGGCGCGTGCAACCCAGCCGGGTGAGACCCCTGGGGGAGGCCCAGCTAGGCGCCCGCGAGCGGGGGCGGAGACTACAAACACAATGGGATGATGAACGGTGGTTTCACTGAGGGCACGTCTGCATACGTCTTTGCAACGAAAGGCGGTGCAGATCGCTGCGTCCGGGCAGCTTCGGCGGAGCAGGTGCACGCGATGCACTGCCGACCGTTTCCTCGAGCCGCAACACGGGTCGCGGCGAGTACAACTGGCGCCGGTGGCAGGGGTGCAGGGGCGTTAACCGAAACTGGCGAACTTTGCGTCTCACACGATACGCGCAGCGATAACGTTCACATAAACAATACGCGTCCGTTCACTGCGCGCGTACGCACGAGACTTTGTGCGTACGCGTGCGCGACTTTGTTTTGACTTTTACCGGCGATTTTGTACGCGTAGACTATTGTAGCACGATAATAGATGGCGCTTTTCAATGTCATCCTACTCCTGTAGAATTAACAGGATTTCTATATTCTATACGTTATCCCAATGTATAAGGAATAATTGTGCCAAATTTCATCGATATTGGTTCAGCGGATTCACCGTAAAAGAGAAACAAACATGCTTCCATATTCACAAAGTTTCGCATTTATAATATTAATAGGATAAATAAAAGTAAATAATATTAATTGGACATATTAAAAAAGAAAGAATTATCTATATTATCTAAACGTTATATTTAGAAATGTAAATAATATGAAATGAAACTAAATGAAATTCAGGTATATTACATGTACTTCACATTGTCTTTTTGTCGTTTTTATAATTTTTTTAGTCACATACATCCATACTCACAAATTTTCGCATTTATAATATTCTACCAGGATTGTACTTATTCGATTAAAATTGGTACAACTCTATTATCTATGAGCTAATCTCGCGTAATTGATTTGTCTGTGCCTCATAGCAATATCAGAACTCAGTCTTAATATATCCAAATTGAATCTATCTAACATAATTTTCCAATAAATTTAACGGGACGGGATAATCCAACTACCAATATCGAATGATGAGAAAAATATAAACGAAATAGGATCTTGTCAATCGGGTTGAACAGAGAAAATAGTTCGCGTTATAAAATATTGTGACGATGTTTGTAATACGACATACGTATAAGGCGACTAAGGTAAGTTGACCCACCGTGTGGTATCCGGTTTAGTAGAATAGACCTCTTTCTTACCGAGGTGTCGTAAAATACGACTGAGGTAAGTTGACGTCAGGCAGGCGGCCTGTCGTAAAAACGCAGCCAAATCATGTGACAGCATGTTTATAACATGTTGTGCCGACCCCACTTAGAGTGGGGGCAGGAAGATGATGTTTGTAATACGACATTCTTGTTTTTTGACGATAAGAAAGTTGATTCATTTAGTGGTAGCTTGGAAAACTTGTCTCAATTTCTAACCCCATTGCTGAATTTCAGTGCTTGTTCCATAACATTAAATTCAAATTAAAATTTAAAATTTTCTTTATTTAAGTTGTAAACAAGTGCTTTTGAATCGTCATCTCTACTGCTGGTTTAGAAAGCTGTTCCTACCGAGAAGAGCCAGCAAGAAACTCGGCGGTTGCTCTTTCTAAAATTATACTTATAACTAGTTACATTAAGTCATTACGAGGGACAGTAGCTCTATCCACGCATTCTTATCATCTAAACAATCATCACAGTATTGTAGGCTTTTTGCATCGCAAACGCTTTTAAGGCTTTATTTGTAAAGTTTCTGATGAGGATCGGTCGATCTAAGGTTCTGATGATGAGGTTTAGTCTGGATATGATAAGGTTAAAGTAAAGTAGTAACGGTCTGTTAGTATCCCACTGCTAGGCATAGGCCTCTTCTCTCCGATTTCGAAGAGAAGGGTTGGAGCCAAGACCCACTACGCTGCTCCGATGCGGATTGGTAGGTTACACATAACCCCAGAATTCTTTATATAAGCTGTTTTTTTATATAAGCTGGCTTACTTAAGTGAATACTCAATTGTATGAGGCATATTAACATAAGTGCCCGTATTCCTATAACCCACATTTCCAACTAGTGTGCTAGCTTTATCTTATTGTGCCGAAATCTAAAAAGATTCACTCACCGTAACGAGGGTACCGGATCTATTGTGCGAAAATACTTCAAAAGAGGATCCGAAAGCTTCACGATACAATATTTTAAGAGGGACACAAATGAATAGGACCCAAAGACATCCTAACGTGGAGTCCCGGAATCAATCCCGAAGTGATTTATTGCTCGATCCGCGTTCCTATCTGGTCCCGATAGTTTTTGTCACTCGCGTCCCGGCTCTGTTTGAATTATATCGGTCCTTTTCCGTGAAATTGGGAATTACTTTTGGCTCGTTCACGATTTGCATGGTTTTTTATAAATGTGATAGGTTTTGTAAATTATCGTATGTTTATTCATTTGTTAGCGCACACAGTATATAATAACACGATCCTCATCATCATCTTCATGCCCTTATCCCACTCTAATTGGGGTCGGCACAACATGTTATAAACACGCTGTCACATGATTTGGCTGCGTTTTTACGACCGGCCGCCTGCCTGAAGTCAACTTACCTCTGCCGTATTTGACGACACCTCGGTAAGAAAGAGGGTGGTCTATTCTACTAAACCGGATACCACACGGTGGGTCAACTTACCTTAGTCGCCTTTTACGACACCTCGGTAAGAAATGAGGGTGGTCTATTCTACTCAGACGGATACGACAAAACGGGTCAACTTACCTTAATCGCCTTTTACGACACCTCGGTAAGAAATGAGGGTGGTACTATTCTATTCGGCCGGATACCACACGGCGTACTATATAATAACACGATATAATAGGAATACCACAATTCCCGTTCCGAGATGCACTTCTTAGCATTATTCTCAAATTACCAATAATAGTAAGTAAGTAAAAGTAAGTAAGTTACCAATAATGTCTTGTAGTATTTGTGGAAGCAACGGCTTAACGCAATCTAGCATACATAATTCAAACGCAATAATTTAGAGTACTGTAAAGTGCAGTTAAGACACGTAGGTAGCGTTATATCAGAAGTTTCTAGAGCTAACTTATATACGATAATCTCTTACCTGTGCATTGTGGCGTGTAATATAATACATTTTATAAATAATCTGAAATCTAGCATACATAATTCAAACGCAATAATTTAGAGTACTGTAAAGTGCAGTTAAGACACGTAGGTAGCGTTATATCAGAAGTTTCTAGAGCTAACTTATATACGATAATCTCTTACCTGTGCATTGTGGCGTGTAATATAATACATTTTATAAATAATCTGAAATCTAGCATACATAATTCAAACGCAATAATTTAGAGTACTGTAAAGTAGTAGTAGTGGTTTAGATAATCTCTTACCTGTGCATTGTGGCGTGTAATATAATACATTTTATAAATAAATAAATAAATATATGGGACACTTACACACACGGTCGTCCGTCTCCAAAGTAAGTAACTTAATACTTGTGTTATGGTAGACAGACAACTGGTGAATATATACTTAAATATTTTTAAATACATACTTAAATACATATACACCCAGGCTCAAAGACCAACAAATTCATTTATAGAAAATGTTTGCCCTCGGCGGGAATCGAACCCGCGATCCACAGAGCTGCAGGCAGGGTTACTACCCACTGCTCCAACGCCCAGCCAATTTTATAAAGTATGTTAACAATCTACACATATTATAAAATATTATCATCCTCCTGGCCTTATCCCAATCTATGTTATAACAATGTTGTTACATGTCAACAGTTTACGACACCTCGGTAAGAAAGAGGGTGATCTATTCTAGTTAACAGAATACCTCATAGTGTGGGGACTTACCTTAGTCACCTTTTACGACACCTCGGTAAGAAATGAGGGTGGTTTATTCTACTCAGCCGGATACCACGTCTTGTAATACAATTTGCCACAGGTACCACGCTGTCTTAATCGGCTATTGATATCTTTTTTTTTCGAATTGACTGTATGCTGTTAGCTCTAACGGCTTTTACAGAGTCACGCGGGACGGGCGAGAGCAGAAGCATCGTCGAGGTTGTGAAATGAGGATAGTAGAGCTCTGAATCTCTACTAGCGTCGGGGAACGTCGTCCTAAGGGTACCTCCTGTGAGGCCCGATCGCGACCTAGGACGACGTGTAGTGAAGGGCTGATGGTATGACTTTGATTAGTCAATACGATGGTGGAAGGGAGGCAAGAAGCTAAGTCCAACCGACGTCAGGAATCTGGGTTGTATGTGTGTATAACGTGTTTCTGTGTTTGAGATCGTTATTTGATCGTCAGAGTCATATAGGAGGTTTTTTCGACGCCTATATTTTCGTTGGTAGCATTGATATCAAGTTTAGGCAAGTCAAATAAACATATCATCTTCCTGCCCTTATCCCAATCTAAGTGGGGTCGGCACAACATGTTATAAACATGTTGTCACATGATTTGACTGCGTTTTTACGACCGGCCGCCTGCCTGACGTCAACTTACCTTAGTCGTATTTTACGACACCTCGGTAAGAAAGAGGGTGGTCTATTCTACTAAACTGGATACCACACGGTGGGTCAACTTACCTTAGTCGCCTTTTACGACACCTCGGTAAGAAATGAGGTTGGTCTATACTACTCAGCCGGATACCACACGGCGGGTCGACTTACTTTAGTCGCCTTTTACGACACCTCGGTAAGAAATGAGGGTGGTACTATTCTATTCAGCCGGATACCACACGGCGTAGGCAAGTCAAGTAAACATTTCTCAAAATAGAAAGCAACCAAAATACCATGGACCGTGTTGAGAATACACGAGCTACGGTCGAAGGCAGTCTAGCATACATTATTTATGATCGCAATATCCTTGAGTACTGTAAGTGCAGTTAGATTCAGTCTATGGGACTATATGATGAATGTTGTAGAGAAATGGTTTTGCACTTACTGCGGTGTAAATCCAAACGTATACATTCCTAAGTCATATGTATTTATACAGTGGTTTACTGAATTTTCATAACTGAATGATAACTTTGATTTGGATCTGAAATTTGGTCTGGAAATTTGGCCTCATAAGAAAGCTCGAAGTCGTTCAGTGGGTGATGGAAAGAGTTTTTCGGGTATTTGTGCGTGATAAAATCAGAATTTCTTATCGTAAATAGAATAGACCACCTTCATTTCTTACCAAAGTGTCGTAAAGGCGACTAAGGTAAGTGGACCCGCCGTATGGTATCCGGCTGACCATTATAGACCACCTTTTTTCTTACTAAGTTGTCGCAAAAGCTGACTAAGGTAAGTTGATGTCAAGCAGGCGGCTTGTCGTAAAATACGTAGTCAAATCATGTGACAACGTGTTTATAATATGTTGTACAAATGCCACTTAGAGATAAGGGCAGGATAATGATGAATCAGAAATGAGGAGATTTTGAGAAGAACTAGAGTAACGGACATAGCCTAATGGGTTGCGTAGATGAAATGGCGTTAAATGGGTACATAGTTTGAAGAACCGACTAATGTTAGGATCTCATGGTGTTAGAATTTTGACTCCATGAAAAACGCCATTTAGGTAGTGGCGGGGCAACTAAATGGATAGATGTCTCCAAAAATATCAGAGATAGTTCTCTTGCAAGATTATGATTGTCTATAAATTGGTAAGCTGTAGATATTGAAGTACTTTATTGTTAGCCTTGTATTTGTCAATTTAAACAAAAATATTAATTATCTATTAAATATCTTGACATGATATAATTGCATTAGGAGAATTGGAAAACAAGTAAATTGGAATAGATTAATAGCAAAGAGAGCAAGAGGGATAGCAATGGTAAAAGGTGATAAAAATTACGTTTTTTTAAATTTAAACTATCGTGAGTAGTGTTCATAGTTAATGTTTAGCCTATATTTATACCGGCTATACTCACGTCTTATTCTATCGAGTTAGCCCGACTAGTTTCGAACTCATCCGGGGCACTTATTCATGAGCTCTTTACGCGACGTTATTGCGGCAGGAACTGCGTCCAGCAGCTCGCTGGGCACGACTCGTGGGTGGCAGGGGCGAGAGGGGGACTTGAGTATAGCCGGTTCAATACATTAACTAAAAATGACGTTCCATCGGAATTTGGTTGCCCCTACTAATTCAATAGACTACAGTTGAATCTAGATTCAAACATGAGAGTGTAAGCCGCGAAATCAATTACAGGTTTATAGTAAAAGTGGTTGTTCAATTAAGACAAACGGCTGGAGTTATGATCGTTACAAATTACACTTTGGTTCTGAATGAAAGTTAGAATAGACGGGCTGGTATTAAATATACATCAAGTAACTCCCATTTTAAAATATACTAAAGGCAATCAATAATATTTTGGACATTGATCATTTTGTGTTCGACCTGCCAACAATTTTGTGTTTAATGTACAAAGAAAACTCAATTTTATATCCATTGTGTAAAGTGTTATTTCCAATGCAGAATGTGGAAACAAGTTTTTAGTACGGAAAGCCATCTGTCACAAACAATGATTGAATCCGGTGGTTTTGATTTATAACTACTTTTATAGCGTAGAAATTAGACTCGGTTTTTGCCATAGAGTTATCATGCTAGAGTAAAGACCAGCTCAAAATGTGTCATCCTCCTTCCTATCCATTAGGTTTAGTATCCTACCCTATCCCACTAATATTACAAATGCCTAAGTCTGTGAGTATGGATGTATGTTTGTCACTCTTTCACAACCAATATAGATGAAATTTGGCTAAATTATTCCTTAAACATCGGGGTAACATAGAGGCTATTGAAATCCTGTTAATTCTACAGGAATAGGATGACATTGAAAACCGCGCACTTTTAACTGAAATAGTGGCAGCACTGTGTCGTGTTGTTTCCGGTGGAGTCTTCCTATATATTGCTAAAACGTTTCAGTTGCTTGGAGTCTTTGTTCGTCATTCAATAGAAGTGCATCTCGGAACGTGGAATTGTAGTATTTCTACAATATCGTGTTATTGTATAGTGTGTGCGTTAACAGTACTTTATTTAAATGAAGAACGCGCTATGAATATTTGTTTATGCCTGTGTGCTTAGACAAAGATATACGCATCTAATCTTCCATTTTATTATTTACTAGCAATCGCCAGCGGCTCCACCCGCATGGATAGATTAAAACTATAATATAATATTTTGATAACCACAAAAGTGGTTAACCTTAAAAGCTAGACATATTCTGTCACGGACTTTTATTAAGAACTTTAAGAAGAGTTTTGAATAACTTTGACTGTTTACTTAGCGCAAGCAAGGGGAGCTTTAAATTTTGCCCGTTTCGTAATACTTTTTATTGCTGCAACTCTACTATTTATCTTAGCGTGATGTTGCCTATAACCTTTCTCGATAAATGGACTATCTTAAGCTGAAAGAATTTTTCAAATCGGTCCAGTAGTTCCTGAGATTAGCGCGTTTAAATATCAAACAAACACAAACTCTTCAGCTTTATATATAAGCATAGATATAGATTGTGACACTCTCACTTATAGGCCTAAAGGACGACACTTATAGGACGAAAGGAAGGATATAAACATAAGAATACCCATGACTCCCCTATTCTAGTACAATAGCTCTATGGTTTTGCAAATTGAAAGCGGTCTAAGCTGTTCTTTTTGAGGTTTTCATTTAACAAATGAAACCTTTGATAATATTGAAGAAAAATGCTTTGTACAAATAATAGCAATACTGAAGAATTGTCACGCCTTGATAACAACATAACTAAACTTTTAATATCTTTTCTTTAGATAAAGATTTTGAGGCTGTATCTTAATCACAGAATGTGGTCTGAATTATCATTTTCAAAAGGCATATTCAAGTTTTTTTTTTGCAGAACACAGATTATGTAAATGTATGCATCTCGTGAACACCTCGGAGATATGTTGGAACGGACGTCTGTGCCATTTTCATTTTGTGAAGAATTTCTTTGCGTAATATGCTGGAGTTAGTACGATTTAGATATGGCAATTTTTTTTTACAATTCACTTACTTGCTCTTTCACTCTTAAGTATATTTTACTAGAAGGTAACTTTATTGTTTTGAGAACGTTTGATGAAAGTGGCGATGGCTTGGCACGTAATTTGAAATATTGATTAACGTTACCCCAATGTGTTAGAATGGAAACCCAATTTAAAAACATGGAAAAGGCAGTGCTGGTTGATAGACCACCTAGAATCTTTACAATAAAACAAAACATTGAATTTGCTACAAATAATTGAAATTGACAAAAAAGGCAACACATTTAATGTTTACCATATC
This sequence comes from Morpho achilles, assembly GCA_947086495.1. NCBI lineage: Eukaryota > Metazoa > Arthropoda > Insecta > Lepidoptera > Nymphalidae > Morpho > Morpho achilles. The sequence goes on along the minus strand of CAMTZB010000001.1, from coordinate 13,346,037 downwards.
TAAAACTCATTAAATTAAAATATAATTATATGCCACTGAATAAGGAACTTCTATTTTTATTTTAAATAGAACGAAATAGATTATGATGAAAAATTATTGTTTAATACTTTAATACTTTGCTGTTTTGCGTTTGTCAAAGCTATATAGAATTTTGGCAAACTAAATGATGAGTTAGACAATAAAGTTTCGAATTAGAATTTTATAGATACTAGCTTTAAACAGACATCAGAGGAGCGACAAATTTGGTATAATGGGTTCATCCTACATCAGTTTAATTTTATACTTTTTTAACAATAAGTATGTTAATTTTTTAAATTTTTTGAGCTAATATATCATATTCTTAAATTAACTATCAATATATTACCAAGTAATCCACTCAAAGATGAAATCTAGCTAGGACCAGTAATGAAGAAACGGCTCGAGAGAGTTATATACTTTTTTATAATCTGTATTTATTTCTTTAATTAAATAGTATAAATATCATCATCATCATCATGGTGGCCCTTTTTGATCAATTCTGATCTCTTCCCTCTCTTTCAACTCCCGGCAGTCTTATGCCCGGATAAAATTGTCGTCTGATGTTATCAACCCAGCGCTGCGGTTTTCTGCCACACCCTTTGCTATCGGCTGTGGGTCTCCACTCGACTATTCTTTTCGTCCACCCCGTTGACTCCATTCTGCCAATGTGTCCATGCGGACCTTTTTTTAGAAATCACAGCCATGACGTCTTTAGAAACGTCGATCTTCTAATTCTTCAACCGATGGACGTCCACTGCTAGACATATGTCTCTTCATGGGATCTCCACAACACACGATTTTGTGCCGCTTGTATCTAGCGGCTCCTGGCGACCTATTTAAGGTCCTCAGTCCATCTCATAAGGGGTCTGCCGACACTGCACTTTCCAGTACGGGGTTACCATTTTAACACCTCGAGATCCCAACACCCATAGGTTCGCTGTACTGTGTGCCCCTTCGCCATTTCAGCTTCGCTTCTCTAAGTATACCGCATCCAATTATCGTGCATCCCATATATTTTAATACACAGTTCTGAAATTCCGCTCGGTTTCCCCCATTTGATGTGAAGAACAGTGTGGCTGGATGCCCGCATCTTTTTTTCTTATCTCTTACATTATTCCGAACGAAATTTTTCATTTCAACCAACTCCAGTATATAGTGGCTACTGAACTTTGTTTCTTGTGAAATTGAAAAAGTACTTATACAACTATTTATTAGTTTCAACGGTTAATATTTTAAGTTTCGAATTTTATAGTATTAAAAGTAAAGTATTTAGGTTTCTTTGACTTAAATCAACTTTTATTTCGTTCAAATTAGTTGCATTAATGAAGTTAGGTATGAGAAATAGTACAGAAACAAAATGTGTTGATAGTGGTATGATTATGTTCCGCCGTGTGGTATTCGGCTGAGTAGAATAGACCACCCTCATTTCTTACCGAGTGTCTTAAAATCCGCACGCCATTTAGTATCCCGCTGAGTAGAATAGACCATCCTTTTTCTTACTGAGGTCGTAAAAGACGTCTAAGGTAAGTCAGGCGTAACGTCAGGCAGGCGTCCGGTCGTAAAATACCTAGCTTAATCATGTAACAACATGTCTATAACATGTTGTGCTGACCCCACTTAGAGTGGGATAATGGCAGGAAGATGATGATGATTGAAAGTAATTTAATTACGTTTCTTAGACTTGTAGGATTGAATACAGTTATGGGAACAAACTTTTTTTTACTATAAATACAAATAATATAAATACATTAATGTAGGTATGGAAAATACTACAAAACAAGATGTGTCGATTGTGATATGATTATAAATATCATAAAACAAAGACCCCAAAAGCTGTCTGTATGTGATCGATATTCTCAAAATCTACTCAACGGATTTTTGTGAGGTTTTCACTAAAAGCTATTACAATTCCTGAGGAAAGTTTAGGCTATCAATACATTACATTAAAATTCCCGCGGGAATTTTTTTTTAACTTTCCACGTTGATGAAACCGCAACCACAGCTAATTAACTTAAATATTTGGATCTTAAGGTGCTGGAGTGGACTGGAAAACGAAGAGTCAGTAGTTGGACTGACGATTTCAAAAAGGTGGAGGCTGCTGGGCTCAAGCGTCACAAGAACGTATGGAGTCCAGATTGCTTAAAGAATCTAGCATGCCCTTAGCACGTATGTCTAGCAGTTGACTTTCATCGGTTGAAAGAGAAGTAAAAGAGAAAATCTATACTAATATATAAAGCTGAATAGTTTGTTTGTTTGGCGCTAATCTCAGGAACTACTGGGCCGATTTGAAAAATTCTTTGAGTGTAAGATAGTCCATTTATTGAGAAAGGCTACAGGCTATATAATATCACGCTAAAATGAATAGGAGAGGAGCAGCAACAAAAAGTATTGCGAACACGGCAAAATTTAAAGCTTTCTTTGTGTGCGCTGAGTAAACGGTGAAAGTTATTAAAAAATTCCTTATAATTAACTCACGATAACTATTTTTATTTTCAAAATTTTAATTCGGGAAAACATTTGTGACATAACATGTTAAAGTTTGTGAGTATGGATGTATGTTTGTTACTCTTTCATTGCGAATCCGCTGAACCGATATCGATGAAATTTGGCACAATTATTTCTTACACCGGGGTAACATATAGGCTATAGAAATACTGTTAATTCTACAGAAAAAGGGTGATATTGAGAAACACCATCTATTATCAATCTATCACGTGACAACGGTCCATGCACACAAAGTTGCAGGTAGAAGCTAGTCCTTTATAAGACCAGAAAATTAAAACTTTCTAGAAGCAATGTCAGTAAATATTAGATGTATGCAGTAAATATTTTTCTTTACATAGACGAGGTGGTACAAAATCTTAACAGGTCAGAATAAACTATATGTAAACAAAGTGGAGGAACTTATGAGAGGTGGCCGCTTGGGAAATAAAGGTGCGACGTTATTTGTTGTGTGCCATCAGGAGGAATAAACAAAGCAGATCAAAACGTGTGAAACTAAATTCATTGTAGAGATGTCTGAAGAATAAAAGTTACAAAGTTCAAAGATAAGAGTAATATTAGTGCCTCGGAAGTCTCTATTACTACACAGTGTAAAACAAAATCGCTTTGTGTCTGTCCCTATGTCCCTATATCCTTATGTATGCTTAAATCTTTAAAACTACGCAACAGATTTTGACGCGGTTAAAGAGGAAGGTTCATATGTACATTCAATATGGAGTAGAGAAATACTGTAATTTTTGGGATTTCTAATGTGATGCTGTACATAATTACATTTTTTTCCGGCTACATTACAAACGCAGGCTGAACCCTACGAGATTTATCAAAATAATGTACTAAGTATTTGTACACCTTAAAAAGGTCTACAAAAAAATAATTTTGAATACGCCACTTCATCACTAGTAGTATAACAATAGTATAAAACAAAGTCAAATTCTTTGTTTGTCCCTATATATATGTAACTACGCAACAATTTTTGATGCGGTTTTTTAATAGATAGAGTGATTAAAGAGGAAGGTTTATATGTATAATAACATTCAATATGGAGTAGAGAAATACTGAAACTTTTGAGGTTTCTAATGTGATGTCGTAAATAATTACATTTTTTATTTGCATTGCAAACGCAGGCTGAACCCTACGAGGTTTATTAAAATAATGTACTCAGCATATGTACACCTTGAAAAGGTCTACAGAAAAGTCCGCCACGGTATATGTCTATCTCTTATGGATAGCCCACAATAGCATTTTTTGCAACCACGCTATCGCAATCGCTTTGCGATTTTGTCGTGGAGTCTATCTCCTGACGATGCTTCGGTTACGGGGCGCAACAATTTTTGAGATTGTGGTGGAGAATGTGTGCACTGCTTGTGTATTGTGTCATCGGTGTCGGGTAGTGCATGAGTACTTACAAATTCTGCATGTATCAGGTATGAGAATGAATAGTACACTCCACCCACATTTAGCATTATATATATTTTCTTTTATCGCGGATTATGGCAAAATAATATTCACATTAGTTTATGTAAAATGAATGTAATCGCTTAACAAACGCGGGTAAGCACTGTGCAAATATGATTTGTGTTTCAGAAGCAAGCCACCTATCTTTAATATACTGAAACAAATTATCTACGCAGACAAACCAACTTTAACTTATGAAAGCTGTGCACTAGGGAAATATGAGGCGAGATGTTATTTGTATGAAGTGACAATACGATACCAATATATGTATAAAGCTGAAGAGTTTCTTTGTTTAATTATTTGAACGCATTTTAATTATTTGAACTAGACCGAAAGGAAACTACGCGAGATCTTTTCGTCCAATATTCCTCAGTGTCTGAAGACTAAAGTCTTCGAACAGTGCGTGTTGCCAGTGATGACCTATGGCTCTGAATCTTGGTCGCTGACTATGGGCCTCATAAGAAAGCTCAGAGTCGCTCAGCGGGCGATGGAGCGAGCTATGCTCGGAGTTTCTCTACGTGATCAAATCAGAAATGAGGAGATCCGTAGTCTTGAATCAGAGTCACCGACATAGCTTAGCGGGTCGCGAAGCTGAAGTGGCGATGGGCGGGGCACATAGTGCGGAGAACCGATGGACGTTGGGGTCTCAAAGTGTTGGAAGTGCGACCCCGCACCGGAAAGCGCAGTGTCGGAAGACCCCCTGCTAGACGGACAGAGGACCTCAAAAGGGTCGCGGGGAGCCGCTGGATACAAGCGGCACAAAATCGTGTGTTCTGGAGATCCCATGAGGAGACCTATGTCCAGCAGTGGACGTCCATCGGTTGAAGAAGAAGAAGAAGGAGATTGGAAAAATTATCTGAGTGTAAGATAGTCCATTTATCGGCTATATAACATCACGCTAAGATCAACAGGAGAGGAGCAGCAATAAAAAATATTGCGAAAACAGCAAAATTTGAAAACTTTCCTTGCGTGTTCTAAGTAAACGTTGAAAGTTATTCAAAAATCTCTTTTTTTTAAATCACGATAATTACTTTTATGTTCAAAATTTTGATTCGAAAATTTTTTTGTCACACTGATTATTTCTAGCAACGTCACTGAATATACAAATTAAGTTCAACCAGAATGTTCCTAAGAATCCTGACAGCGTTTTTGCGTTGAATCAATTTTTTGTACGAAAGGTTTGTTAGTAAGGTATTTTTATTTCCACTTTGACTTTAATAGCCATAGGTTTTTAACTCCGAATGGTATGAATATGTGATATCCAATGAGAGATGCATATTTTTGCCGTTTTCCAGATTTTACCATTTCCGCCGCAGCTCCGGAACGAAAACGGAAAACGGGATGTTTTCATTCGGGATCAGGAAATAAACAAATATTACTTAATTGAGGGTATTTTACCATTTAAATTGACGCTGATAAATCGCTGGTTCAGATTGTACTTATATATATCTTTAATATTTAAATGAGTTGATCTTGTAGGTTTAATTATATTTTCTGAATCTCTGAAACGGCTCCAACAATTTTCCTGAAATTTAGCATATAGGGGGTTTTTGGAAAGAAAAATCGATCTCGATAGGTTTTCTTTAAAAAAAATCGTTTTATTCCTGTTTTGGGCATTAAAAAAAATGGTAAGGGTAGAATTGAAAGCAAAGGATTTTTTTAGTTGTCAAACGTAATGTTGCGATAGCCGATGGGTAAGTGGCGGCTCAAAACCCGGGTTCGAATCCAATCCCCTAATGTCATCAGCGCCTTTAATATCTTTTTAAAAATTAGGTACTAAGCAAGTCTCGGTCAGCCAGCTACTTAAGAATATATATTTTTTTTATATAAATGAATACATTTTCGTTGTTTATATATTTATTTGTTTTACAGGACATGACAGTAATGACTAAATGTAACTGTTCTAATTCTAAAACTAATTCGTATAGAATTATATTTTAAAAAGAGCAACCGCCCCTTCTTGTTTTCTTAAAATTTCTTTGTTTTTTCTAAAATTGCTAACCGTTTCCGAACCAGCAGGAGAGTTGGCGATTCAAAAGCACTTGTTTACAAGTTTATTTGAATTTAATTTAAACTCATGTTTACCAAATTAATATTGTCTATTTTAATCTCGAACAGGCCCTAGTAAACACGTGAAAGCCGTACAATTTGTTCAAGAAAACTATTTGAAATTCTTGGCAAGACTACGCCGAGTCAAGTTGGCGACTGACTTGTTCGCGTTAACAATTTAAGCTTAAATTCTAAGTGCTATGAGGCAAGAACATACGGTGCAGCGCACTTATTAAGTTCTTGCTAATATCACTTTACAAGTAACTGTCAACATGTTTATCTGGTGCAACTTGCAAGAGGTTAATATAACTGGCAATTATCCTCATTGAATAGAATTGTTATAAGTACAATATACCGGATTGTTTTGATAAAAGTGGTTGACCATATTAAAAGCGTATTATACAAATTTAAATACAAATTTCAAGTATTAAATTTTTATTAAGTACATTTAAATGTAGCTGTGGTAGCCCAGCTGTATCACCGTGCGCCTATTCCGAGAAGGTCTAGGGTTCAAACCCCGGGCAGGCACCAATAAGTTTTCTAGTAAAACTTATGTGTCTAATTGATAATTGCAATTTATCACACGCTTTTCGGTGAAGGAAAACATCGTGAGGAAACCTGCATATCTCTAGAGAATTCTGGGGATATGTGTAACCTACCAATCCGCATTGGAGCCGCGTGGTAGGTCTTAGCTCCAATCCTTCTCTCCAAAAAAAAAACGGAGCGAAGAGGCCTATGCCCAGCAGTGGGATATAGTAACAGGCTTATTTACTTACATTTAAATGTTTTCGTAAAAACAATATTTAAGTACGGCGTCATGTATTCGATATTTTTGGCAATTAAATTCTTGTGCAAAAGTACGTAAGTAGTTTGTGGATTTAGGTATAAGATTCTATATTAAATTCCGGAATCAATTTTAGCTTTGCCATTATAGCAGTTTAAACAAACTAATAAAAGGGGGCTGCTACAGAAATCCTACTATACAATTGAGAATTACTTAGATGATAAGAATGCATGGATATAGCTATTCAACCCTGTAAAAGATAATAATGACTTGTTATAAGAATTGTTTTGAAAAGAGCAAGCGCCGAGTTTTTTGCTGGCTCGTCTCGGTAGGAATAGCTTTCCGAACTAGCAGTAGCATTTGCTTACAAATTTACTAACATAGATAATATTTTGAATTTGAATTGGAACTTAAATTTGCTATTATTTGCTAAATCTTTTTCTGTACTTGCTGGATGTCTTTGGAACTCGTTGCCATACAGCGCCATCAATGACTGCTTTAGCCTTTCCTTCAGCACTTTTAAACTAAGACTAAAGAAACATTACACATCTTTACCATCATAATGTAATTGTTGACATTTATATAGGTATTATACTTTGTATTATATATAGTGTGTATGTATATATATTTATTTATATGTAAATATATTTTATATTTATTGTTAAATAAGGAAATAATTAGTAGGTAATTCTAATTCATAATGATTGATATTTGCGTACCTTTTTCCATAATATAAATTGTCTCACTTCGTAGGTTAGCTGGCAGAGATCTCTATCATAAGGATAAGTTGACCTTTGTACACTTTTTTTTACCAATAATGTTTTTTTCCTACATTTTTTATGGTACATAAATAAATAAATAAATAAAATAAATAAATTTAACTTATATACTTTAACATACGATACAATACGATTTAAGTAACGAACAAATCAAGCAAAATTATTAGGCGCAAACATCAATAGGTATTGTGCGAAAAATTTATGTCACTCCCTATAATGGCATGAAAATGGCCGCGTATAATTGAATTCAGTTTGCATAATACCGGCCGCCGGATGTTGCCATTAATATGCAAAATTCACGGCAATGTAAGCGAAAATCGTGGACGGCTTTATGTAGATTTTTGAATGTATGTACAATGTACAGAAATCGGTGTTTTATGCTTGAACGGTGTTCGGTATTTTAATACGCTTTTAATGATTAAGTAGTTCCGCCGTGTGGTATCCAGCTGAATAGAAAAGTACCACCCTCATTTCTTTCCGAGGTGTCGTAAAAGGCGACTGAGGTAAGTCGATCCGCCGTGTGGTATACGGCTGAGTAGAATAGACCAGCCTCATTTCTTACCGAGGTGTCGTAAAAGGCGACTAAGGTAAGTTGACCCACCGTGTGGTTACCGGTTTAGTAGAATCGACCACCCTCTTTTTTACCGAGGTGTCGTAAAATACGACTGAGGTAAGTTGACGTAAGGCAGGCGGCCGGTCGCAAAAACGTAGCCAAATCATGTGACATAGCATGCTTATAACATATTGTGCCGACCCCACTTAGAGTGGGATAAGGGCAGGAAGACGATGATTTATGATTAAGTAGTTAAATAATTTTTTGAATTATCAAAAGTGGTATTTATAGTTCATATAGTAACCTATTAGAATCAGACATCGTAAGGTTGCCTGCCCATTGATAGCGAGGCAGCGGGGTTAAGAGCGAGTAATGTGGAGTAGAGTTGCATAGTGTTTGTCTACTAAAGCGGAGTGAGATGGAGCAGAGTGATAAAGTAATGCATAGAGAAATTGCAGTGTGTTTTTCAATATGCTTATCTAGGCTATAAACACAACGAAAATTCATTTTGAGCTCCCGGTAGCGGGCGATTGCCTATAAGTCTCCCTATCCACTGAAGAGAAGCGCAGAATTTGTGCAATCCTATAGGTTAATATTTCTAAGTCTCTGAGCTCCGCAGTATCATTACGCTCCAGTTTACTGGCAGCCTCGCATGCATATGTTTCAACAATGCATCCGATGACGAAGACCAGAGGAGCGACGAAGAGTGCATCGAAGTACTGAATTCGCTATCGCCTACAGGCACGTATAAGTCGCGCCTAGCGAGCTCCTTCACACAGTCGTTGTCGCGATAACGCCGTATAAAGAGCTCATGAATAGGGGCTCCGTATGGGCTTTAAACAAGTACATAAATCGAACTAGCCCTATGACGTGAGTATAATCGGTTTGTCATTATTGAGGTCGTGACATTCTTTTGGAAGATGCCTTTCCTTCTACGCCAGGTTGTTTAGAGGATCTGTAAATCGTGGGATTTGGTCTTGAAACGTGTTATATTTTTCTGCTACAAGCTCGCTTTACATCACTGAAAGGACACGTGCAAGGCAATAGAAGGTATTCCCCAGAGACGCTAGCGACTCCATCCGGTATCCATTCTTCCGGCGAATCCTATTCTACTTTGAACACAAAGCCCATAAGCTGTGGGCTGTAATTGTAGCACGTAAGATGTATCCAGGAGTAACCTGGAGAAACTAGTGATAAAGGGCAAAGTAGTAAGCAAGAGACTCAGGGGGCGGAGTCCAAAGAGATGGATGGTTTGGACACCTAGTCCAATCACCTGAACACAAACATCAGTCATGCATGTTTCTGTGCGCCTATGACCGAACCTGGTGGCGGTTTTTTTTAACTTTAAACTTTAACTTTAAAATTTGTTTTAACAAAAACAGGCGGGATACCACGATGCTCATCAGTAAGTGAAAAGTTAAAGAAGGTATAGTCAGTTTCAATACATCGGAGAAATCGGAGATTAACCGTTTTTCTTGCAACAGTTAACTTATATTAAGGTTCAAGGATTTTACTGGATCAAAGCAGTACAAATTTAATTAAAATTTAACAGACAATTATAGCATCTAGCATCAGACATCAGTCGAAAAGAAATAAGAATGGCGTACGGGAAGAGAAAGTCTATTCCAGTATATTGAACATAACTTTTACTCTGGTTTTGAGGTCCAATTTATTATTAAATTATTCTGTTAGTAAAACGTTGTGTAATATTGTCTATAGTATCGCTTACATCGAAATGTATGATTTAATTCAGTTTGCATAATATCGCAACCGGATTTCGTCATTAATATTCAAAATTCACAGCAATATAGGCTAAACTCATAGATAATTCATGAATTTGCGTGTAAAAATTGATGTTTCATAACACACCAATTAGTGATTATTTAGTTAATTTAGTAAATGCGCAAGTTGTAAAATCACATAATACGGCAAGCGGAAGTTTGTATGTGTTTGGCTAAATGTTAGCTTTTCAAATCGTACTTTAATTTCTCATTCATACAACGATTTCACTAAGGGTGAGAACAAATGCTGTAATTAACGACACTCCAGTAAAGACCTGTATTGTACCACCCTTTCCCTAGGGAACCTAGATACACCCTTTCAAAGTCAGCTGAATGCTATTAATTGTAACCATTTTTGAATGTAGACCACTGTAAGTAGACACTATGTATAATGCCAACTTATCCTTGACTTAATTTGCGTCAAAGTACCACCAATGATGTATCACATGTTTATTTCTCTTCCAGAAAGTAAAAAAGGGATATATCCCATAAGTTAACCCGGCATATAAACTTAAATCATTCTCCTGACCTTATGCCACTCACAACACAACACAACATGTTGACATGATGATGATTCAGCTAGGTATTTTACGACTGGCCTGCCTGATATCAACTTTCTTTAGTCGCCTTTTACGATAACTCATTAAAAAAAGGGTGATCTATTCCGCTAGCCGGATATCACAAGGCGGGTCAACTGCCCTCAGTCGTCTTTTACCACACCTTGGTAAGAAAGAGACTGGTCTATTCTATTCAGCCGGATACCACACGGATTAATTTATACTGAATTTCATCAATATTAGTCCAGCAGATTAGATCCCTTAAACATAAATATGTAGTGATATGCAGGTTTCCTCACGATGTTTTCCTCCTTGTAAAACGGATAGTAAATTCTTTAAAACTTAACCACATAAGTTTTTTTACATTGCATATTCTATCAATCTATCCAAAATTTAAACTTGCGACCCTCTCGAGGCGATTTTACCGTTCGACCATCGACGCTTGAGTTAATTGTATTAAAATGAAGCGATCGGAGTAAACATTGTTATCGATTTACAAAATTATCATAAAGTAAATAGCTCCGTCTAATAACTCCGGACCGTCACAGGCGTCTCGATCTCAAATTGCCCTGTTAATCGTCTATTTGCCGAGAATCGCATTATTCTCAACATAAAACGTGTCACCTGAACAGTTAAGGGCACCTACATTGTTTCGACTGTCTTAGTATTTTTATAACATTTAAAACATCTTGAAATTTTTAATAATTGGGAAGTCTTACTCTAATATGCTCCTGTTCAGTCCAAAGAAGAAATTTCTAACCTGTCTTCAACCTCTCATACACATATATCGTAATAATATGTCAAAGAGGCTCCTATATTTGTATTAATAATTTGGGAAGTCTTACTTTAATATGATTCTTTTCAGAAATAAGAAAAGAAAGAAATTCCTAACCTGTCTTCAACCCCTCATACGCATATATCCCTAATAACATGCGAAGAGATATTTGTAGGATTTACATCGGGTTAGTAAGAACGTGAAATGGTAGTATCTTGTCAAAAAAGACAATAACTGACACTATCTACGACCCAGATGTTGAGCATCTAATAATCATATTAGCCTATATTCACGGGACTGACTTGAAAACCTCAGTGCTCCTATCAATCACTTTATATCCAATTTCAGCTTATATGAGAAACAATAAATAATATTTCACTTATTCTATCCATATTAGATGTCCATATTAAACATATTCTATTGATTACGAAAACTGTGAATTGAGGTGAGTTAAGTACTGTCGATAAATGCACAAATATCCTAGAAATGGTACGAATAAATGAAATAATAAAGATAATCATGAAGTATTTAGAATTTAACAGCCCAGGTATAGTATATGTATTTAAAATTTTAAATATAGTCAAAGACAACACGCCTTGAAAATTTAGGAATGGGATTCTATAGTTTAAAGACTGACGGATATAGGGAAGGTTTTTTTAAAGTAGGATTTCTAATTTATATGGGATGGCTATGACAACATTGTACAGAAGTGGAATAATATGAGATGTTTTACCGACAGTCTTGACTTCGCATTGTGGAGAACCTTTTACAAACGAGGGTGGCAATAAATATGTAAATTTAGCACACTCCATAGTAAATATGCGATTTTAGTGTCTATTTGTATTATTTTATGTCCAATTTCCCGTGAACTGATTTGCCTTCACTATTCGCATTTCGAACTTTTTTATTTTGTTTATAAAGTTTCTATAACTGTTTGCGCTAAATGTTAACTCTTTTACCATTTGTGATGATAATGAAATTACAACTAAAATGATGATTATTTGAATCATTAAGAAGCTTCAAGTGTAAGTTATAACAATATTACATCTCACTTTCTGGTTAGGACAAATATGGTTATATATGTAATAAATATGGTTTATATATATAAATATATTGTAAATTTATTATATGTATTTATGTATGTATATATGTATGTATGTAGATATAATTTTGTATAAGAATTTGTATACATTGCATCGCCTACCTTATTTACGTAAATGTAATTTATAGAATTAGGCATTACTTTGCGGAGATCCATAAAACAAAAGTAATACTAAAATTATTTGCTATAATCCGCGAAGAATTCTTCGCGTTTATTATTACTTTTGACCTAAACGTAATTTCCATAGCCCAAAGGTTCCCTGGATGAAATCGCTAGTATAAAGCCGCCTTATTGTATCTGCATATAGATTATATCGTTTTCTTTACAATGAACATTGTAATTTCATGTGGTGCAATAAAGAATGTTCTATTCTATTTTATTTGATTACAAAAAGTAGAGGATTATCAATGCCATATGGAATAGATGTATGTAGTCATCTTCGGGTCTTTAATTGGCCAAGAAAAAAATCAAATTAGATTATTAGATTCACAGTTTTGAATTATAATTTGGTACCTGATAGTCGTCATCAAGGGATAATCGTCGATTATCAGTCGTCATCACGGGTATATCACGATCATTGTTAGAGGCCTTTTTCTGCTGGATGAAGTTAATAAAGAACAGACTTGTCTTCATTTAGTATTCTTAAAACTTAAAATATTAAACCGAGGTTTTGGCGGTATACACGAAGTTACTGCAGACAGCTAAAATTATCGTTAAAATTTGTAGATGTGCATGTTTTTGAAAAAACATATCGCTTAGTAATTAAAATGACCTAACGCCGTGTGGTATCCGGTTTAGTAGAATAGACCACCCTCTATCTTACCGAGGTGTCGTAAAATACGACAAAGGAAAGTTGATGTTAGGCAGGTGGTCGGTCGTAAAATACGTAGCGAAATCATGTGAGAGCATGTTTATGACATATTGTGCTGACCCCACTTAGAGTGGGATAAGGGCAGGAAGATGAAGATGATGACCTAATTAAAAAAGTTAAAGTGAACTAAACTTACTAAAATTTAATACAGTTAAAGTTAATAATAAAAGATACAATAAAGTTAATACTAAACTTGTGATTTATAAACACTCATATGTGAAATTCATCACGTGTTTACAGTATAAACAATAAATTCCTTGTACAAACCTAAAATGACTGCGTTAGACGTGTCTCACAACCAGATATTTTTCAGCAACTTTCTACGTCAACGAATTTCTTAAGCGTCCCATTATACCTCTTTAGTTTATTGTACACAAATCCTCAAATATATCTACAGTGTAGAACGCCGTTCATGAACTTTGTATTCTGTATTGTTCCCCCTAATTTACACGACATCACTTTGCAAACTTTGTCGAGTGTTAGCGGCGTTTTCCATTTCAAATTTGACTCGACACGTGTAGACATTGCGTACGACAGTTGCATAAAAAATATTTTTTTTAGAAAAAATAGTGTCCCATCTGTCCTACTAATGTTATAAATGCGAAAGTTTGTGAGTACGGGTGTATTTGTTACTCTTTCACGGCGAATCCTATAAACCAATATCAATGAAATTTGGCACAATTATACCTTATACACCGCATTAACATATAGGCTATAGAAATCCTGTTGATTCTACAGAATAGTAGAATGACATTAAAAAACAATTTTATTATCAACAAATCACGCGAACGAAGTCGCGGGTAAAAACTAATTATTATAGTATAATAATTAGTTTTTAATATTACTTTTTTTTTTAAACCTTGCATAATAAATAGAGCAAGCATTGCGAATTTTTTTAATAATATCCTTTATACTTGCAATATTTAGACTTAGTTTGTTGCGCGGTGCTACATTTTTTCCTACAAAAAAATTATATTAATAACGTTCTGCTTTTGATGTTTACAAATAAAATTACGATAACTAAATGAGTTCAAAGTCTTGTTTCTATCTATTTCACTGTGAGGTTTTTACAGTTAATCAAATTTTATACAATAAAAACTTATATACCGGGCTAGATTAATAGAATAAAAATTGCCACGTTTCCTGTTAGAAGATTATTACTATATGCAATTATTTATTTCATCATCATTCTCTTGCCCTTATCTCACTCTAAATATGTTCGGCAAAACATGTTTTTCACTTGTATTTTCCCCTGTCATTCGTCAACTCTGGCGCTATTCCTTTTATGTGCATGTTATACTTCACACAATCCAACCATCATTTTTTAAGCCTTCTTTTAGTAACATATCTATACACATTCATATTTTACACTCGTTTGGCCACATGATTATTATCCCTCCTTATAATTTATTGTCATTGCGATTAAATACAAAGACAAAAATGTCTAAAGTGTACGTTGGTCTATTTAAAATAAAGCATGTTGGGAAACGCGGTAAGTAGATCGCTACAACTTCTCTATTATTGCTAATTAAATATGTTGAGAGTACTTTGAGTCTTAAAATTTTGAAATAACAGTAGCTTAAGAGTTGTTTGAACAACGCGCAAAATATAGGAAACCATTTTTATCGTATATAAAAGAGGCATCGTCATATAATTTAGAAACAATATTTTATATTATTTATGTTATATTGCATTTATATTATATGTTTTTATTTATTTTATATTAAACTATTTTAAACAAAATTAGAGAAGTGCTTAACTTTGTTTTACATCTAATCCTTTTTTTGTTTTTTTTATTTGCTTTACGGAGATAACTATTTCGCTTCATACTTCGCAGACGAATTAAACAACAGCTAATGTGTCAGCTAAGCGTTAGTACGTTGTGAAAATATTGGATTATTATAACTAATCATAGTAAGTAATTTGACTGACTTGACTGGCCCGTTGGCGCAGTGGGTAGTGACCCTGCCTTCAGCTCCCCGGGTCGCTTCCCGCCGAGGGCCATCATTGTTGGTCTTCAAGTCTAGGTGTATATTTGTATTTAAGTATGTATATAATAGTATGTATGTATCTAAATAATGTATGTAATAGAAATATATAAGTACTTATTCATCAGATGTCTGTCACCCATAACACAAGTATTAAGTTCCTTACTTTGGGGACGGACGACCGTGTGTGTAAGTGTCCCATATATTTATTTATTTATTATTATTATTTAATTAATACGTAAATGAGTACTAGGGATGAATAAGTGAGTGTTATTGTGTATGTGTGTCTAATTTGGAGATTTTTGAAGAAAACGACGAATGTTTTGTTAAAAATATACCTCTAACATAAAACACATAAAGAAACGACGCTGTGTCTCAAACTTTTTCGTTCCTCTACAGACTTTCGTCGCACACTATGAAATTATAACGAGTCACCTGTGCTACGGACTCACTACATTCTAATGAAGATGTACTCCGAAGCTGGTAAAGATTTTGTACCATCGTAGACCCTGCTTATGCACTCGCCTTATTGCCAGTCGCTTCGTAAAAACCTTTGTGGCTAAAATGTCAGCCAAAATAATCAATAACATTTTCTGAACACCGCAATTTGTTTTATATAATAACTAATTTATAGAATTAGGCGTTACTTTGCGGAGATCCATAATACAAAAGTAATAATAAAATTATTTTGCTATAATCCGCGATGAAGTAAAATAGAAAATATATATAATGCTAAATGTAGAGTGGACAATCGGTTATCATACCTGATACATGCAGGAGTCGTAAAAAACATGCACAAACCTCCACCACCGCCACCATGATACACAAGCACTATCACAAACTCAACAATCGTTTCGCCCCGCAACCGAAGCATCATCAGGAGATAGACTCGACCAGGAGGATTCCTGAATGTATCAGGTATGATAACCGATTGTCCACTCTACATTTAGCATTATATATATTTTCTATTTTACTTCATCGCGGATTATAGCAAAATAATTTTATTATTACTTTTGTTATATAATAACTTTCGTAACTTTTTTATTATAAAACTTTGCAAAGTTACATTTGTTTCTATTCGGTTGTTACATTCGACCTAAGGCATGCTCCAAAATTATTTTTGCATCAATAAGTACCCAAAATTGTTAGTGCATCACACATCCAAAATTTTTTTTTAAACTTAGCAAGACTTAAGTTAGAAATGTACTGCATATGTCATTGTGATGTCTAGACGTGTTTGCTAGTGAAAATTGTTGATATATTTCAATTTTGTCACCCTGACAGAATTGGTAGTTTCTTAATACTGCAGATGAATGCAATTTGTTACAGCTATATTATCTTGTAACGTGACAATACTACAAACACGAAGTGAACCGTCTTCTTACGTTGTTAGTTATTACCTTTTTTAGTAAGGCTTAGTTCACATTAATTTATATAAAATTAATGTGTAACTGCCTTTTGGTTACAAATCTTGGCTTACTTTGAAGCCTATGAAATTATTACCTAGTTAAGTAAGGAAGGTTCACATTGATTCAGATAAAAATATTGCCTTTTTTCCTAAGGTTTAAGATTAAGACTTTGTATTGATTTAGCAATTACTAACTGGCATCTCCCGCGTGGAAAAGTAGTTATTGTGAGTTAACCGTAACAGATAGAGACATGCTATCGCGGCCTTTTTTGTAGGTCTAAAATTCTCTACAACATTACTTTAGTGTATCTTTTTTTGTTTAGACGGCGCACGTGACTAAAGCTGGCAAACGAATAATTTTTACAGCCGCGCGATCTGTTCAACACAATTTACATAAACCGTAATATACTGTTAACCTAAAACGTTCCGAAAAAAATGCACTACCTTTTAGTAAAAACCTTACAAAAATCCGTTCAGTAGATTTTGAGACAATCGACCACAAACAGAAAGACAGCTTTTGGGGACTTGTTTTTTAAAATATGTATAGCTTTTTCAGTACTTAAAATACGGTAAGTAAAAATGCTTTGTTGTTAGTTAGATTAAAATAATATAAGAAATTATATAGTCAGAAATTATGTGATAACTAATTAAAATTACTTTACTAGCCTCAGCAGAACTTTATAAATTTAAAAATGTAATCAAATTCCGACTACACCATAAAAACTAAAAATCTTTCTTCATTCAAAGTTATTTAATGACATTAATAAAAACTATCAGCGAAGTTTTATCAAAGCTTGAATTTTCATTCAAGTTTTTTTCTGTCACCATTATTAGTTCTGACTAGGGATGCCACTTGCTATTGCTAATATAAAATCTTCATTTGCAATGTGTGCTAAAAAAAAGAAACAAACATCTACTTATATTGTTTATGAATTATAGAACAAAAGACTAACTAATTTAAGTGATATCTAATTATTAATATATAATAAAGATATAATAATTAATTGTAGATCAAAATTATTACCCATTATTATTTCTATATTACCCGTATTTTACTTGTCTTTATTCTTCTGTTACTCAAATGTTAACTGGGAGAAATCCCTTTTAGGGATAATTCCGCCTTTGAATATATACTATATTTGCAGTGTGGTATCCGACCAAGATATCGTAAAAGGCGATTTAAGTAAGTTGACCCACAGTGTGGTATTCGGTTCAGTAGAATAGACCACCTTCTTACCGAGGTGTCGTAAAATACGACTAATGTAACTTACATTAGCCGTCAGGCAGTGGTAAAATACGTAGCCAAATCATATGACAACATGTTTATGGCATGTTTTGCTGATCCCACTTAGAGTGGGATATGGGCAGATGAATGATGTACATGTACTATGTTTTTTTCCTCCTTTCTAGCAATATGCATGTACGATAAAGGAATAAATTTTGTATCAATTTGTTTGGCAACCCTAAATTTAAAGGACAATAAATTTGAATGTCGCCTAATTTTTCTTGTAAAATATCGCCGCAGAACGTATTACATCTAGTATTAATTTTTCAGTAATAAACTGATACACTTCCCAAAACTTCTAGAATAAATTTCGCCAAGCGGGAAATTTCTCGAACGACACCGACACTAACGTTATAAAAACTCGAGAGTCCAAGAATATTTCATGAGTTCACAACAGTTGTGCATGTTAGAACATGTTCCTCGGAGGCTGAGAACAAGTTTAGACAGCTGTAACACTTTATTGTACAGATGATCCCACTAGTAATTTGTTCATGAATAATACATTTTTATTGCTAATGACAGTGTTGTATTGTTAGGGAGTTGAATCGGAAATTCTATTTGAGAAGTTTTGTTGAATAACGTCGCAACAACTTTATAAGTTAATGCACAAAGTAAAAAGTAAGTGCCAAAGTTAGTTTTCTGTTGAGATTAGATTTATGTTTGACTGAGCCGTTGGCGCAGTGGATAGTGACCCTGCCTTCACCTCCACGGGTCGCGGATTTGATTTGCCGCCGAGGACCAAGATTTTCTATAAATGAATTTGTTGGTCTTCGAGTCTGGGTGTATATTTGTATTTGAGTATGTATTTAAAAATATATAAGTATATATTCACCAGTTGTCTCTTACCCATAACACAAGTGTTTGGTTACTTACTTTGGGGACGGACGACCGTGTGTGTAAGTGTCCCATATATTTATTTATTATTATATATATCATCCTGTCCTTATCACACTCTAAGTGGGGTCGGCACAACATGTTTTTATTTATTATTATTATCTAGAATTCAAGGGTGCATCAGAGATCTACATTAACATTATTGAATAGCATAATTCTAAGTAATTTTAGCATTGTTTTAGAAAAATAGAAGTTGTTTTCTGCATTCATTGGGTTTCACCAAGGTTCGGTTCTGAGTCCTATTCTATTAAATGTGTATGTTAATACCGTCATCGCTACAATTCATAAAACGTTTTCCTGCTTTATGTACTATTACACTATGAACAGAAATAAGAACGATATTATAAGGTGATGTGAACTTGTAAGCAGACGCTGTATAGCAGTTGTCAAAAGCACTTCAATTACAGTAGATTTGACAAAAATATCATTATTTTAAAGAAACATATCTGAATCTGTACCAAAAATTTGGCAATCATTATTTACCAAAAAGTACATGAAAGAAACTCTTATAGAGACTAATTTTGTTATATTAGTTAATTATATATGAATAACAATGAATGGCGAAAGTGAACCGTAGTGATGTTTTGATTTTAATAGTAATGGAGGCGGATTCATCGCGGATTATAGCAAAATAATTTTATTATTACTTTTGTAGTAATGGAGGCTTCAAATGATTAATTTATAGAATTAGGCGTTACTTTGCGGAGATCCATAATACAAAAGTAATAATAAAATTATTTTGCTATAATCCGCGATGAAGTAAAGTAGAAAATATATATAATGCTGAATGTACAGTGGACAATCAGTTATCATACCTGATATATGCAGGAGTCGTAAAAACACATGCACAAACCTCCACCACCGCCACCACGATACACAAGCACTATATACGTTCACTATCACAAACTCAACAATCGTTTCGCCCCGCAACCGAAGCATCATCATCATCAGCATATATCAGGTATGATAACCGATTGTCCACTGTACATTCAGCATTATATATATTTTCTACTTTACTTCATCGCGGATTATAGCAAAATAATTTTACTATTACTTTTGCTTCAAATAAACTTATCAGTCTCCTACCTACCGTACCGTCTTTCTCTTGTTATCATAACTGACCAAGTTGTCAGTTATAATAATAAAAGAAAGATTGCGTTTTTGATAATATACATTTCTATTTTTCCTTTAAAGGGCCTACAAATATGAATTAAGATAGTTAAATCAAAGTTCTTTACAAAGAGATTCACGCTCTCCAAGATTGATTCACCAGATGCTTAGGCAAATCTTCCCTCTTCAAATTGGCGCTCGTTAGTAGGGGAAAAGGCATCGTGTCATTCCACTTTCTTTGATAAAGGAAATAGGGGTGCGATTATGGTGAAAATTGCGTTTGACACGATTCCATGTTATCTGAAATACTAATATATTTGAAGAGAATATTCTTTATTGCATTACTTAAGACTTTTATAAGATTTGTAAGATTTGTGTTTTTTTCGAATTAATTTCTTAGGCTTCTAACCTATTCAAAGTCTTTATTGTAATTTATTTTTTTAATTTTTAAGTGTATCATTTTATAAATCTATATATATCATCCTGTCCTTATCCCACTCTAAGTGGGGTCGGCACAACATGTTTTTCTCTTCCATTCTGTCCTATCTTTCGTCAACTCTGGCGCCACTCCTTTTATACGCATATCATACTTCACACAATCCAACCATCTCTTTTTAGGCCTCCCTCTAGGCACATATCCATCCACATTCAAATTTAACACACGTTTGTACACTTGATTTTCATCCCTCCTCATTACTCTATGTTGATTGTAATAACATTTTATTGCATGATGAGTTTGCATTTAAACGATTGTGCATGTATGTATTAATTTAATTGTAATTGTGTTTTTATTTTATGTTGTAATTGCTAGCGAAGTAATAAAAATAAAATAAAATAAAAAAGACGTGTAAAAAACCGGGATTCGTAGATTTCAGATTTTAACACTGTGTAGATATAGTTTTGATATTTAAAACTAAATAAAAATCAAGTAGCAGCGCTCGTAAGTACTGAATTTTGTAATATAAATAGCAATAAGTTTTAATATGATTTTTATTTAAGTTTAATACGCGTTCATAATATTGTAACTTCAATTTAGTTAATTAGGGGTAATATTGAATAATCGATTGTTTTTAATGTCGAGAATTACTGCGAGGCACTTCCCATCATGAATAGGAATCTTTTACGACACTAAAAGAATAAAAAAGCAAATAAAAAGAAAGAAGAAAGATAATAAAAGAAAAGAAGGACTGCAGGTTAGACCCGCCATGCTGTGAAAATGCGTAGCACATCAGACAGTAATTCTTGTAAAGTAATTCTTGCGGCTGGTGGTAAAATACCTAACCAAATCACGTGACAACGTATTGGCAGGAGAATGACGGAAGTGGCAATTTAACTAAGTACATTTAATAAAACTAGCAAATGGGAAGATTTCTCTTTTATATATAATATAAAGATATTAAATAAAGTAACGCATTAGTCAAACTCTAGACGTAAAGGAAACAGATACTAATAAATTTGCCATACAAAACACGTCCAAGTTAATTGTACCTCTGTACCCCTATTTTAGCCCTCTCATTTGTACCCGCCAAACAATACTGAGCGCTCTACCGTGTAGGTTATCTATGCCAGACTTGCAGGAAGCAAACCTCAAAACAAACGTGTGACAACCCTACTGTTTTACATAATACATACATTTGTATGCCGATTTTCGGCAGGCGAACACCTCTGAAACACCGAGACATGCACATAATGTCACTATACCAGCACAACAATTTAATCCTTATTTTCAAGGGCATTAGTATTGTATTTCTATGTATGTTTTAAGTCCATCGCGAGTTGCGTACGTGTGGTGCTTCAATGCGATTCTGCATACGATTGCGTCGTATGTTACACCGCAAGCTTAGGCTTACGTTGCGTCAAAATCACAGCCATTTTGTTATTAATAGTATATCGATATAGCTTTTTTGATTCTATAAAATCAATCCTATGCAAGTGTGATCAAAAAGTTGATTACACATATATTTTTTTCATATACAATAAAATACGGCTCACGTCGCGGTAAAAACCAGTTACTAAAAGTAAGTAGTTACTAAAAGTAATTGGATCTTATTTATCCATTAAAATCCAGTTACTAAAAGTAACTGGATTTTATTATGTTGCGTTTTTGCGATTGCGTTTTTTCATGTTTCCAACTGAGAAACGGGATTTTTTTAACCTAAATCTTAGCCTTAGTATGTAGGTAAGAGTTAATTGTACTAAATATCATTATAGCAAAATAATTTTATTATTACTTTGTACTGGATTTAGTAACCACAACTTTTTTTATTGGCTTCAACCATTTGAGAATCTAATTTCTCTCTACTTAACAACTTATGAAGCAATAAATATTACGATTCCTCAAGATAATAACTAAAAATAGACAAAGAGCTTCAAAGCAACTGATACGAGAGAGCCTTCACTGTATTGTCATATATTATTTATTTTCCATTTCATTTCTCTCACAAAGTATCTGAAGTAAACAAGACGTTGACGTCGAACGGACGTCAAACGTCTGTTGCTATTGAATATTATAAAGCAGGACTGTAAATATTGAATTGTATGTAATATTTCTTTTGGAAATACTTTTTTGAGTTTATGAGTTTTTTTTTAATTAAATTATGTGTGCTGTGCAGGCCGATACGATGCGCTCAGATATTTTTTATTTTTATTGTTTTTATTTTTTTAAATTTTTTGACGTGACAACGTCTTAAATTAGGTTGCGGCTTGGAGTCACTCATGAAAAAGTGTAACGCCCGCTCACGTCTGTTACGATAAGTCACCGAACGAAAGAGAGGTCCGCCTGACTGGTGAATGCCTTGCGTCTCTCTCCCACTCCAATCCATCACATTTAAAAAGACGTTGTCACGTAAAATCGTTGCCCGTAAAACCGACTTTACAGGCAACCGTTTTTTTATATGGTGCAGAACGATAAGATAAGATATGTGTGGTAGGTGTAGCACAATGTGATACATGCTGCGTAGTATGGACCATAACGATGCGTCACGATGCGTAACGATGCGACACGGTGCGTTACGATGCGTACGTGTGGTTCAGTACAGTACGAAAAATACAATGAAGTTCAGTATAGTCCTACTAGTAACATAAAAGCGAAAGTTTGTGAGTATGAATGTATCTTAATTACTCTTTCACGGTGAATTGGCTGCACCAATATCTATGCACTAAAATTAGGCACAGCTATTATTTTAACATCGGAATAACATATAGGCTATAGAAATCCTGTTAATTTTACAGGAATAGGATGACATTGAAAAGCGCCATCTATTATCAGCCTATCAAAAAAAAATTTTCGCGATGTGTCGAAGTTAAGTCAAATCTGTAATTTAAAATAGATACTATATCAAGTCGTATGGTTGATTTTTATGATGTAGATATGTACAGGATTGGAGAATGACAGAAGCTACTGGTTTTTTTCAAGACTACAGTCCATGCGAACGAAGTTGCAGGTAAATGTTAGGATTAAATATTCAAAAGCAGACTAAATCTATATTTAATATTTAAATGAGTTAAACTTGTACGTGTAAAAATAATAATTTACTTTTAATTTATTAAATATATAAAACTCTATTTTTGCCATTATATGTCAAATCAGTGTAGCTTATTCGGTTAATGGTGGTCGCGAGTAATGAAAATACCAAAGGCGAGCCCCAGTATACCCTATTATTTTTTTCTTTTATTTTAAGTTTCTTTTTTATTTTGTAAAAAATTACACAATTACCAGCTACTATGAATTAAATGATTTCACTTTACATAACTTCGATACTATACGTGAGAATAGACCATATTTCAGCTAACGAGGTTTCTAATTCAGAATTTAGCCAATTCGTTCAAGAATGTACGTCCGTCGGTTGACAAAAAGGAATAGTTAAAAGATTTTCATTTAAGAATATCTTCGATCACACAAAAGACAATTTTCAGTTAAAGCAAACAATGTTTTCTTTACCGAAGCGCTCTTTTCGAGTTTTCTCTAAGGTGTATCTCAAAGTACCTTCGATTCGGCTGCAGTCCATTAAAATGAAAGGACGAAATCCTTAAATAATAGACTTTAAGCTCCTTATTGGTTCTCTTGGATGTGCTATTGAAAGTATTTTCAGGTTCTACGGAAAATTCGAGTGGACTTTCTATCATATCATTGTTATATTTTTACTTTGAAGATTGATTTTTACTGCTACGATTAGATTAATTTCGATTTTGTATTTAAAGATAACGCTTTATAATGTGTCTGATTTCAGTTTTCCAGATTTATTGATTGAAATGACACATTAAAATTCTTCTGCTTCAAATTAAAAATATTGTTTATTCAAGTAAACTTGTTAAAAAGTTCTTTTGAATCGTTAATTCTAGTGCTGTTCCGTCATTTAAATCACAGTAAACAAGTGCAATGCATTATGGGTATTTTGTTTTTTAAAATAGTGATGTGACGTGCTATTAGCTAAGATTTTTATGGAGACGAGTAAATTGAGTACATGATATCTTTAATATTTAAATGAGTTAATCTTGAAATTCAGCACGTAGGGAGTTTGGAAAAATTGTTATAATATTAGGAGACTTTAATAAGTAGATTTAGAAGTTAATTATTAAAAATAATAAGTTAAATAAAATAAATAAGTAAGTACTTATAGTTTATGTCCGTGAAGTCATCTGCTGGGCGTCATCTGAAAATCAGTGCTGAATGTCTTAATTTGGACATTCAGCTCATACTGAGATGAAGGCCCATTCAGATCTATGTTCTAATGGTAAAAGACATTAAATTTAATGATAATAGGTAGTATATAATTAGATTTATTTGTTTTTTCTGTTACATTTAGTACATAGAGTTGAATAAATTCTTTTTCATTTGATTTCATTTGACTTCATTTCACTTCATTTCACTTGATTCGATTCGATTCGATTCGATTCGATTCGATTGGATTCGATTGGATTGGATTCGATTGGATTGGATTGGATTGGATTGGATTGGATTGGATTGGATTGGATTGGATTGGATTGGATTGGATTGGATTGGATTGGATTGGATTGGATTGGATTGGATTGGATTGGATTGGATTGGATTGGATTGGATTGGATTGGATTGGATTGGATTGGATTGGATTGGATTGGATTGGATTGGATTGGATTGGATTGGATTGGATTGGATTGGATTGGATTGGATTGGATTGGATTGGATTGGATTGGATTGGATTGGATTGGATTGGATTGGATTGGATTGGATTGGATTGGATTGGATTGGATTGGATTGGATTGGATTGGATTGGATTGGATTGGATTGGATTGGATTGGATTGGATTGGATTGGATTGGATTGGATTGGATTGGATTGGATTGGATTGGATTGGATTGGATTGGATTGGATTGGATTGGATTGGATTGGATTGGATTGGATTGGATTGGATTGGATTGGATTGGATTGGATTGGATTGGATTGGATTGGATTGGATTGGATTGGATTGGATTGGATTGGATTGGATTGGATTGGATTGGATTGGATTGGATTGGATTGGATTGGATTGGATTGGATTGGATTGGATTGGATTGGATTGGATTGGATTGGATTGGATTGGATTGGATTGGATTGGATTGGATTGGATTGGATTGGATTGGATTGGATTGGATTGGATTGGATTGGATTGGATTGGATTGGATTGGATTGGATTGGATTGGATTGGATTGGATTGGATTGGATTGGATTGGATTGGATTGGATTGGATTGCTGCCGTGAAGTGTCAAGTCAGCGTAGCTTATTCGGGAACGGGTGGTCGCGCGAAATGAAAATACCTAGGATCGAGCCCCAACTAACTTATTCTTTTTATTTATTTTTTTGAAGTTCCTTTTTTTATTTTGTAAAAAATTACCGAGCAAGGCTCGGTCAACCTGGGAATAGTTCCAGTAATGGATTAAGCATATAGATGCTTAATCGATTAAGACTTTTAGAAATAGAATGATTTTAGAAATCGAGTCATAAATGCAATTTGGACATTACTACTTTAGTTGTCAAAAGTTAAATAAAAATAATAATGATTGGAAAGAATATAATTCTAGTTGTCTATGTAATCGCTTAAACCCACGTCATTTTCAAGTGGTTGGAAAAAGTGAGGCTTAAACGGTTTTGAGTCTTTCCCCCGATAAAAGCTCTTGTCAACTCGCTAAAAGGTTCATTGACGTTTGTGTGAAAAATGCTATTACATTTTTTGCCGATAATTGTGAAAAGATTTTATATTATCATATATTCGAAAGCACTTTATTGGAGTTTAATTAGTGATTTCTGTATGACCAGACTTGAATTGGTCTATGTAGAAATTAGCAATTTAATTTTCGTGCGTAGAACGGACTATCCTCATCTAGGAGTATTTTTTTATTTAAGTATGTATTTAAAAATTATATAAGTATATATTCACCAGTTGTCTGTCTACCATAACACAAGTATTAAGTTACTTTGGAAACAGACGTGTGTGTAAGCGTCCTATATATTTATTTATTTTTATTATTTATTCCTTACCGAGATGTCGTAAAAGGGGACTAAAAGGTAAGTCGACCCGCTGTGTGGTTTCTGGCTGAGTAGAATAGATTATCCTCATTTTTTACCGAGGTGTCGTCAAAGGCAACTAAGGTAAATTGACCCTCCGTGTGGTATCCGTTTGAGTAGAAAAGACCACCATCTTACCATCATCTTCCTGCCCTTATCCCACTCTAAGTGAGGTCGGCACAACATGTTAAAAACATGTTATCACATGATGTGGCTACGTATTTTACGACGTTATCGGTGTTATCGGTGGCGGGTAGTGCATAAGTTTTTTACAAATTCTGCATGTATCAGATATGAGAACGAATAGTAGTACACTCTACATTTAGCATTACATATATCTTTTATCGCGGATTATAGCAAAATAATATTTTCATTTGTTTTGTATTATGGACCTCCGCAAAGTAACGCCTAATTCTATAAATTGATCAATTAAAATATTTTACATTTTGAATTTCAAATAAAGTTCCGTTTTATTTCAATCTATCAAAACTGTCGCCGCCAATTTCGCTCGTTCGTGTATAAAATGCGCGTCATTCCAATGACTGCGAGAGTGACGTGTAAATAATTCCACGTCTTTTTCCTGGTGAATAACTTTTCCAACTAAAACGTTCATGGGTGAATTGTTATTTTTAAAGGTTATTTTCAACAAAAGTAATAATAAAATTATTTATAGCAAAATAATTTTATTATTACTTTTGTATTATGGATCTCCGCAAAGTAACGCCTAATTCTATAAATTATTTGGTTATTTACAATTTAGGCTACAAATTACTAGTAAACTTTTATTTATAGAATTAATTATCATTGGTGTCGTTAGTAAGTAAGTATAGGTAATAAGTAGAAAATAATATGGGAGTATAATTTAAAATTAGGTATAACGTAATACTAAAACCTATAAAGCACAACGCGATTACCGCATTTCCGGTATATCTGGAATCTAAAGAGATGTTACTTGAATAATTTATAGAAGTAGGCGTTACTTTGCGGAGATCCATAATACAAAAGTAATAATAAATGTATATTGCTATAATCCGCGATGAAGTAAAATACAAAATATATATATAATGCTAAATTTAGAGAGTACAATCCGATTTAATATATGATAAATGCAGGATTCGTAAAAACAAACAAAACAAATCACAAAACTTTGCGAATTTGTCGTGGAGTCTATCTTCTGATTAAGCTTTGGTTGCGAGGCGAAACGATTGTTAAGTTTGTGATATTGAACGTATGTAGTGGTTGTGTACTGTGCTGGCGGTGGTTGAGGTTTGTGCATGTGTTTTTACGAATTCTGCATGTAAGTAAGTAAGTAAGTAAGTAACGGCCTGTTACTATCCCACTGCTGGGCATAGGCCTCCTCTCTCCATTTTTGGAGAGAAGGGTTGGAGCTAAGACCTACCACGCTGCTCCAATGCGGATTGGTAGGTTACACATATCCCTAGGATTGTCTATAGATATGCAGGTTTCCTCACGATGTTTTCTTTCACCGAAAAGCGTGTGATAAATTGCAATTATCAATTAGACACATAAGTTTTAATAGAAAAACTCATTGGTGTCTGCCCAGGTTTGAACCCATGATCGTCTCTAGAGATTCACACGGTCGCACCGCTAGGCCATCACAGCTCACACTACTTTTACTTCATCGTGGATTATAGCAAGATCATTTTATTATTACTTTTGTACTAGTAAACTTAAGCCCTCCAGCTAAGCTAAATGCTTATGTTAGGAGTGGGTTCAAGTAGGTAGTATAATGACCGGGATTCGAACCCACATCCTCACAATCGCAAGTTACCCTAACAATTTCGCTACCATCGCTTCTAATTGTAAACTATTTTGTATTTCGATTTTTTTTCAAACATTTATATAAGACTAACTTTTACCCGCAACTTCGTTTGCGTGGTGTTGTCGCGTGATAGGGTGATAATAGATGGCGCTTTTCAATGTCATCCTATTTCTGTAGAATTAAACAATTTTTATTTATTAATTAGAAACTGGATTTCTATAGGTAGCTAGCTTCTATATATGTTATTCCGGTGTGTAAGGAAAAATTGTGCCAAATTTCATCGACATTGGCTCAGCAGATTTGTCGTGAAAGAGTAACAAACATACATCCATACTCACAAACTTTCACATTATAAGTTTTAAACTTTCACATTTAAAGACACAAAAGTAGTTATTGTGAGTTAATCACAAGAGACATGCTGTCGCGGACTTTTTCGTAGTATTTTTGTCGATCAATTCTTTAGTACATTACTTTAGTGTACCTTTGTTATGCACTAAATCCCTCATTAGGTGAGTTTCTTTACAACTGGGCCTTTTCAACAAAATTTTCATTAAAACGTAATGTACATGTGACAACATGTTTAAACCATATGCCGAGCCCCCTTCGAGTAGGATAAATACAGGTGAAAAAAGAAGAAAATGATCGCCATAACAACGTATACATAGGTGATGTATAATTTTAAAAGCTTAATTTGAAATGTAAAAACTTTTTATTACAGTATAGTTGGTACAAAGTACTAAGTTGTACTAACTCAGATATTAAAACTCCTGAAGACTATCAAACACTTTCTTTGTGAGTACAAAGATATTAACAAAGTATTTTATGATGAAGTTTTTATAATTATAATAAAACTAGTTTTTCTCTACAATTTGCAATTTTAAAATTTCAGAAAGAACAGTTTCAAAATTCGTGGAAAAGGTTCTTTTCGATAAACGTAATGTTCCGAATAAGCATTTGAAGTAAAGAATTTTTTAAATTTCAATTATTGAAATACAATATTTCGTATAAATAAGTTATCTACTTCAAATATTTGGTCGACCAAGCCTTGTAATTTTTTAAAAGATATAGAAAATGCATAAAAATGCAAGCAAATAGAAGAAAATGCAATAAAAAAAAACTACAGACAGATAAAACGACATTTTTTAAAATGAAACCTAGGTAGATCGATTTTAAATATTTAACTGAGTTTGCTTTGTATATATTTATAAATATTTTCTGAATCTTGGAAATGGCTCTAACGATTTTTCTTCAATTTATCATGTAGGGGTTTTGGAGGAGAAAAATCGATTTAGCTAGGTTTTTATTTAAAAAAACCTTCAATCACTGTTTTTAGGCATTAAAAAAATTGGTAAAATGTAGAATTGAAATCCATGGTTCGAATACCACATGTCATCGACGTCTTCTTTGTTTATTTTTTTTATATCTTTTTAAAAATGGTACTATTATGGTACTATTATGGTAATATGGAATAATACACTTATATTATTTAAATTACCCGTGAAAGCGTAACAGACAGACGTACTATATTTATAATATTAGTAGGTTTAACATATTAAAATTTTAAATAATGTTATATAATCCTCTATATCTGTTGCGTAAATGCGATACAAACTGTTTCAATAAAGATTTTCAATTAATAAAAGGCCATATGATTAAACCGAGTCTGGAATTGCTCATTCAATAAAATGTATCAAGAACGTACATACCGAAGCAATTTTGTTTTATAATTGATCGCAGTGGTCGATTCCCCATTTGTATTGGACCTACACATTTGTGTCTCCGCTGGAGAAGCCCGTTCCTATTGGATCTTTGAAATATTTATTTAGCAATTTTTTGACATACTAGTAATCGCTAGCAACACGGCCCGCGTGGAAAGATTAAAGCCGTTATATAGTATTTTTGATAACCATAAAAATAATTTATATAAGTAGTTAGTATCGTTTCTTTGCGGAGATCCACAATACAAAAGTAATACAAAAGTAATGAGAATATTATTTTGCTATAATCCACGATAAAAGAAAATACGTGTAATGCTAAATGTAGAGTGTACTATTCGTTCTCATACCTGATACATGCAGAATTTGTAAGAACTCATGCACTACCCGACACCGATGGCACAACAATACACAAGCACTGCACACATTCACCACAATCTTAACAATTGTTTCGCCCCGTAACCGAAGCATCGTCAGGAGATAGACTCCACGGCAAAATCGTAAAGCCTCAAAGATATTATGGACAAGTAATGAAGTAAAATAGAATTCTATTTTACTTCATAGCGGATTATAGCAAAATAATTTTATTATTACTTTTGAACCATATATATGGTTAAAGTGGGTTAACCTTAAAAGCTAGACGTGCTGTCGTGGACTTTTATTTAGAACTTTTAGAGAGGAACAATTTTGTAATACACGATTTTTGAATTACTTTCACCGTTTACTCAGCGCACGCAAGGAAAGTTGTTTGTTTGTTTGCTGTTTTCGTAATATTTTTTATTGCTTTTCCTCTCCTATTCATCTTAGCGTGATGTTATATAGCCTATTGTCTTCCTCAATAAATGGACCATCGTACACTCAAGCAGCTTTTCAAATCAGTCCAGTAGTTCACGAAATTGGCGCGTTCAAATAATGTATCAAACAAACCAACTTTTCAGCTTTATAATATGTTAGTATAGATATATATATTTTGACATAGAAAATAAAAAACGGCTATAACATATGAAGCATTAATAATAAATATCTGGCTTACCGAGCTTTGATTTTTTTTTAGAACAAAAGTAATAATAAAATTATTTTGCTATAGTCCGCGATGAATCATTCATCGCGGATTATAGCAAAATAATCTTATTATTACTTTTGTATTATGGATCTCCGCAAAGTAACGCCTAATTCTATAAATTATATTTTTTAGAAGATATGAAAAAGATCGTCATGCTCCTGTCTTTATCCCACTGTAAGTGGGGTCGGCACATGTTATAAATATGCTGTCACATGATTTGACTACGAATTTTATGACCGGCCGCCTGCTTGACGTCAAATTACCTATGTCGTATTTTACGACACCGCGGTAAGAAATAGGGTGGTCTATTTTACTCAACTACATACCACCCGGTGGGTCAACTTATTTTAGGTGCCTTTTACGACACCTCGGTAAGAAAGAGGGTGGTCTATGCTACTAAACCGGATACCACACAGCGGGTATTACACAATTGCATCATTATATGTATTTTAAAGTATATCTAACACTACTCGTATGTTCATTATAAAGTAAAATATTGGGTGGTGAATAATTTATTTCTATTTTAATAAACTTTAGTAATAGTTACTATGCCGGAAATTATCGTCGATTCGCCGTCTATTCATTGCTGTAGTTCCGGTAGAGAGCAAAACTTAAACTATTACGAACTGTCGTGAAACTGTGCTTAATCTATTCGTTACTGCAGTTCTTGGACATTTTTCCTATCGAAGGCTCGCCTGAAAACTTTTAAAAACTTCCACTCGACAGAAAAACCTACTTTGTGGATGGTAAATGAAAATTTAAATAAATGTTTCTTAAATATTAGAAAGAGATGGCAAAATACTCACGTAATATGAATACTATACATGATAAATTTATTTGATCTATGTACCACCATAACACGACTATTTATTATATTTATTAAAAACTTACCTTAGTCCATACCACTACCATTTTACCACATCTCGTTAAGAAATGGGGGTGATCTATTCTACTCAGCCGGATAACCAGCTCGTTAACATCAACAGTAGCAACTCAATTCACCTTAATCACGGTTTATGATACCTCGGTAAGAAAGGAAAACGGTTTATATCATTCAGTCGGATACCACACGGTGGATCAACTTATTCGTACCTTAGTCCTTTTACTACATCTCGGTAAGAAATGGGGGTGGTGTATTCTACTCAGTTGGATTCCACACGGCGAATGATGGGATAAATGGCACAACGCGCAACCCTCATCTTGTTATAGGAGCATCAGTCATACACGTCACCACCAACCTTTCCTTACCCTTATCCCACTCTAAGTGGGGCCGGCACAATATGTCTTCATCTTCCATTCTCCTTTATCATTCGTCAACTCTGATGCTAATACTTTTACACGCATATCATTCCTCACATAATCCATCCAACGTAACAGTAATTATTGTTAAAAAAACAACGCAGTAACTCAAAGTGGAACATACTTTCCACGCCACGTCTGGAGGCAACCGCAAACCTCTCTGAAATTAATTGTAACCCCAATACCCTGTGCTGCTAAGATATTGTACAGCGAATGAGTTTTTAACGAGATGTCTGTTTGAGTTATAGGCTTTATTTGGCTACTGCCTAGCTTCCCCCACTACTATACCTATTTGAAATAGTTTTTAGCCTTCACCTCCATTTTATGCTAATTCTGAACAAAAATCTTACTGATATTATAAATGCGAAAGTTTTTGAGTATGGATGTATGTTTGTTAATCTTTCACGGCGAATTCGCTGAAACAATATCGATGAAATTTGGCACAATTATTCTTTACACACCGAAATAACATATAGGCTATAGAAATCCTGTTAATTATACAGGAATAGGATTACATTGAAAAGCACCATCTATTATCGACCTATCATCGCACGAAAATAGTCCACGCGAGCGAAGTCACAGTAAAGTCTATTAATCAATATTTATGTCGCCACTATATGGCTAAATCTTAATCCTGAATATAAGTGGTTTAAAAGCATTTGGAGATCAAATCACGATCATAAACAGTAGAATAGAACGCACAGGGGACTCTTTTCTGTCGAACTGGCTTTATGGTATTGAAAAATGGAAGCAAAATGTGAAGAGTAATAGCTCTACTAGCGTAAGGGAACGTCGTTTTAAGGACGCCACCTGTGACATTGGACCGCGTCATAGGATGACGTGTCGTAGGGTTTTTACAATCACTGTGATAAGTCATCAAGCCAAGTGTGGTGATAACCCACGAACGGCCTTATGCGGCCTTTGTGATAGTTATTTGATCGTCAAGGTCATTAAGGCTGCTTTTGGACGTCTACATTTTTGGCCAACCTACTGGGATGTAGGTGAAAACTGTATAATATTAGTTTGTTGGAATACCTTAAATCAAATCAAATCTTCTAAGAGGTCTTAAATACAAGAAGCTTAAGAGAGTTATGGTGGAGAGATTGAGATCACTATGAAAATCGATGTTTGCCCGAATACGATGCTAGCTTAAAACATTATTGGTTTAATGCAAGTTTTGTAGAGTGACGTATTGATACGGATATCTTACTTTCCTTTTTTTTTTTCTTTAAAAATTTCCTTTTCAAAGGTCTAATACTACTTCTCTCGTATTGACATTAAAAAAATTGTACTAAGGCAAAGTCCTGAATGTAGAAAATTTATATCAGTCCCGTCATAATTTGCACCAGGAGCAAAAATTAAACTCGGGCGCAGTAATTAAATTAGCGACGGCAAAGCAAGGACATTGTAGAATATATTAGCATATAACAAAATCACTCTCGCCTCACCTAGTAGTTTGACTCCCTGACAAATTCACCTTTGTCCGTACTTTCCAGACGGTGTCGTTTGAACCACTAGCAGTTATGGTGATTGGCCTAAGTTACAAGCGGTTGAAATTTAATTATTAAATTTTATTTTGTTGTTAATATGACACAATCCAGATTTTATTAACTTGATATTAAAAAAATTACCATCGTTTACTTCATCAATACACCACAGATTTGGCAGACAATAAAAAAAAATTCCTGCCGCATAACTTAACTTCGCGTTTGATGGTGATAAGAAAGAGTAAGGATCATTATTTGACCTATCGATTTAAATTAAGCATTTGGAAACAAAATGGCATGAAAATCCATTCTCATAAATATATTCTCGCGATTATTTTAAAGAGTGTAGTAAATTTAAATGCGCTACCACCAAGCTACAAGATCTTCCTATGAAAAGTTAATGATACAGTTTTACATATTATTCTGTGCTTGCCCATAAAAAGCCTATAAAAGTAGGCTCAACCTGAAAGCCGTATAAATATATAACAATAATGCGATGGATGCGAATGGTTCTTAAATTTTAAGGCTAACGACCTCGTATAAAATAACAATTACAAAACATAACCTAATTATAAGAATTATATTTTAGAGAGCACCACTAAATTTCTGGCTGCCTTTTTTGGATAAGAGCAGTTTTTCGAGTCAGCAGAGTTGACGACTCAAAAACAATTATCAATTTGCTTCAACAAAGAATAATTTGAATTCACTTTTTTTGAAAAGATTAGTAAGAACTCGACTTGGAGAATGAGAATTTTACATCTAAAAAAGTTCTGAATCGAATGATTTCCCTTTCTTCTATCTTTGTCAACCAATTGACATCCACAGCTGGACGTAGGTCTCTTCATGGGATCTCCATACCACACGGTCTTGTGCCGCTCGGACTCAGCGGCTCCCCACGAACTTTTTGATGTCGTCAGTCCATCTCGTGGGGGTCTACCGACACTGCGTTGCCCCTTTCCTTCTTCCCTTACTTTCCAATTTCCCTTTCACTTGTCACTTAGACCTTACACAACGGCAAAGTTCATCAGTCTCTGACGGTAACATCGTTATAGAGCTCAATCAGCGCCCATTGACGACACGACGTAAGCTCAACTCGATTACCTCATATTATTCCCGCCTTACCCTGTAGTGCTTTAGACAGGGGATAGCTATAAGATGGTAAACTGCTGTAACTATATTCTTTGATTTCATAATAAACTATGCACTATTAGATCAAAGAATTTAAAGAAACCCGGGAGCTTTGCTCGGTATTTTTTTTTAATTAAAAAAAATGCTTTTATTAATTTATAGAAATAGGCGTCACTTTGCGGACGTTCATAATACAAAACTATAATTGTATAACTATAATATATACTATATAACTATAATAACTAGTATTGTTTTGCTATAATCTGTGATAAAAGTAAATATATGTAATGCTACATGTAGAGCGTACTATTCGTTCTCGTAACTGATATATGCAGAATTCATCTATATGATCTAGGACTTTATCTCCTGATAATGACTGACGAAATAATTGTTGAGATTGTGTTGGTAAATGTGTGCGGTGTTTGTGTATTGTTGTGTTGTCGGTGTCGGGTAGTGCATGAGTTATAAGTTATGAGAACGAATAGTAAATGAAATGAAATCTGTTTATTTCTTCCCCATGTGAAACGAAGACATGCACTTAATATGAATTATTCTACATTTCACATGACAAAGAAAGGGCAACGGCTCAGTGTACGCCACATGTCACAACAGGAAACTGAGACACGCAGCACTGGTTTTCAGCCGCGGCCCTTTGAGTGTCATCCCGGAAAACATTTCTTAATACTATGAAAAAATAAAATTATGCAACGAAAAAAACTTAATTATAAACCTTAAATACCTTACCTTAATTAAATTAATTCTACGTAATAATATAAATAATAACTAAAATATTTTAACTTGTATTAGTTTTACTATTTTTATTATATATTTTTGTTATTCCCCGCCATCATATTATTACATTTATAATTATTAATATTCATATTACTATATTCTATGGCGACAAACAAAGGAAAGTTCACTCTACATTTAGCATTACATATATTTTCTTTTATAGTGGGTTATAGCAAAATAATAACCTCATTAGTTTTGTGTTAAAAAAGTGCTGGAGATATCTGGGACTTCATCCCGGGTATTTCTGTTTCTGTAGTACGCCCGTCTCCCGCTGAGCTATTAAAACTATGTGACAGTGACAACAAGTGACAGCTAAATTTACTTTTGCATTCGATTCTATATTTTAGCATTTTTTCAGTATCTGGAAAAAGGGATAAAACGACAAACATTTTTAAAACGACAATTTACAAAAGTAATAATAAAATTATTTTGCTATAATCCGTGAAGTAAAATAGAAAATATATATAATGCTAAATGTAAGTGGACAGTTCTCTGTCCACTTACATTTAGCATGTCTGATGTCTGGCGAAATGTCGCCAAACATCTGATAGAAAGCGGTCATAAATTTCCTAATAACCATAGTTTCGAAGTTTTGCACACGTGTTCTAATAAAGGACTTAAGCTGAGCCTATTGGAAAACCTTGAGATTATTAAACATAACAATGGCACCCTCATTAACGACCAGATAAATGTTTCTAGTTCAAGCTTGTTACACTTGTTCGCAGGGAAAATAAAATAAAGGGTGGGGTTGAACCGATTAGTATATAACTAAACTTATTTGGGTATTGCTTCGCTTTGCGATTTTGGTCGTGGAGTCTATCTCCTGATGATGCTTCGGTTGCGGGGCGAAACGATTGTTGAGTTTGTGATAGTGAACCTATATAGTGCTTGTGTATTGTGGTGGCGGTGGTGGAGGTTTGTGCATGTGTTTTTACGAATCCTGCATGTATCAGGTATGATTACCGATTGTCCACTTACATTTAGCATTATATATATTTTCTATTTTACTTCTTCGCGGATTATAGCAAAATAATTTTATTATTACTTTTGTATTAGGGATCTCCGCAAAGTAACGCCTAATTCTATAAATTATTTAACGACAATTTATTTATTTATTTATTTGATACACCAACGATATATTATAGATACATTAATAATAAATCCTTATATTAATTCAAGTTCCATTATTATTATCATTATCATTTACAGTATTCAGCATTGTTTTTATTTTTTATTGGTTGTTAACCAATTGGTTATTAATTCTATTTTAATTATATCAACGATTCGACGTCAACTTAGCTTAGTAGCGTTTTACGACACCTAGGTAAGAAATTAGAGTGATCTATTCTACTAAACCGCGTACCACACAGTGGGTCAACTTACCTTAGTACGTTTTACGACACCTTAGTAGGAAAAGAGAGTGTTCATTCTACTTAGCCGGATACCACACAGCAATAATGAATTTATACATTATATCACTATAGTATATAAAAAAGTCGTTTTCCGTGTCTGTCCCTATATCCCTATGTATCCTTAAATCTTTAAAACTGCACAACAGATTTTAATGCGGTTTTTTTTAATAGATAGAGTGATTAAAGAGGAAAGTTTATATGGATAATAATATTCAATATGGAGTAAAAAAATACACCTTGAAAAGGTCTACAGAAACTCCACGTCTTTCTTTTATGGATAACTCTATATGTCTTTCTTTTATGGATAACCCATAACAGCATTTTTTCGTCATTTATTTTTTACGAAAAATAATTCTTTATTTTCGAAGCAATTTTAAACAACACAGCATTAATCCTTATCCAATTAAGTACCTTAAATACATTGTTGATTTAATATAGATCAATATGACCGTTTAGAGCATGTAATTTAAATGAACATTTTCAAAGATATTACAGATTTAAAATGCAGGGGCATAGCGGTTCTGTATTACTTCAAATTTAACGCGTGCGGGCCAAGAGCAGTAATGGATGAATCAAAACTACTGGATCGATTTTTAATTATTTTTTCCACTGAGTGACATAGGCTATATATTTAATACCCATGCGAAGCGGAGTCCGGAGCGGGCAGCTAGCCACTTTATGCAATACGGTTAACCATAAATTGGTATTCTATTATGGCATTGTGTAACTGATTTGGCCATGATTTGGTAGCAAATCGAGCTACGTATAACCTGCGAACCGCATTACACGCAAGTATTTCATATTGTACCCACAGATTTGTCAACATGGCGAGCAATGCAGTAAACTTAATATATGATGTCCAGTGTATATTGAACCCTACAAGGGAGATAAAGGTATATGCATAAAAGTTAATTTTGTTTAACTCATGCAATAATTTCAGTGAAAGTTATGCGATTGTATATAGTACTAGCAACCAATGACTTTTTCTGTTGTCTGTGTCTAATTGATAATTGCAATTTATAACACGCTTTTCAGTGAAGGTAAACATCGTGAGGAAACTTGCATATCTCTAGAGAATTCTGGAGATATGTGTAACCTACCAACCCGCATTGGAGCAGCGTGGTAGGTCTTAGCTCGAATCCTTCTCTCTAATAACGGAGATAAGAGGCTTATTCTCAGCAGTGGAATAGTAACAGGCCGCTACTTACTTACTTATATGTTGAACCCTACAGGGGACATAAGGGTACATGCATAAAAGGTAATTTTGTTTAACTCATGTAATCATTTCAATAAAAGTTATGCGATTGTACTAGCAATCGCCAGCGGCTCCGCCCGGGTGGCAAGATTAAAACCGTAATATAGTATTTTGATAACCATAAAAATAGTGAAGTGGGTTAACTTTAAAAGCTGGACATATGCTATCGCGGACTTTTATTTAGAAATTTAAGATGGGAATAAATTTTGTGATAGGTACATGATTTTTGAATACCTTTCATAGGTTACATATATTACTTAACGCACGCAAATTCGTTTTAAATTTTGCCGTTAACTTACCTTAGTCACCTTTTACGACACCAAGTTAAGAAATGTGGGTAGTCTATTTTACTCAGCCGGAAACACATGGCAGGTCGACTTTCTTTAACCGCCTTTTACGACACCTCGCTAAGAAAGAAGGACAGTCTATTCTACTCAGCCGGATACCACTCGGAGGTTACACATACCTTAGTCGCCTTTTACGACTCCTCGGTAAAAAGAATGCGGTCTATTCTACTCAGCCGGATACCACACAGCTGAAAATAATAGTAAAATAGTAAAATGACTATACAATTATTTTTATTCATGTGCTCAACCCTATCTATCTAAAGATAAGGATTGAAGCTTGGTCCGCTCCGCTGTAATTCGGATTTTTAGTTTTCATATATTTATATACCCTTACAAAGTAGTTCAGGTTACCTCTGTCACATTTCCATTCACTGAATGAGATAAATTGCTTAAATTAGCTACACACACAGGGTTGACTTACCTTTGACGCATTTTACGACACCTCGGTAAGATATAAGGCTGATCGATTCTCCTCAGTCGGATACCACAACCTACTTCTATACATTACATTAAATATATCTGCGTCGTAGATAAAACGACGCCATGCCACTAAACCCTTATATTCCAAACATCAAAGGGTGTCAGAGGTCATATCCAAATGGCCCTTAATGTATTCGGCATACGGCCGGTCGATATGTAGGACCGTGAATAATTTGGAGGCCACTAAATAGAGGGTAGGCAGTTAATATTCAGATGACAATATTTTGGTGGAGAACGGGTTAGGGACAAAGGGATCCTTGATTAGAATTGCTTGCACGACATATTTGTTTGGCTTAAGTAATAAGCACCTGCTATTTAGATATGGAAACAAAGGATGATGAATTCTAGTTGAACAATTGAGTGTAGCGATTATATACTAAGTACCTAGGTGACCGAGCCAAGCTCGGTAATTTTTAAAATGATGTAAACAAAAAAAATATTGAAAAGAAAAATTTAAAAATAATAGGGCAGATGGTGTTCGGTCCTAGGTATTTTCACCTCTCTAGACCACCTGTTTCTCAAATGAACCACAATGACTTTATGTTTGACAGCGAAAAATTGTGATTGTACTCAACGTAAATTTCAAAAAAATGTTATAGCCCGAAAACAGAGATAAACGAATTTTTTTACCCCCTACATGCTTAATTTTAGGAAAATTGTTGGAGCCGTTCAAGATTTCGAAAATATATATATATATATATATATATATATATATATATATATATATATATATATATATATATATATATATATATATATATATATATATATATATATATATATATATATATATATATATATATATATATATACAAGAACTCATTTAAATATTAAAGATAAGATTCTAATATTACAAATAGAATATCGCCATAAATGTTCATATATCCGAAACCAATTCTATCTTATCGAATCTGTTCATATATATTCGGAACATGTAATGTTTTCATTAGCTCTGATGAGGGAACCAATAACTGAGTTACGACACTCGTGGGGTTCTAACCCTTTGAAATATTATACGTGCTGTATTGATTGGAACTCAGCCCTCGCGAACTGGTAAAGGAATTAAAGATCTTTGGTAAGAGGAATTGTATTATTTATTTACCTTGATAAAAATGGGGGAATAAGTGACAGATCGATTTAGTATAGATCGCCAATGTATTGTATCTGAAATTACTTTAAATATATGTAGCTATACACTCATTATATGGTATTTATAATATATGAAAAAAAAATCCGAAATCAATTACAGTCTAATTATTTAATATATAAAATACAGTGGAAGCGCCTGCAGTATTAAAAAAGCAATTCTGGATTACTGAGTTTTTAGTATCTCGCTGTTATTAGGATGTATTTTATATTATATTATGGGGTCGGCACAACATGTTATAAACATATTGTTACATGATTTAGCTACATATTTTACGATCGGTGATGTCAACTTACCTTTGTCGTATTTTACGACACCTCAGTAAGAAATAGGGTGGTGGTGGTTGGCTATTCTACACAGCCGAATACCACACGGTGCGTCAACTTACCTTAGTCGCCTTTACGACACCTTGTTAATATATGAAGGTGGTCTATTCTACTCAGCCGGATACCACTTGGCGGATGAATTTACTTGAGTCGCCTTTTACGACACCTCGGAAAGAAATGAGGGTGGTCTATTCTACTCAGCCGGATATCACACGGCGGGTAGAGTTACCTAAGTCACCTTTTACGACACGTCTGTAAGAAATGAAGATGGCCTATTCTACTCAGCCGGATACCACACGGCTAAGGGATGGGGCACCGCTATAAGAATACTTTTTCTATAAAGTATTGGATATAAAAACGCTTTGGAACTATTTATAAGCTTTATTTCCCCATACATCGAGGGGTCGCTACTCGACCGATAGTGATTTTATGTCAACACGTTTACAACTGAAGTTGTGATAAAACTCACCCCAACGATAGAGAATAGGGGTGTTGGGGTGCAATTTACAAAATTTTCCCTTTCATTCTAAGATGATTTTAGATGAATAGAGGGTATGATCGTCGTGACTTGCCAAAGGGGAAGAGTTAAGGATGTACGAAAGAACATTATAAGTTCATTATTATTTTATAATTTTTATATTGGACACTTACACACACGATTGTCCGTCCCCAAAGTAAGTTAATACATACTTAAATATAAAACACCCAGGCTCGAAGAACCAACAATTTTTTGTTAGAAAATGTTGGCCCTCGGTCGGAATCGAACCCACGAGTCGCGGAGCTGAGTCACTAGGGTTACTACAAACGAGCCAGTCATATTATTTAAATATTCATGTCTAGCAGGGTTAATTTATAGAATTAGGCGTTACTCTGCGGATTTCTAAAAATGAAATCGAATATTCAAAAGAAAATAACATAAAGTAAGAGTTTCATTTACTTATCGACGTCAAATTATAGTATTTCATACTTAGTTCTTTAGTTTTTTTACTGTTTAAATGAAATCATATCAAATCAAAACCTTTTATTCACAGAGAGATCACATTAAACTATGTACGAGTGCCTACATATATACTGATAAATAGAACAGTATATATCTATACCTATATAAAAATAGCGGCTTGTTATTATCCCACCGCTGGGAATAGGCCTCTTCTCTCCGTTATAAGAGAGAAGGATTGGAGCTGAGACCTACCACGCTGCTCCAATGCGGATTGGTAGGTTACACATATCCCTAGAATTTTCTAGAGATATGCAGGTTTCCTCACGATGTTTTCCTTCACCGAAAAGCGTGTGATAAATTACAATTATCAATTAGACACATTAGTTTTAATAGAAAAACTCATTGGTGTCTGCCCGGGTTTGAACCCATGATCGTCTTTAGAGATTCACACGGTCGCACCGCTAAGCCATCACAGCTTATATAACCTATATATAAAACTGTAAAGTTTGTTTGTTTGTTTGATTATTTTGATAATTTGATCGCGCTAATCTCAGAAAC
Source organism: Morpho achilles (assembly GCA_947086495.1). Taxonomy (NCBI): domain Eukaryota; kingdom Metazoa; phylum Arthropoda; class Insecta; order Lepidoptera; family Nymphalidae; genus Morpho; species Morpho achilles. The sequence goes on along the minus strand of CAMTZB010000001.1, from coordinate 13,303,875 downwards.
TATTGGACCGATTTGGAAAATTCTTTAAGTGTAAGATTTTTCATTGTTCGAGTAAGACTATATGCTATATAACATCACGTTATGATGAATAGGAGAGGAGCAGCGATAAAAAATATTTCGAAAACGGCAAAATTTGCCTTTCCTTGCGTGCGTTAAGTAAACGGTGAAAGTTATTCAAAAATCAAGTATTACAAAATTGTTTCCCTCTAAAAGTTCTAAATAAGAGTCTGCGACAGCATATGTCTAGCTTTTAATGTTAACCCGCATTAACCATTTTATGTTTATCAAAATACTAGGAGTCCCGCACAAGCTTCGCACGGGTATAAAGCAAGCCTATGTCACTCAGTGATAATCACAGTATTTCGTTACTCCATATTGAATTTTATTATACATATAAACCTTCCTCTTCAATCACTCTATATACTTAAAAAAACCGCAACAAAATCTTTTTCGTTGTTTTAAAGATTTAAGCAAACTTAGAGATATAAGGACAGACAGAGAAAGTGACTTTGTTTTATACTATGTAGTAACGTTTATAGCTACTACTATTTTGATAATTGTCATATTTTTACCATACTTATCCAAAGACTAAATTACGTTTAGCTGTCATTTATGTTTTGTTTTTCCGTGTCATAGTCGTTTTTGCTATACCACGTTTTATAGTGACTTGACGGGATAAAATAAATGCGGTCGAACGGGATAAAAAGTATCCTATGTCCGTCTCCTGGTTCTAAGCAACCTCTCCACTAATTTTCGGCCGAATTTGTTCATCTGTTCTTGAGTTATAAATAGTGTAACTAAGACCAACTTTCTTTTACATATATAGATTATATTACAGTTTTAATCTTTCCATGCAGGCAGAGCAGCTGGCGATTGCTAGTAAAGAATAATTTGAATAAAGAAAATAGGTATAAGAAAATCTATTTATCAAGCTTATTAATATATCAAGCGTATCCAAATATTTTAGCACATCCTGGTCGCGTGAAGTACTTATAATACTCAAGGGTAAACTGATTTATTGTCACCAAAGAGGATAACATTCGCAGCTCAAAGAGAAGATTACTTAACAATATTGAATTATAAATGGCGAACACGAATATGTCTTGATAATATGTATGTCAATATCGCCGTGTGGCATCCGGCTTGATAGAATAGTACCACCCTCTTTTCTTACCGAGGTGTCGTAAAAGGCGACTAACGTAAGTCGACCCGCCGTGTAGTATCCGGCTGAGTAGAATAGACCAACCTCATTTCTTACCGAGGTGTCGTAAAAGGCGACTAAGGTAAGTTGACCCACCGTGTGGTATCCGGTTTAGTAAAATATACCACCCTCTTTCTTAGCGAGGTGTCGTAAAATACGATAGAGGTAAGTTTACGGCAGCCAGGCGGCCGGTCGTAAAAACGCAGCCAAATCATGTGACAGCATGTTTATAACATGTTGTGCCGACCCCACTTAGAGTGGGATAAGGGCAGGAAGATGATGAATATGTATGTCAATAGTTTATGTGGCATTATAGATAAAAAAATTATGTGCCGTGATGTGAAAACGTTTGGAATGTGATTTTTGCCAATTGTTTCTAAATTCTGACATGTGTTTTTTTAGATTATGCACTTCAAAACGAACAACCTGCATGTCTTTAGAAGATTTATAGATTATATCTGGTTGACCGGGCCTTGCTGGGCAATTATTTTAAAAGATATAAAAAAATGGAAAAAAACATTTTGTAGGTGGGGCTTGATACTAGGTATTTTCACGTCTCTAGACCGCACGTTTCCCAAATGAGCTACCATGACTTTACATTAGACAGCAAAAATTGACTATTTTATTCGACGTAAATTTTAACATTTTTTCATAAATTTTTTTATACAAGATAACACATAGGTAAGGAACATAACCGAGATGTCGTAAAAGGCGACTAAGGGTAAATTGACGTTATGCAGGCGGTCGCTCGTAAAAAAATAGCCAAATCATGTAACAACATGTTGAAAACATGTGCCAACCCCCACTTGAATAGGAATAAGGGCAGGAGAATGCGAATGAGAATTATGATGATTTATTTATGTTTAATCTAGCGACATGGAGTCAAGTTTTAACACCTCGGTTAATTGCCTCTTCAAGTGACAAAAGGGCTGGCTTCTCTTTCGCACAAAGAATCAGCTTAGCGATTCAGCGCGGAAACGCTGCCAGCATTCTTGGCACCATTCCACGTGGGCATGACTTGTATAGTCCTAGCGTGTAATTGAAGATAGATATAAATTGTGTATTTTTGCGTTAAATGAAAAAAAATAATCTATTGGAAACTATTTCAACAAAAAAAAAGTTTTAAAGTGAATAATATAACTGAAAAGGTATTTCACAATCGCGCCAGTGTCGTCAAACGTTCTCGATCCACCAATAAACGGAGTCCATTAAAAGTTTTTCAATAGCTTTTAGAAAACCCACAATACAATGTAACACTGAATTTCCCATTTCTTTTTCCGCCGGCAGCTATCGGACATATATGTAATTGTTTTCCGCTCCACTGTAATTGACTTGCGGTGTATTCAACAAATGTTTTCGCGTTTAATACTTTCTGCATTTGACATTTTTATACGTTTCATGATTTCTATTGCATTGTTATATATTTATGAATCAAAATTTAATAAATAAAATCATTTTAAATAACAAAGGGAACCTATATCATTCTCCTGCCCTTATCCCACGGATAAGCGGGATTAGCACAATCCTACTTATATTATAAATGCGTAAGTTTGTGAGTATGGATGTATGTTTGTGACTCTTGCACGGTGAATCCGCTGAACCAATCACGATAAAATATAGCAGAAATAATTGTAAGAAATTAATAATTGTTATTTCTTATACACTGGAATAATAAATAAATAATTCTACATCTGATTGAAACCTAGCAAATATGAAACCTAGCAATGAATGTTACGACAACCTTTTCTCTTCGTAAATGCTAAAGAAGCTTTTGCCCAGCAGTAGGAACAGACCAATAAAAAAAAGATCAAAGTTGCTCGTCAGCAAGCAATTGTCGGTTCTTATTTAATGTATGTACATAATAAAAACAGATTAGCAAGTCCGATTCTTCCCTTTACATACAGTGCGGGCCATAGGTGTGAATACAGTGTTGGCAATAATTTTATATTGTTCACCGATTGTCCCCGTTAAGGCAATATACTGTATTTATTAGTTTCAAACAATGGCATCCAGGGCAACATCTGTTACATGTTTGCATGGAATAGTAGAGTGTTAAGCGCGATTCGCACTGCAGACATTTACATAAAGCTGTATGTTATGTAACTAGGGAAGTGACATGGAGTAGAAAAATCGATTAATAAATAATCGATTTTGCCGCTTTAAAATAAATCGATTTTTTTGATCGATTATTTTTATACGAAATAATAGATTTTTTTTAAATCTATTTGAAGACTATTTGAAGAGTTGCCCTTTTATATTAATAATTAATTACAATAAAGGCTAATCAAAGTGGACAAGTAACAAGAAATAATAACAGATGCGCTGTTTGTGAAATTTGTAGTTTGGCTACATGGTTTCATCCATCAATGGATATCTTATTTTAAAAAAAAAGAAAAGAGTAATAAAGAAAAAGAGGATAATTAAAGTAACGATGTAAAAATATCGATTCCATATGAAAAAAAATCGATTATTAAAAATCGATTATTTTTTAACATCTTTAAACGTAACGTAATGAAACAAATCAAAAAGGCTTTTAAAAAAGCTTTTAACCAAATTTCATGTGCCTACTATTAAATTTTCAGGAGTTCTTTCGTCTTGAGGCCAAACTGGAGCAGTATGGAAAATTTCAGCTCAATCGGACACCACACGGCAGATCAGCTTACCTTAGTCGTCTTTAACAACACCTCGGTAAGAAATGAGGGTGGTCTATTCTACTCAGCCGGATACCACAGCATATTTAAATGAAACTACTAATTTTGTGTAAAAATGTATTATAACTCAAATTGGTAAGTGTGGTCAAAATATTCATTGTGAAATTTCAACAATGAAATTTCACTATAACTTCTAAATTCAACGTGAAACATACTCGTTTTCTAAGCATATTGTACAAGCCGCCAAGTCATAATCCTCTTAGAAACTATGTTAGCAGTTTGTTAGTTTTCACAACTTTTAGAATATTCCAGTCTTTTTCAGGGTAAAACACTAAAGCTTTAGTGAACTTTAGCACCAAAACTTGTTCGATACACATGTCGCAAAGTCGGCTTTAAACAGGATTCGCGAAGAACTAATGTTATAGTTTTGAAGGTAATATAAGCATTAAGGTTTGAAACTTTAACTACACACGAAATGAAATTTTGTGGATAACATACTCTAATTTTAACCCGCCGTGTGGTATCCGGCTGAATAGAATAGTACCACCTTCATTTCTTACCGAGGTGTCGTAAATGGTGTCTAAGGTAAGTTGACTCACCGGCTGAGCATAAAAGACCAACCCTCATTTCTTACCTAGATGTTGCAAAAGTGACTAAGGTAAGTTGGTGACGTCAGGCAGGCGGCCGTTCGTAAAATACGTAGGCAAATCATGTGACAACATGTTTATAGCCTGTTGTGCCGACCTTTAGAGTGGGATAAAGATAGGATGATGATGTTACGTTACTTGGTGTATTGTATTGGTTGAGACTCGTCTAACGTATTTGTACATTTATATACAAAACACATACAGTGCAAACTCTATATAACGACCCTCAAGGGACCGTGCATATTTTGACGTTATAGAGAGTTGTCGTTAAATGGAGAGATGAAAAATTTGTATTAGAAAAAAGTTTATTACAGACTAGTGTTAGTAATTACATAAAAAACAATTCTTATTCGATCTATTCTATTCTGTTCTATTATATCTATTCTATTATATTCTATTATTCTGTGACGTGTTTTGCTGCACCAGTAATATAGTTGTATTTTTTTAATATTTAATTCACACCTTGCGATATTGAGGTATCTTAGTGACAAAGAAAGTATTTTTCCGTTATACACTGTCCATTATATTAACCATCTTTTGACAGATTGACGATTTACATATTTAGTGATGTCCTAAAGATTCTCGTATGCGATACCATTCCGATTATAGTACCTACTATCATTAATCGAATTACGTACCTAAGTAATTCGATTAATGATAACCTACGTAAACTAATAACAGATATAGAAATCAACATTTTGATTTAATATTGCCTTAGTTTTTTGAAAATAAATGTTAATCCGTGTGTATTTATTATAATCATAAAAAATATATTATACATCAACTGGCAACATCAACAGACCTTCCGCTCGGCCGCCATTTTGACGTGATCTGTCACTCTCAACGGAACGCCCGTGATAGTCACACGCATTTACGTTCGCTGAGTGTTCTCTCGCATCTGTTACACCTTGAGTTAAGTAGCTTTATTCCTCGGAAAAACTTTTGTGAAACTTATATTAATTGATCGTGAAAATGCCGAAAGGACGTGTGTTGAAAGCACAATCGAGACAGTTAGTGTTAAAACTTCATGAGTATTTTGAGCAAGAAAATCAAAATGGCGGACCTCTTATACCTATCACGCAAGTCCGAAACCGTGTTGCAGCCGCGTTGGGGATCAGTCAGTGATTTTAGTCAACTGTGACTAAAATCACTACTGATGCCTACGGCAGGAGCGGCTTGGAGCAAAACAAACCATCTACACCAAAAAGAAAGCGCCGGGCTCATAAGGTGACAGCTGTTGATGACTTTGACGCTGACGCTATTCGTCGTCATGTATATGATTACTACTTGAGAAAAGAAATTCCAACTTTGAGAAAACTTATTGTTTCTTTGAAAAGAAGTGGTCTATTTCATGGTGAAAAATCTTCTTTGGTCAAAGTTTTGAACACAATTGGCTTTTCATATAAAAAGTTAAATAAAAGAAAATTATTAATGGAACGCACAGATATAGCTATAGCACGTTGTGATTTTTTAAGAGAGGCAAAGAAAATACAAGATTGGGCAAATATTGTTTTCACGGATGAAACATGGCTCAACGCTAACCACACACTATCTCGTTTCTGGACTGATGATACTGCTGATTCCACTTCCTCAGTACCAATGGGAAAAGGTGAGCGCCTAATCATTTGCCATGCAGGTACAGCAAAAGGATTTGTACAAGACGCACTGTTGGCATTTAAATCGAAGAAATCAAATGACTACCACGAAGAGATGAATGCAAATGTGTATGAAGAGTGGTTCAAAAAAATGCTCATTTCATTGGAAGAACCATCAATAATTTTTATTGATAATGCGCCCTACCACTCCCGTCAAATTGACAAAATGCCAACACAGGCTAATAAAAAGCATGAAATAATTAATTGGCTTCGGGACAATGGAGAAAATGTGGACGACTCAATGTTAAAAGTTGAATTAATAAAAATATTAAAAACCAAAAAGAGAGCAAAACGCTATGTAATCAATGAAATGGCAGCAGAATATGGCCATACTGTTCTTCGGATTCCTCCATACCACTGCCAGTACAACGCAATAGAACTTATATGGGCACATGTAAAAGGGCATGCTGCGAGATGCAATACAAGCCCCCCATTCACAGCGAATAAAATGTTGCAATTGCTAAAAAATGCTTGCACCCACGTAACGGCCGAGAACTGGGCATGTGTGGTGGAAAGAACTAAAAGAGTAATATTCTCTGATTGGGAACGTGATATTGCGTTTGATAATATATTATCTACACAAGAGCTAATAATAACTGCTACTGAAGACTCCTCATCGGAGGAGTCTAGTGTTGATTATCATTCCGACGACTCGTGCTAATAAAATAAATTAAAATATCCTGATTGTTTTATTTGTATTCATGTATTAACTAAGAAGAAAGTAAAACTTTATATAATGTTATTAAATGTCTTTTAATACTCGTAACATCGATTTGTACCGATTATTTTTAATCTGTGGCATAATCGTAGTAACCATTATGTGTGACATCACTAAGTGGGCAGTACCCATCCATAAAGTACAAATATTATTTGTATGATATTTGTACGTAAGCAATACAAAACTTAATGAGCGTGAGCTGTCAAAAGACTGATAATATGATGGACGCAGTATAATTTAGCTGAATTTAGATGCAATCCCAATTTGTAAACAAAACCACGGATTTCTTAAAAAGTTCGGTCAGTGTTATGCCGGCAGTCGAGTTTATTACGGGCTAGGATAACAAACAAAAGAACGTACACAGATGCGTAGTTTTTACTAATTTTAGCATTTTAAAAAGTACTTTACGAGTATATTATTAAATTGCTGTTGTTATTGAGAGTGGGTGCAATGCTATATAGAGACTATAAATCATTGTATGGGAAACAAGCTAAGCCAACCAAAGCAAAGTGATATCAACGCTTTAGGTAGTTTTGTCGTTAAATCGAGTGACGTTAAATGGAGTTTACACTGTATATGTAATACATACATGAACAAAGTCACACTAACTCACACTAGTATAAAGGTACATGGGGTGCCAAAGTGGTCGGCCTCCTCGTGGCGCACCCTGGGCAAGCTTAGTCTTGGCGAACGGACCACTGAGGGGTGGCCAATCCAGTTGTCCCTCTGATTAGCAGAGGGCAATCTGGACGGGCCGGGGACTTCGGGGGGGTTGGGGTGAAGTCCCTAATGAGCGACGGGTCCAGTTGGGCTTACTCTAAGTCTGGCTGGACATGGTTACGGCCACCGTCGGCGAAACCCGGAAGCCCAGCAATGGGAACGGGGACCTTCGGGTTGCGAGGAAGAAAACCTCTATAAAAAATTACCCGGTGGGGGCGGAAACGCCCACCAAGGCGTTGGGGCCCCTACTTGGGGCGCGATCTCTCCCTGTCGACCGTGACATAGCAAACACGGTGGGCAGGGAGCGATCGTGGGCAGCGATGGCCTCCTTTAGCTCTGCGGAGGGGGGCGGAGGGAGGCGGCGGAGCGGTTCCACGAACTGTTGTTCTGGATCCAATCTGCTGCTGGTGAGTCCAGGTGTTAGTGACTCACCCAAGCCCATCGTCTGCCGCCCTAACTGGGGACCTTCGGGTGTTCCGAACGGGGTACATCGGACACCTGGCTTACAGGTCCCCGAGGCGGTCGGTGCATCTGGTGCTCCCGATGCACCGGTTAGCGGAGGGGGGTTTCTCTTTCGAGGGGCCCCTACCTGGAGGTGTTTATTCTCTGGGATCAGAGCTGTCGGCGGGATGGGGGCAAAATGTACAATGATACCCTGTCCTTGCCATTGGCAGCGTGGTGGAGCACACAGGTCGTTTTAGTCGGTGCGAGTCCGACATAACCGCCACCTGTCCCCGTCGGGCGGCGGTACCCATAAGGGGTTTTTTCCTGTATAATAAAAAAAAAAAAAAAAAAAGTATAAAGGTACATACACGGTCTCAGGATGCACCATGTCAGTAACACAAGAGCCCTTGGTGAGAGTGGTCGTGAAGTGACACGTTACTTGTTAGTGCGTGTTTGAACCTATGCTATATTCATACAACATTAGTTTATAAACTCTACACTTGGTTTACTTATACAAAAAAATCTTTAAATAAACCGGAATTTCAGAAGAAAATCGCAATAACGTGTTCCATCTTTTGATCTTAGCGAGGTGCATTAAAAAGACATCTCCTTTCAAAACTTTCAATGCAAGGAGCGGAAAGATGGCACCTGAAGTAAAAAGGGCAAATAAAAATCTTTTTTTAATTCCATACCCTCAACCGCGCACTCTTTTATAGATGCTTTCGAGGCGTCTTACGGAGTTTTAGTTCACTAAGTTCCAGAGAGTTCTTTTTAATGTTTCGGAATTACATTTCTATAAAAGCAACTAAGTTACCATAGAAAAAAATATTGTATATCTTAAAGTAGTTCTGCCTGCGGTTTTGCCCGCGTATATCACAAAGTTTATCCTACGTAAGTCACTTCATTTGATTCTAAAGAAAACAGTCTCGAAAGTTAAAGAAAGTTTTTATTTTAAACATAACAGTAGTTAATTTATAGAATTAGGCGTTACTTTGCGGAGATCCATAATCAGATAACCGATTGGACAATCGGATAACCGATTGTCCACTCTACATTTAGCATTATATATATTTTCTATTTTACTTCATCGCGGATTATAGCAAAATAATTTTATTATTACTTTTGTATAACAGTAGTTATTGTGAGTTAACCATAAGAGAAAGAGACATACTGTCTACAACTTTTTTGTAGTGTTTTTATAGGACTGTATATCTCTATAGATTTACGCGGCGCATGCGGCTAAAGTACAGTACAGTCCAGTTCCAGTAGTTTTTTTTTAAACTGCTCAAACTTTTCACCGCAAAATAAATCATAATGTAGTAAGTTAGTAATCATAAGGTTAATAGTAACCTAAATCTTCTTAAAGAATGCATTATCTTTTAGTAAAAACCTTGCGACCATCATAATGCGAGTCAATAAGAGAGTACTTTGAGTAAACTGGTAAATTCGTTCGAACCGTGTCAAAAGCACTTATAATAAGAGTCGACCTTCCACGAGACATTAATAGGCAGTTACTTTTTGAATGTACCCGCGTCCGGCCGAATTTCCATCTAAAGGGATGGCCGATTAAAGGGTTTTCGTAACTGACAGTTAATTATAGTGCCGTTGGCTTTAACTGTATTATCCACTAACTATACATGAACGGTTTCTCTGTAGAAATGACATCTTTTCTTTTCTACCTATCCTCTATCCTTTTAATTTCTCTCTTACCTTTTCTTTTAATTTCTCGTTCTCTTCGTAGCCAATGGAAGACCGTTATAAGCGTCTTGTTAAGAGATTTCAACACTGTAATTTTTCGTATCGCTTGAACGTTAATCTCTCTCGCTCTCTCTGTATCTAATGGAAGACCGCTGCAAGCTGTTCTTAAAGGGATTTCTAAATTCACTAAATCTTTTGTCGCTTTAAATTTTTTCTTTTTTACTCTCTTCCTAACTAATGAAAGCTGTAAGCATCTCTTTAAGAGATTTCAACGCTATACGATTACTTGTGGCTTGAAATTTTATCTCTCTCGCTCTCTTTCTAACTAATGAAAGCTGTAAGCATATCATTAAGAAATTTCAACGCTAAATCTATGTCACTTAAAATTTTATCTCTTTCGTTCTCTCCCTAACTAATGAAAGCTTTAAGCATCTCTTTAACGGATTTCAACGATGAACTATCTTTTGTCTTTTGAAATTTTATCTCTCTCGTTCTGATTATTAAAACTTGTATGACTTTTATAGTAAAAATAGTGATAGGTATGACAGACATACAAGAAACAGACATAAACTAATGACGCCTAGATTACGCCTCCAAAAGGTCCGAAAATCATTTGTCGGTCTCGGTACACGTTTTTATAACAAAATTCCTCAACATTATCTAGACTTGCCTTTACACAAGTTTAGAAATTATCTCAAAACGATGTTGCTACATAAAGCTTACTATACTATTGAGGATTATTTGAGTGATAGCATATCTTAACTGCAGTCAGCTACGCATCCAGCTGCAACGATTATCTTGTAACCATCAAATTGTAATAATTTTTTTAAAGATTAGCCACCGAGTTTCTTGCTGATTCTTCTCGGTAGGAGCAAACTTCCGAATCAGTGGTAGCTTCTTTAAAACATTTAACGATTCAAAAGTACTGTAAACAGTCCACTTGAATAAAGAATATTTTGAATTTGAATTATATATTCTCTTCCTAACTAATGGAAGACAGCTGTAAGCGATTTAACAAGTGATATCAACTCTATATCTTTTGTTGCTTGAAATTTAATCACTTTCACTCTTTTTCTAAGTGTATTCTACGTGAAATAACTAAGAAGGAATGTATATGGAAACCAGTCTGAATAAATTTGAAACAGTTTCTAGTATTAAACATGTTCGCAAAACAATAAGCTGGTTGAAATGGGTACTAAAATAACTTAACTGCCAAAAGTATTTCAGTGGTGCCTGTTAGTTATTAACACGAGGTATTATAAACTGCGGCCTAAAGTCAACTCTGAGTTGTTAAACATTGTTTAAAGCTCTTTGCATATTCAATAAGATTCAATAAGAACCAATGACTCAATAATTATTGTAAGCTTTTATTCAAATTGCCGTGTATGAAGGTGGAATCTTGCAAGTAAAATTTGACCTACTTCCCAGGGTCCAATTTAGCTGACATTTTATACACTGTATTGTGTGAAATTATATATTATTGGAACAAAACAGCGTAAATACTTAGACACGTTTGTTTACTTTATCGAATAACATCAGCCTTGTGGTATCCGGCTGAGTAAAATAGAAAACCTTCCGTCTTACCGAGGTTCCGCATAAGGTGACCAAGTTCACGTTAGGCAGGCTTATTTATAGATTAGATAATTGAATTTATATAAACTTTCTCTTTTTTTTGTCTCTATGTTACCCGTATTTCACTTCTTGCCCTTTTCCTTCTGTTACTCAAAGGTTGACTGGAAGAGAACCCTTTTAGGGATAATTCCGCCTTTATACATGTGTTACTTTTCTTTCCCTTTTTTAACTATAGGTATAAAAAGAAATAAATACAAGTTCCTAAATTCCATAACCTAAGATCTGATCGTTTGTGGTATTTACGTAACAAAGTTCGTGTCTGATCATTTGAAAGCCTTCAAAATGGACCATTAATGAAATTCTGGTGCATAACTTTAGAGGGTAACGCTTAATGGCTTTTTTGATCATTTTGTGAAAGCTCTTAGAAGCTTTTAGTCTTAGAATAATGGAAGGAAGTTTCAGTGACGTGGCATAGTCTTAGTGAATTTGATTATAGAAAATATTAATGACTGTTTAAAATCGATCACCGAACTTTATAATATTAAATCTTTTAATGGCAGTCATGATCCTCTGCCCTAATCCTTCTCTAAGTGGGGTTGGCACAACATGATATAATTATGTCGTCACATGATTCAGCTGCGTATTTTACGACCAGCCACCTGCCTGACGTCAACTTAACTTAATCGTATTTTGTGTGTATTTGTATGATAGATGTGATATTGCTTTGCCGTTTCAATGGGTTTACTTAAATTGTTTTGGGTTTTGGGAGATCTAAAACTGAATGAGACAGGTATATTTTATCCGTTTTATTGGGGAAAAACAGACTCATAGACCGAAGACCTATAAATATCAATTTTAAGTTTGACGCCAGTATTTTTATAAGTGAGAAACTAAAGATTAAAATTTCGAAAACATGTATTTCAATTTAATACGGAGTAATCATTTTTGCGTCGGATACATCCCACCCATCTCGTTGGAATGCAAACCGAACCGGTGGAATTATCTTAAATGAAGACATTATCCTGTCGGCGTGCGCATGATCTTGCGCCGCCATCTTGGGATCAAGTTCGAACGTCAAAGTTGAAGGTCACGCGGTGAGTTAATGGTCTGTGATTCGAAGACGATTATTTGAATTTCGAATTGTTATATTTCGAAACTTAAATATAAGTAAATTCTACGTTTATCATTATTACCTACCGTCTTTTGTTTTCTGTTGATCTTTAGTTTATCTAATTCAAAACTTATTAAGTTTCAGTATTAATATAAAAAATATTCAATAATATTTTTATATGGTATACTAGCTAGCTTCGCCTGCCTGACGTCAAATTACCTAAGTCGTTTTTTACGACACGTCGGTAAGAAATGTGGATGGTCTATTCTACTCAACTGCATAACACACGGCGGGTTGTTTGATTTTGCATGTTATTGTTATTTATGTTATACACCTCCTTCTTTTATAAAAAAAAAATAATGTTTACGTCACCTGTTTGTTTTAAATGTTTAGTATGAGTCTCACTTATTCTTCTTTTAGTGTTAACCGTTAAGTTAGTTTTAAGATTTTTAGTTGTAAGTTTTATTTGTAAATACTGTGTACCAATTTAAGCGAACAGGCAGGGTGGCGGTGTACGTATCCAATCGCGGAAGCCAACACCCTTGACCTGGATGAGTTTGGCCAAATGAGGCGTTTCTCAGCAGTGGGCCGAATAAAAATACAACAGCGACCCACTTAAAATCGGAAAAAAAAACACACGGCGTGTTGATGTTCCATAGTCGCCTTTTACGACACCTCGATATGAAATGAGGGTGGTACTATTCTATTCAGCCGAATACCACACGGCGCACATAATGCTAGTTATAATGAACTTGAAATATTTTTTATTCCATAGTTTTTGAAAAATGTTGCAACATGTAGATAAATTCTGGAACAAAAGCGTATACAGAGGTAATCACGGGCAGAAGTGAGTTGTATAATAACTTTAAAACTAGAAAATACATGCATATATAAGGTGTACTGATATAATTTAAGAGTTGAGACGTTTATAGCAGTTTCTTTGCACTTGTACAGAAACTCTTCATAACATAAGCATACTCGTAAAAGCGAGGTATTTTATGAAATTCGCCTCTTTTACTTTTATATATAAAATTCTTTCTTTGGTTATTTCAATATTTCTTAATTTTATTATACCGCCGCGTGGTATCTGGCGGAGTAGAATAGACCACCCTCATTTCTTACCGAGGTGGCGTAAAAGGCGACTAAGGTAAGTTGACCAGTCGTGTGCTATCCGGTTGAGCAGAATAGACCACCCTCATCTCTTACCGAGGTTTCATAAAAGGCCACTAAGGTAAGTTGACCTGCAGTGTGGTATCTGGTTGAGTAGAATAGACCATCCTCTTTCTTGCCGGTATCGTAAAATACGACTAAGGTAAGTTGACGTCAGGTAGGCGGCCGGTCGTAAAATACGTAGCCAAATCACGTGACAACATGTTTATAACATGTTGTCACGTGCCGATATCACACGGCAAGTTTACTTATCTTAGTCGCTTTTTCCGACACCTCGGTAAGAAATGAGGGTAGTCTATTTAATTCAGCCCGATACCACATTACCTTAGTCGCCTTGATGAGTGGTATTTGGATTAACTACATTTGAAATTAATTAGAGACTACCTTACATTCACAAATTGACCGTTACATAAAAGCTTATTAAAAAATGAGTTCTTTTCTTATTTCCACTAGCTAAGTTAGCTCGCTCCGGGCGTAACTGTTATAAAACATTAACTGTCCGCTGATAGCCATTCATAATAAAGTCATTATGTGAATAAATGCTAACGACTATATTTACCAGGCGTCTACGCGCCGACCATTAAGGGTTACCATTATACATGGCTTTTATTACGTCTAGAAGTGACATAATAGTAAATTAAGTTGCTATTAGATAAATTTTTAATAAATAATAAATATATGGGACATACACATAGTCGTACCGTCCGCAAAGTAAGTAACTTAATACTTGTGTTATGGTAGACGGAAGTGGTGAATTTGTACATATATATTTTTAATACATACTTTAATAAAAAATATACCAGACTCGAAGACTAACAAATTCATGTATAGAAAATGTTGACCCTCGGCGGGAATCGAACCCGTGACCTGCCGAACTGACGGCAGGGTCAACGGGCCAGTCAAATTAATACCAACTTTACTTTTGTTAGTCTGTGCCGGATGTCATTTCGGTAGATGGCTATCCAACCCACGTGACATCCGTAAGAGAAATATAAGTTGAGGTAACATCAATTTGACGGAGACTGGCGCCATTTTAAAATCGGGGAATGGGCTAGATATCATATCAGGTTTGGGCTACAATCATACATAGCTCACATTACTTCTAGAAGTGATATTAGCATTAAAGTAAGTAAGATTTACAAAATTAAAAACTCGTAGCGTAGAGAGCTCCAAAAGTTATTGAATAGATATTTGTAATTAATTAAACCCATTCTTTTACCATATTGCATTTAATTTTATATTCTCTTGATCCTGGTATAATAATTATATAACAATAATTGTTAGCTGATAAAGAAAAACAAGATTTGCTAACACTTCTCCAACGGTATAGAATACTTAAAAAATCTAATTATAATTCATTACGTGTTAGTACTATGAAACTGTACAATCGAGCATCGGATATCGAGGATCGGATAGAGATAGGATCGGATTTACTCACTTAACTCAGAAATCTAAGATTGTCATACATACGAGATATACGTCATAGATCTTGCAGTCCTTTTGGGCTTATGGCGATTTTAAATTTGATAGTGTTATTAGCAAAAAAAAAAAACAATATTCCATAGTAAGTTTTAAAGTTATTAGTATACAAATGAAATATATTTTTGTCTCATCCAGCGGCTTTATTTCCGTGTGCTCTTCTCAATATCAGATAGGTGCGCTGGACGTTGTTTTTGAGTAACGAGCTCGAGCGTTAATAGCTCATTGTCTACTTTTTTTGCAACTATGTAGACCCACCGCGGCTTTTAGCGCAAAAAAGATGTAGGAGGGTGATATAATTATCGCCTTATTTTTTATATACAAAAGAGTGTAGCATTTTAAAATACTGTTACAACGCATTAGATAAATTTAGCTGTAAGGTATCCGGCTGAGTAGAATAGACCACCCCTTATTCCTTACCGAAATGTCGTAAAAGGCGGCAATATCGATGAAATTTTGGGGACAATTATTACACAGGAATAACATATAGTCTATCCTGTTAATTCTACAGGAAAAGGATGACATTGAAAAGCGCCATTTACTATCGACCTATCACGCAGCAACAGTTCACGTAAACAAAGTTGCGGGTTAAAGCTAGTTTTACATAATTTACGCTTACAATGAAAACAAAAGACCATAAATAAAAAAGAAATAAAAGAAAATAGAAAATGATTAAGGTTGTGGAATAATGTCTGGTGTGTGTGTGTGTGCGTGCGTGCGTGCGTGCGTGCGAGCGTGCGTGCGTTCGTGTGTGTGTGTGTGTGTGTGTGTGTGTCATAAATTATGTGACTAAAATACTAAACGTGTGATATATCAAACTTTCTTAAAGACCGACATCGCTATTTAAAATTTATAATATTAACAGTTTATTATATCAGCTTGAGAATAGTGTAGCGAATTTAAAACAAGTTAACGCGCGCCATTTAAATGCAGCTTCTTGTTCGTAACTCTATTAAAACTCATAGCTAAGATTAATATATTACTTTCACACAATACTCAACCTTCTATGTATACATTTATAGAAGATAATTGAGTGGAGTGTTAAAATTTTGTTGCACACCGTACACACCGCATCTTAAAGTTGTTCAAGAATATAATATCCGTTGTTAAACTTGTAAGCAATATAGAACAGTCATTATAAGGATACGAGTAAGTGCAGTATGTTCTATACCTACTATAGATGTGATAGCCCAGTGGTGAGATAGTGCGACTCTTTCGAGAGGGTCACGGATTCAAACCCTAAGCACCAATGAGTTTTTGTATTAAAACTTGAGTATTAAAAAAGATTAAAACTGTAATATAGATTTTTTGATAACCATAAAAGTGGTCAAGTTAAGTGAATAATCGAACAGGTCTTACTGTTCTCACTCAATAAATCACTCTCTGTAGAACTGTTCGTTTAAAAACTTCAGATAAGATAAAAAAATTGTTTGCCTTTGTCCAAAAAATTTGAACCAGTATTGCGTAATAATTTAACAAATAAAAAATAAACACGTTAATCCGAGTGTAACATTGTGATAGCAATAACGGTTTCTTCTCCATTCGATCGATCATTTTATTTTATATATAACTTTTTTTGTATTGATCGTATTAATCTGTTTATAAAGAGCTTCTCATATTACAAAGTCAGACTAAACTAAAATAATATTTTATCATAAGCCTTATTTTAACACGTTTAACTGTATACATTACTTTAGACTACCTAATGATGTGATTTCTATTCCTTCTTTGGAACACACATATATTTTTTTTTTTTTTTTTTTTAAATATATGGGACACTTACACACACGGTCGTCCGTCCCCAAAGTAAGTAACTTAATACTTGTGTTATGGGTGACAGACAACTGGTGAATATATACTTATATATTTTCTAAATACATACTTAAATACAAATAAACACCCAGGCTCAAAGACCAACAAATTCATTTTTTTTTTTTATAGAAAATGTTGGCCCTCGGCGGGAATCGAACCCGCGACCCGCGGAGCTGAAGGCAGGACCACTACCCACTGCGCCAACGGGCCAGTCAATATATATAATACATATACGTGACATGTAGGTATACTTTGATGCAAAGCTTAGTTTTTTAAAAGAACAATAAACCCAAAGTTATGTACTTATATTGAAGAAATAACAGCTGTACTCTTTAATTTAAATGAAAATTACACAAAACATCCCATTTTAATCGAATTTATAATTTCATTTTGATTATTTTTTTTCGATATAATATCTACATAATAAGCTATTGTAATATGATAAGTTATGTTATAAACCTAATATTACAAGTAGTAATGGTATTTATGTTTTATAATGAAACATAAATAGAAAGTGGGAATACATAGAATCTCTATATCCAAAGATTTTTTTAAATATCTACATAATTATATACATCTATCATTATTGTACAATTTAAACACATAAAATGAATACTTAAATGTAAAAGTTATAAGATTATTGTCAAAACTACTAAAATTAAGTTTATGTATATTTTATGTAATTACCATATGCTTTTTGTATATTACATACATTTTTCAATGTTTTCTAACTAGTGTATCAGGTAAGTTTTAATAGTGTGTGCAATAAAATAATAAACAGAAGTTACAATAAAATTACTTTGCTGTTATCCGCGTTTGTTAAGAGAATGCATGAAATGCTAAGTGTATGAAGCAGGCAACAATCACTCACTCAAAAGTAATATTAAAATTATTTTGCAATAATCCGCGATGAACTCACTCACTCATACACTTTTTACAGCAAAGTAATTTTATTGTAACTTCTGTTTATTATTTTACACACTATTAAAACTTATTGTAACTTCTGTAATATGTAGTTCCGTATAGTAACGCCTAATAAATTATTCAAAATAATAAACTTTAAGTCGAGTAGAGTAAATACCTCGATGTAACCAAGTGATGGCTGTTAGTTCGATAAAGCCGCGTATATTTTTCGAGATTATACGCAATATACTGACGTGGGTGGAGAAATATTGCGTGTGTTCTCCTCTTTATGTTTCTCGAGAGAGTATTAAGGGAGTTTCGTTTAGGATTATTTGTCTAATTCCAATTTTATGTTCTCTTATTGACATACATAACGTAGTTTATGCAAATTTTATAATAAGTTAGACCTGGTTAGCTTTTTAAATGAGAAAGTGTCAGATTAAATCGCAACTTCTTGTTTGTTTTGTGTTTTAAATATAGTGCTTTTTTAATTTACTTAAGGAAAAATGTCGAACAAAACTTACAATGATTTAATTTGTGATACATCAGAGTTGATAGTAGAAGCTGCACAAGCCGATGAAGCTGTATTTGAAGCAGGTAGCGCTGAAAGGCCCACTTTCCATCCATTGCTATCTGAGCTACGTATAAGATACACAGTACTGCTGTCTAGATTAGACGCCGTGTATGATCAATTATTGCAGCCGCAAAAGCGCTTGATTGTCAAAAGACTTCTAGAGGCATGTTTGGGTCGGCTATTGGAGATAAAGCATGATCTGGTTGAGTTGCATTTATCAGATTTCACTTACGATGACGATGAGGTAAGAGAAAATGTGAGAATATTAAACGATCTTGCTTTTTATATTTGGCATCAATTGAAACTTTATTTATAGTCATATATAAGTTACTTAATTTAAATCAAATACTTGATCCAATGTATAATAATCTAATCTTAATGCCTGTATTCTATATACGAAAGTTTTTTTTTTCAATTAAAGCGTGCACACAGACGTGTTGTGGCAACATCATGTACAAATTGTACATAAACATTCAAAAACCCAAACTACAATTATTTAGAGGAAACAAAAGTAAATCATAAAATGTAATGTAAATTTAAAGTAAATAATGATAATAAAATGACAAAAAAATGTTAATAGATTCTTCTTAAACTTGGTGTCACGCCGCAAGAAGCCGAGCCCTGTATTCCACAATTTTTCGTTAGAGAAAGAGAAGATGAGGTTGAAAAACGACGGAATTTTATCGCTAATACTTTGAGAAAGTTAGGCTATGAAACACCCAAACCACAACCTTTAGTGTTGACCGAACAACAGGCTGTTGTGATAATCCAAAGCCATGAAAGAGCTAGACAAGGTAGACTAAGGTAAATCAACATATTCCTATTCGACAAATATATAATATAATTGTTAAGTCGAATTATTTATTAATTAAAATATAATCTAACTCAACTAATCTAACCTAAGACCATGAGAATCTTACCAAAGGATCACGGCTTCACACACTCGAGCAGGCAGCGTCCACCATGCTGCCTGCTAGTCATAGCTCCAGTTCTTTCCTCTTTAAAAATAGGAGAATCTTTATTCTTTATTAAGAAATGGTGATAGATACACTCATGTTTATGTATGACAGCACGACATCACTACAGCAATGTCAGAAATTCGTATATGATTTGAATTCTTTTATAGCTTTTATATAAATTTACTTTTGTAGGGGACAATTTATGAAGGAAATACGCCTTTTAAAAGAAAAAGGTCGAGATCAAAAAGGAGAAATGTCCGCTTCAGCAGCAACAGCTATACAAAGAGTTTGGCGTGGTTTTATAGCACGACGAGACACAAGAAGGAGAAAAAATGAAGAACAGCTACTGATAGGGATGCAAATGAAACCGTATGTTGAATCAACGGCAATAAAAAAAGCGGAAGAAGTAAGTAAATTTTTAAATTAAATAATTATGTTAAAAACTTTTTTTTTATTGGAAAATTATGTTATAAAACACACAAGTATTTTACACCTGGTAAGCAATAATATTTTTCAAAGGTAAAAGAGTTGCGTCGCAAGCTTCAAAAAGAATACGAGATTGAATATCATGTATCATTAGATAAAATTGAAGAACAACTTCGTGTACAACATGGAGGTAAGATGAACGAACAAATCGGCGATGAATTAAGAAGGTGGATTTCTGAGTACTATGAAAGAACTGGAAAATTTCCTGATCTTCCATCTGAAGAAAGTGGAGGAAGTAGAACAATGTACAGTAGACAAGGTAACTGTTTATTGTAAACAAAACTTGGTATTGGTTTGTGTCTAAAATGAATAGCTGAATCGTAATACAATTTTAATTCTAATGATCCTAGGTACGGGAATGGGAAGCGATCTAAGTAAATCATCTCCTGTATCATCAAGAGATTCTAAAAAAAGTAAAGAGAGTAAAGATAAAAAGACAAAATCAGAAGACACTAAAAATAAGGATGAAGGAGAAGATTTAAAAAATTTCAAATGTACAAAATCTGCTTTTTTGCAAGATATTGTCAGTGCCAATGAGGAGTAAGTGAATAGTAATTATTAAATCCTTGCACAATTGTACAATTAGTAGAAATAAAATTATTATAATCTTTTACTCAAATACAGATATGAAGACATATGGAAATTCAGAGATGATGTTAATCAAAATGAGAAATGTGACAGAGATATGATAGAAAGAGAAAAAATGGTAAAAATTGAACGTGAAATACGAAACATTGTAGATGACATGATGAGAAGTGAATTAGAGCTTTTGCAGGCAGCTTTAGACAGAGATAGAGCTCACAAAGGAAAAAAGAGTAAAAAAGCACAGAAAAAGGTAAAATAATGGTGTTATAATTTTTTTCGATTAAATTTCTTATCGATATTTATTTTATTTTAGGTACGACGAGGAGGCAAAAAGAGCAAAAAAAAGAAGGAAAAAGATTTGACCCCTGACCGTTCAACTGAGTCACTTTTTGAAGAATTGGTGACCAATGGTATAATTCGTCCATATCCTACGGTAAAAATTGATGATTTTATCGGTGAAAAAAGTTTTGTTGGATCTGAGTGGATAATTCAAGATCGAGAGCCGACGCCATGTTTGGGAGATATACGACAGCTGATTAAGGAATATTGTATCCTTCCTCTTGGATCTGAGCATGTAAGGACAAATTCGCCTTTGGTTAGATCAGTGCTGATTTCAGGTAAGTGCTGTTTTGCTGGTTTAATTAAAAAATCAACTGATGACGTAATTAAATTGGAATAATCTATAAGAAATTTGTTTTTTAAAAGGGCCATCGGGAAGCGGCAAGAAAATGTTGATACAAGCAATTTGTAGTGAAACTGGAGCTACACTCTTTGATTTAACACCAGCTAATATAGTAGGAAAATATCCAGGAAAATCCGGACTAATAATGTTGATACATCTCGTAATGAAAGTGTCAAGACTTCTTCAACCATCTGTTCTATGGATGGACGATGCTGAAAAACCTTTTGTCAAAAAGATTCCAAAGACAGACAAAAGTGATCCTAAAAGGTTAAAGAAAGATTTAGTGAAGATAATAAAGGGTCAGTATTAAAATTTACGACGATTTTACGATTTCTTTGAGTGTAACTAATTTTTATTCACGCAATTACAGGAATATGTCCAGAAGACCGTGTCTTGTTCGTGGGTACTTCTAGAACACCCTGGGAAGCAGAACAAAAACTTCTGTTTCAGTGTTATACAAAAGTAATTCAAATCCCAAGGGCAGATTATGGGAGCATATCTTTGATGTGGCGTCAAAAACTACATAGAGCTGGTGCTTTATCTCAAAAATTAGAAATATCATGTTTGTCACGAGTTTCGGATTCTTACACAATCGGTAATTGTGACATATTTTTACCCAAATTACAGGGAATAAGTGGTAAAGATAATACAGATATCCAAACGGGTTTTTTTCCATCCCGTGAATCCTTAATAGCTTTAGTTATGTCGAGACGTAATATTTGGAAATTCTTTGAAAAATGCTTTGTTTTTAGTCAATATCTAAAACAGTAGAAATAACTTGTTTGCGAACGTATTTTAGGGCGAGAGAAGATAAAGTAATAGATAAAAGTTTTTGGAATAGAAGATATACAAAAATATAAAAAAAACTGTAAAAATAATAATGGGGTAGATACAAAATATGATTGTTTGATCTAATTTGATTTGAATAAAAAGAGAACATATAATTATCATGACCAGGTGTGACGCAAATGGGTCCGAAGTTTTGCATACAGAATATTATTTATTTGTACATTTTGTTCTTTCAGGCACATTGGTTTCAGCGTTGGATTCAGTTTTGACGACTAAAAGGCGACTTCAATTAAGAGTTCGGGCTCTTACTGCTCATGAAGTTGCTTCGCAACTTAGTTCTTTCGAACCAGTATATGTTGAGCATGTAAGTTTATTTAAATTTTAAGTACTGGCTAATTAGTGTTTTACGGATCAGAGATCGTAAGGCTTAAATGTGTTATATGTTAATTACCTATTTAAATAATATTTATATTATGTAGTATTTTAATACTGACTCGGTATAATAGCATATGACATACATATATGATTTATCACTATCTATCACTAGGATAGATAGTAGTACTACATGGTAACTTATACTAAAAGTATTAAAAATTAAAATTAAAATTATTATGCTGTAGTCCGCGATAAAGCAAATAGACAATATATATAATACTAAATGGAGAGTAGACTGTCCACTTTCATATTCAATAAAATGTACCATCCGTTTTCATATCCGATAAATGCAGGATTCGTAAGAACGCTATACACAAGCACTACACACATTCACTATCACAAACTCAACAATTGTTCTGCTCCGTTACCAAAGCATCATCAGGAGATAGACTCCACGACCAAACCGTGAAGCAACGCATCACCTAAGTAAGCATAGTCATATAGGAATTGGTTCAACCCCCACCATTTATTTTGCCTCCAAACACTTGTAACTAGCTTAAACTAGGAACATTTATCTGACTTACGATGTTATCATAAATGTAAACAAAAAGTTAATAATATATCGTGACGGTTTCCACATATGAAATGTTTGAACTCTTGGTGTAACGAATTAGGTAATTACATAATAAATAACTAGGAATTGATCTTAAAAGACATGATTTTTAAAGCTAGTAATTAAACTGTTACATTACACTGGTCATCAAAATTTATTATTTCTAAATCAGGACACAGCGGCAGAAGCATGGTGGTCCAAGACACCAATGGAGAGAAGAAGACAAAGAGTGTTACAGAGAATACTGGAGTTAGAGCAGGAGAATGAAGAGAGAGCCGCAGCTGGAAAGTGAAAGAGCGGCTCCTCATTACTTCAAGAGGATCCTGAAATAATGAGCCCCAAAATGTTGCAACATATAACGTTGCTTACAACTAGAATATTGTATATTTATCAATAAGTATATTTTATTGGAGTGTATTGATTACTATAATAATACTTAGGTAATATTTTTATTTGTATATTCAAGTACTAAGAACTCCCATCCATATTCTTAAAAAAAATTCTTCTAAGGCTTAAAGATCAAGTATATAATGTCAGAAACATTTCTATATTATTTTCAAAAACATTTTCTAACTCAGAAATGTTTAAAATTGCGAATCAAAAGTTGTTCAAACGAAATAACGTGCAGTCAAGTTTATGATTAACCGAGATGACTGCTGCTGAGTTTTTAAATAGCCGAACATTTTTAATGTAGAACTCGTACATTTGATATCCTTTGACACTATTTGCTTTATATTCAGTTTGAGATTTAACATTAAAATTCCTTAATTTAAACTGGAATTTCATTTAATAGAATTTCAACAAAATTCATGTAAACTTTTGAAACTGTGGTGCGAAAGTGCCTATGAGAGGCACATAGAAGTGTTATTCAAATTCAAAATATTCTTTATTCAAATAAACTTGTAAACAAGTGCTTTTGAATCGTCAACTCTACTGCTGGTTCGGAAAGCTGTTCCTAAGAGCCAGCAAGAAACTCGCCGGTTGCTCTTTTAAAAATATAATTCTTAATACTATTTACATTATGTCGTTACTGTCTTGTACAGGTTCAAAGAGAGCTATATCCACACATTCTTATCTTCTAAATAATCTTCAAGAGTATAGTGGGCGTTCTGTATCAGCCTCTTTTTAAGTGTTTTTAAACTGCTGTAATGGCAAAGCTGAAATTGATTGCGGAATAACGGGATTGTTAGAATGGAGACTTAGGATCTGAAATAATACTTACTAGAAGGACTGATGACCTCAAAAATTTCGCTAGAAGTATTTGGAACCAAGCGCCACAGGATCATGTCAAGGAAAAATCAAGAGACCTATATTTATTAACTAAAATCCATAGGTTGAAAAGAAGTAGAACGCGATATTTAGCGTGCATGTGTCTATTTTGGTAAAAGCCAAAGCGGTACAAACACACACAGTTTTCAAACTTTAATTTTATTTTGTGTTGTACAAAATACAAAAACTGCCGTGAGGTATCTAGTTGAGTAGAATAGACAACCCTAATTCGTTACCAAGGTGTCGCAAAAGGCGACTAAGGTTGACGTCAGGCATTCGGTCGTAAAATACTATCCCTATCGTGAGACAACATGTTTATAACATGTTGAACCGACCCCACTTAGATTATGATAAATACAGAAGTATGATGACGGGTTTTAATACAAAATCATAACACTGTTACCAAAGTGCAAGCTAAGCCGCGTTGTTAGGAAAAACCGAGACTTACAAATTGCATACATTGGTGTACCTTGATTACAATATACGATTTTAAGATAAAAACAGTCTAACGTCTATTTAAATAGAGTTCACTTTGCCTTAAAAGATTTCATCGGATTCCATTTTAATTTCGCTCATCCCTAAAAATATTCGTGGGAGAATTATCAGCCGGCACTTTGTCGATATCCTCTTAAAAGAGACACCTCTTTTTACTTTAGATATTTTTCACCTGAAAAATGACGTAACTCCCGTAAGACGTCATACTTCTAAAAAAAGTTTTTTAAACCCTCTATTACTAATAATGAAAATGCTGAGCTAAAAATAATGTATTATTTAAATAACTAAGTTGTTTTCAATAACGATTGCATTAAAGAAATACTACTAATATTATAAATGCGAAAATTTGTGAGTATGGATGTATGTTTGTAACTCTTTCACGGCAAGCCACTGAACGAATATAGATAAAATTTGGTAGGTACACATATTCCTTATACACTGGAATAATATAAACGAATTAGGCGTCACTTTGCGGAGGTCCATAATACAAAAGTAATGAAAATATTATTTGCTATAGTCCGTGTTAAATGAAAATATATGTAATGGTGGGGCGTTAAACTCGGTAATGCTTCGCTTTGCGATTTTGTCGTGGAGTCTATCTCCTGACGATGCTTCGGTTAATATGTGGAGTGCGATTGTTTAATATTGGTGGCGGGTAGTGCATGAGTTGTTACAAATTCTGCATGTATCAGGTATGAGAACGAATATATTTAGCATTACATTCTTGTATATTTTCTTTTATCGCGGACTATAACAAAATAATATTTTCATTACTTTTGTAAGTCTTAAGAGATTTTAATCTTTCAGACATTAAGTAACGGCCTGTTACTATCCCACTGCTGAGAATAGGCCTCTTCTCTCCGTTTTTTGGGAGAGAAGGATTGGAGCTAAGACCTACCACGCTGCTCCAATGCGGATTGGTAGGTTACACATACCTTCAGAATTCTCTAGAGATATGCAGGTTTCCTCACGATGTTTTCCTTCACCGAAAAGCGTGTGATAAATTGTAATTATCAATTAGACACATAAGTTTTTAAGAGAAAAACTCATTGGTGTCTGCCCGAGTTCGAACCCGTGATCATCTCTAGAGATTCACACGGTCGCACCGCTGGGCCATCACAGCTTTCAGACATTAAATAGATTAATTATGAAAATTTGTGTTCCATTTAAAAATCCCTTAGTATTCGTATTTCTAGGCAGAATACCCCAATATCATGTATCAAGCGCTTATACAATAGTTGCACAATGAACGCATTATCACCAGATAATGGCTGCGATGGGCTTTGATCATATATAAAAAAATGGACTAAAATTTTAGGTTCAGAATTTTATTCTTAATGTTGTTTTTTTATGTTTTCATTATTCTCTTGTTTTTTGTCTTTCTATTTATTTTAGGTTTGCAATTGTAAAATTATTACTAAGAAAGATGTGATTTCCTGTAATTGGTACTACACAATTAATTTAAGACTATATATATCCTCCTGCCCTTATCCCACTTTAAGTGGGGTCGGAACAACATGTTATAAATATATTGTTACATGATTTGGCTGCGTTTTGACGACCGGCCGCCTGCCTGACGACAACTTACCTTAATCATATTTTACGACACCTCGGTAAGAAGGGGGGTGGTCTATTCTACTCAGCCGGATACCACACGGCGGGTCGACTTACCTTAGTCACCTTTTACGACACCTCAGTAAGAAATGAGGATGGTACTATTCTACTTAGCCGGAAACCACCCGGCATTTAAGACTATTTGGATATTTTTTGGGTTATATAATATGTTATGCTGTTGGATATCCGTAAATAAATAAACAATAAAAAATATCTCCAAGCTAATAAAGAAACTATAGCACACAAACATTCATCCAACTATCCATCCTAATTAAAACTCGATAACTCAATAAGTTTAAGTAACGGCCTGTTACTATCCCACTGCTGGGCATAGGCCTCCTCTCTCCATTTTTTGGAGAGAAGGGTTGGAGCTAAGACCTACCACGCTGCTCCAATGCGGATTGGTAGGTTACACATATCCCTAGGTTTCTCTAGAGATATGCAGGTTTCCTCACGATGTTTTCCTTCACCGAAAAGCGTGTGATAAATTGCAATTATCAATTAGACACATAAGTTTTAATAGAAAAACTCATTGGTGTCTGCCCGGGTTTGAACCCATGATCGTCTCTAGAGATTCACACGGTTGCACCGCTAGGCCATCACAGCTTCAATAAGTTTACCTTGGTGTTAATATAGGATCCATCAAAAGCGATAGTGTCAACAAAAACAAAGAACAGGCAAATCAGAAGGGGGATAAACAGCGTCGCTTTTCGCACTGTAACAACCAAAGGCTTACAAAGGAAAACACTAGCGCTCTCTAACTAGGAGCGAAGAATCCGAGCGCCCGTTAGAACTCTTTGTGAGCAACTTTTACAATGTTTTTTGCAAACCCTTTGATTCCATTGTGAAAGAGTTCTATAAATAGCTTGTTTATGTGCATCTTAATACTTTTTATTGTTTTTGTTATAATGAGTTTAACAAGGTTTGTACTTACAAAAACATTATTGTTGAACTATGTCGTGTGGTTTTCGGCTGAGTAGAATAGACCACTCTCATTTCTTACCGAGGTGTCATAGAAGGCGACTAAGGTAAGTTGAGCCGCCGTCTGGTATTCGGCTGAGTAGAATAGGCCACCCTCATTTCTTAATTTTACCCCTTATTTTCTCAATTTTTCGCTCATACGTTCTAAGACATCAATCTCCTGTCCTTATTCCATTTTAAGTGGGGTCGGCACAACATGCTATAAACATGTTGTCACATGATTTGGCTGGGTATTTTGTGACCGGCTGCCTGCCTGACGTCACTTACCTTAGTCATATTTTATGATACTTCGGTAAGAAAGAGGATGGTCTATTTTGTTCAACCGGATACCACACGGTGGGTCAACTTACCTTATTCGCTTTTTACGACACACCGGTAAGAAGTGAGGGTGGTCTACTCAACTCAGCCAGATACCATACGGCGGATAGTACAAAAGTAATTATAGTATTTTTTTTTTTATATTTTAGTGTCTGCACAAATGACTCTATCGTTAAATAATTTATAGAATTAGGAATTACATTGCGGAGATCCATTATACAAAGTTAATAATAACATTATTTTGCTATAATCCGCGATGTATTCGATCAAATCATCGCGGATTATAGCAAGATAATTTTATTATTACTTTTAACTCTATCATTACTTTAATACTAAGTTTGTGACTGGTTAGTTTGTTGTAAGTAGCGGCCTGTTACTATCCCACTTCTGAGAATAGGCCTCTTCTCTTCGTTTTTTTTTTGAAGAGAAGGATTGGAGCTTACCTTAGCTTACCTACCACGCTACTCCAATGCGGATTGGTAAGTTACATATATCTCCAGAATTCTCTAGAGATATGCAGGTATCCTTAAGATGTTTCCCTTCCCCGAAAAGCGTGTGATACATTGCAATTATCAATTAGACGCATAAATTTTAACAGTAAACCCATTGGTGTCTGCCCGGGTTTGAACCTGTGACCTCCTCGAAAGAGTCACACGGTGTTACCGCTGGGCTACCACAGCTTTTTAGTAAGTTAGGTTAGTTTGTTGACTAGTGAAGTATGGGTGTGTGTCGAAATAATTAATTCGCTTCCACCACTTGGACAGATGTCAGTTGAGCTCCGTATGGAAGTAAAGACCCGGAAACCGCAGGTGACTGTACATATTTGATACAGTTTACAACCTTCGTTCCTTTGCGGAAATCAGAGCAGGGTACTACTAGATAACAGGCTTCCCGTCTTCTTTTGGAAAGTAGTAAGTAGAATTTGGAAGTAGAAATCTCGGAAATGGCTCCAATGATTTTCAAGAAATTCAGCATGTAGGGGGTTTGGGGGCGAAGGGGTTCACCATATTCATCTATCTAAATTACTGTTGTATAAAATGTACTTAATGTACGTAAAGTAAATGTAATGTGTAAAATGTACTGTTGTATAAAATCTGTTTTCGGTCATTAAAAAAAGCTAAAATGGAGAATGAATGCAAATAATATGAGCTGCGAAATGCAAAACTGTGATAACCTGTGATATGATAATGGTAATGGTATGATAACTGTGATATGATAATGGTAACGGGCGGAACAAAAATGTTCTAAGCCTTGGTCGATTCCCAGATGCCACACGGGGCATTTTTTTATATTTGGAACTCACTACCAGATAGCATTTTTAAAGACTCTCCTTCCTTGCACACTTTCAAACTTAGGCTAAAGCAACACTATATTTCCTCGCTGTTATTACCTATATCTATGTTAGTTTATTTCACTTCGTATTAGTATTATTATATATGTATTTTATTTTGTTGTCGCCAATGACTTCCGCTTTGTATTTTATAGCAACACATGAAAGAAGAGTATCGCGCCCTTTTTGCTTAAAATCGTGCCGTTGTTGTTTCCGGTGGAGTCTTCCTATTGATAAAACGTCTCAGTTACAGTTCGTCATTCAAGAGAAGTGCATCTCGGAACGGGAATTGTGGTATTCCTATTATATCGTGTTATTGTATAAAGTGTGCGCTAACAATTTTATGAATATTAGAATGTAAGTTTATCAATATATAATTTATTATTTTGTTTATAGTGTTTTGTTGTTGTATTTTAAAATTTTTCATGTACCTATACCACGTTTCTTCTAGTCCAATCCAATCACCAAGGGTCGCTGGCAGAGATTTCTTATAGAGATAAGTTATCCTTTGTACTTGTTTTCCATTTAATTGCATTTTTGTGTATTTTTTTTTTTGGTACATACCTAAATAATTAAATAAAAAAATACCTAGATATTGAAAATAATAAACGAAAACTTTCAAAAATCAGAACTTCAATAGGTGTCGATATCGCAGTATGTACGAACTGTGTTCGACCTCAAATTAATTTCACGGCACAAATTACGTGGCCTATTAATTACGCCCCGTTTCCGTTTGTTTTACTAATTCTTTATTCGGCAGTATTTTATCGTTTGCCAAAAGGAGCGGAACTTTTTTGTTTATTAATTGGTATTGCTGTTAATTAATATGCAATATTTTATTTTAACATCTATACCGATGAATTGACGAAGGTATATTAACATTGTTTAATCGCAAATCATTAAATCGCCAAATATTGTATTAATGTCTTATTTTTGCCTCAAATAACTTAATGATCAGTCATGTTTGAGTGGGAAGGGTTTTAGCCATAATCACCACGCCAGCCACGGCGGGTTGGTGATCGCAGTATTGCAAAGGTTTCAATGTTTCCATTAACGCCGTCCACCGCAGCGCTGGGTTGACGACATCAGGCGACACGGAGGGCGTGACTGGAAAGAGGCACAAAACCGCCGGGAGTGGAAAGAGAGGGAAGAGGCCTACGTCCAGAAGTGGACTGATAAAAGGCCACCCTGATGATGAACTTAATGATCAAAACATTTCACATTTATATATTGAAATTTATTCACAATCAATTATAGGAAAATTCTCTCTCTCTAGAAATACTCTAAAAGACACATTGAGTTATCAATAATAGAGAAGGGGAGCCATAAGTAACAACATGTTTATACATGTTATTACGACCCCACTTAGAGGATGATGATTACGAAATACAAATTGTAAATTATACTTGTATTAGAGGTTAAACGCCGTGTGGTATCCAGCTGAATAGAATAGTACCACCCTTATTTCTTACCGAGGTGTCGTAAAAAGCGACTAAGGTAAGTAGACCTGCCGTGTGGTATCCGGCTGAGTAGAATAGACCACCCTCTTTCTTACCGAGGTGTCGTAAATGGCGACTAAGGTAAGTTGACCCACCGTGTGGTATCCGGTTTACCACCCTCTTTCTTACCGAGGTGTCGTAAAATATGACAGAGGTAAGTCGACGTCAGGCAGGCGGCCTGTCGTAGAAACGCAGCCAAATCATGTTACAGCATATTTATAAAATGTTGTGCCGACCCCACTTAGAGTGGGATAAGGGCAGGATGACTTGTATTAGAGGTTAAATAAAATGCATTGTTTGGCAATATTCGTTGCCTTTGGCAACGAATATAATTTGGCATTATTCCATTAATGAACATAATAATTTGGACATAATAATATTTCCACGAACATAGTAATATTTCCACGAACATAATAATATTTCCACGAATATAATAATTTGGCATTATTCCATTTTAAAACAATGGCAAGTCAATAGCAGTTTCAGTAGAACAAAGTCACGAAATAAAAGTTGACTGAAGGGATGTAATTAAAGCTCCTGCCAATCAAAGGTGCAAAGCTTTTGCACAATTAACTCCAACTCACCTGTCGGTCTCAACTTTTGAAACCCGAAGTGTCGTTCGGAGTTTTAACAAGGCTCACTTGGTATTGTTAGTGAAATTGGCGATGAGTGGTCTTTTAAATTGGATGATTTTAATGGTTATATTTTTTCAATTGAAAGATGTTGCAGTAGTTTTGTAAGCCGATAATATAAGATTCTCTTGATGAAAAAATCTTTAATATTTAAATGAGTTAATCTTCCGCCGTGTGGTATCCGGCTGAATAGAAAAGTACCACCCTCTTTTCTTACCGAGGTGTCGTAAAAGGCGACTAAGGTAAGTCGACCCGCCGTGTGGAATCCGGCTGAGTAGAATTGACCAACCTCATTTCTTACCGAGGTGTCGTAAAAGGCGACTAAGGTAAGTTGACACACCGTGTGGCATCCGGTTTAATAAAATAGACCACCCTCTCTCTTACCGAGGTGTCGTAAAATACGACTTAGGTAAGTTGACGTCAGGCAGGCGGCCGGTCGTAAAAACGCAGCCAAATCATGTTACAGCATGTTTATAACATGTTGTGCCAATCCCACTTAGGGTGGGATAAGGGCAGGAGGATGATGATTTAAATGAGTTAATCTTGTGTGTACATACATATATATTTTCGGAGTCACAGAAATGGCTCCAACGATTTTCCTGAAATTCAGCATGCCCCTACATGCT
Source organism: Morpho achilles (assembly GCA_947086495.1). NCBI lineage: Eukaryota > Metazoa > Arthropoda > Insecta > Lepidoptera > Nymphalidae > Morpho > Morpho achilles. The sequence continues at coordinate 13,272,267 of CAMTZB010000001.1, read as the reverse complement.
GGTGGCTTTTGGTGGAGAGAAATCGATTTTATATAAAAAAAAATCGTTTTATTCCTGTTTTTGGGCATTAAAAAATATTAAAATTTACATTGAATATAAAACACTATTTTTGTCGAAAAATGTCAAGTCAGCGTAGCTTATTCGTGGAACGGATGGTCTTAAGAAATAAAAATACCTGGGATCGAGCCCCTCCTGCCCAATTATTTTATTCTTTATCTTGTAATAAATTGCTGAGCAACCACGTACTTGATCTTTAAATTGAATGTGCAAACTGATATTGTTCTTATTTATGCAATTTCCAGGTTACTCGTAAATTGTTTGTATACAAGTAAATGGGGAACGTAAATGAGTTCATTTTAAAATGAGGAAATTAGACGATTTCCCTGTCATGAAACGTCGAGAGGGTAACATCGTTAAATGTAATTGTATAAAGTTTAGCATTGTCCTCACAATTGTTGAATTATATTTTGCCCTTTTAGCCCTTTATAAGTGTATAATCTTATGAAATTATACTATAACGCTGGTCAGATTCATATTGCGTTACTTTGCCGAATTTTTAAGTCTACTTTTATATCATATATTCGTAGAGCAAACAATTACATACTTACTTTTGATTCAGTCATCATCATCTCATCATCTTCCTGCCCTTATCCCACTCTAAGTGGGGTCGGCACAACATATTATAAACATGCTGTCACATGATTTGGCTGCGTTTTTACGACCGGCCGCCTGCCTGACGCCAACTTACCGCTGTCATATTTTACGACACCTCGGTAAGAAAGAGGGTGGTCTATTCTACTTAACCGGATACCACACGGTGAGTCAACCTACCTTAGTCGCCTTTTACGACACCTCGGTAAGAAATGAGGGTGGTCTATTCTATTCAGCCGGATACCACACGGCGGGTCGACTTACCTTAGTCGCCTTTTACGACACCTCGGTAAGAAAAGAGGGTGGTACTATTCTATTCAGCCGGATACCACACGGCGTTTACTTTTGATTCAGTGTCTATCTTTTTAACAAAAAGTAATTGGGCGACGAAAATGTAAATAAGTTAATACCGTCGGGTGACATGTGGGAATCCATCCCAGGTTTGGAACCTTTTTTGTCCGCGCGTTAGCATTAAGCTATCAAAGCTTTGCATTTGAAAACTCAAGTATCATTGATTTCTATTCAATATTTTAGCATTTTTTCAGTGCCCAAAAATTACGATAAAACGATTTTTTTTTAAATAAAACCTAGCTATTATAATATAGCTAGCAATTTTTCCTCCCCGAAACCTCCTACATGCTGAATTTCAAGAAAATCGTTAGAGCCGTTTCCGAGATCCAGAATATAATATTTCATTGTACTCAACCATACGGTGGTTCGATTTTGCTTAGTCACCTTTTATGACATCTCGATAAGAAATAAGGGTGGTTTATTCTACTCAGCGGGATACCACACGGCATACTGCAGTATGTGGGTATCATTTTTGTTAAATAAGATGAGCATACAGAGAGAACTTTGCGTTTATATATTATATTAGTCTAGTTATTAATCTTTTATATTTAAATGAGTTAATCTAGTATTGTAATACGATGACCCGAGGCACGTACTGTCGGGGGCGGGAATGCGTGCTATACACGGATACGGAAAGCATCGCGGACAGACGACGGGTTCCTCACGGCATTCCAGGTGTGGATGTGCCGGACGGCGGATGCACCGTCTCAGACGCGCTAAGGCGTAGTGTTCCAGTAGGATGCACATTAGAGCCCTAGGATCTGATAGCGATGTCGATCTCATAACATAATGTATGGGGACTTCTTATATTACTACGATACACTTCGATAGCGCGGAGCAAACGATCAGTGGCGCCATCTAGTTTTGAGTGTGGAATCACGTGCTCCTAGTACGTTGTGTTACAGTATTTATATATATTTTTTCTCTGAATTTCGGAAACGGCTCCAACTATTTTTTTGAAATTCATCATGTAGGGATTTTGGGGGAGAAAAATCGTTCGAGCTATCGAACTAGATTTAATTTAAAAATCTCGTTTTATCCCGGTCTTTGTACACGAAAAATCTGGTAATTAGGAATCGAAAAGAAAAATGATATTTTTGGCTGTCAAACGTAATGTTGTGATAGCCTAATGGTAACGGAAGTACCAAAAAAGTTCGAGATTCCGGATTCGAGTCCCAAATGTCGCTTTCTTTCTTTTTTTATTTTACTAACTTTTTCTATTATTATATCTTTAAAAAAAATTACCGCGCAAGGCTTGGTCACCCAGGTACTGGATGTTACATGTGCACTAAATTGCTTATACGGTGTTGCTACTACTGTTTACCTCCTATGAATATTCCATGTGCCCACCGACATAGTGCGTTTGTTTACCTGAATATTGGGCTAGAACTAAACGCCATTGCCGAACTCGCATTATGTTTTTCGTATTCGCCTAAACATGAAATATTTTATACTGTTCTGCCTCTTTTATAAAATATTTATATCTTTAATATTTCAATGAGTTAATCTTGAATATATTTTCCGAATTTCGGGAGCGGCTCCAACGATTTTCTTGAAATTCAGCTTTTGGGGTTTAGGGGGAAAAAAGCTAGATTTCATTAAAATAATGTTGTTTTATGCCTGTTTTTGTTTCTATAATAGAAAATTTCTTAGTGTAACTTTATTGAAGTAAGCCGTTTTTTTAACAATCATATATCTCAATACATATGAATAAATTGTAATTTATATAATTTATGCAGAAACTTTTGAACTATTTATAACAAATCATCTGAAAAAACACTAGAAGTCTCTTTGACTACAAAGAAACTCTAGTCTTATTATTCTAGATATTATTTAAATAAAGATTTATTATATTAATAAATACTAGATACAAATAAAAATAATGTTCTTAAGGGCCATTTAATGTTTCCTTCCACTTAATTTCATCATTTTTTATACCATACATACCATACCATACATTTTTATTCCTTCTGTCTAAAGGCGAGAATTGAAATTGACATTGTTTAAATAGAACCAATTTTTGTAACCAGCAGAAGAGTTGACGATTAAAACATCATAGTCAAAAATTAGTTTAATAATTCGATTATTAGTTTAATTGAAGTTGTCAGAAGGTCTAATGAGGTTACAGCAATAGAAGTACATTTAAATCATTATACTAGAGTTGGTAAAACGCGCAATGGGCTTGATAGTACACATGAATTTCCGATTCGCTAGCCACCGGGCACTGTTTGCCTACATTAGTTTCTAACCAAGAGTAAATAATTGATTGGCGTTGAAACAAATTTGACCGTAAATACACTGGCCTTGATTTATAGGAATAGCTTGGTTAAGGGTTTTTTTTATATGTCAGGAAAACCTATTATATGTCGTCACCGCCCGATGGGGACGAGCGGCTGATATGTCGGATTCTCACCGACTAAAAACCTGACAGTGCTCCACCGCGCTGCTGCTGGCGGGGACAGGGTACCGTTTTACACATTTACCCCATCCCCGCCAGCAGCAACTCTGAACCCCAGAGTGCGCCACCTCTGTGTCGGGGCCTCTCTAAAAGTGGCCCCTCCCTACGCTGGACGATGTATCGGAAGCACCAGATGCATTGACCGCCTCGGGGACCTAACTCCAGCGAGCGTCCAATTTGGTTAAGGGTCATTTTATTACACCCACTTAACCTGATTAATATTGGTGCCTGTTAACGCACACTATATACAATAACACGATATAATAGGAATACCACAATTCCCGTTCTGAGATGCTCTTCTCTTGAATGACGAACAAAGACTGAATGTAACTGAAACGTTTTATCAATAAAAAGACTCTACCGGAAACAATAACGGCACAATGTTGCCACCATTTCAGTCAAAAAGGGCGCGATACTTTTGTTTCATGACTGTGTTGCTATAAAATACAAAGCGGAAGTCAATGGCGACAACATGCCTAAAAACCGAAAGAAAATTAATGAATATTGTTAAAATTATATAATGAATTATCGCTTATATGTAGAAAATCTTTATATCTATAGAAAGCATCATACCTTACATGCAGGATGTATTACAGGATAAATCATCACCATAACGCTACACAAGGACTACGCACAATCTCATAGGTTGTTTTGTCCCGTAAGCAAAGCATCGTCAGGTTAGACTATATATGAAGACTCTTGGAGAAAATTAATGCTATATTCTTTTAGTAATTTTTAATTGTTGTAATGGGAAAATAAATTTGATTGCGAAATTTTATTATAGAATCTTATACTCAAACCCACAAACGACTTACGTAACTTTTGCAAGGCACAAAGCAGGAGCCGCAAGCTTGTTTCAGTTTCTACTCTGTCTAATATATACATCACAATTTTTTTTTATTATTAATATTCTTATGCATTAAAATTAAATTTCTATTAATATAGTGTACCAATGTAAGAATACCTATTTCCTTAAACTTCTCTTGCAGGTAATCACGTGGATATAAATTGTAAATGTACGGCTCGTTTTGCGATACAAAATTTTTTTCAATGCGCATTTACCCTATAACAATATTCCATACGACATAATGCTATGCAAGTAAGCAAATCATAAGTAAGTATCGGTTCCTTCTTCAGCTAAAATCAGCTAATATCAACAAAATTTTGCAACAAAGTATAAGTTATTATCCTGATACTATCACAATGTCTCAATATCCGCCCACAGAACAGTCTTTTGTCTCGTACTTTCTTATGACACTATCTTTCCCATTAAAATGTCACCATAATTTGGTATTATGGCTCATAATCTTGTGGAGCTGGACCGCTATATTTCGCTGCTTATCCTCCGGCGGCAGGTGGTCTTAATGTAATAATTTTATGATATCCCTGTTGAGTTTTCACTAGTTTGTAGTCTTGCCATTATGCAAGATTATAAGTAGTAGAGATTGATGTATGTTAAACTATAAGAGAGGCTGGTACAAAAAGCCTACTATACTGTTGAGGATTATTTGGACGATAAGAATGCGTAAATATACCTACTGTCCGAACATGTACGGGATAGTAATGACTTAATGTAACTAGTTATAAGTATTATGTTGAAAAGAGCAACCGCCGAGTTTCTTGTTGGCTCTTCTCGGTAGAAACAGCTTTCCGAACCAGCATTAGAATTGACTATTAAAAGTACTTGTTTACAAGTATTTTGAATTTGAATTTGTGAAGACGAACGTTGTGATGTAATGACTCGTACTAGCAGGTTACGGATTCAAAACCCGGTGAGGAATGAATCAATTTTTCCATTAAACTCATCACATCTCTTTTTGGTAAAGCTATGCATCATGAGGAAAATTTTACATCTCTCGGCGATTTAATTCGGCTAAAATTCGTGGCCCAAACTTTTTAATGATAAAGGAAATATTATTTCATTATTGCTACATTCAAACGATACAATATGTCTAGTATTAAATACGTTTCAGTCCAACATAATACGAATCAAAATCGATATAATGCGGACAGGTGTGCGCCTGGGACGTGTATTCTAACGTGAAATCTTATCCAGGATTGACGAGGCTTACGTCTTTGACCAATCGCGAAGTATTCCACGTCCTGGTGTTCGGTCCAAGTCAAATACTGACTCACAAGAGTATAATCACATCATTATTTTCCTTTTTTATATAGGAAAAAACCCCTTATGGGTACCACCGCCCGACGGGTACAGGCGGTGGTTATGTCGGACTCGCACCGACTAAAACGACCTGTGTACTCCACCAAGCTGCTGATGGCAAGGACAGGGTATCGTTGTACACATTGCCCTCATCCCCGCCGACAGCCGCTCTGATCCCAGAGACACCTCCTACGAGTAGGGACTTCTCAAAAGAGAAGTGCCCCTCCGCTAACCGATGCAACGGCAGCACCAGATGCACCGACCGCCTCAGGGACCTGTAAGCCAGGCTTCCGATATACTCCGTTCGGAACACCCGAAGGTCCCCAGTTAGGGCGGCAGACGATGGTCTTGGGTAATTCACTAACACCTGGACTCCCCAGCAGCAGATTGGATCCAGAACAAGAGTTCGCGGAACCACTCCTCCACCTCACTCCGCCCCACATCATTATTCCCCTGCCTTATCCCACTCTAAGTGAGATCGGCACAACATGTTTTAAGCCAATTGTTACATGTTTTGACTAGTTATTTTACGACCGGCCGCCTGCCTAACGTCGCCTTAGTCGCCTTTTACGATACCTCGTTAAGCAATGAGGATGGTCCATTCTAATCAACCGGGTACAAAACGGCGGTTCAACTTACCTTAGTCGCCTTTTATGACACCTAGATAAGAAATGAGGATAGTCTATCCTAATCAACAGGATACAACAAGGTGGGTAACCTTAATCGCCTTTTACAATACCTTGGTAATAAATGTTGGTGGTCTATTCTACTCAGTCAAATACCACACGGAGGGTCAACTTACCTTAATCGCCTTTTGCGACACCTCGGTAAGAATGAGGATGGTAAGGTAAGAATTAAATCACATATTATAAAACAAAGTCCCCAAAATCTGGTTGTCTGTATGTAATCGATTTTCTTACAATCTACTTTATACCGTTACCTTTTATCACATACTTTATTTTTTTTTTTTTATTTATTTATTTATGTACCAAAAAAGAAAATATACAAAAATGCAGTTAGATGGAAAACAAGTACAAAGGATAACTTATCTCTATAAGAGATCTCTGCCAGCGACCCTTGGTGGTTGGATAACTAAAAGAAACGTAGTATAGGTACATTAAAAAATTAAAATACAACAAAACACTATAAACAAAATAATAAACTATATATTGATTAACTTACATTCTAATATAAAATACATATATATTAATACTAATACTACTATGAAGTGAAATAAACTTACATAGATATAGGTTATGACAGCGTGGAAAGATAGTATTGCTTTAGCCTAAATTTGAAAGTGTGCAAGGAAGGAGAGTCTTTAAAAATGCTATCTGGTAGTGAGTTCCAAAGACGGGATGCAAGGACTGTAAAAGACTTAGAGAAAAACATGGTTTTATAAGAGGGTACTAACAATAACTTAGTTGCTACGCAAGAACGTGCAGGTCTATTACGAGGGGGAGCCATATGAAAACGCTCACGAAGATAAGGAGGTGAAGAAGTATTAAGAATCTTAAAGAGAGTGGTGAGAATGTGAATATTCCGGCGAAGGCGGATAGGGAGCCATTTCAATTTTTGACGAAATTGAGATATATGATCAAATTTGTGTAGTCCGTATATGAAGCGGATGCACAAATTTTGAAGTCGTTCGAGTTTGTTTAATAGCTCCTCAGTAGCATTTACGTAGCATACGTCAGCATAGTCGAGGAGGGGAAGCAGAAGGGAATGTGATAACAAGATTTTGGTTTTAAAAGGAAGGAAATTCTGCAATCGTCTCAATGAGTGAAGCGAGAAATGCATACGTTTGCTAACTTCATTAATATGAGCTGACCAAGATAGATTACAATCAAATATTAACCCAAGGTTTTTGGCTTGATTGGTCAGACATATTTGTGTACCGTCATATTTAATCCTCGGTAGATTGTTGAAGTCAACTAGACTACGCAACCTCCTACTCCCTATTATTAAGGCCTGGGATTTAGATGGATTAACAATGAGACCGTGGGTATCAGCCCAGTCCTTTATTCGCGTTAGATCCATGTTGATTTCATGCACTGCAGAGACAAGGTCAGTAACAGTGGCATGCCTATAAAGCTGCAAATCATCTGCAAATAGATGGTAGTGAGAGGTAATTACATTAGAGATTTCGTTTATAAAAACTGAGAATAAGAAAGGAGATAATACGCCGCCTTGAGGTACGCCAGCACAAAGTTCAGCCCACTCAGACGAAACTTCATTAGAACAGACTCTTTGCCGGCGGCCCTGAAGATATGACCTAAACCATTCAACTGCAGGTGGAGAAATATTAAGAGAGCTGAGTACACCGAGCAGTACGTCAAAATCGACAGAATTGAAGGCATTGCTAAAGTCAAGGAGAATAAGCACGGTGAGTTTTTTGTTATCCATAGCAAGCCTAATATCATCTGTGACTTTAAGTAATGCGGTAGATGTACTGTGCAGGGGACGAAAGCCAGATTGGAAAGGATTAAAGAGGTTGTGCTCTACAAGGAAACGAGATATTTGCTTCAATACTAGATTCTCAAAAACTTTCGAAAGAATAGGGAGAATAGAGATTGGTCGATACTGAGATACAGAAGAGGGATATTGGGTCTTAGGTAAAGGTAAGATATTAGCCATTTTCCAAGCAGAAGGGAAATTTTTAGAAGAAAGGGAAAAGTTAAAAATATCCGTGATGATAGGCGAGATAACATCAATCGTAAGAAGCAGCATATCACAGCTAATATCGTCACTACCCACAGCTTTAGAAGTAATGGCCATAATTCCCTTCTTAACATCCTCCACTGCAATATTATGGAAAAAGAAAGACGGACAATTCGGGAGGACAGCTGAAGCTAATTTTAGTAAAGTTAAATCTTTTACGGAAACAGGTATTTTAATAGGAGGAGTAGAAAAGTGTTGATTGAGAGTATCAAGATCAATGGAGAGATTGGAGTCTACGGATGGTTTCCCCAAACCAAGAGACTTTAACAGTCTCCAGGTCTGAGAAGAAGAAAATTTATCAATGCAAGAGAAGATATGACGGCGCTTAGCATCTCTACACATCCTGTTGCAGAGATTTCGCAACCTTTTATAGACAGCCACATTATCATCACTGGGATTCTTTTTACAACGACCCTTGGCTTTATTACGTTGAAGCATAAGCTTCCTAAGTGTGGGTGATAGCCAAGGAGCAGGAAGACGTTTAACTCTTATACGTCTAATGGGAGCATGTGAATCAAAAAGTCTAAGTAAGATAGAGTTGAACATCCTAACCTTGTCGTCTGCAGTGGATGCGCGGAATAAAGGAGACCAGTCCACGCGAAGTAAGTCATCATTAAAAGAAACCATATTAATTTTCTTGAGATTGCGATGCAAAATTTCCTTACTCTTTCGTTTAGGAATAGAATAGTTGTAACTAGCGAAAAGAAGGTCATGGTAAGAAAAAGGGGCTGTCAATTGACCATGAACAAGGACGTTATCAGGATTAGAAACAATTATAAGATCAAGGAGAGTGGGCTCGGAATGAGGAGAAAAGTGAGTGGCAGAAAGTGGAAGAATGTTCATGTTGAAAGCAGAAACTACATCCTTTAATTTAGATGATCTAGTGTCGTTTTTTAATAAGCAAGTATTAAAATCTCCCATGATGATGGTGTGTTCATAAGAAGGAATTAGTCTGTCTAGAAGAGATTCAAAATCGGAAAAGTAATTTAATTTAGATGAGGGACTATAAACAACACCTAGAAGAAGTTTGGCGTAGTTAGTGGAAATTTCAAGAAACAAATATTCAAAAGTATCTGAGTAAGCATTTGGAGATTGACATATTAAGTTATACCGTAAATCATCCCTAAGGTATATACAGACCCCACCCCCACGCTTACATGGTCGATCATTACGAATTAATGTAAAGCCAGGAATTTGGTAAAGATTAGAAGGAAGTGAGGGTTTTAACCACGACTCAGAAACAAGGATACCGTCGATATGCACGTCGCTAAAAGAATTAAGAAGATCATGATAGTGAGCCGGAATACTCTGTGCATTTATGTGCACAATATTCAAACATTGTGAATCATTGATTAAAAGCGAGTTAAGTTTAGTATCAAGCGAAAGAGATGAGATGCTGTTAGGAGAAGGACTACTCACAACACTGTGATAATCCTCTGATGAAGAGCAAGAGAAAAAATCGTCATAATTAAATCCATTAAAAGATAATTCTGTCATAAAAAAAAATATAATATATAAAAAAAATAATATAAAAATATAAATAAAAAGGAATAGAATAATAATAACAATAAAATAAAACGCAATACTACAAAAGTAACTTAAAAAATTATAACAACCAGATACAATATCCTACAATCACTGGCGAGATCAGTATGTTTACAAAATACCCAGACAACAAACAGTATTGAGATTTATATTAAGTTTTATAAAAACAAATATTTAAAATTATGATCGGTTAATACGAATAATTATATAATGTAAAAAGATTAATTCTTTTAAACTCTGGGTTTCTGGACGAGAATGTCAAGTGACAAGTAAGATATAACTATACTGCGTCCATCATATTATCAGTCTTTTGACAGCTCACGCTCATTAAGTTTTGTATTGCTTACGTACAAATATCATCCAAATAATATTTGTACTTTATGGATGGGTACCACCCACTTAGTGATGTCACACATAATGGTTACTACGATTATGCCACAGATTAAAAATAATCGGTAGAAATCGATGTTACGAGTATTAAAAGACATTTAATAACATTATATAAAGTTTTACTTTCTTCTTAGTTAATACATGAATACAAATAAAACAATCAGGATATTTTAATTTATTTTATTAGCACGAGTCGTCGGAATGATAATCAACACTAGACTCCTCCGATGAGAAGTCTTCAGTAGCAGTTATTATTAGTTCTTGTGTAGATAATATATTATCAAACGCAATATCACGTTCCCAATCAGAGAATATTACTCTTTTAGTTCTTTCCACCACACTTGCCCAGTTCTCGGCCATTACGTGGGTGCAAGCATTTTTTAGCAATTGCAACATTTTATTCGCTGTGAATGGGGGGCTTGTATTGCATCTCGCAGCATGCCCTTTTACTTGTGCCCATATAAGTTCTATTGCGTTGTACTGGCAGTGGTATGGAGGAATCCGAAGAACAGTATGGCCATATTCTGCTGCCATTTCATTGATTACATAGCGTTTTGCTCTCTTTTTGGTTTTTAATATTTTTATTAATTCAACTTTTAACATTGAGTCGTCCACATTTTCTCCATTGTCCCGAAGCCAATTAATTATTTCATGCTTTTTATTAGCCTGTGTTGGCATTTTGTCAATTTGACGGGAGTGGTAGGGCGCATTATCAATAAAAATTATTGAAGGTTCTTCCAATGAAATGAGCATTTTTTTGAACCACTCTTCATACACATTTGCATTCATCTCTTCGTGGTAGTCATTTGATTTCTTCGATTTAAATGCCAACAGTGCGTCTTGTACAAATCCTTTTGCTGTACCTGCATGGCAAATGATTAGGCGCTCACCTTTTCCCATTGGTACTGAGGAAGTGGAATCAGCAGTATCATCAGTCCAGAAACGAGATAGTGTGTGGTTGGCGTTGAGCCATGTTTCATCCGTGAAAACAATATTTGCCCAATCTTGTATTTTCTTTGCCTCTCTTAAAAAATCACAACGTGCTATAGCTATATCTGTGCGTTCCATTAATAATTTTCTTTTATTTAACTTTTTATATGAAAAGCCAATTGTGTTCAAAACTTTGACCAAAGAAGATTTTTCACCATGAAATAGACCACTTCTCTTCAAAGAAACAATAAGTTTTCTCAAAGTTGGAATTTCTTTTCTCAAGTAGTAATCATATACATGACGACGAATAGCGTAAGCGTCAAAGTCATCAACAGCTGTCACCTTATGAGCCCGGCGCTTTCTTTTTGGTGTAGATTTGGTGTTTTGCTCCAAGCCGCTCCTGCCGTAGGCATCAGTAGTGATTTTAGTCACAGTTGATAGACTGATCCCCAACGCGGCTGCAACACGGTTTCGGACTTGCGTGATAGGTATAAGAGGTCCGCCATTTTGATTTTCTTGCTCAAAATACTCATGAAGTTTTAACACTAACTGTCTCGATTGTGCTTTCAACACACGTCCTTTCGGCATTTTCACGATCAATTAATATAAGTTTCACAAAAGTTTTTCCGAGGAATAAAGCTACTTAACTCAAGGTGTAACAGATGCGAGAGAACACTCAGCGAACGTAAATGCGTGTGACTATCACGGGCGTTTCGTTGAGAGTGACAGATCACGTCAAAATGGCGGCCGAGCGGTAGGTCTGTTGATGTTGCCAGTTGATGTATAATATATTTTTTATGATTATAATAAATACACACGGATTAACATTTATTTTCAAAAAACTAAGGCAATATTAAATCAAAATGTTGATTTCTATATCTGTTATTAGTTTACGTAGGTTATCATTAATCGAATTACTTAGGTACGTAATTCGATTAATGATAGTAGGTACTATAATCGGAATGGTATCGCATACGAGAATCTTTAGGACATCACTAAATATGTAAATCGTCAATCTGTCAAAAGATGGTAAATATAATGGACAGTGTATATTTGACATTACTTTAGCGAGCTGTCAATGCCACAAATGAGTAAACAATGTAAAAAATAAAAAAAAGTGAAATTAGCAGAAATGTTACTATAAATGTGATTAATACCGTCATTTACAGCTCATAAAAACTTGACTTGCGAAATGTATATATATAGTTACGGTTATATGTATGAAGTACAACACGGCCAAAATAAGAAACCGGTATTAACCGAACAAGCAACTGATACCAAAATAAAATTGATGGAACAAATAGAAATACTATGCTAAATCGCCTTATTTTTTGTTGACACGTCGAGATCTTGCTGGCTTATATTCTTGAGAGCTGACAACTTGAGGATATTTGCCAATTAATGAATTAACCTCAGAGAGTGATACAATTTTTGTACGGCTTTTATCCGGTAGAACAATGACTATTATGCCATCGGATGTCCAACAGTTTTTCATACCAAAATAGTTTCTTGCAGCAACAAAAGCCTCTTGTCTCGGTTTTGTAAGGAACTCAGATATTGTAATACCCGAGCCCTTTAGAGCGGTTTTAGCATTCCATACTGAAACCTTTGAGTAAAAATTAGTAAAACGTACCAAAATCGGACGAGGTTTATCCCTCTTTATTCCTAGTCGATGACAGGCTTCTAAACAAGTTTTATCAATTTTAGTAAGATCCAATTTATCACGCAGCACAGAACATACTTTAACTTCAATTTTTTCATTGTCATCTTCGGGCAAGCCATGAAAAAGTAGAACTTTTCTTCGGCAGTGCATTTCATGCTTGTCAAAGCCTCTGGAGAGTAGCTGTAGTTGTTTTTGCAGCATAGAAAGTGTCTTCCACATTAAATCCTTGAAGACGCTATAATCGGCTGCAAGTGAACTCATGTCACTGGAGCTAGTTGATGCTGATTTAGAAGAATGTTGAGATTGTTGCAATGCTTTATCAAAATCAGCCATTCGAGATTCAAACAAAAGAACAATGTCATCCATGTTTTTGGACAGCTGATTGTGGAGATCCATTGTGTTATAGATGAGCTTTGCAGTGATGTGAATTAAGTTTGCCAGGTATTGTAATTGTAATTGTAATTTTTTTAGATGTTGACTGTAGTCCTACCCACGTTGAAAAAAAAAAAAAAAAAAAAAAAAAAAAAAAAAAAAAAAAAAAAAAAAAAAAAAAAAAAAAAAAAAAAAAAAAACTTGAAATTATATTATAACTTTATTATATTAGAAATTTATTTATTTCAAGTTATAATAAATAAAATAACATTATAACTTGAAATAAATAAAAATAGGAACAAAAAAAGATTTTTTATAGAATTAGGCGTTACTTTTCGGAGGTCCATTATACAAAACTAATGAGAGTATTACAAAACAAATTAGTTTCGGATTATAGCAAAATAATATTCTCATTAGTTTAGAACAAAAAATATTGTTTCAAAATATCATATGTTTAATGGAAATAATGAACCGTGTGAAAATTTTGTAATACTAAACTGGAATATTTTCTCCCTACGGATCCAAAGTTCGAACCCAAAATATGCAATTAAAACCTTAAACAAAATATTCAAAAATTTACGACACCTTGGGAATTTGAATTCGCTTTATTTGGGAATACCATGACGCTCTTAAACATTAAACTTGGCGTCGATATCTCGTGGTACCCGGCTGAGTAAAATAGACTACCCTCAATTTTTACCGACATGTCGTTAAAGGCGACTAAGATAAGTTAAACCACCGCGTGGTATCTGGTTGAGTAGAATGGACCACTTTCTTACTGAGGTGTCGTCAAATATGACTGAGGTAAGTGGACGTCAGGCAGGATATCGGTCGTAAAATACGCAGCCAAATCATGTGACAACATGTTTATAACATGTGTCGACACCACTTAGAGTTGGATAGGGGCAGGAGGATGATGTTTGCTGCAGTTTAAAACACTGTTAAAAAGAGGCTGATACAGAAAGAAAAACTATACTCTTGAAGATTAATTAGAAGATAAGAATGTGTGGATATAGCTCTCTAACCTGTACAAGACAGTAACGACTTAATGTTAATAGTATTAAGAATTATATTTTTAAAAAGAGCAACCGCCGAATTTCTTGCTGTCTCTTCTCGATAGGAACATCTTTCCGAACCACCAGTAGAGTTAACGATTCAAAAGCACTTGTTTACAAGTTTATTTGTATAAAGTAAATGTAAAATAATGTAAAATATTTGAAGGTAAGGAAGGGAATTGTTAACTGAGAAGTTTTAACTTTTCGGTGTCGTTGTACTTGCCAATCATATTAAATCACTACACAATACTACTGTCATGCAAACATATAATTCAAATTTAACTAAAGACGACACTATTACACTTGCATTACTTAAAGGTTGCATATGGAAATAGACGCGAAGGATGTCTCAATGCAAAGGCTTACGTAGACTAGCGACGGCTTAAGTTTCGTCTTCCTACATTTGATATACGTGTATTACGATATTTCGACTGGTATAAGTAACAAGAGTTTTATTATATTCGTCAAAAATTATAGAAAATATGAAGTTGTAAATGCTTGATTACGAGGGTGATAGAAAAGTTATGCTCTAAGGGATCAGAAAGTAATATTACTAAGAGGAACGAAAGTTACTGACATAATAAACGAGTCATGAAGTTGAAAGAACCAATGGAAGCAATGGATGGAGGCTCAGGATTTTTGAATGACAATCACCAGCAGGAAATTCTTTCACTAACCATCCGTAAGTGGGCTGACGATCTCGTATTAATTAGGGTTTTACTAGGTGCGTACACACACAATCGATATACGATTGTGTGTAGTGGATGTTTATCAGCTTAAAAAAGGAATGTTAATCAAATATACTTTCAAAAATTAAACAGTGTGGTATCCGGCTGAACAGAAAACGCCATCCAAATTTCGTACCAAGGTGTCGTGAAAGGCGACTAAGGTTAGTTGGTGTCTGGCAAGCAGCTGGTCATAAAAAAGGTAGGCAAATCATATGACAACATGTTTATAACATGTTGTGCAGACCCCACTCATAGGGATAAGAGCAGGAGAGTTATAATGATGATTCTTTTAAAAATTATTTTCAAATCGAAAACTAAATATACTTCTTGAAAATTCGTCCTATTCTCTTCACCAAGAATCTCGGTACTGTATTAAAAATGTGAAAAATTCCAATTTCTTATTTAAAGGTGTTTACGTAACGTTCACAGGTCCAAAGAATCTTGTGCCGTGTTGCGGATACCATTTCATACTTAAGAGTCCAATAATGTACATCAATTACATAAATTATTAAGGGACGAAAATGGGGGAATTGGAGAATTGTTCGGTTTTTCGGTGTCTTTATTTAGTCTTTCATAATTTGGACTTAGCGATATACAGGCTCTGCGTCACGGTCTGTTAAACATGGACTAAGCGACAGTATCACTTTCCACTTTTTCTATTCTTCTCTTTCTTGGTCTTCTAGGATAAAAATAGATTTAGCTGTCATTATTCTCCTGCTCTTATCCCACCCTAAGTGGGTTCGGTACATGTTTAAAGTGTATAATGTTCGATATAAAAATGTTGTCACATGGTTTGACTAGGTATTTTACAACCGGCCGCTTGCCTGGCGTCCACTTACCTCAGTCACCTCTTACGACACCTCGATAAGAAAAGAATAATCCATACAGCGTACATTAAATATTTAAGGAGAATTTAAACACATATAACGCGCATATAAAAAATCAACAAAGCATACCAAGAAACGTTTTCGCCATCTGCGCTATGATTTATTCGCAGTGTTTCGTTGCGAAGCTTCAGACGATAAATCAGCGGGAAGTTGTAAGTCGTTGCGTCGTAAATAAAGAATTTCGTCTGGGCCCTACTCATGTCGTTTAGATTGTTCACACATGCGGCAAAAAGGTCTTAAAGTTATATTAACAATATTGTCCTAATTGAAAAATATATACGAACTAGCTCTGAGGCTTGGCATGGATATTAGTGTATTTAGTTGAAATTTAGAGCATAAAAGTACTTAGTTTGAGTAAACTATAAGAGATAGAAACATGCTGTCGCGGACTTTTTTTGTAATTTTATTGATTTGGTATACATTTTTCCTATATTAATACTAATAAGCCGTACACTTGCCTTGTATTTACTGCGATTGCTAAATCGGTGATACGCTATACACATTTTTTTTTAATTTATGAAGAACTGGTGAAGTAGAGTGTACTTAAAATTATGATATTTACTGCTTACGAATATCGTTCATATATGGTTATATTTACATTTGATTATATACCAAAAATTATGACAAATTTAGACAAACTGTACACACCAGCGACTCAATGGTCTTGAACTGTTTTTTTGCAATAATTTTGTTGTAAATAAAGAATGCTAAAGGTTCGAGTCGTTTACGTATCATTCGCGCATCAGAAAAAATGTCGGACAACAATTGTTTTATTAATATAAAAATTCCTGATCCAAATTAAAAATATTATGTATTCACGTAAATTTGCCATCAAGTGCTTTTGAATCAAAAACTCTATTTTTAATATCTGAAGTAATGCCTAATGGTGATTTGCCTCGCCGGCAAATAGCATGGACCTAAAATGTTTTTGTGTTCTAAGGTAATCTGTAATCAACGGCCTCGCACTAGCAAATGAAGCTTTTTAAACCCCCTACTAGATGGACATACAACCTAAAAAAAGTTCTAGATTATCACTGGATTCAGTCGACAAACATCACTAGGTCATCGCAGATTAGCTGTTTTTAGAATAGTTTTAAAATAGTTGCCATTCCAACAATATTAAAAAGAACTTCATTATCTTAAAAGACGAAATGAGAGAATTAAAATCCTAGGCAAAGACAATTTTGTAAATTACAAAATTTATAATCCTGTCCAAACAGATTTTAATCGCCGAGACTTGGAATCGACAAAACAAATTTAGCAGATTAAGGAAATTAAATTTTCCGCCTGCTCTGATTTACTTATTTGACAAATTAGTGTTTCCCCCCAAAAACAATCTGGTTTTATGTGAATTATAAGTAAAATTAACTTTATTATTTGTTCGATTCACTTGTAAAGTTTCCTTGATTGTTTATTAAATATCGACATGCAATAGCATAGAAAAGAAGAATAAAGAAGAAAATAGTTTTTTTTAATTGTATACAGTTTTTGTTTCCCCTAAAACTAAAAAAAATATATGTAGAGAGTGGATTTGAGATGTACAACTACCAAATGTAAATTGAATTAAACTGCAAAATTATTATTTTGGTATAACCCGCGTTTGTGATGAAAATATATATAATGCTAAGTGTGGGAAGCCGAACCACAGTTTATGAATGCTGGATTAATTACCCATGTATCGCGAAACCCATAATAACACACTACAAAAGCACTACACACATTTGCTACGACAATGTCAACGTTCGTTTCGCTCCATAACCGAAGAATCATCAGGAGATAAGCTCCACGACAAAATTGCAAATCACCCTCGAAAGAAGTATGTATACAAATAATTCAACCCCCACCATTGATATTGCCTCTAAACACGTGTAGCAAACTGGAATAACAAAAGTTTACTTGTTTGTTAATTAGGTGGCCATTGTTTTTTTATTATCGCTAGTTGCTCTAAAATATTGTCATGCACTAAAATAATATAAGATAAAGTACTAACAAAGATTGCTTTAACTGAAAACTCAATAATATGAGCATCTTCACACGAAGCTATAGTGCCTTGCGAAGTTATTAATGTATTGCTTGCACTAGAGAAAATTATATGGCCAAGTTTGTGTGTTGAACATAATAATTTATAAGTTTCAGACGTGCATTGCCTTTTAGGTATTTATTGTATATATTCAACTTGAAAACAGAAAGCAATCGCTCGCAAAATAGTCTTTCTTTGCATTATAAAGCCTGTTATTAAACAGGTTTTGAATATATTTTTAATGTTACTTATTCAAACAACTTCAAAGCCAATTTTTGTTTTTTTTACTAATATTACAATGTCCGTTTGTTACTCATGACTGTACTAATATTGATGAATTTCATACAATTGCAGCTTAGAGATATGGTTGATTTAATATATATGGGTCATCTCGGTATAAAATAATAAAAGCAATTTTCCTAAGCAACAGTAGAGTTGACTATTCATAAGCACTAGGTAACAATTTTACTTGAATAAAGAATATTTTAGGTCTGAGTTAAAAAAACACTAAAAAATCCGTTTTTCTTCGGGACTGGAAACAAAAATATTTTACGTTACATAATTGAGAGTATTTAAAGTTGGCGCAAATGTAATAAAAAATAGGATTAATTATGTAACAAAATAAGAATAGCTAACATATCTATCTATCTTTTTTCGTTTTAACAACTCGGTTAATTGCCTCTTCAGGTGACAAGAGGGCTGGCTCCTTTTTTGTACAAAGAATCAGCTTAGCGATTCAACGCGGAAACACTGAAACAAACGCGGAAACAAAAACATACAAGACAGATGTAACTTGTATATTTTTGTTGGACATATGTATTTCTGGTATAAGAATGTAATGAAATATAAATGCCAAAATAATATGAAGTGTTTAGCTACTAATACAAAGTAGTTGGCAGTTGTACCATATTGCAAACCATAACCGTCCGATCCTTAACCCGTGCTATAAACAACTTTATAATAATTGCTGTTAGCCCTCTATGTTTTATTCATACTCCTGTAATCCAAACTAGCCTAATGAAAAGGGACTGACGCGTCATTTTGGTCCTATATTACACAGTAGCGTAACTTTTAAAGAAATTAAATATTTCTTTACAACTTCATGTTAGAATCTTAGTATCTTAATATACGCATCTTAGTATCTTAATATAGTATCTTAATTTAATGTTAGTATATGCCGTTCGGTATCCGGCTGAATGGAATAGTACCACCCTCATTACTTACCGTAAAAGTCGTAAAGGTCGTAAAAGTAATTTAATAATTTAAAGTTATGATAGAATTATTGTGATTTAATTCGCGTTTTGTTAAGAAAATCTATGTTATGTTAAGTATAGGAAGCACAATCCGTTCTCATACCTTATACATGCAGGATTATAACATAACATATTTAAGGTTCAATAATTTTAACGATTTTTAGAACAAACGTTTTAATTTATATTGGTAATTTTTATTTTAAATAAACAAAATAGATACTATTTGATAAATATTGTGAATTGAAGGTGACATTATAAAACGGTCAGTACGGGGAGGGGGGACATTACGCTTTGTAAAGTGCATGAAGACGAGAGTGAATTGTAAAGTGTTAATAAATATATGTATATATGGCTGGAAGTTATTAAGTTGTTTGTATTACCTTGTTAAGAACACCCTCAAGTGAGCAAATTATTTTTAGTTTGGATAATATATTCGACACGGTGTGACAGACGGTATTGATCAAAATTATTAAGGGTGTTGTGGGCGTAACATTTGATGTCTTGTTCAGAGATACCTCAAACTTGAGAATACAGTTAAGGCCGGTTTACAAATTCGTGCTTCCCTATTAATGTTGTTTGGAATAAATATCTTTGGGTTATTGAAAGGGACGGGCTAATTAATAATAACAGTATTGTGTTCTATAACTAAATTATCTTGTTAATTGTATTGTGTTAAGTTGTATCGTGTAACTTGTTAATTGTATTCTGTTAAGTTGTATTGTGTAACTTGTTAATTGTGTTGTGTTAAGTTGTATTGTGTAACTTATTAATTGTGTTGTGTTAAGTTCTATTGTGTAACTTGTTAATTGTATTGTGTTAAGTTGTATTGTGTGACTTGTTAAATGTATTGTGTTATGTTGTATTGCGTAAATTGTTAATTGTATTGTGTTAAGTTGTATTATCCGCGAGAGAACCAGAGTAACCGACGTAGCTAGCCGTATAAGTAAGCTGAAGTGGCAGTGGGCCGGTCACGTCTGTCGCAGGACTGATGGCCGTTGGAGCAAAAGAGTCCTGGAGTGGAGACCGCGTCTTGGCAAACGCAGCGTAGGGCGTCCACCGTCACGCTGGACCGACGACATCAGAAAGGTTGTCGGGGCCAGGTGGATGCGCATTGCGCAGAACCGGGATGTCTGGCGCAGACATGGGGAGGCCTATGTCCAGCAGTGGACTGCGATAGGCTGATGGATGGATGGATGGAAGTTGTATTGTGTGACTTGTTAAATGTATTGTGTTAAGTTGTATTGTATAACTTGTTAATTATATTGTGTTAAGTTGTAAGTTGTATTGTGTTCTAATAAGTGTAATGTATTGTGTACTGTTGAATGCCATTTTATTTATATATTTTTTTAATAAAGCGATTTATTGTAGAATTCCATAATAGTAATGATTCAATAATTTTGTTATCATTGATTGATTAACGAAAATCCATCATCATAATTCATCATTCTCTTGCCCATATCTCACTCTAAGTGGGGTCTTCACAACATGTATTAACCATGTTGTTACATGATTTGGATTTATTTTACAACCGCCTGCCTCACGTCAATTTACCTTAGTCGCCTTTTACGACCTCTCGGTAAAAAATGAGGGTGATTTATTCTACTCAGACATTGATACGTGTTAACATGAAGGTACAGGAAATTTATGTGTATGTGTGCATGGGATTGCATGCATGCGTACATGTATGTTGATACGTGCATGAACATGCACTTGTTAATGTTCATAGTTTGGTAGATAATTTCATACATTTCAACGTGCAATAGAGCTGTGATATCCCAGCGGTGAGACCAAGTGACTCTTTCGAGGTGTCCAAAGTTCAATCTCCGAGCGGGCACCTATGAGTTTTTTTTTTATAAAATACTATAATAATGTGTGTAATTGATAATTGTAATTTATCACATGCTTTTCAGTGAAGGAAAACATCACGAGGAAACCCGCATATCTCTTGAGAATTCTAGGGATATATGTAACCTACCAATCCGCATTGGAGCAGCGTAGTACGTCTTAGTTCCAATTCTTCTCTCCAAAAAACGGAGAGAAGAGGCCAATGCCCCACAGTGGGATAGTAACAGGCCGTTTCTTCACAATGTGTAATAGAAATTTCCGTTTGCGATGTTCTAAACGAGACATCATTTATCAAGGAGACAGCAAAGTAAATAGCTTATTTCGGTTGATAAATATTTCGATTTGAACAAACCTTACCCTAGCTATCCCTAAGGAACATGCTCCGTATCCCTAGAGAAAACAGGTAACGAAAATTCAAAGAATGTATAAAAAATAACCTTAAACTTATTTTACTTATATCTCTGGAACAGAGGAATAAATTAATTTCATATGATTTGGCTATTTTACGACCGGCCGCCTGCCTGACGTCAATTTACCTAGTCACCTCTTACACCTCGGTAACTAAGGATGAGGATGGCCTATTTTACTCAGCCGGATACAACACAGCAGGTCGAGTTAGCTTAGTCGCCTTTTACAATACCTCGGTATGAAAAGAGGGTGGTGTATTCCACTCAGTCAAATACCAAACGGCAGGTCGACTTACTTAGTCGCCTTTTACGTAACCTCGGTAAGGAATGAGGATGGCCTATTTTACTCAGCCGGATACCACACGGCAGGTCGACTTATCTTAGTCACCTTTTACAATACCTCGGTATGAAATGTGGATGGTCTATTCTACTCAGCCGGATACCACACGGCTAAAGTCAGTTATTTGGAGAAACCTATTAGTTTGAATTAGCACATCGTAGGGGGTGACGACGATTTAACCCCCCCAAAGAAACGTTATTAATGCAGACCTTTTAACATGATTAAAAAAGTTATCAGATTAGTGTAATAAATATTTAAGATTTATACGCCGTGTGGTAGCCGGCGAAATAGAATAGTACCACCCTCATTTCTTACCGAAGTGTCGTAAACGGCGACTAAGTGCGACGGCGAGGTAAGTTTACCTGCCGTGTGGTATCCTGTTAGGTACAATAGACCACCCTCTTTCTTACCGAGGTGTCGTAAAATACGACAAAGATAAGTTGATGTCAGGCAGGCGGCCGGTCGTAAAATACGTAGCCAAATCATGTGACAACATGTCTATGACATGTTGTGCCGACCCCACTTAGAGTGGGATAAGGGCAGGAGGATAAAAAAAAATATTTAAGATTTATGATATGACGTAAATAAGTAGTAGTAAAAGTATAATTATAAATAAGCCGTGTATCTGTAATCTACATTTGATTACAGATTTACATATCATATGCAAATGCAAATGTAATCATATATTTGCATCAACATGCAAATGTATGATTGTTGCCTGCTTCATACACTTAGCATTGCATGTATTCTCTTAACAAATGTGGATTACAGCAAAATAATTTTACTGTAACTTCTGCACAATAAAAATGCAAAAATTTACATATAATAGAAGCCTATTTTTGCTGTCATTTGTAAAGTTCTAGTAGCTCAAGCTTATCGAGCAAGTACACACTGGTACTGTTATTAATTATACTAGTAATCTCCCGCGGTAACAGCCGCGTACATACCGATCTCATGGCAGTGGAAAGTCTATTAAGTGGGACTATAGATTTATTTTTGTTAAATATATCATCAATAATTTCCGCAGCGTATGTGATGACATATTTTATGACTAATTTTTTACACTTTATTACCTTTTTATTACGGATCCCTATTTTTTAAATGTTATATAACCTATGTTGCTCAGTAAAGATGCAGCTTTACAATGCTGAAAGAATTTTTGAAATCGGTCCAGTAGTTTTTGTGAAAACATTACAAACGTACATATTTTACCCCTTTATAATATTAGTACAGATGTTATATATTATATTATGTATGTTAGCTTATAGATATATTTTAGAGCTCATGTACTCAAACTGGAGCACTCTCAGTAAAGCAGATTCCAGTTGAAAATCACAAAATCTTTGTATTTTACGAGTTTCTAAAAATAATCACGACTAAAAATAAGTTCAAAGATTTTTTGTTGTAGACACGTCAAACTTCCTGAATTATGTTATAAAGTGACATCATCATGCAGATTGCTTTGAAGATACCCTACAAGTATCTCAAAGCTCGTAGCCTAGAGCTTTTGAACGCCGAAAATGGAAAAACTTTTGATTGTCCGGATTTTTCCGTCACCAAGTGTACTATATAATTATAAGGCGTCTACACACGAACATCGTATATTATTTAGTAATATTTATTGATATCTCTCTCTCTATTAGAATCTCATTTCGGCGAATATTACCATATTATATGTGTGCTGTGCCGTATGGTATCCGGCTGATCAGAATAAACCTCCCTTAGTTTTTACCAAGGTGTCGTAAAAGGCCATTACTGTAAGTTAACGTTAGGCATGCGGCCTGTCGTAACAAACCTAGCCAAATCACATCACAACATGGTTAAAACATGTAATGATCCTGTCTTTCGGCTACGTGGGTCACGACTTCGATTCTCGCTTAGAGCCCACATTTTGTATAAAAAAATTGTTGTTCTTTGAATCTTTGTGTATATATGTATTTAAGCACGCATTTAAAATAGTAAATAATTGTTATTTATAAAATTCTCGGTTCACAATGTAAGTTATTATACTCCTAGGAGGATATATTTAGGAGGTTTGGTAATCACCTAATATCAATTTTTCATACCTCTAAGTGATAAAGGTTGTCAACCCGTAATTTTTTTTTACAAATATTTTTTTTACTGTACTTGAACACGACGTACACTAGAAATAACTTATATGACAATACAACGTATGCCCGGACAGCTAGTATGTGTATATATTTACCAGTTCACACACACAAAACACGTATTAAGTTACATTTTAGGGACGGGCATGCGTATATTTCAATTTGACCCTTGAATCTAGTTATAAGACAATTGTGTTTTACACGCTACAAAGATATTTAATAATTTGCTTTAGTCGTAACGTATGTGACTGCCCTTACCGCTTTTATTAAAATAAATTTTCTTCGGGTCTTCTATAGTTTCTATAAACACGAATTTATTTAACCTTATTGGAATAGAAATAAAAATTTATAATATAAAAAAATAAATTACTATAATAGCTGTGCTTGTAGCATTTCTGCGTGGAAATCGGTGTATTTAATTTTAAATATAAAAAATAGGTATTGTGAGTTGCCAATAAGAGGTAGAGACATACTGTGGCCAACTTTTTTTTTGTATTTTTGTAGATCTACAATTCTTTAGTACATTACTTGAGTGTATCTCTGTTTGTTTACGCAACGAACTCGCCTAAAGCACTCATCAGGCCTGTTTTTTTTATAACCGTGTGATCTCTTCAACACAATTTACGTAAAAACTTAATGCACTATTTAATTACCCTTTGGAAAAATTACGCTATCTTTTAATACAGTTTACAAAAATCGGCTTAGTAAATTTTGAGAAAATCGATCAGACAGACAGGTTTTGAGGACTTTGTTTAGAGTGGTTTATTCTGCTCAACTGGATACCACACAGCGGGCCGACTTACCTTAGTCGCATTTATAGCACCTCGGTAAGAAATAGGGTGGTCTATTCTATTCGGCTGGATACTACACAGCTGGTTGACTTACTTTAGTCGCTTTTTACGACACCTTGGTAAGAAATGAAGGTGGTATATTCTACTCAGCCGGATACCACACGAAATAAGTTCACAAACCACCACTACCAATCACAGTAATATTAAATTGTGGAATCATGCATGATAATCTAATAAAAGGGTCTAAGGTCCTCATCCATTTGCCAATTCGAGAACCCGACCGTGTCGAGCTATTCAAGGCACTGTTGGGAAAATGTTTTTGGTCTTTCCGGGTATAGCACGTTTACATTACGACCATACGGTTTCATGCATACTTGTTTGGTTCTAACATCACAACTGTCATGGAGTGGAGTGGAGTTCTGTCGTGGAGTTTATCTACTGACGATGCTTG
Source organism: Morpho achilles (assembly GCA_947086495.1). NCBI lineage: Eukaryota > Metazoa > Arthropoda > Insecta > Lepidoptera > Nymphalidae > Morpho > Morpho achilles. The sequence goes on along the minus strand of CAMTZB010000001.1, from coordinate 13,247,140 downwards.
GGTTACGGGGCGAAACAATTGTTGAGATTGTGTGCTTGTATATTGTTGTGTTATTGGTGGCGGGTAGTGTATGAGTTTTTATAAATTCTGCATGTACCAGAACGAATAGTACACTCTACATTTTGCATATATTTTCTTTTATCACGGATTATAACCAAATTATATTTTCATTGCTTTTGTAATATTTAGAAACTTTATTGCTTCCATTAAAATTAATATAGATATTTTGAACTCTCCTCTGCTGTCTCTTTCTCATTTCTTTACTTCCTCTTACTCTTATAGATGTGAGATAAACATAACAACTAATTTTTAAATACTTCGATTTAACCTAAATACACCAGAATCAGCAAATATTGATTTTCGTTTTATATGATAAAAAAAAGACCACGAACACAAAAATATAAATAAAAAACATAGCCGGTTAAGTTAACCTACCTTACCTTTTCTGCCATCAAACAGTCCTTACTTATCGTTATATGCTTGTATGTATGATATTAATAAACAAAATAAAATTCGATTTTGTCACGGAGCCTATCTGCTGATGATGCTTCGGTTACGATGCGAAACAATTGTAGAAATTGTCGTAGTGAAAGTGTGTATTGCTTGTGTAGTGTATTATTGGTGGCGGCTTTTTATGATATATGTGCTAACTAATAGTGTACAAGGTATGTAAACGGTTACTGTTTTCTACACTTAACATTACACAGATTTTGTTAACAAGCTCGCATTATAGCTAAATAATTATATCATATCTGTATTATAATTACACTATAATTTACAAATACTAAATTATAACTCTATCTAAAACTGACTATCTATCTGTCTATTGAAATAATAGAAGATTATGAAATAAAAAATCCCGCACGAAATAATGTCGTGTAAACGTAGTTTTCGCGTTATTCGACAGTCTTGGACTGTCAAGATTTCTGTGTGGTACGATTTTAGCCGGTATTTCAGTTTGGTCTATTATATTGTTACTTTCAGGGGTTTGTCTTAAAAATACACCCGTATACCCTGCACGTTTGACACTAGCTGAATGTATTGTTTTCTAGTAAAGTCTTGAACGAGATATTTATAGTGCATTTCGATTATCTTATAGAAATTTTATAAATAGACCAAATTTGCAATATTTTTTTTGGACTTACACATAGTTGTCCGTCCGCAAAGTAACTTAATACTTGTGTTAAATTACTTACTTCGGGTTAATATATACATATTTAATTTGAAATACGTACTTAAATACACCCAGGCTCTAAGAACCAACAAATTGTTTATGGAAAATGTAGACTCTCAGCAGGAATCAAACCCGCGATTTTCGGAGCTGAAGGGTCTGCCACCCACTGCGCCAACGGGCCAGTCTTAAATTTTAAATTGATAGTTCGTCTTTTTTATATGCACCTCAGAAGCATTACCTTTCCAGGAGAGCAAAAAAATATTTTTTAAACTTTCTATTACTTTTTTGATTAAGGAATTACATGACAAATACAAGGAATTACATAACTGTTCAAAAATCATCTAAAAATAATAACCATACAGGTATTTTAAATTTTTGGTACGAATATTTTGACTCAAAATTACCAAATCTCTGAAGTAAACAATAACTCGAGTGACTTTATTGAGAACGTGAACTGTACCACGAACAGATAGGTTCCATATTGTAATGAAGTACTTTACTTCTCACTAACTGAGGTATGTTTTCATGGTTTCAAGGTAATGAATTTGATAAGAGTAATGAAAAGAAATTGCTTTCGAAAACATTATTGGTCAAATACCCTGATTAATCAAGGATAAAAAATTTGGTTGACAATAAACAAAAACACAAACAAAATCTCTGATACTCTGATTTTATACACTAACGAGGTAGTCGCTGAGTTCGCGTTCCTCTTTTCGCGGCCTCCAAACGTGCGGAAGTTGATGATGTCGCAGCCTAATGAAACGAATTCCTAATGAAAGTAGAGTAAAGCTGATGCAGCATTGCATCAGCCGAGGAAATTTTACTGGTTAAATGAAGATCATTTCATCATTATTAGATTTAGCTTCGCCAGAGAAGATAGTTTAAGTAGGTTTAGTTTAGTTGTAATTTTAATTTTAAATAAATTCTTTCTGAAAATTCTTTTTCTTCAAACCTCTCGCTGCTGCAAACGTAATAAGACAATGTCTTTACATACAACATTCATAGCTTTCTTATCATTAGACAATATAAACTTGAAAGAAGGACATTTAGTTGCGCCTCCGGTTGCTGCTAAATTCGAAGTGCTTATAGGTCTAGGCGCGGCCTCCTCGCGGAATTTTAAATCTGAAATATCTCCGAAAATGTTCTCTTAAATTACATGCTGTAAACGGCAATATTGATCTATATTAAATCAACTATTTATTTAAGGTACTCAATTGGATAAGAATTAATGCTGTATTGTATAAAATTGCTTTGAACATAACGCATCATTTTTCGTAAAAAGTAAATGAAAAAAACTGCTATTGTGGGTTATCCATAAGAGATAGATATGTACCATCGCGGACTTTTCTGTAGACCTTTTTAAGGTGTACAAATACTTAGTACATCATTTTGATAAATCTCGTAGGGTTTAGCCTGCGTTTGCAATGTAAGCGGAAAAAAATGTAATTATTTACAGAAACCTCAAAAATTACAGTATTTCTCTACTTCATATTGAATGTTGTTATACGTACAAACCTTCCTCTGGAATCAGTCTATCTATTAAAAAAAACCGCATCAACATCGGTTGCGTAGTTTTAAAGTTTTATGCGTACATACGGAAATATGGACTTTGTTTTATAATATGTAGTGATTAACTAGTTACTCTATGGGATGCGAGTATAAAATTAGCAGTCTATTTCGTAACATAAGCTGGGCATAGGCCTCCTCTCTCCGTTTTTGGAGCTAAGACCTACTACGCTGATCCAATGTGGATTGGTAGGTTACACATATCCCTAGAATTCTCTACAGATAGATACAGATGCAGGTTACCTTCAATGGAAAACATCGTAAAAAAACTTTACCGTAAAGCGTGTGATAAATTGTTATTATCAATTAGAAAAATAAGTTTTAAGAGAAAAACTCATTGGTGCCTACCCGACGTTTGAACCTTTGATTCCTCGTAACAGCCGCATGGCTTCACCGATGGGCTATCAAAGCTATTGATGCTATAAGTAAGTAACGGCCTGTTACTATCCCACTGCTGGGCATATGCCTCCTCTCTCCATTTTTGGAGAGAAGGGTTGGAGCTAAGACCTACCACGCTGCTCCAATGCGGATTGGTAGGTTACACATATCCCTAGAATTTTCTATAGATATGCAGGTTTCCTCACGATGTTTTCCTTCACCGAAAAGCGTGTGATAAATTGCAATTATCAATTAGACACATAAGTTTTAATAAAAAAACTCATTGGTGTCTGCCCGGGTTTGAACCCATGATCGTCTCTAGAGATTCACACGGTCGCACCGCTAGGCCATCACAGCAGTGATGATTGATGCTATATAGTCGTTTAAAATTCCTTCTAAATTTGTAACTTGTTGTATAACAAAATATCACTGATTTTACAATTCTTATAATATATCAGTCTAGGCTAACAATAAAGATGTTCCACATTCGGTACAGAATCTAACGTCCAATAAAACAACCAAATTGCCTCCTATATTGGCATGTGGTGATAAAAGACACGTGTTGCGGTAATTCTTAGACCATTTGGCGGGATTTGGCGACGATTTGTGCGAATATTTTACGTTTAACGTACACATTGGCCGGATTTGTATTGAAATATTTACATTTGTTAGAATTATAGTTTCGGAATTATCGGATTATTATGTCTTTATCCAACGGTAAGTGTAGCAAATTTTTTCGCACCCTACTATGCTATAAATTTTTTTGGGCAGTTTTTTTAAGTAGTATATGTAGTTTTTTTAATAGTTATGTATTATAAATTGCTGTTTAATAATAATAGTAATAACTTTATTCACGAAACTCTTTTAACTAAATTAGTACCTGGTTGCTCGGTATTTTTTTCAAAATAAAAAAAAGAAACTGAAAAAACTTTAAAAAAATAACAGGGTAGGCGAGGTTCGATCCTGAGTATTTTCATTTCTCGCGACTACCTGTTCTCCGAATAAACTACGTAATTAATTACTAATAAGTACTATTAAGTACTACTAAATAATTACAAAAATAGTGTTTCAATGTAAATTTTAGTATTTTTTAACGCCTAAAAACGGGCAGAAAACAATTTTTTTTTAATGAAACCTAGCTAGATCAATTTTTCTCCCCCATGCTGCTGCATGCTGAATTTCGAAAATCGTTGGAGCCGTTGCCGAGATTGGGAAATTTTAAATTAAATTAAAGATATTAAGATATCTTGTAACGATTGTAATTGTCAGGTTACAAAGTGTTATTGGTTGTTCGCGATTAATCCTTTGTTCGATATTATTTCCATTTTAATTCAATAACCTCAAAAATCCACCACTGCAGCGGCAAACTAAAAGTTAACTTCTTTAATTCGTCTTACTACTAAATACAAAAAAATAAGTTAAATTATTCTATCACGGTTTTATTTTTTAGCACATGGAATTTGTTCCCTGTAATTTGTATGATCATTTTCGATTCATTTTCGACACCTGGGTAAAAAGTGAGGGTGGTCTATTCTACTCAGCCGGATACCACACGGCGGGTCAACTTACCTTAGTCAACTTTTACGACACCTCTGTAAAAAATGAAGGTGGTTTATTTTATTCAAACGGATACCACACGGCGGGTCAACTTAACTTAGTCACTATATACGACACCTCTGTAAAAAATGAAAGTGGTTTATTTTATTCAACCGGATACCATACGACAGTTCTTCCCTGTATATTATAATGCTGTTGTAATTTATGTCCTAGTATATTTTAAACTAGACAAATTCATGGTTATTAAGTACGAGGCTTTGAGACGTTTAAATCCCATAGAATTAAGGGAATGAGAATGGATTTCTCTCATAAATTCGTGAACGTTTTCATAAAATACACAAATCTCTATTCCGTACACTTTGACACGTTCTCAAGTCTAGATTTCCAGGTGCGAGCTGGGGCAGTGTTTGCTTTTGAAAATGGAATTTGAAAATGACGTCCGAAATATAAAAGTAAAAAAGCTGCGATATCACAGCAGTGAGACCATGCGATTCTTTCGAGGGGTCACAGGTTCAAACCCCAATGAGTTAAAATTAATGTGTCTAATTGGTAGTAGAAATTTATCACATGTTTTTCGCCGAAGGGAAACATCGTGAGGAAACCTGCATATTTATGGAGAATTTTAGGGATATCCACACACCATACGTATCACACACATATATACACAGTGAATGCATGTAGTGCTTGTGGTAACTAATCCTGCATGTATAAGGTATGAGAACTGTTTTGCGTCTTACACTAAACATTAGAGATTTTCTTAATAAACGTGGATTATTCCAAATAATTTTTAAATAACTTTTGTAATATTTTCTAACACTAATATTTTCATTATTTGCAATGCAATTATTTGCAAAAATGCAATAAAAGAAAAAGACATGACACGTGGGAATCGAACCTAGGTTTCGATTCTTTTTTGGTACGCGCGTTACCATTAGGCTGTCATAGCTTTGAATTTGATTGCTCAAATTATATGTTGGTATCTATTCCTATTTTCATAGTTTTTTTAGTGCCCAAAAACAGGGATAAAACGAGATTTTTTTTAAATAAAACCTAGCAAAATCAATGCATGCTGAATTTCAGGAAAATCGTTGGAGCCGTTTCCGAGATTCCGAAAATATATTTATTAATATACATTATATTGTATGTACAAGATTAACTCATTTAAATATTAAAGACAGATTTATATGGATAAATTATTTCATACAAAATGTAAACATAATACTGTACCGGATTTTTTCAACAACAAGAAGAAAGTGTTTTTGCCCTCAAATTACCCTATTTGTAAGAATTTGAATAATTTCGCGACTTAAAAGAATATTCTTGATTAATTCGCCTTATCTAGCCGTTGATCAGGGGCAAGGCTTTCAATTAAGGCTGGCATTTTTTAAGATCAGAAAAAATGGGGAAGCTTTTATTTGGACTGCTCAGTTTATTTTTAACAAAAGCGTTTGAGAGTTGACTTATAGTTTTCCTAATACATTCATACACAAAGTAACTAAGGCAAGTTTGCCGGCTGAGTAGAATAGACCACCCTCATTTCTAACCACGTTTCGTAAAAGGCGACTAAGATAAGTCATCCCGCCGTGTGGTATTCGGCTGAGTAGAATAGACCAACCTTATTTCTTACCAAGGTGTCGTAAAAGGCGACTAAGGTAAATTAACCCGCGTCCGAAGAGCTCATAAAAATATTTTTTACTAAAGCATATTTTAAGGTTCTGTATGAATCATCATTCTCCTACTTATTCCACTCTAAGTGGGGTCGGCACAACATGTTATAAACATGACTTCGCTAGGTATTTTACAATCGGCCGCGTGCCCGACGTTAACTTACCTTAGTTGGCTGTTGGGACTTCTAGGTAAGAAATAAGGTGGTCTTTTCTGCACAGCCGGATACCACACGGCGGGTTGACTTACATTAGTCGCCTTTTACGACACCTCGGTAAGAAAATAGGGTATTCTATTCAGCCTGATATCACAATGCGTGATATATGTTATTATTAATAAAATTGTAAATTTATTAAGTACATGGTACATGTAAAAAATACATTCTTTGCCTTATTCATGCTCTATGATTGTTTTTTTTATAAACGAAAAATTGGTCGAAAGGAATTGCACTCGGAAGTTGGTTTCCGAAGCCAATTAAAAACGTCTGAGCTTACAAACGAGAGAAGATAGATCGCGTAAACTACACGAAACGGCACTCGTGAGGAAATGGGGGAAATTGCAGCATCCGGAAAACAGTGAGCCGAGTATAACGTTCAAAACACTGTTTACTTTTATTTGTGTATATGTATCCGTGACTTTGTTCACTTCAAGTGTTAAAATACCTTAGTGTTGATATACCCTTATGTTAATATAACCTTGTGTTAATACACCCTCTTGTTGATATACCGTCGTGTTGACATACCCTTGTGTTGACATACCCTTGTGTTGATATACCTTCGTGTTTACATACCCTTGTGTTGATATACTTTCGTGTTGATATATCCTGGTGTTGATATACCCTCGTGTTGTTATACCCCTGTGTTTATATACCCTCATGTTGATATACCCTCGTGTTGATATACTCTCGTATTAATATACTCTCGTGATACCCTACACCTAGTGTTAAAATTATGAAATGCTATGCTAAATATACAGTGTACTATTCGTTCTCATATCTGATACAAACAGAATACGTAAGAACTCCTGCACTGCCCGCAACTAATAACACATTAATATACAAGCACTGCACACATCCACCACCACAATCCGAACAATTATTTTGCCCCGTAAACATATATCATCAGGAGATTAGACACCACGGCAAAATCGCAAAGCGAGGCATCACCTAATCAAGCAGTTGTAGTAATAAGTTTACGCCCACCATTAATTTTACCCTCGAACTCGTGTGCGAACTGGAATTACTAACATTTATCTGTTCGTTAATTTGTGTGCTATGTTAATGGTAGATGTGTTAAAATACAGATGTACATAGACAGAGACGCAGTATTTACTGGTAGTATATAAACAACATCGCTTAATCCGACCCGTCATCGGCTGAACGCGCGAAACTGTCTGGATCGCTGCCAGTTCTATTATCTTCTATAGCCTTAGTGCTCAGGATTATAAGCACGGACGGCGAGAATGTTCATTATAATATCAATATACATAATGCTTCGGTGTAATGGATAAGCATAGAGTTATTAATACTAGAAGGTGCCATAGGCAGACCTGAAATTGATAATGCTACACTAAAGAATTGGAAGATGAAACTCCGTTTACTTCATCTTTGTTTAATTATACATAGAAAACAGAGACGGATAGATCACCCTCATTTGATTTATCTTTATTTAATTTATAGAAGTAGGCGTTACTTTGCGGAGATCCTTAATACAATATTAATAAGAAAATTATTTTGTTATAATCCGCGATGAATTAAAATAGAAAAATATGTATATAATGCCAAATGTAGACAATCTGTTTTCATACCTGATACATGCAGGAATCGTAAAAACACATGCACAAACCACCACCCCTGCCACCACAATACACAAGCACTACATTACGTTCGCTATTAAAAACTCAACAATCGCATCTCGCGAACTTTTGCGATTTTGTCGTGGAGTCTATCTCCTGATGATACTTCAGTTGTAGGACAAAACAATTGTTGCAAAATAATTTTATTAGTACTTTTGATAAGCATAGAGCTATTAATAATAGAGTAGGAGATCCATAGGCATAGAAAATGGGAAGATGAAACTCCGTTTACTTCATTTTTGTCTAATCATAGATAAAAACACAGATAGATCACCCTCACTTGATTGATCTTTATTTCTTTTTTTTTACACTTACGCACACGTTCGTCAGTCCCCAAAGTAAGTAACTTAATACTTGTGTTATGGTTAATAGACTGGTGAATATATACTTATATAATTTTATATACACACTCAAATACAAATACACACCCAGACTCGAAGACCAACAAATTCATTTTAAAAAAATTGGTCCTGGGCGAGAATCGAACCTTCGACCCGCGGAGCTGAAGGTAGGGTCACTACCCACTGTGCCAACGGGTCAGTCAATTATATGTGTAATTATTTGTTATATCAAATAAAATAATTGTTTTTTGAAGGTCATATATGCTCTGTAATGTATTTAATCTTAAAATTGCTCTCGAAATGTAGGTTAGTTCTTTTGCATCAACAGCTTTGTTTAATCCGCGACTTTATCGAGGGTCGTGGAACTATCTGGAAACCTGCCAGCTATCATCTTGTACACTCATGTCAGCGCCTGTTACCATAAAGTGGAAAAAAGAAATAACCAAATTTTCTGTAAGATTTAAACAAGTAATTACAATATTATTTTACAATAATCCATGACAAAAGAAAATTAATACGTAATAATTCCTTAAGATTCGTATTAGGAAGCTGCATCTGTTACGGAAGCTGCGAATACCATGTTACAAAAGTAATAATGATATTATTTTTCTATAACCTTCGATTAAGTAAATAGAAAATATATATTATTCAAAACGTAGAGTGGACTATCCGTTTTTATATCTCATAAATGCAGGATTCTCAGAAAAACATGCACAAATCTCCACTTCCGCCACTACAATACAAACACTACATATGTTCACTATCACAAACTAAACAATCGTTTCGTCCCGTAACCGAAGCATCATCAGGAGATAGACGTCACGACAAAATTGCAAACCGACGCATCATAGCATCATCAAGCATAGTTATATACTAATTGGTTCAACCTCCATCATTTATTATGCTTCCGAACATATTTAGTTTAAGCTTGTTACACGTGTTTAACAAAACTGGTAAAAAATTATAAAAAACATCATCTACCTGCCCTTATCCCACTTAAGAGGGATCTGCGTAACATGTTATAAACATCTTGTCACATGATTTGGTTACGTATTTACAACCGGCCGCCTGCCTAACGTCAACTCATCGTAGCCGTATTTTACGTACACCTCTGTAAGAAATGAGGGTGGTCTATTCTACTCAATCAGATACCACACGGTGGGTGAACTTACCTTAGTCGCCTTCTACGATACCTCGGTCAGAAAAGAAAAAGAGGGTGGTCTATTCTAATCAGCCGGTTACGGCATCAATTATATCAAAAATGTAAAAATTTATGATGTCAAAATTTTTTCTGAAAACTAACGATGTGAAAAAGGTATATAAAAAAAATATAAAACATGTAAAGATCATTGATATTTGAATATTCATGATCGCGCAGGATGTATTATATCTATAAAATCAAATGAATTTTCCATCCTCTAATATTCCTGAGCTAAATAAACCTGAAAGGAATTAAAAATTCGAAATGGAAACGAGATTTTCAGCTGTAATTGCTATATGCTATTAGAAACGTTATTTCACACAAAAATGGAGGAATTGGCTCGGATAAATCATATTTCAGGTGAAATACGATCGCATAAAGCGTTTCCGAAAGCAATTAGTTCCTGTTACGACCGCAGACGAAGGACGTGAAAAAATAAACGTCACGCACTATAAGGGAAAACGCGGCGGTTTTTTACCGGTACGTTTGTAAAATCCATTATTCAAGTAATAGTCTAATTTAGATTTAAATAGTCATTTACTATTTGTTTAATGAAAACAACAAGGAAATGTATAAAATGATGCTTAAATTAATTTAATTAATTTAAAAAAAAATTAAATTCTATCATAGTTTGTAATAATTGTGTACTATTGTACACAAGTAATACAACAATAATAATTGATTTATTAATAATAAATTACTAACAACTTTCGGTATCAAACGCATTCGCCTTTATTTATTAATAATGTTATTTACAGTTTTTAATCATTTTAAATGTTGAATGATTTAGTTTCGGTAACCGTTACTGAAATAGAAGTTCAATTTGATAACAAAATCCATTACTATAAAATTTGTGATATCGATGACATTGATATTTTTAAAGCAAAATACAAGTATATCCACAGATACATTATCATCATTTACCTGCCCTTACCCCACTCTAAATGGGACTGGCATATCATGTTTTAAATATATAGTTAGGTAAATTGGCTAGGTATTTTACGACCGGCCGACTGCCTGACGTCAACTTTCTTTAGTCGCCTTTTACGACATCTCAGTAACAAATTATGTCTATTCTACTCATCCGGATACCGCACGGCGGCCACAGATACTATAGTATGATAGCAAAATTTTACATTTTCTCTGTTTGGATTACTATAAAAGTAATCGTAATAGCAATTATAACAGTAATTGTATAATGTTATTTCGTATATACCTGATGAATAAATAAATATATGGGACACTTACACACACGGTAGTCCGTCCCCAAAATAAGTAACTTAATACTTGTGTTATGGGTGTCAGACATCTGGTGAATATATACTTATATATTTTTTAAATACATACTTAAACACAAATATACACCCGTACACCATAGAAAATGTTGGCCCTCGGCGGTAATCGAACTCGTGACCCGCGGCGCTAAAGGCAGGGTCACTACCCACTACTCCAACGGGCCAGTCAAATATAATTACAAATATATTTTGTATAATAAATAATATTTCATTATAGTATTTGCCGAAACAATCTGCTATTTAAACACGATGATGATTTGTATAGTCCTAGCGTGTAAGTAATTGAAGATAGATATAACTTTGCTGTAAATAAATTTTATTTAAACGCGCGACGTTTTTTAAATTTACCAATATAAAAGAACGCCGCAAATTTTTCAACCTGTGCGTGACACAACTTAATAAAAATAAATATTGTGGTGCACTAGCGTTGTAGCTTTACGATATGGCCACAATAATTTAATGGTGGCGCGTGGATTAGGTATTTATTTTAGTTCAATAAAGGTATTATCGACGAGTATGTTTCGGGTACAGGTTAGGATTTGAGTTATTTTATCACACCCGATAGTTTTATGGATTAAATATAAGTCGGATCACAATGGTTTTATACTAATTACTAGCTTTTATTCGCAACTTCTTTTGCGTGAATTGTGGTCGCATGATAGGTTGATAATAGATGGCGCTTTTCAATGTTCATTGTCATCCTATTCCTGTATAACTAACAGGATTTCTGTAGCCAATATATTATATTACCCCGGTATATTAGGGAAAATTGTGCCAAATTTCATCGATATTGGTCTAGCGGATTTGGCGTGAAAGAGTAACAAATATACATTCACACTCACAAACTCTCGCATTTATAATAGTAATAGGATGTTAAAGGTCTATGCTTGACCTCTGTCTCACCTGATGGCAAACGACGGTACCGTATAAGCTAAATTGTTTGGTTCAAAGGGTGGTAACTCATTGAGACCGAAGTGAATTTTCACAACACAAGTATACTCTAAAGAGGAAAGTGTTAATCTTGCAACGTGGAATTATCGATTGGATTTTCGAGAAAATTCGTCTTTAGATACTGAGTTTTGTAACTTCTAAAATGCTTCACATATCAAGAGTTAAAATATATATTCTTTAATACATTTAAATAACTAATTTTCTGCCGTGTGGTATCCGGGTGAGTAGCATAGACCACCCTCATTTCTTACAGACGTATCGTAAAAGGCGACTAAGGTAAGTTGACCCACCATGTAGTATCCGGTTGAGTAGAATAGACCGTACTCTTTCTTGCTGAGGTAAATTGACGTCAGGCAGGTGTAAAATACGTAGCAAAATCATTTGACAACATATTTATAACATGTTGCGCCGACCCCATTTAAAGTGGGATAAGGGCAGAAGGATGATGTTTAAATAACTAATTTAGTTTAAATATAATGCTTTATCGTTAACTTTTGTGTTTAAACGGAAAAGTTTCGTCAAAGGAAATTTATAATTGGTATAGAATTTACAGTAAAACAGTTTGCGTGTTCTTTTAGTGAATTAAAAGTCGGGGCCAGCAGTGGCATGTGTTAGGAATTTTCCAGAAATTCAATAAAGTGCATAGAGCGGCCTGTTCTGCATTGTTGGTGCGGTAAAGTTGGGGTTTCACATACAGCGATTTAAATAAATTGTATGTCATGTATCGATACGACTTTGACATTCCGTGTTCGTTTGTTTATTTTTGTACCAAAGTATTAATGGGTGCCGCTATACAATCTAGATAAAGCTGCAGAACCGGAATAGAAGAATAAATTTAGTGTAATGCATATTTGTAAAGCTATCTCACAATTAAGGTCTAAAAATAATGTTGATAACGTACTGTGAGAGTCTTACAAATAGTTATAATTAAATGTTCTCGACATTTGATTAGCCATTTGATTAATAGCCGAATAATAAGACATTGTGAAAGTTTAGTTTCTAAATTTAAACCCCGGGAAAACAGTAATGACTTTTCATAAAGAATTGCCTTCGCTTTATTGATGTTCACAATTTATTACGCGTTTTTCGGTGAAGTTAACTTCACAAAAAAACTTACATATATCTGGAAAATTCTTGGGATTTATGTACCATTATCATTAACGCAGCGTGGATATTAGCTTAAATCCATTTCCTACAAATAAAACAGTAAGAAAACGTCTTCCTCTTTTCCAACTGCTTAGCTTAGAAATATATAATTAATAAATCAAAAACCTATGTTACCTATATCAAGTAATTAAGTAATCGGGACATTAAGTGGAGATATAAATTTAATTAATTAATAATTAATTTTATGATTTTGTACGACAGAAAATATTTTTTTTTATATAACCGTAAAATCGCTATCAAAGGGACGGACATCAAAGCCCTATTTTAATTAACTGCGATACTGAAATTTTTCTTTATTAACCGCCGTAAAAGTGTTGCATGCGAAGGCATTAATTAAGACATGGCACACTGCATTTTACATTTACCTACAGCTCTGATGAAAATATTCAGACCCGTTTTTTAACTTTATTTGCCTTTATAGCTAAGAAACTAAAATGTGAAGTGGAACAAAAAGAAATTGGTGTCTATGCTAGATTGAACTTTTCAGTGATTAATTATATTCTATGTAAAATTCCTCCCTCATTTCTTACCCGAGGTATCGTGAAAGGGGACTAAGGTAAGTTGACCCGCCATGTGGTATCCGGCTGAGTAGAATAGATACCCTCATTTCTTACCGAGGTGTCGTAAAAGGTGACTAAGGTAAGTTGAACCACCGTGCGGTATCCGAGTATATATTGAGTAAAATAGACCACCCCCTTTTTTACCGAGGTGTCGTAAAATACGACTAAGATGAGTTGACGTTAGGAAGGCCGGTGTAAAATACGGAGCTAAATTATGTGACTACATGTTTGATTAATGTAAATAGAAAACTTTATATTTTACCGCATCGCGGATTATAGAAAAATAATTTTATTATTACTTTTGTATTATGGATCTCCGCAAAGTAACGCCTTTTTCTATAAATTATTGAAAGAGTAGCCAATCTCTTAGTATACTATAATAGCTGGTACTAACCACAAAATTATACTCTTACGTATTTATATGGAAAACGAAAATAAAATAAACACAAAACAAATAATGTAAATAGCCGTAAGGCCTAAAACGGATTTACAAATTTACAAAGTCGATCTGTCGAGGATCATGATTTACATTCGTCTAAGTGATAAGAATATTGCGTTTTAAAAACATTTGTAAGACGATGACCCTGACAGGGGGGGGGGGAGAATACGTACTAGTGACAGGATATTAAATATATTGTTACTTCTACAGAGAGCTTATAAAGCCCAGCGGTGTAAAAATAAAATCGCATGCTGGGAACTTATTAGCGCGCGCCGCGTAAATTAACAGAGATACTAAAGTAATGAGCACTAGAAAATTATAGATCTACAAAAATATTACAAAAAACATCAGGATACCATGTTTCTGTATTTTATATTTACCTACGAATTACTGCAATATATAATTTTTATTAAAAATTGGAATCAAAAGTATTACTTGATTTTCGAGACTGTTTCCTTCTTAATACTCTACTTTAATGAAATAAAGGGATTTACTAGAATATTAGTGACGCACAGATTTCCATGCGGACGGAGCTGCTGGCATAGCTAGTATAATTATAAAACACTACTATAGCGCGTAGTAAGGACTAGGGGGTCATCTGTTATTTCATTGGGGAAAATATATGCGTTAACTGTGTAACGTGTACGTTGCTACAAATAATTTATAGCTTTGCCAATATAACATTTTAAATAAAACCAATAAAAGAATGCTGATGCAGACATCCTACCATAATATTGAGGATTACGTAAATTATAAAAATTCCTAGATATAACTACATCTCGAGTTTGACAAAATTTAAATGAACATAAGAAATGTGTTTTCAAAACACCTAAGTTTCTTGCTATCTTCTATCGTTAGCCAGGAGATTTGACGATTAAAAAGCACTTGTGTTGGGGCCACTGACTTCCGCTTTGTATTTTATAGCAACAAAGTCATGAAAAAAGATTATCGCGCCCTTTTTGATTAAAACAGTGGCAGCACTATGCCGTTGTTGTTTCCGGTTTAGTCTACCTATTGATAAAACGTTTCAGTGACATTCAGTCTCTGTTCGTCATTCAAGAGAAGTGCATCTCGGAACGGGAATTGTGGTATTCCTATTATATCTTGTTATTGTATATAGTGTGCGCTAACACTTGTTTACAAGTTTACTTAAATAAAGAATGTTTAAAATATAACAGATTAAAATTTAAAAAATCGCTTCCGCTCATGTCTTAACACCGCTACCATCTATAAAGGCACGTGATAATTTTGTATCAGCTGTACGCCCCAAAATATACGATTATCCAAGGATTTACCGGCGCGGTGTACGGCTTAATTTGAAAATATGAGAATGACGGCTTAATTGACCACAGAATAGGGACAAAGGCAATAAAGTACGGCCGCGATTATAGACTTTGTAATCTGTGGTTGTATAATATACATGATTTATATTGTTGTTTTGTTTATTAGATCTTTATGAGGTTTGTGTTACTTATATTAATGTTTACTATTTTAAATATTCGTCAATATGGCTTTTGAGTTTAATAACAATTAAATTGTTATTAATATTTCTTTAATTTTAATGTATAGTAACCGAAATAAAACGTAGTATTCTAAAATAGTTCATATCACTTCCTACTTTAGCTACTTATTATTTAGAAAATAAATGATTTATATTTTACACAGCGAAAATATTATTTACCAAAATTAACTATTTATTATTATGGAAACAGCACTTTTCCTAACCAGTGGCAGCTTTATTATAATTTTAATATTTTGAAAAGCTTGTAACAGACAACTTTGAAGAAGGATTTTTATTTTATAGAATGATTTTATTGTATTATTTACTATACTGAATTTATAGTAACAAGATTAATACAGAAAATTAATAACTAACTAAGCGACTCTTTCGAGGGTTCACGGGTTTATACCCCGGGCAAGTACCAATAAGTTTTTGTATTAAAAATTATGCCTCTAATTGACAATTTAGCTCCAAATCTTTTTTTCAAAAACGGAGAGAGAAGGTCCTGCAGTGGCATAATAAGGACGTTACTTACTAATCGAATCAATAAAGTATATTTAAATTTAATTCAAAATCAATATATTCTTAATAAACTTGTAATAAGTGCTTTTGAATCATCAACTCTACTGCTGGTTCGGAAAGCTGTTTCTAACGAGAAGAGCCACTAAGAAAATTGGCGGTTGCTCTTTTATTGTAGAGTTTATAATTCAATAACTTTTTTTTATTCACTCTTACACACACGGTCGTCAGTCCCCAAAGTAAGTAACCTTATACTTGTGTTATGGTAAACAGACAACTGGTGAATATATACATATATATTTTTAAATACATATTTAAATACAAATATACACCCAGGCTCAAAGACCAACAAATTCATTTATAGAAAATGTTGGCCCTCGGCGAGAATCGAACCCGCGATCCGCGGAGCTCAAGGCAGGGTCACTGCGCCAACGGGCCAGTCAATTCTTAGAACTAGTTACATTTAATCATTACTATCTCATACAGGGTCGAACAGGAGCTATATTCTTATCATCTATGTAATCCTTCTTTCTGTATCAGCCTCCTGTATCTGTATTCTAAATTATATTTTGAAAAGAGCAACACTAGTACAGTTAACGTTAAGTTAAAGTTAAGTTGATTTTGAATAGCTTAAAGTCTACTTCTATAACATAGCCTAGTTATCACTTGGTTAATTTTTTGGTTTTGTTATCATCTGTGGCACATTTTAGTTACACATTATGGTACCCACAGAATTAAGCTCCCTTAAAATATATCCTTTAAACATTGTCCGGTCACCGCCTATTCTATGTCGCATCGTATGCATTTAAGCGTAAGTTAACTGCTCTGGCATAAATCAGGTGGCACACTAAATGGGATAATAAAATGAGAATAGATATAAGCCTTTAATATTAGTAGTTGGAGTGTCTACTATCAAAAAATCACGAGTTTAGGCATTTTCTAAAACCCTCCGTATATAAAAAACAAAATAATGCATTAATGTACTAAATTCACGATTAGCTCTTAGTTCGATTAGTTCTATTAATTGCAGATCCGGCCACATGTTGATGTATCTGTTCGACTTCTCCTAATAATATTTAAGAGCGCCGCAGTTCGAATATTTTCTATTATTTAAAAAAAAATCACACAAATCTCCTGACAATAATAAACATATAAAACAAAGATTTATTCTTTATTTCTCTTAAAATTATTTAGTAATAATAATTAAAAATAATAAAAAAGGGCTCGTCATATCTGGTACTTGATCCCGAGTATTTTCTCTTTTTTAAGTCCGCTCGTTTCCAACGGAATTTAAAAAAATAAAATCTAGCTAGATCGGTTTATCCTTCCATACATATCTATATGTATATATATGTTTTATGTGATGGAGATATCTGCAGGGTTGGAGAGTGACAGAAGCTACTCTTAATTTCAAGACTACCACGTGAACGAAGTTTGCGCGGGTAAAAGCTTGTGTACATATATATTTAGTTAGTAGATCAACGAATTACATTTGCTTTAGCAATCAAATAGGGTTAAATTTATTGAAGAGCGCATAAATTACAACGTTTATTATTTATTCCAAAGCTGACGGGTCTCATACAATAAATTACCGAGGAATGGTTCACAATCAACGTTATGTATGTTAAAATGGTTGGACATATTTTAATCACATTAAAATTTTAATGGATTGTAAATTTATTGTCACTGACACTTAAATAAAGGTGAACGCCGATTGCCGTTTAACTTAATAATTCGAGTCATTATCACCATCCTCTTACACTTTTCCCACTCTAAATGGGGTCGGCACAACATGTTATAATCATGTTGTCACATGATTTGGCTTTGTGTTTTACACCCGGCCACCTGTTTGACGTCAACTTACCTTAGTTGTATTTTACGACATCTTGTTGAGAAAGAGGATGGTCTGTTGGGATGCTTATTTGATGCTTTAAAATATGAAAATTGGTTTGTTTGGATGCTTAATTCATATGAAAAAACGGCAGAACAACTTTTTAGACGGACGCGACTGAGGTAAGTTGTACCGTGTGGTATCCGGCTGAGTAGAACCATCCTCTTTCTTACCGAGGTGTCGTAAAAGACGGCTAAAGAAAGTTGATAACAGGCAGACGGCTGGTCGCAAAATATTTAACGGAAACCCGTGATAACATGTTAATATAATGTTGTGCCGACCCCACTTAGAGTGGGATAAGGTCAGGAGGATGATGATTTAAGGGACTCATGATTTGATGATGATTTAATAATTTTTCATCAACAACAATTAACAATTGTTGGGATGGTCTGTGATTTTATGCTTAACCTGTTAATTTCATGTCTATATTTAATTCTAAACCACCTATATCAAAGCCTGTGAACGCTCAGCTTTGAGTTTTGGAAATCAAATTGGGGTATAATTGATTTTTTAACAGAGAAGCTGTAATGGATTTTATTTTATAATAAAAGAAGTATTTAAAGCTTTAATATAAGAAACCAACTGTCAGTTTTTGTGAACGTAAAAGTGTTCGACTATAGCATTACTCGTCCGGACGAATCGATAACTTTTAATGACTGATTTATTAATATACAAATTTACATTATATTTTTAATAATTTTCTATATAAAATAAATACAAAAAAAACATTAAAAAAATGTTGAAATACAGAGAGCGGAGAAAGTACTCAAGCTATCGGCGTTTAGGGCTCCAGACTGAGGAACCTCACAATCCTTGCCGTCTCAAGCAAAACTGCCTTTTGTATCCTACGCTTGATCCAACAACTAAGTGAGAGCCTCTTAAGATATTGGTCGAGGCTCTTCGTGATAAGGCCATTAACTGACACAACAATTGGAACAATTATTGTTGAATCAATATCCCACATGGCAGTCATCTCATGAACTAGGTCAAGATATTCAGTTAATTTTTCTTTTTCAGCTCTTATGAGATTATCGTCATGTGGACCACTGATATCAACAATAATTGCTCGACGCGCTGACCGATCCACTAAAACTATATCAGGTTTATTGGCCACAATATACCTGTCAGAGATAATGGATCGGTCCCAGTAGAGCAAAGCACGATCATTTTCGAGAACAGGTGCTGGACTGTATTTGTAATAGGGCACTTCCGAATTTACAAGGATATATTAAAGAGCAAGCTGCTGATGGACAATCCTACTACTTGATTGTCTGGCTTATTATTATTATAATTGTTTACTCATTATGTTATAGTTCAGACATGACTTATCAGCCTTATTAATATGGTATTTGATATTTAGGGTTCTATATGAGGCCCATAGGCCATACTAGGGCCCGTATTACGCAATGGTGAATTTGCATGACCTATTTCTCCAATACTTTTTCGGATCTTTGACGATCCCCATTACTCGCACTGCAACCCGTCCCCCAAAGTAAATAAATACTTGTGTTGTGAACGACAGACAACTGGTAAAAATGTTGTCGCCATTAACTTCCGCTTTGTATTTTATAGCAACACAGTCATGAAAAAAGAGTATAGCGCCCTTTTTGATTAAAATGGTGGCAGCACTGTGACGTGTTGTTTCCGGTTGAATCTTCCTATTGATAAAACGTTTCAGTGACATTCAGTCTTTGTTCGCCATTCAAGAGAAGTGCATCTCGGAACGAAATTTTGGTATTCCTATTATATCATGTTATTGTATATAGTGTGCGTTAGCAAAAATATAATTTTTAAATACATTAATACACCCAGACTGAACAACCAACCTCCCCACCAAACAACAACCAGCTATTTTTTTTAAAGAAAATATTAGTCTTCCGCGGGAATCGAACTGCGACTCACGGTGATGAAGGCTACTGCTACCTGCGCCGACGGGCCAGAACTTAATTAAATGCTAAATTCAGGCTTAAAATAAATAACTATTTAATTTGCAATACGCCATGTGGTATCCGGCTGAATAGAATAGTACCACCCTCATTTCTTACCGAGGTGTAGTAAAAGGCGACTAAGGTAAGTCAACCCACCGTGTGGTATCCAGTTTAGTAGAATAGAGCGCCCTCTTTCTTACCGAGGTGTCGTAAAATACGATAAAGCTAAGTTGACATCAGGCAGGCCGCCGGTCGTAAAATACGTAGCCAAGTCATGTGACAACATGTTTGCAACCCCCACTTAGAGTGGGATAAGGGCAGGAAAATGATGACTATTTAATTTGCAATCGCGTAGTATGTGAGCGGAACAAATAATTTAATACCGATTAAAATCTCGTCATACCTCCACGGGAAAGGCACACCCACAGTTAAATTAACATGTCAAAATTTTATTAATAGACACCATGTAATTATGGTTATAGAGACGTTACGATTGTTGGGTGTTTATAATATAGTGCGTAGGCGTGATTTGTGGCTACAAATTATAGGTTCGAGGTTTATATGCGGCCCAGCTACCGGTGGTGTGAGGTGTTGATAACTAGATACCATTTAAGTAATTTAAAATTAGCTTAGCTATGTAATTGTGAGAATATGTAACCCCTAAGGGTGTATCAAATCAAAATAATCTTTATTCAAATAAGCTCTTTCAAGCACTTTTGAATCGTCAATCCATATGATTAATGAAGCTACAACTGGTTCAGCTTCATTAGAAAAATTGTTATTGTATTCAACGTAAATTTCAAAAAATTTTTAGAGCCGGATAACAGGGATAAAAGGACATTTTTTTTAAATAAAACTTATCTGGATCGATTTTTCTGGGCATTTTTCTGATTTTTTGAGGGAGAAAAATTTGAATTCTGAATCTGCTGAAGTTCAGGAAAATCGTTGGAGCCGTATTCGAAATTCCAAAAAAAATATATAGGTATAAGGCGCTGACCCGACGCACGTACTCTAGCACGTATTGTCGGGGGCGGGAATGCGTGCTGTAATACGGAAAGTATCGCGGACAAACGACGGGTCCCTCACAGCGTTCCAGGTATGGATGTGCCGGACGGAGGATGCACCGTCTCAGACGCGCTAAGGCGTAGTGTTCCAGTAGGATGCACTTTAGAGCCCTAGGATCTGATAGCGATGTCGATCTAATAACATAATGTATGGGGACTTCTTATATTACTACGAAAGCACTTCGATAGCGCGGAGCAAACGATCAGTGGCGCCATCTAGTTTTGAGTACGGAATCACGTGTTCCTGGCACGTTGTGTTACATAGGTATATATATATATATATATATATATATATATATATATATATATATATATATATATATATATATATATATATATATATATATATATATATATATATATATACAAGGTTAACTCATTTAAGTATTAAATATTAAAGATATACGAGTTATTATTTTATCTTTTCCTCTCATCTACTTTCATAATTGCATAAACTATTCCGGTTATAAGGTTAACCGGAATATGGAAATACACGGGCCACATTTATAACCGGGCAAGTCTGAACTATGCTAACTAAGTTTACATTGTCATTTTTAAAAGTTACGTTTTAACGCGAGCGAGTTTCCGAGGACTAGTTAATTTTAAAGTTTGCGTCGCAATTTTTAACTATTACTCCACTTGACTCCTGGGTTAAATTAAACTGTAAAATGGAATTTATAACCTTCCGTTGGGTGAACCAATCTTAATATTGCAACACTTGATGGACCTCGTAAAAAATGTTATTATTAGAGATTAGCTTTTTTGGTTTTAATTTTTTTTTGTTTTTATTAGCCGGTTACAGGTTTGGACTTGACTTTTATATTTGTTGTTAAGTGAAAATGCTTTATAGAACTAGGTGCTACTTAGCGAAATTTCATAAAATATAAAAAATAATGATTTTTTGTGTCCGTCTTGTATACGGAGGAGTAGAATAGATCGCTCTCATTTCTTACCGAGGTGTCGTAAAAGGCGACTAAGGTAAATTGACATCAGGCGGCCAGTCGTATAAAACTAGCCAAAACATGTTGTACCGATCCCATTTAGAGTGGGATAAGGGCAGGAGAAAAAATGTTGCCCACTTTTATAAATACATGAATAATCAAACCTCAGCAAATTATATATAAGTGAACCTCAGTCGTATCACTTTGTTTATTTGTGAAAACTGCACGATAATTGGTTAAATATATTTTGAGTTTATCGCTAACAGACAGACGAATGCGGTAGAGGATGTTATTTTAGGATATACTAGCTTTTACCCACAACTTCGTTTACGTAGACTATTGCCGCGTGATAGGTTGATAATAGATGGCGCTTTTAAATGACATCCTATTCCTGTAGAATTAACAGGATTTCTGTGTTACATATATTCTATGTCTACATGTTACCCCGATGTATAAGGAATAATTGTGCCAAATTTCATGGATATTGCTTCAACGGATTCGCCGTGAAAGAGTAACAAACTCACAAACTTTCTAATTTATATTCTTAGTAGGATTTAGATGTGGGCTGTAGACAATGTCGACAATACAGAAACAAACATGACCGTTCAACTATTAAATGCAAAATTCGTTTGATAAATTGCAATACGCCTCAGGGCTACACACCCATTTAGTTGTTCAGTCCCATAAACTATGTTATTGAAAAGAGATAATGTCAATAGTAATTTCTTGTTCCTATTAAATAATATGTCTTTGTTAAAATTTGTGTTGTAGGTTCGAGTCGTAGCTAGTAAAATAGTTTATTGTTTATTACTAACTCACATCTGGGCAAAGGCCGTCTCAGTTTGGAGAGAAAGATTGGAGTTTAGACCCACGACGCTACTAAAAGATTGGTACGTAACACATATCAGAAATTTTCAAGAGATAGGCAGGTTTCCTCGCGATATTTTTCTTCATCGCAAAGCGTGCACTAAATTTTGAATATCAATTATGTCAAAATATCTAAAATCAATACAATCTCTATTCAACTGAGCTTTTTACAAGCATGTATAGGATCAATAAGATTTAATGCAGCTACAACTGGTTCGGAATGTTGCTCTTACTGAGAAGAACCAGAAAGAAACTCAGCGGTCAATCTTTTAAACATTTTAAACATTATTCAACCGGAGTCGTGTTTGAAGCTGAAAAGATTTTCTAATCCAAGCTCTAATTTTTTATCATTCAAATAATCTTCAATTGTGTTATATGCTTTACGTATAAGTATAGTTCTTACACTTAATTTAAAATATAGTACATATGATTTAAGAACTTTAATATTAAGTGATGTGATAACCGAACTTTAGAACATTTGAATCGCCGAAGGATGGCGGATTCAAATCCTGGATAGGCGCTAATAAGTTTTAAAATTAATAATTGACATGAGAAAAATATTAGGTGATTTTTGGTCAGGTCGCCATTTATCCATGGACAGACCAAAATGTACCGTTTTTGTACTGAGATATTCATAACAAGACTTTTTAAATATATACTAGATCAGTCTACAGAAAGGTTTAAATTAAGTATATGACATATTCTTATACGTAAAGAAAATTACAAAATTGAAGATTATTTAAATGATAAAAATGCCTGGGTTTGAAAATCCATTCAGCTTCATACAAGACTGCGGTTAAATAATGTTTAAAATGTTTAAAAGATTGACCGCTGAGTTTCTTTCTAGTTCTTCTCGGTAAGAGCAACATTCCGAACCAGTAGCAGCTTCATATTGATTGACGATTCAAAAGTGCTTAAAAGAGCTTATTTGGATAAAGATTATTATGATTTGGTTTAATTTGAAAAATACAGTTAAGGAGAAGCACTTTTTCGATTGCGAAAATATTTCAAACTTATATTTTATAGGTGCAAATGTAGAAGAGAAGCGAGAAAATTCTTTATTGGAACGGAAGCTGTATCGAGCAAACAGTGCTTTAAAGTTGAGAGATGAACTAAAAGTACTTTTCTATTGCATTTAATACAAATATTGTCGAACAAATAGGTTTTAAAGATTTTTAAGTTCACAGTAAACGGGTCAAAAGGTAAAATCTAAGATAAGAGTGCGCAAACCTGGAATATAAGATTATTTCATCTTCCTGCCTTTATCCCACTCTAAGTGGGGTCAGCACAACATATTTTACATGTATTAATTTTAATTGATTCTCGCTAATAAGCTGTGATAGCCCAGCGATGACACCGTGAGGCTTTGGCTTTGTATAGAAGATCACGGGTTCAAAGTTCGGTAAACAACAATGAGTTTTTCCATGAAAAGTTATGTATGTAATTGATAATTGCAATTTATTACACGCTTTTCAGTGAAGAAAAGCATCGTGAGGAAACCTGCATATTTCTAGAGAATTCTAGGGATGTGTAACCTACCAATTGGAGCAGCGTGGTAGGTCTTTGCTCTAATCCTTCTTTCACAAATACGGAGAGGGAAGGCCTATACTCAGCAGTGGCAAAGTAACAGCTACTAATCCCCGGTATATACAACGTGTCTGAACATGTCTTTAAAAAACATGTTTTAACGATGATAAAATCAGCCAGAATTACCCAAATATTTGCTCGTGAAAGGCAGTTCATTTGGATATTCGAAACACTAAAACACAAATTTCCTCAAACACAAATATACAACGTAAACTTTTAATGCAAAATAGTCCTTATTTAGCTACAGTTAAAGTATAAAATGTATTGTTTATTTTATTGCAAAACTGCGGTATCGGTGTAAATTCGATATACGACCAAAATAAGTTTCTCTTCACGACGCCATTTTGATTTTACAAATGTAAACGCAGTTAAGAAATAGTGTTGATATTCTATTTTATTTTGTTACTCCGTTATTTTCAGTTATTCTACGTTGAATTTTGAATTCAGTTACGTGATATTTTGAAGTGTAATAAATTCAAACATTGTTTCTGGAATACTTAACATTTCTAAGTTCTTAAATATTTATATATTTTATTTAATTTTAACACAAAATGAGTATCATCCTCCCTTATCCCACTTAAAATGGGGTCGGCACAACATGTTATAAACATGTTGTCAGATGCTTTGGCTACGCATTTTACTACCGGCCTGAGGTCAACTTACCTTAGTCGTATTTTACGACACCTCGGTAAGAAACACGGTGGTCTATTCTACTGAATAGGATACCATATGGAGGGTCTCACTTACCTTAGTCGCCTTTTGTGACACCTCAGTAAGAAAGAGATTCGTCTATTCTACTCAGCCAGATTCTACACGGCGAGATACCTAAGTCGCCTTTTACGACTACTCGGTAAGAAATGTGGTCTATTCTTTTTATCCGGATACCACACGGTGTAACACAAAATGAATATGAATTTACAAATCCCAATTTTATTTATATTTTTAAAAAAATATACTTTTGTAAATCCCTTTAAAATATCCAATAGTAAATGTCCTATCTTTGGAAAAGAAGAAACAATAGGAAAACAAACCTTAATCAAATTCTTATAGCAACATCAAATCAAATCAAATCAAACTAATCTTCATTCAATTAAGCTCTTTAAAGCACTTTTGAATCGCCAAGGATCAATAAGATTAATGAAGCTACATAAAATATATTGTATTGCTAAAAAAAGGCTTCCATAACATATCATAAACTCGTAAGCCAGTCAACCAGATAATACCTCATACATCATAAATACCTCAGATCCAATAGTTCGTAAGTAGGCCATAATGTGCGCGAAAATTACATTTTCCCCAAATCCCAGAACCGTATAAATAACTTAAACTCTTGCATTTTGCATTCGTTTCAAAACTCCCCAACAAGATTTTTCCATATTTCGCCTTTGAATTTTTTATGTCACACTTACTGAGACATGGGCGTCCTTATGCTCACAGCAGACAAGCGTTTATTCAGCGTTTATTTCCCGTTATATTAAAGAAATTTTAACAAAAAAGTAAAAAAAAGGCGACTAAGACTGGTACGCTGACATCAGACAGGTGACCGGTCGTAAAATACCTAGCTTAATCACATCACAACGTGGTTTAAACACGGACCCCACTAAGAGTGGGATAAGGGCAGAAGAATGATGAATAATGAGAGATGTAAATCATGTGACTAAATGAGAGTTAAATATAAATTTGGATGGAGATGTGTCTAGAGGGAGGCAGGAAAAGAGATGGTTGGATTGAAGCATTTATCATTCCTTTGCCCTTATCCCACTCTAAGTGGGGCGGCACATGTTTTAAACATACTATTATATGTTTAGCTAGTTATTATACAACCGACCACCCGCCTAACGTTAACTTACACCTTGGAAAGAAATGTGAGTGGTCTATTCTATTTAGCTGGATACCACACGGTGGAACACCTTACTTTAGTCTCACTTATACGACGCCTCGGTAAGAAATTAGGGTGATACTACTCAGCCGGATACCACACGGCGGGGTTAAGTTGAAGTACGACATGCATATAATATAAGTTGCGCTAGAGTTAATGATTAATGGGAGAGAATAGAAGAGAAAAACATGTTGTGCTGACGCCACTTACAGTGAGATAAGAACAGAAAAATAATGATTGAGAATGTATAATGGAGTGATTCAACATTTTTTGATGGAGTTTTTGCCTAATCTTTAGATCATGTTCCTTAATAAACATATTTTTTGTAAGATATATGAACTGTGTCAATTCGAATTGGTTAAATTATGATAACACTCCATATACTATAGTCTTGGCGAACGGACCACTGAGGGGTGGCTAATCCAGTTGTCCCTCTGATTAGCAGAGGGCAATCTGGACGGGCCGGGGACTTCGGGGGGGTTGGGGTGAAGTCCCTAATGAGCGACGGGTCCAGTTGGGCTTACTCTAAGTCTGGCTGGACATGGTTACGGCCACCGTCGGCGAAACCCGGAAGCCCAGCAATGGGAACGGGGACCTTCGGGTTGCGAGGAAGAAAACCTCTCTAAAAAATAACCCGGTGGGGGCGGAAACGCCCACCAAGGCGTTGGGGGCCCCTACTTGGGGTGCGATCTCTCCCTGTCGACCGTGACATAGCAAACACGGTGGGCAGGGAGCGATCGTGGGCAGCGATGGCCTCCTTTAGCTCTGCGGAGGGGGGCGGAGGGAGGCGGCGGAGCGGTTCCACGAACTGTTGCTCTGGATCCAATCTGCTGCTGGTGAGTCCAGGTGTTAGTGACTCGCCCAAGCCCATCGTCTGCCGCCCTAACTGGGGACCTTCGGGTGTTCCGAACGGGGTACATCGGACACCTGGCTTACAGGTCCCCGAGGCGGTCGGTGCATCTGGTGCTCCCGATGCACCGGTTAGCGGAGGGGGGTTTCTCTTTCGAGGGGCCCCTACCTGGAGGTGTTTATTCTCTGGGATCAGAGCTGTCGGCGAGATGGGGGCAAAATGTACAATGATACCCTGTCCTTGCCATCGGCAGCGTGGTGGAGCACACAGGTCGTTTTAGTCGGTGCGAGTCCGACATAACCGCCGCCTGTCCCCGTCGGGCGGCGGTACCCATAAGGGGTTTTTTCCTGTATAATAAAAAAAAAAAAATTGTCATTTTTCACGACGCTATTGGTTAGACGAAATCCATACTTTTTTCTTAAAAACGCCCGTCTCTAACTATTGTTTGAGTAAAATTCCTGACTTAGTTGACACAAAGACCGACAGCTCGATCCTTAAAACGCTTTGTGCGAATCCACGTGTTGATTTTCCGAATTTGAATACGTGATGAATATCTCGAATAAGAAAAAATCGTAAGGTTATTTATATGCGAAGATGTCACAGTATACATTACCAGTATACCAGCATGCATTACCGATTTGCGATTTAGTCGTAGAGTCTATCTCCTGACGATGCTTCGGTTACGAGGCAATTGTTGAGATTGTGGTGGTGAATGTGTGCAGTGCTTGTGTATTGTTGTGTTATTGGTGTAGAGTTTTTACAAATTCTGCATGTATCAGGTATAAGAACAAGTACACTCTTCATTTAGCATTACATATATTTTCTTTTATTACGGGTTACTGCAAAATAATATTTTCATTACTTTTGTATTATGGACCTCCGCAAAATAACGCCTAATTCTAAAAATATAAATTTATTAGAAATAATTTCAATAACAAAAAAAACAAATTAAGTGTTAAGATAATGTGGTACTGGTAGTGGTAGTGTGTGAGCCAAAGCACCACGTAGCCGGAGAGCTTGTTATATGTAAAAAAAATGTTTGTCTGTATGTCCTATATAGACTTTGAAACAGCTGGATCGATTTTAATGAAAAGTTCGGACAAACTTTAGGATAACACAACGGACGATCCTATAAAGTTTGGTGGTGATCGGAACCTTTTTTTTAAATTGTTGAATTCTGTTGCGAGAGGAATACGGAACCTGACTGAGCCACAGCAACGTGTTGCCGAACAGCTAATCATTTAAAAAATAATGAAATAGAATTAATTATTTTATGAACAAAAACGCTTGTGAGGCTTCACATGGCTATACTTTTCGTTTTTCGAAATAGTTTGTTGAATAAAGGATTGTTTTTAAGTAAAAATACATAGGTAATGGCACGTAACAGGGACAGCTGACTGTCAGCTCACGGAGCATTGCAAACCGCAGACACAAATAGTGATGTCCATTTTATCGATAAATGCATAAGCCCTAGGATTATATTTTAAACTAGGTGAGTGAGCGGCTTCGCCAGCGTGAAAATGAGTGTGACACAAATTTTTTCCCGAATTTAAATTTTGAACATAAAAGTAGTTATTGTGAGTTATCCATATGAGATAGAGACATACCATCGTGGACTTTTTTGTAGTGTTTTTGTACACCTACAATTGTCTACTACATTACTTTAGTGTATTTCTGTTGGTTTACACGGCGCACGCAACTAACGCAATAGAAAAGGTCGCGCAGTTATAAAAAAAACTTGCCTACTGGAGGCAACTTTTTTAACACAATTTACATATTACCGTAACGTACTATTAACCTAAGCCTTCAAAAAATTGCACTACCTTTTAGTAAGAACCATACAAAAATCTGTTTTATAGATTTTGAGAAAATCGATCACATAAAGATCACATACAGCTTTTGGGGGCTTTGTTATATAATAATAGATAGATTGAATGTGAAATTATTTTGAACTGTTCAGTGTGATGGGCTAGGTACAAAATCTTCCGAGGTACAATATGAGTTTCACGTATTAATTACTAGTTGGTGCTAATGTAATGCTGTAACAAGGTCAGAATAGTTTGATGTGTTTTTTAATTACAAATATCACAGTAAAATTAAAATCCAAACAAAATAAAATCCTATTAAATATTAGATATTGCGAACATGTATTCTATATAGAACGCTTGTGGCCACAAACTTCAAATGACGATGTAAACTCCCATCTAATTTCCCTTGAGCTGAAACTAGTTTATGACGCCATAAAATATCATACGTACTAGTTTAATTTAACTTTTTCCCGCGATTACATCTGCGTGGATTTCTGTAGCAAACTAAAAATTGATAGAAGTTACCTATATAGACGCTTAATTATTTTCGTGCTGAAAATCATATCGATCTATCGTTCTAATCAGGTTTAATGGACTGACAAATACACATATTTTACAATATTAATATGAATTAAAAGGTTGCAAGTTCTCTTATTATTCTTCCTATGAAAAAAAATATCGACTGAAAATTAGACGCAACTCTATTTGTAAGGTCGAAATAAGAATGTTTGAAGAAAATATATCCATAGTCTTCAATATAAATTATTCCTATTAATAACTACCCATTTTGTGAGAATAAAAATAACTAAAATCTAATAAGTTCGAAAATAAACATCGATGTTTTACATCTACATTTCACATCTCTACTTAGACTCGAAGCGCAAGACGGCAAGCCACAGATGTTCAGAATAAATTGTCCACAAAGCATATTTAATAATAAACAAATAGTTTTTTAAACGGCGGAAAATAACGTTCAGTAAAGCGTAGATTTAAAAATTTTCAAATGCGTTTCCAGAACTGCCTTATTTTTTGCAACAATTTGGATACAATAATTCTGAATGTACCACATGTACCTATTTCCGAACGCATGCGTCTATTGTGTCTCTATGTGAGCAAAATTAAATAAACTTCACATTAACTAATTATTCATAGTAAAACTTATGGACTTTATTTCCTAAAATATTAACCTCAACATTGACCGATTAGTAAAATGAGCGTTACTGACTCGATCATCATATCGCTGACTGCAAACGATTTCACCAGTTCGCCTATCATAACTGCTTTGAAATTGGCCTGTGGCGATTCTATTTCACGGTAGACGCATTTCCTAACTGCCTATTAGCTTTGCATTGTTAAGCATGAAGTCTACACTGCTTTTATTGGAAAAGAAAACTTTTGCCTTTCAACTTATTATATAGATTATAATTACTTATAAGCTTATCAACACAAATACAATAATCACCGTTTAATAAAATGGATTATGAAAAATGGAACTTGGATTTTTTTTTAACAATTACACACACGGTCGTACGTTCCCAAAATAAGTAACTTAATACTTGTGCTATGGGTGAGAGACAACTGGTGAATGTGGTGAACTTTACAATGAAGATATTGGATCAAAATGTTCCCTAAATCTAAAGAACCTGGTCCGTGGACCTAGGTCGCT
This sequence comes from Morpho achilles, assembly GCA_947086495.1. NCBI lineage: Eukaryota > Metazoa > Arthropoda > Insecta > Lepidoptera > Nymphalidae > Morpho > Morpho achilles. Next base: position 13,216,491 of record CAMTZB010000001.1, on the reverse strand, counting down.
GGTTGGTAGTTTAAGTGGACTGTAATTGGGGGTTCAGGTTTATTAACTATTTTCTATTTTTCTGGGCAATACACAATCACCGATAAGTTGTAACAACTTAATAACCCACCTTTTGATGCTGTTGTACTGGTTGTAAGGTCCGAAATCAGAAAATTAAAGTATAAACGCGTGTTCTGTACTTTCAAATTTTCATAAATTCTACCATATTCGATCAAGGGTTTAATAGGCAACACAAGCCACCCTATGACAGTTTGTATCAACGTAATTCGTGTCTTTCTTTCCAGTTTTTTTATACTTCTCCAAGCCCCCTATAAAAAGAAACTTAACGTGAAACAAGTGAAAGAAATAATAGTAGATGCACCTAAGGACACAACGCATGACTGTTCTGGATACTGGTAAGTGTGAGCGAAGGAATTAAAGTTTCGCAACATGCGCAATAAGGCTAATTTCAATTATAAACACATCAGATTAAAGCATGATTTCATATGAGCATGTATCTTAGCACCTTTATTGAGCAAAACCCATTTTTACTAGAGTCATCAAAGTTCTGGGCGATGCATTACAAATTGAATTTATACGAAAAAGAAATTGCGAACAAAAGCCAGGCAAAAGCTTGTAGGCGTCGAAATCTCACATTCAATTCAGTATAGGCTTCAGCCCAGAACGAATTCAATGTCCGTTTTACAAATAAAAGTATCCGGATTGGCATTTCGTTTGGTCCGGGAAAATCTGCTTTTCTAAATGGACATTTTGAGTTTGTTATTGATTACCTACAGATATAGTAACAAAATTTCATAAATGAATTAATGTAAAATGAAATATTGTATAGCTAAATTCATGCATTTATTTATTATTATATATTATATGTTGCTAAAATTTATCAACAAAAGAATACAATTTTAAAAAATTAAAGAATCAGACGATATTTTATGGGGGTTCGTAACATAAAAGTGTTAATATTATTATTTAGATATAATTTGCGATAAATTTATAACGAATTATAGCATAATTTATGTCAGAGATATTAAATAAATTTTATTCTTTATAAATTTTACTATCGTTTTAATAGATCAATAAATTTATCTACTTTATTTATAATTTTTTAATTCATAATTAATTAAATTTAAGCACAATTATATGTACTTGAATGTAATGAAATAATAATAATAATAAATAATAAGTTATATATAGAATCTGAATCTGAATTTCGGAAACGATCCAACGAATTTTATGAAACTTAGAATGTTTCGATCTATAATAATAATAATCGATCTAGCTAGGTTTCACTTTTAAAAAAATCAGGCACTGAAAACGTGCTACAAAATTATATGAAAACATGGGCTAATTATACTGTTATTTATAATTTTGTAATTGCTCAGTGGGGTATAATCCAGCGATGCACAGGAGTGAAAATATATATCAAATCGAGCCCAAAGTGCCCAATTTCATCTTTTTTTAACTTCTCAAAAATATCGACCCACCAAGTCAGTCACTCCGGTACTAATTATTCAAACATTCAATAATTGAAATATATATCCTCCTACCCTTATCCCACTTTAAGTGGGGTCGGCACAACATGTTATAAACATGTTGTCACAAGATTTTATGACCGGCCGTCTGTCTTACGTCAAGTTACCTTAGTCATATCTGACGACACCTCGGTAAGACATAAGGGTGCTCTATGCCACTAAACCGGATACCACACGGTGGGTCAACTTACCCTAGTTGCCTTTTACGACACCTCGGTAAGAAATGAGGTTGGTCTATTCTACTCAGCCAGATACCATAAGGCGAGTCGACTTACCTTAGTCGCCTCTTACGACACTTTGGTAAGAAATGAGGGTGGTACTATTCTATTCAGCCGGATACCACACGGCGTATTCAATAATTGATATATATTCTACAAATAGTATATACAATAAGTATGGTATTTGACACATCATTGTTGTAATTCAAAATGGCGGCTACAATGATCAATATTCTAATTCATGCAACCTAATTCACTAGTATTCTAGAACTTTATTAATTACGAAGTTCGGGAATTCTCCCGGACAATTGCTTCAACTAATCCCGTTTTGAGACATCCATATTATTGTAGATGAAGCTGATGCATATCGCTTGCTGCGATTCGGAAAACTAAGTTCCGATTGTTACAGATTGTCTCGGCGGTTGCTGTTTTAAAATATAATTCTTAATACAAGTTATATTTAGTTATTAATACAGTACAGTTATTATCACAGTCTTGTACAGGTTTGAAGAGAGCTACATCCACACATTCAAATGATCTAAGTAATCCTCAACAGTATAAGCTACCTGTATCAATCTCTTTTTAACAGTGTTTATAAACTGTAATGGCAAAGCTAAAATTGATAGCGGAATTTTATTATAGAATCTCATACCCAAACCCACAAACGACTTACGTACTTTTTGCAAGGCGCAAAAGCAGGAGTCGTAAGCTTATGTCGGTTCCTACTTTGGCTATTATATACATTACCTGATTATTATATACATTGACTGGCTTGTTGGCGCAGTGGGTAGTGACCCTGCCTTCAGCGCCGCGAGTCGCGGGTTCGATTCCCGCCGAGGGTCAACATTTTCTATAAATGAATTTGTTGGCCTTTGAGCCTGGGTGTATATTTGTATTTAAGTATGTATTTAAAAATTATATAAGTATATATTTACCAGTTGTCTGTCTACCATAACACAAGTATTAAGTTACTTTGGAGACGGACGACCGTGTGTGTAAGTGTCCCATATATTTATTTATTTATTACCTATCGTTTTATAATTCTTTATATTTTTATGTACATAAATTAAATTGGTTTTTATTGCTTTAAAGCTCTCCGTACTATGTTATTAATTGAGCTATCTAGAATTTTAACCCAAGAGTTATAAGCGTATTATAATTAGACCAATACACTGACAAAGCTACTAAGCTGTGTTAAACGAAAACTCTGAATGATGAGGTCATTGTAGCTTTAAAAATCATCATCCCTTATCCAACTCTAAGTTCGCTCGGTGCAACATGTTATAAACATGTTGTCAAATGATTTGGCTACGTATTTTACGTCTGGCCGCCTACCTGTCATCAACTTAAATAAGTTGTATTTTTTGACACCTTGGTAAGAAAGAGAGTGGTCTATTCTACTCAATCGGATAACACACGGTGAGACCACTTACCTTAGTCGTCTTGTACAACACCTCGGTAAGTAAATAGGGTGGTCTATTCTGTTCAGCCGGATACCACAAGCGGGTCGACTTACCTAAGCCACCTTTTACGACACGGTAAGAAGTAATAGTAGCTTTAAAATACAGATGATATTTATACGGTCCAAAGCTGACAATATGAGGTCTCTAACTTCAAAATTAACGAGCTGTTTATTTACTACTGAGGCATAAAAATAAAGTATCGACTTTAACATTTTTTACATCATACGATTATTACGAAATAATGACCGCATTAGTAGTTTTAAAAGCTGTGAAATATCACAGCTGTATCTAAGATTCAGAGATTATTGCGCCGCATAACAGTTCAATGTTTGTGGCCATGAAAACGGTGACATTATAAAAACTTGATGGCGTCTTGTTAAAGCGAGCTCTGTGTCGGATCGAGGGTGAGAGATTGTCCTCTAGTTAGAGAGAGGAGATAATAAGATAAAGACGCTTGAAGACTATGATTTGCAACGATCCCTTGGCTATCAAATTCTTAAATATTTTTTATTACATTAAGTTTTGTTCTCTGATTACATTGTATCCATAATCACCGCCGAATACTTGTTCGAATTCTTCATTGCTCCTATACCCACGTAAACGATTATGTTATTGTTTCATACACAGACAATTTTTCTAGAAACAACAAAAATCCTATCTCAGTTAAAAGAAATTTAACCATTAAATCATTTTATAAGACTGTGAATTAAAAGCCAAAAATTAATAATTTATTTTCTATTACTTTAAGAGACCATTTTTAATAAAAATAACACTAAAAAATAAAAAAATGAAACTTACCTTAACGTTTGTTAAAGTAAGTTTCATTTTTTTAGCCACAACACACATGTAGTGCATGTGTATTGTGGTGGCGATTATTGAGGTTTGTGCATGTGTTTTTACAAATCGTGAATGTATCAGGTATAAAACGGATTGTCCACTCTACATTTAGCATTATATATTTTTCTATTTTACTTTATCGCGGATTATAGCAAACTAATTTTATTATTACTTTTGTAACACAGAAGCATTTAAAGAGCGTATGGCGTAAGCGTAAATCTAATTAGGAAAATGCACAACAAATAAAAATTCTGTCTTTCATCGCTACTTCGATGGCTCTACATAGATCTACACAACTTGATCGATGTCTGATCTAACACTGCCGCGCGCACCGCAGATAGCATCACGTCGTACATTAGAAACGCAATTGTCGAGTCAAATTACGAGACTGACAGGTAGACAGTATCATTCGCTCTGGTGGCTCTGAGGGCGTTTTGTGACTGTCAAAAATTTTTCGGACTCCTCTTTTTATTGTGGGGTCAAGAGGGGCCTAGGCTTTATTAATGTATTCTGAGAACGAATGTCTTTTTAATATTAGAAAACATAAAATACCGATAGTACATCTATCATCGCTCTCCTTTATCCCACTCTAATTTGTATCGGTACAACATTGTCAAATTTTTGTTTGTTTTTGACAGTATTGTCAAATGATTTGGCTACGTATTTTGCAACCTGCCGCCTGCTTGACGTCAACTTATCTCAGTCGCCATTTGCGACACCTCGGTAAGAAAGAGCGCGATCATCATTTAACAACATGTTTAGAATATGTTTTAAATGATTTGCCCAATATCAACTTTAGGCGTTCAATCAGATACAGCGCAGAGCAGCTCGAATTATTGGGGATAAAGTGATTAGCAAATAGCTGGACTTTTTGACCATGCGTAGAAACTATCTTTACTGTGCGTTTTCTAGCGTATCTTTCACGGAGAATATTCTATTGAACTACATGACCTGATTCCTGCTGCTAAATTCCATAATCGCACAGTACGTCAGAGGTTAAAATATCATCCTCACCATCTGGAAGCTTGGCGATCCACTAAAGTTCGGTATTCAAATAATTTCATTCCGCGCACCACCATTTTATGGTACGATCTCCCTTTGGATAGGTACGCATAAGTACCTTCAAAAAACGTATTTTCCACCTTTTTAGAGGACGGCAACGAACTTGCACTTTGAGAAGTCGTGGGCGGCGGTGGTTATTTAAGGTAAACCGCATGCTTGTTTGCCTATACCATACCATAAAAAAAATTGTGCTGATCCCACTTAGAGTGGAAAAAGAGAAGGAGAACGATGATGATGAAAGGAAATGATATATTTCGATGTTATTGGTAAAGAGATCAATAATTCGATATCTACCTACGCACAAATTTCATTAAAGCTTATCACTCGTGGAATAAACTTTTATGAAGCTTTCATGATAATTCACTACGGTAAAAAGCATCTTAAAGTCAACACACGAACCGGTCATAATGTGGAAACCTTGTTAGCAATAAATAGAGGGTCGTAAATAGGTATAACATTCAGTATCGATATATTTTTAACCTGTATTGTTTCCTTGTTTGGCGGTAGAAGCGGTCGGCGAAATCACGGCCTCTTCATAAATAAGATTTGTTATGGGACTTAAATATTGGCTAACAAGTATGGAGACGAACTATGAATTATGGTTTCCATATTATGTTAACCAATTATGGGTGGAATTATGGGTGGAATTATGGGTGGAATTATGGGTGGAATAGTCCGGAATAGGAGCTGACAACCTGCCCTGCACCGATAGGCGTCCCCGAAATTAGATAGATGGAGACGAAGGATTTCACCATTTTTTTTAATTACCTAATATACCTTTAATCCTACTAATATTATAAATGCGAATGTTTGTAAGTATGTATGTATGTTAGTTACTCTTTCACGGCGAATCCGCTGAACTAATATCGATGAAATTTAGCGAAATTACTCCTGATACACCGGGGTAACATATAGGCTATAGAAATTCTGTTAATTCTACAAAAATAGGATGACATGGAAAAGCGCCATCTATTATCAACCTATAACGCGACATCGGTCTACGCGAACGAAGTTGCGGGTACAAGCTAGTATTTAAATGTAGCACATTTCAGTCTTGTATATTGTATATAAATGTTTATATATATGCCATGTGGTGTCCCCGGCTGAGAAGAATAGACCACCCTCATTTCTTAGCGAGGTGTCGTTAAAGGCGACTCAGGTGAATTGATCCACCGTGTGGTATCCGGTTAAGTAGAATAGACCACCCTCATTTCTTAACGAGGTGCCGAAAAAACGATTAAGTTAAGTTGACGTCAGGCGGCCGGACGCAGAATACGTAGCCAAATCATGCATGGCAACATGTTTATAACATGTTCATTCATCCAAGTACTTATTAATTAAATGGTAAAATTGATTTATTATTTATGGTTTTTTTAATTTGCTTTTTAATATTTAAAGATTCCATCTCCATATTAGTTGCAAGGTTACATAAAATCTAACATCGAAGCCCAATACGGCGCTTAAATATATCGCGCGTACGCTATAAACCTACCATCAACCGAAATACTATCATAAGCCGGATTTTGTTTAGTGATATTAAAATATACCTGTAAATTACCAGCATAAAGTTGTGATTATTAAGATTCTATATATCCCTACTAGCTTTTACACGCGACTTCGTTCGCGTGATAGGATAAGGTAGGTAGGTAGGTAAAAGATGGCGCTTGTTAGTGTCATCTAATTCGTGGAGAATTAAAAGGATTTCTATAGCCTATATGTTATTCCGGTGTAAAAGGAATGATAGTGGAAATCAATTTTTCCCGCCTAAATCCCAATTTCAAGTGAATCCTAGGGTAAAAGTCACAGCCTTCTTTATCTTCTAATGAAAGTCCGGCCAGCATCTTATTATCTGTTCCGGAGAATTCATTATTGACCTAAAACGTCTCCAAGGCTTGCATTATCTTTTAGAACCGTTCGAAATTCCGTTCAGTAGATATTAAGAAATTTGATCATTTACAGACAGACAACTTTTGAGGACTTTGTTTTATAATATGTTGTCAATAAAACACAGTTTATAATATCGTAAAGTTTGGTGAAAAAAAGAAGTCAATGTTACTGGAATAGATATATTTAAGAATGTATATATTTTTGTCTGAATAAATCTTATTATTATTATTACAAAAAATTGATATTTGCGTACCTAAACTGCTTTATTGAAAACTCGTAATAGCCCGCGGTTTTACTCTCGTACATATCGATCTAATGGTAGTGGAAAGTCTACTAAGTCGGAATTTAGATCTATTTTTGTTAAATATATCATCAATGGTTTCTGCAGCGCATGCGATGACAGATTTTTAGAAATAATTTTTTACACCTTATTAAATTTTAATAACGGATCCCTATTTTTTTTAAAACAGTGCAGTAGTTTTTGTGTGAAAACGTCACAAACACACATACAAATTTTTACTCTTTATAATATTAGTAGAGATTAGATAGAGATAGAGATCTGTCAAACGAAAGTGTTGACCTTTGTACACTTTTTTTCTATAATATTTATCTAAACTTATTCATAGTACAGAAATGATAATAAATAAATAGATAACATTATTTTGCTCTTACGACACCTCATTAAAAGAAAAAGGAAAAAAATAGGGCAGGTGGGGTCCTAGGTATTTTCACCTCTCTAGAACGCCCGTTCGCCAAATGAATGACTTTACATTTGACAGCGAATAATTGTGATTGTATTCAACGTAAATTTAAAAAAAATTTTAGAGCCCAAAAACAATGATAAAACGACATTTTTTTAAAATACAACTTATCTAGATCGATTGTTCTCCCCCAAAACCACCTACATGCTGAATTTCAGTAAAATCGTTGGAGCCGTTTCCGAGATTCCAAAAATATATACATATAAATACGTAAATATAATATATATATATATATATATATATATATATATATATATATATATATATATATATATATATATATATATATATATATATATATATGTGTAGGATTTAAAATCTTAAGTTTCCGAACAGTGTGTGAGATGTGTAATGAATGGCAATCTTATAGTTTATTGTCTATAGTGTATTGTCTATGCGAGTGAGTGACTGAACCGCCCCTTCCCTTTTGATGTACGACGCTAACACGAACGCAAGGTCTCTGTATTTTTAATTATAAAATAAAGTATTAAACGTAGTTTAAAGTAGTTTAAAGTAAAAAGTGCTTTCATTCAGACCCACAACCACAAATTCTCGTCCGGGATATACAGGAATATACAGGGATAAACGATATATAAGGGTCTGAATGAATATCGGGATTATAACGTGTTACGAGATAACGAGTATCAAGGACGCCGCGTGTCACGTTCGCCAGCCGCCATTACCTTACGAGTTAATACAACGACGCAATTATTATTCAAGATACGACGATTACGACGCTAAAGTAGAAAATGACGGACGACGGAAAGTGCAATCCATTTTTTATGATAGACTCCATACCTATCGTATTCACAGGAGATGATATGACGTATTCTTCTGCGAAGTGGACGCAAGATTTGGATGATAATGCAGAGATTTTTGGTTGGAATCAACAGCAAAAATTAATTATAGCGAGACGTTGCTTAAGTGGTACAGCAGAATTATGGCTGAGGGCAGAAAAGGCATTTAAGACATACGACGAACTTAAAAATGCGATACTTAAAGAATTTCCCGAATCCATCAATAGTAAACAAATGCACGAAATAATGAGTAAGCGTAAGAAACAAGTTAGTGAGACCTATTATCAATATATGCTAGTTATGAAAGAGTTGGGAAAAAGGGCTAAATTTCCAGATTACGTCGCAATACAATATATAATCGATGGAATATCCGATTCCGAATCGAACAAGTTATTATTATACGGTGTGACGTCTTATGCGGTGCTGAAAGAAAAATTAGCATTATACGAAACTTTTAAACAGAAAACTAAAATGTCGGATACTGCGAGGCTAAGATGTGACGCATCGAGAGTAAAAACACAGCGAGAACCCAAGGTAAAACCATTTCAACGCTGTTACAATTGTGGTGATAAAGGACATTTATCTAATTCGTGTTTAAAAAGTGTCAAGTGCTTTAGATGTAACGAGTATGGGCATAAAGGTTTAGAATGTAAAAAAGTGCAAGTCAATGAACCTAGAAAAACATCTCATAATTATTACGGCGGAGAATCGAAGCAAGATCACCGGTCTATGTTCGTTCAATATCATTCGTCAGACGACGCTAAGGAAGTGAATGAAGTTAAAGAATGTGTACGGGATGAAGTTCGTATTCCGAAGGAACGAATGAGCGAGAGTAATTCAAACATTCAATCAATCGGTCAACAGGTTATATTATCTGAGTGTGAAAGTGTCAAATTATGTCAACCTCAAAATTGTCAATTAACTTCAAACATATTTATGTATTAACAATAGTATAAATTCGAATAAAAGTGTAAAAAGCGTAAAAATAAATAATGTTATGGTAAACTGTTTAATTGATACAGGTAGTGATTTAAATTTAATAACTTTCGACTTGTTTACTAGTTTAAATATGACGTATAAACCCGAAAAAATGTTACTTACGGGATTAGGATGTTCTCAAGTAATTTCGATTGGTAAATGTAACATGGAATTGATTATTGATGATCATTGTTATGATATTAGTTTCCATATTGTGCCGACTAAAGTAATACCATATGATTTAATATTAGGTCAACCATTTTTATTGCATACTGTCATGGTTATTAACAAAGGTTCAATTGAAGTTAGGCCTACCAATGCTATTTGTCTTTTTTCCAGTTATGATGATCAGTGTACAGCAGTGAAAAATATTATAGATAATTATAAACCTTTGAAAACGAAAGATGCACCCATTAAATTAAAAATAGTTTTGAAAGATGATATACCGATAACGCAACGACCTAGAAGACTAGCTTTAACTGAAGAACAGTTGGTGAAGCAGCAAATAGAAGATTGGTTGATGGAGGGCATTATTCGTCCGAGTTATTCTGAGTATGCCAGTCCCCTTGTTTTAGTAAAGAAGAAAGATGGTAATGTACGTGTGTGTGTAGACTATAGAAAAATAAATCAGAAGATTGTTAAAGATGAATATCCGTTACCAGTGATTGAAGACCAAATCGATAAATTAAGTAAAGTGAATGTGTTCAGTACTATAGATTTAAAGAATGGTTTTTTTCATTTACCGATAGAGGAACAGTCTGTGAAGTATACAGCATTTGTAACCAGTAACCCTGAAGGCCAGTATGAATTTCTTAGAGCTCCATTTGGTCTTTCTATCTGTCCAAAGTATTTTACGAGATATATAAACATAATATTTGCAGATTTGATACGAAGCGGAATAGTTTTGATATTTATTGATGATGTAATCATACTTTCAAAAGATGAAGAAGAAGGTATTTTGAGACTCAAAGATGTTTTGAAAGTTGCAGCAGACTATGGACTAGAAATAAATTGGAAGAAGTCACAAATTCTACGCAGATCTGTTGAATATCTAGGTTACAATATTACTAATGGAACAGTGAAGCCGTCTTTGGAGAAAACAAAAGCTGTTATGACATTTCCAGTGCCTAAAAGTTTAAAAGAGATACACAGTTTCATAGGACTTACTTCATACTTTAGGAAATTCATTCAAAATTATGCATTAATAGCGAAACCATTAAGTGATTTGCTTAAAAAAGGCGAGTTCAAGTTTGATGAGATGCAAAGACAAGCTTTCGAAGAATTAAAATCAAAGTTATGTAGTGAACCAGTATTAAGAATATTTGATATTCACATGGAAACTGAATTACATACAGATGCTTCTATGTATGGTTATGCAGCTATTTTATTACAGAGGAATCCTAATGATAATAATTTGCACCCTGTCCACTACATGAGTAGAAAAACCACAGAACTTCAAAAAAAATGCAGCAGTTATGAGCTGGAGGCTTTAGCTGTTATTGAAGGAGTTAAAAAGTTCAGGAGATATCTCATAGGGATACGTTTCAAAATAGTGACTGACTGTGAAGCTTTTCAAAAGACTTTGAATAAAAAAGATATATCAACAAAAGTTGCTCGATGGATACTATACTTACAAGATTTTGACTATTTTATAGAACACCGAAAGGGGGATAAAATGCAACATGTGGATGCACTGAGCAGAAACATATGTTTTGTTGATGTTGAGCTACATGCTAGAATAAAGAAGGCACAAGAAGATGATGAAAGATTAAAGATTATTAGAAAAATGAAGAAAAATGAAAATGAATATAAAGATTATTTTTTGGAGAATGGAATTATATATTAAGGTTTGGAAAAAAAGTTAGTGTTACCGGAGATGATGGATATAGCAATGATAAAAAAAGCACATGAAATAGGACATTTTGGAAGAAAAAAAATTAAGGATATTATTGAAAAGGATTACTATATTAAAAAATTAGATAATAAAATAGATAAAGTTGTTTCTACATGTGTACCTTGTTTATTAGCGAGCAGAAAGTCTGGTAAAAAAGAGGGTTTATTAAATCCCATTGATAAAGGAGAATTGCCTTTGGATACTTTACATTGTGATCATTTAGGACCTTTAGATGCTACCAAGAAGATGTATAATTATATTACTTACTATAATTGATGGCTATACCAAGTTTGTCTGGATTTATCCTGTTAAGTCTGTGACAACAAAGAAAACTGTAGAAAAACTGAAATTACATCAGAAAGATTATGGAAATCCTCGCCGATTTATAACAGATCGGGGTACTGCTTTTACTGGAAACGATTTCAAAGAATACTGTCAGCAAGAAGGCATTGAACATATAACAATTACAACCGGAATTCCTCGTGGAAATGGTCAAGTAGAGAGGATGAACAGTATTATTATTTCAGCTTTGACAAAGATGTGTTTAGAAGAACCAGGTCATTGGTACAAGTATGTGAGCAAACTTCAAAGAGTTATAAACAGTACATATCAACGATCAATTAACACAACACCATTTGAATTGTTAACAGGAGTGAAACTTAAAATGCAAGAAGAATTATCTGTTTTAGAATTTTTGGAAGAGGAAAGTAGAATTGATTTTATGAACAGAAGAGATGAATTAAGAATAGAAGCTAAAAATCAAATATTAAGAGTCCAAGAAGAGAACAGAAAGAGCTATAACAAAAAACGTAAAGAAGGGGAAAATATAAGCTAGGTGACTTAGTCGCTATACAAAGAACTCAGTTTGGAAATGCTTTAAAATTAAAACAGAAATATTTTGGGCCATATCGAATAATCAAAGAACTAGGAAGAGGTAGATATAAGGTGGAAAAGATAGACAGAGGTAAGGAAGGGCCAATAAAAACTGTTACAGGTTTAGATTGTATGAAAAGGTGGCCTTAAATCAAACTTATTCAATTTAATCTTTGTGTGTAACTAAATTGTATTTGAGAGTAATTTTGTTTATTTCATTAATTTTTAACATTTAAGATGATATCTTTTATTACTGAATAACTGTGTTATATTTAACTATTTCTATATGTAATGATGTTCATGAGTACTTAAGATTAATTATTACTTATTTCAAGTAGTAAGTTGATAAATGTTTTTTTTTTGTATAATTTTTATTAAAGTAGCATAAAAGAGTTGCACTGTTATTAAAATTATTTTCAATTGTATAGTGTAAACTTACATTGTATTATTACAAGTAGTTTGAAGAGTATTATATGCTATATTACATAATGTTTTGGATATTTTTATCTTAAAGATAGTAAAGTCTGAATTGTTGAGTTGTGAAAAAATAACTAATATTGTTAAAACTTAATTTAATATAGATAGATTCAACCTTTTGTTTATGATGTAGAGTAATTAATTATGATACTAGCTTAATGTTGTTAAGGAGTCTGAGGCCAGACTGTTATTAGGAAGGCCGAGTTGTAGGATTTAAAATCTTAAGTTTCCGAACAGTGTGTGAGATGTGTAATGAATGGCAATCTTATAGTTTATTGTCTATAGTGTATTGTCTATGCGAGTGAGTGACTGAACCGCCCCTTCCCTTTTGATGTACGACGCTAACACGAACGCAAGGTCTCTGTATTTTTAATTATAAAATAAAGTATTAAACGTAGTTTAAAGTAGTTTAAAGTAAAAAGTGCTTTCATTCAGACCCACAACCACAAATATATATATATATATATATATATATATATATATATATATATATATATATATATATATATATATATATATATATATACATATATATATACACACAAGATTAACTCATTTAAATACTAAAAATTTGAGTTGTATTCAATATAAAATTTACTATAAAAACTTAAATTCGACATTTAAAAAACTCATCAGGACGAATGCTACGCATACAAAATTGAAAGCCATAAAGGAGCGAAGCGACCGGAAGTCGGACGAGGCTCCATCTGATCCGTATCACAGATGCTGCGGATTCATTTCCTCTACACTTGCATTTGAATTTAGAATCGTATTGAGAAATAGGTCAGATAAGATTTCAGCTAGAAAAATGAAATGTTATGAATTGATAGATTCTTTGCAAATGCTGAACATATCACGGTAATAAATCCGTTGGTAGTAAGTAACGGCCTGTTACTATCCCACTGCTGGGCATAGGCCTCCTCTCTCCATTTTTGGAGAGAAGGATTGGAGCTAAGACCTACCACGATGCTGCAATGCGGATTGGTAGGTTACACATATCCCTAGGATTCTCTAGAGATATGCAGGTTTCCTCACGATGTTTTCCTTCGCCGAAAAGTGTGTGATAAATTGCAATTATTAATTAGACATATAAGTTTTAATAGAAAAACTCATTGGTGTGCCCGAGCTTTGAACCCATGATCGTGCGAATCTCTAGAGATTCGCACGGTCGCACCGCTGGGCTATAACAGCTTTTGCTGTTGGTAGTAGCAGGTCAAATATATTTAAATAATTTATAGAATTAGGCGTTACTTTGCGGAGATCCATAATACAAAAGTAACAATGAAATTATTTTGCTATAATCTGCGATAAAGTAAAATAGAAAATATATATAATGCTAAATGTAGAGTGGACAATACGGAAACATGCAGGATTCATAAAACACAAGCATAAACCTCCACCACCGCCACCACAAAACACAAGCACTATACACTTTCACTAACGCAGTCAACAATCGTTTCCCTTATTTTTGCTTTAGATTTATTTGCTTTATGCTTTTATAAGTAAAAATGTAAAAAGTTTAAATTAAAAGAAAAAAATTTAGAAAAATAAAATTATCTATACTAATATAAATATAAAGCTGAAGAGTTTGTTTGTTTAATTGTTTGAACGCGTTAATCTCTGAAACTAATGGACTGATGTGAAAAATTATTTCAGTGTAAGATGGACCATTTATCGAGAAAGGCTATATTACATCACGACAAGAAAATAGAAGAGGAGCAGCAATAAAAAATATTACGAAAGCGGTGAAAGTTATTAAAAAATCATGTATTATAAAATAGTTCCTCTTTAAATGTTCTAAATAGAAGTCTAGGACAGCATATGCGTAGCTTTTAAGGTTAACCCTATTTAACCACTTTTGTGGTTAACAATATACTATATCTGACCACCGAAAATATAGGCGTCCAAAAAGCGTCCTATACGACCCTGACGATCAAATAACGATCGCAAACACAAAAACACGTAATACACACACACAGCGTCTTCGCCGGCGAAGACGAGGTCCCAGATTTCTGATATCGGTTGGTCGTGGATTCTTGCCACCCTTCCGTCGTCGTATTGACTAATAAAAGTCATACCATCAGCCCTCCACTACACGTCATCCTAAGCCGTGGTCCGGCCTCACAGGAGGCACCCTTAGGACGACGTTCCCCGACGCTAGTAGAGCTTCTGCGCTCTACTCTACGCATTTCGCAACCTCGGCGATGCTTCTGCGCTCGCCCCTCCCGCCCGGTGACGCTGTAAAAGCCGTTAGGGCTAACAGCATATTGTCAATTCGAGGAAAAAAAAAATATACTTTATTACTTAATCTTTCCACGCGGGCGGAGCCACTGGCGATTGCTAGTATGAAAAAAATAGAGTATAAACAATACAATACTGATGAGGATATTTAACGAATACCTACAGACACAAAAAAACTTTATTATTGTCTGAGAATGGAAGATTCTGTCATTGTCGCTGCAGAGGAAATTTAATTCGCCGTCTGTCCGTCCAACTCGAGTGGCTCAGTTAAAACGAAATATTGGAAATAATAATTGAATTCCACTTCTTTGACTTATTGCCCGCTTTGTTACCGGGAGTCGTTCCGAACTCATTTTTGAGAGCAATCGAGCGTGCGCTTTATTTGCAATGTAATTGGTAATATCGATATTAAGATCTCTCGGAATACCTTGGTTTTTAAATATATAATTTTTTAACTTATTCATATTGTTCATTATTTTTTACTGGCCTGTTATAGGAACCTAACATTAAGGTCCGGTGGTAGCGTGTTTTAAAAATTGTTTGGTTTTACAAAAGTAATAATAATAAAATTATTTTGCTATAATCCGCGAAGAAGTAAAATAGAAAATATACATAATGCTAAATGTAAGTGGACAATCGGTTATCATACCTGATACATGCAGGATTCGTAAGAACACATACACAAACCTCCACCACCGCCACCACAATACACAGCCACTGTATACGTTCACTATCACAAACTCAAAAATCGTTTCGCCCCCCAACCGAAGCATCATCAGGAGATAGACTCCAGGACCAAAATGCGATTTCGGTGGTGGAGGTTTGTGCATGTGTTTTTACGAATCCTGCATGTATCAGGTATGATAACCGATTGTCCACTTACATTTAGCATTATATATATTTTCTATTTTACTTCTTCGCGGATTATAGCAAAATAATTTTATTATTACTTTTGTATTATGGATCTCCTCAAATTAACGCCTAATTCTATAAATTGTTTGGTTTTAATTTACTACATTCGTGAGGGCCGCTAGGATTATTTTCAGGGGGTGCGCATATGTATCTACAAATCTTCAATATTTAAATGAGTTATTCTTGTATGTATATATATAAATATATTTTCTGAATCTCTGAAACCGCTGCAACGATTTTTCTGAAATTGGGCGAGGTAGGAGAAAAATCGATCGTTCTATCTCTGTTCCTCTGAATCGTTTTATCTCTGTTATTGGGCATTAAAAAAATTAAAATTTAAAATTGAAAGCAGAGGATTATTTTAGTTTTCAAACGTAGTGTTGCGATAGCCGATGGGTAACGGGTAGACCGAAAATCTTTATGACCCGGGTTCGAATCCCAAATGTCTTCATTCTTTTTTTTTTATATCATTTAAAAAATTACCCAGCAAGTCGCAGTCATCCAGGTACTATGACTTTTTGAGACTTTTTGACACTTTTATACAATATAATGTATTATATAAAAATTATACCGACATAATATAATAAGCTTTCGGCTCCTGCTTTGTACCTTGCGAAATAGTAAGTCGTTTGTGGGCTTAGGTATAATATTCTGTAATAAAATTTCGCAATCAATTTTAGCTTTGGCATTAAATCACTTTAAAATCACTGTTAAAGCGAAGCTGATGTGTAAAGCCACCAAAACCACCGAGTTTGTTGGCTCTTCTCGGTAGGAACAGTGTTTCGAGCCAGCAATAGAGTGGACTCAAAAGCGATTGTTTCCTAGTTTATTTTAATAAAGAATATTTTGAATCCAATTTATATCGAAATAAGAATAATTTACGATAATATAATAAATAATGCATATCTCTATAACGTGTGGTATCCGGCTGAATAGAATAGACCAACCTCATTTCTTACCGAGGTGTCGTAAAAGGCGACTAAGGTAAGTTGACCCACCGTGTGGTATCCGGTTTAGTAGAATAGACCACCCTCTTTCTTACCGAGGTGTCGTAAAATACGACTAAGGTAAGTTGACGTCAGGCAGGCGGCCGGTCATGTGACAGCATGTTTATAACATGATGTGCCGACCCCACTTAGAGTGGGATAAGGGCAGGAAGATGATGAACTCTATAACAATATTCCATTTCATTTATTATGCTCAAAGCGTCCAGCTTCGTTAGTATGGTTCTAGTGATTTAATTACTAAAAACACCGCCGGCAAATTACAGGCCGCAATCAATGCAAATATTTATATTACTCGAACTTTTTATGCATCAATTATGATGTTATATCAAATCAAAATAATCTTTATTTTAATAAGCAACCAGTTTTAAATTGTTCAGGATCAATATGATTAATGAGTCATTTATAGAATTAGGCGTTACTTTGCGGAGATCCATAATACAAAAGTAATAATAAAATTATTTTGCTATAATTCGCAAATAATATAATAAGATAATTTATCGTGGATTATAGCAAAATAATTTTATTATTACTTTTGTATGATTAATGAAGATACAACTGGTTCGGAATGTTGCTATTACCAAGAATAAGCAGCAAGAAAATCAGCTGTCAATCTTTTAAACTTTCAACTAAACATTCAATTCAAATTCAAATTCAAAATATTCTATATTCAAATAAACTTGTATACAAGTGCTTTTGAATCGTCAACTTTACTGCTGGTTCGGAAAGCTGTTCCTACCGAGAAGAGCCAGCAAGAAACTCGGCGGTTGCTCTTTTAAAAATATAATTCTTAATATTATTTACATTAAGTCGTTACTGTCTTGTACAGGTTCAAAGAGAGCCATATCCACACATTCTTATCTTCTAAAAAATCTTCAAGAGTATAGTTGGCTTTCTTTCTTCATTATTAAACCGCTGTATGAAGTTGAAATGATTTTGAAATTCAGACATATTTAACATCAAAATAATCTTCAATTTGTTAGTATGCTTTACGAGTAAGCATATTTCTTACACATCATTTAATATTTTCTGTATATAGATAGATATGGATTAAGCAATTTTATTGTAGAAGCGAATTCCAAGACCAACGAATGGGTTGCTAACTCTGCTGAGTCGCGACACAGGAATCACAAGCTTATCGTGACCTCTCGTATCATCATCTTGCTGCCCTTATCCCACTCGGCACAACATGTTACAAACATGTTGTCACATGATTTGACTACGTATTTTTTTACGCAGCCAAATCATGTGACAACATGATTATGTACGTATTTTATGACATCTCGGTAAGAAAAGAGCGTGGTACTATTCTATTCAGCCGGATACCACACGGCGGATCGTGACCTCTCGTATGTCTATGAATACATAAAATTTTGTCTGGTATAAAAATACAAGAGGTGTAAAGAGTGAACTTGTCCCAGTTAGTTTTCTCCAATGTCACACAGTTCTTCGATGACGCTTTTAAGAGCGTAAAAGGTAACAGCATAAGTATATTTAAATACGCTTCATTGGATGTTAAGTTGACGCATTACTTCGTAATCTTCTTCTTCAAGCGATTCTTCAACGTACACTGCTGGACATAGGTCTCTTCATGGGATCTGCACACAACAGGAATTTTCTGGCACTTGGACCCGGCCACTACTCGCGACCTTTTTGAGGTCGTCGTTAGGGTTCTACCGACACTGCGTTTTTCAATGAGGGTCGCCATTCCAAAACCTTAAGACCCCAACGCCCATCGGTTCTCCACACTATGTGTCCCGCACATCGCCACTTCAAAGTCGCGACACGCTAAGCTATTTCGGTGATTGTGGTTCTTCTACGGATCTCTTCAATTCTGATATGATCACATAGAGATACTCCAAGCATAGCCCGCTCCATCGCCTTCTGTTTCTGAGCTTTCTTATAAGAGGCTATGGGTTACTACACGGTAGGGGATATGGTTGCCCATGGCTATGGGGTCATGTATAACACGGTTACGATAAATTAACAAAGCTCCAAATTAATGCATACATGAATAACGATCCGTTATTCATTTTGAATATATTATGAACTGGACGATTCGCTTCGTTATTGTACGTGAATAATTTGATTATTAAAAAACGTTTTTTTGGACACAATATCGTATTATTTGGGTCGTATTTTGAATCGTAAATTTTCCAACATTTATACATACTATAAGCTGTGGTAGCCAAGCGGTAACACCGTGTGACTCTTTCGCGGAGGTCATGGGTTCAAACTGTTGGAAACCAATGAGTTTTTCTGTTAAAACTTAAGTGTTTAATTGATAATTGCAATTTATCACACGCTTATCGGTGAAGGAAAACATCGTAAGGAAACCAGAGGAAACTAGAGAATTCTGGAGATATGTGTAACCCACCAATCCGCATTGGAGCAGCGTGGTAGATCTTAGCACCAATCATTCTCTGCAAAAAAAACGGAGAGAAGAGGCCTATTTTCAGCAATGGGATAGTAACAGGCCGCTACTTACTTACTTTACATATTATACTCATAAAACAAGGTCTGAAAAGCTCTCTGTATGTGATCGATTTTCTCAAAATATGCTGAGTAGATTTTTGTACAGTTTTTATTAAAAGATAACGCAATTCTTCAGAAACGTTTAAGTTAATATTACATTACAGTTTTATGTAAAATGTGTTGAAGAGGTCGCGCAGTTTTAAATAAACTCGCCTGTTGGTAGCTTTAGTCGGGTTCGCCATATTAACCCAAAGATATACACTATAGTAATATACTAGATGATTGTAGATCTACAAAAATACTATAAAAATTGCCTCTATCTTTTATGGTTAACTTACAATAACTATTCTTATAGTTTCAATTAAATACACTTATTTCTATGCAGGCGAAACCGCATATCTAGTTTCTATATAAATTTGAATTCATCCCAATGTATTAGCTGGTGAAAATGTAAACGAATACAATTTATTAACAGGTGCATTATAGTGTGGTACACAGTATCACGGTTGTCGATAAAAATCTCACAAAAAAGAACAGCATATCGACTACGCTGGAAATAAACAATACGGACGACGTGCGTGATTTACGCCGCTCGGATATTGTTGAAAATCGCGTCGATAGCGCTTTTGTTTCACCGTCTACCTTCTTATCGCTCTTTAGGGATGTGCTCAACGAGTTGCAGTGCGCTGCTATTGTTCTGGTACTATGGAAAAGGTAATATTGTTGAATTTTTATTTTCCATTCGCAGAACACTGGAGAATACTTTTATACGGTTCCTTTATAGAATATTTGATTTATATTCTGTTCATTTATTTATTAATATTCATTTAACATTCAAGCAAAAAAGGCCTCAAAACATGTAAGATTCATTTCTTTTTGAGACACGCTTGTAGAATATTAACAAGAATATTAAGTAACGTAATCGTAATCATTAACATTTTGTTTTGGAGCCTATCCTCCTGATGATACTTCTGTTCTGTTGTAGTTAGTATGCGTAGTGCTAGTGTGGTATGTTATTGATGGGAGCGTTTTATCATACGTATTTTGACTGGTTCTGCATGTATAAAGTATTTGAACCTTGCCTGCTTCCTACATATTATTACATAGATTCTCTTAGCAACGCGGATTACGGCTATTAATTATATATATATTATCTCAATTCTGTAAAAAATAAAAGAAAAATAAAAACATCCTACAATAGCTTCATACAAAATTGAAACAGATAAATATAATTTTGTAAATATAATCGATATTATGACCAATGCACAAAGTACATCACTAAGTAACCGGCGAAATGCCTATACAAGTGGTATTGCGATATTAAACGGATTCTCCTACTATTGTAAAGGTAAATTTATTAGTTTCAGCTTTATAATCTCAATAATAATCTATGTTCTGTTATGCTATATTGAGTTAGGGCATTGCCACAATTTACAGAACAGTCTATTGATTTTAAATTGATGGCCTAAGTTTGGTTGAGCACTTAATTTAAATGTATATTTCTTATATGGTAATATATGTCTTGACTTATTTCCGCTAAACTAACTTAATTAGTTAAATTAAGTTTGTTAAAGTCATAATTTTATAATAGTGGCTACACTGTCGCCATGTTCCTTCTTGACCATATAAACGCTTGCAATGCTGTTAAACAGCGTTACAAACACATAAATAATAAATAAATATCATCATCGTCCTTCCCTTATCCCACTCTAAGTGGGGTCGGCACAACATGTTATAAACATGCTGTCACATGATTTGGCTGCGTTTTTACGACCGGCCGCCTGCCTGACGTCAACTTACCATAGTCGTATTTTACGACACCTCTGTAAGAAGGAGGGTGGTCTATTCTACTAAACCGGATACCACACGGTAGGTCAACTTACCTTAGTCGCCTTTTACGACACCTCGGTAAGAAATGAGGATGGTACTATTCCTTTCCGCCGGATACCACACGGCGTAAATAATAAATAAATATAACATATTTAATTACGTTTGAGTTCAAATCAGATAACATTACGTTTAAATTCAAATGGTACATTTGAATTCAAACGTAATATAATCTGTTTGTACATTTGAATCGTCAACTTTACTGCTGGTTTAGAAAACTGCTCGTCGAAAATTGACTGAGAAGAATTAGTAGGTAACCAGTGAATATAACAATGTATTTACCAAATATAATAAAAATATGAAATAAGAATATCTTACAAGACATATTGTATTTCCAGCATAAATAATTTAAGCGATGTAACATCTCGTGGAAAATAAACGGAAAACATCATCACACGCCTAACAATAACCATTATACCCCCACTCGTATTTTTTCATCCCCTAATTTAACTCGAGAGAATTTATTCCGCGATATTTGCCTTCCTATTTGATATTTCCGCGTTCTTAGCAGAATGCTAACGATGTTTATTCGTTAAACGCAAAAATGCGATCATAATCTTGGTTGATACCATTTTCAATACGAAAATGGTATCAACCAAGCTCAACCCTTTCGTTCCGGGCCATTTAAATGCAACGCCAAATTTAACGATAAAGTACATTCTTGTTCCTAAAGCCTATCATTTAAGTTTTTTTAAGTTAACTCTAGAATTATAGAAAGGCTAAGGTACAAAAAGTTTAGGACACACTGGTTTAAACTGTGGAGTATTAAATTAGAGCTAGTTTTTTTATATTTATAATAGAGAATGTATGTGCGTTCCTTATACACTCCAATATTGCTGGACCGATTTTTATAAAATTTTCAGACAATACACTAAACATACAAAGACAGATTGATCCAGCGGACGACCCTATCAAATTCTGTCGAATTTGTAATTTAGTTTCGTCGTGAAATCGAAACCAGACTGAACCACAGCAATGCGTGGCCACATCCATAGTACTAAATAAAATAAATTACTTTAAATATATGGGACAATTACACGCACTGTTCGTCCCAAAGTATTTTAATACTTCTTTCATGGGTGACAGACAAATGTTTCGATATTTATAATATATGGAAACATTTGTCTGTCACCCATGAAAATTTTTTTTAAATACATATATGTATTTTAAATTACAAATATGTATGTATGTATTTTAAATTTACAAATATGTATTTTAAATAATTTAAAAAAAATTTTAAATACATATTTAAAAACCAACAAATTGTATTTAGAAAATGTTGGACTTCGGCGGGAATCGAACCCGAGATCGATGGAATTTAATGGAATGTCACTCCCAACTGCGCCAACTGGCCAGTCAAAATTAAATTACACTGTCGATTATTAAAATATTTAACGCTATAATATTAATTATATTGTTGAAATATGGCACATTAAATTGGGGAATTAATTTTGGTTGGCGGATCATTAATTTCGTCGGTAAACCACTGTCGGATTTTAGAGGTAACATATAAATCTGATATAATTAAATTATAATAATGCAACTGTTTACACTGCTGTGTGGTATCCGGCTGAGTAGAATATACCAACGTCATTTCTTATCGACGTGTCGTAAAAGGCGATTTAGGTAAGTTGAACCGCCGTGTGGTAAGTGGTTGAGTAGAATAGACCACCCTCATTTATTGACGAGGTATCGTAAATGGCGACTAAGGTAAGTTAACCCGCCGTGTGGTATCCAGCTGAATAGAATAGACCACACTCTTTCTTACTGAGGTCTCGTAGAAGGCGATTAAGGTAAGTTGACTCGTCGTATGGAATCCGGCTGAGCAGAATTGACCACCACCATTTATGACCGAGGTTATGTAAAAGGATACTAAGGTAATTTAACCCGCCGTGTGGTATCCGTCTGAGTAGAATAGACCACCCACTATTCTTATCGAGGTGCCGTAAATGGCGATTAAGGTAAGTTAACCCGCGGTGGGATGCCAAAGTGGTCGGCCTCCTCGTGGCACACCCTGGGCAAGCTTAGTCTTGGCGAACGGACCACTGAGGGGTGGCCAATCCAGTTGTCCCTCTGATTAGCAGAGGGCAATCTGGACGGGCCGGGGACTCTGGGGGGGTTGGTGTGGAGTCCCTAATGAGCGACGGGTCCAGTTGGGCTTTCTCTAAGTCTGGCTGGACATGGTTACGGCCACCGTCGGCGAAACCCGGAAGCCCAGCAATGGGAACGGGGACCTTCGAGTTGCGAGGAAGAAAACCTCTATAAAAAATTACCCGGTGGGGGCGGAAACGCCCACCAAGGCATTGGGGCCCCTACTTGGGGCGCGATCTCTCCCTGTCGACCGTGATCAGATAACACGGTGGGCAGAGAGCGATCGTGGGCAGTGATGGCCTCCCTTTGCTCTACAGAGGGGGCGGAGGGAGGCGGTGGAGCGGTTCCACGAACTGTTGTTCTGGATCCAATCTGCTGCTGGTGAGTCCAGGTGTTAGTGACTCGCCCAAGCCCATCGTCTGCCACCCTAACTGGGGACCTTCAGGTGTTCCGAACGGGGTATCGGACGCCTGGCTTACAGGTCCCCGAGGCGGTCGGTGCATCTGGTGCTCCCGATGCACCGGTTAGCGGAGGGGGGCTTCTCTTTCGAGGGGCCCCTACCCGGAGGTGTTTGTTCTCTGGGATCAGAGCTGTCGGCGGGATGGGGGCAATATGTACAATGATACCCTGTCCTTGTCATCGGCAGCGTGGTGGAGCACACAGGCCGTTTTAGTCGGTGCGAGTGCGACATAACCGCCGCCTGTCCCCGTCGGACGGCGGTACCCATAAGGGGTTTTTTCCTGTATAAAAAAAAAAAGTTAACCCGCGGAGTGGTATCCGGCTGAGTAGAATAGACCATCGTCATTTATTACCAAGGTGTCGCAAAAGGCAACAAAGGGAAGTTGACCCGCCATGTGGTAAGTGACTGAGTAGAATAGACCACTCTCATTTCTTACCGAGGTGTCGTAAAAGGTGACTAAATTAAGTTGACCCGCCGTGTGGTATCCGCAGCGGAGTAGAATAGACCAACCCTTATTCTTACCGAGGTTTCGTAAAATACTAATCAGGCAAGTTGACATCAGGCAGGCGGTCGGTCGTAAAATGCGTAGCCAAATCACCCCACTTAGAGGCATATAAGGGCACGACAATTTTTTTTTTCATATATTAAATTGTCCCTTTTAACAAGAAAATTTATAAATTAAAAGCTAAAACCATTACCGTTCCAACAATGTATAATACAAATTAGTTTGTTCGCGATATACTTTTATCTTTAATATAAAAGCAAACTTAAAACTCACTGTTTTCGGTGTAACAGCCGAAAATAATCTGGGATCAACGCGTAATAGATACTAAATATTTATGAGGGACTTAGCATTGTTTAGTCTTAATGGAATGTTTAAAATAAGGTTTTACGCAATGTTAATATTACGAAATGGCTGTGATTTCCATTTTTTGCTGGGAAATTGGGAGTTTAAAGAAATAGTAACAATTTTCAATTTTCAAATTTTTTAAAAGATATGCGGAAAGCGATCCCAGGGTTTAAACATTTTTGTCCACGCGTTACCGTTAGGCTATCACAGCTTGCATTTGACGAACGAACGAACGAACGAACGAACGAACGAACGAACGAACGAACGAACGAACAAACGAACGAACCAACCAACCAACCAACCAACCAACCAACCAACCAACCAACGAACGAACGAACGAACGAACGAACGAACGGACGGACGGACGGACGGACGGACGGACGGACGGACGGACGGACGGACGAATGAATAAATAAATAAATAAGTAAATAATAAATAAATTAACATAAAGCATTTATTGATGCCCGAAAACATTAATAAAACGAAATTTTTTTTAAATGAAACCTAGCTAGATGGATTTCCACATACATCTTTAATATCTTTTAATTGTACTTACAATTGATAATTTACATAAAACACCATATTTGTCAAAAATTTATTTTACATCTTAGCCTACCTACTCACTATATGAACATCGTGTTTAAATAATTTATAGAATTAGGCGTTACTTTGCGGAGATCCATAATACAAAAGTAATAATAAAATTATTTTGCTATAATCCGCGAAGAAGTAAAATAGAAAATATATATAATGCTAAATGTAAGTGGACAATCGGTTATCATACCTGATACATGCAGGATTCGTAAAAACACATGCACAAACCTCCACCACAATACACAAGCACTATATACGTTCACTATCACAAACTCAACAATCGTTTCGCCCCGCAACCGAAGCATCGTCAGGAGATAGACTCCACGACCAAGCGAGCTTTGCGATTTTGGTCGTGGAGTATATTTTATTTATTACTATATTACTATTGTATATTTTCTATATTACTTTTGTAACATCGTGTTTATTTTATTTTTATTTATGTATAGATTTATTGTTATTTTGTTGTTTGTTAAAAAGCTGTGATGGCCCAGCGGTGCGACCGTGGGAATCTCTAGAGACGATCACGGGTTCAAACACGGGCAGACACCAATGAGTTTTTCTCTTAAAAACTTATGTGTCTAATTGATAATTGCAATTTATCACACGCTTTTCGGTGAAGGAAAACATCGTGAAAAACCTGCATGTCTCTAGAGAATTCTGGAGGTATGTGTAACCTACCAATCCGCATTGGAGCAGCGTGGTAGGTCTTAGCTACAATCCTTCTCTCCAATAATGGAGAGAAGAGGCCTATTCTCAGCAGTGGGATAGTAATAGGCCGTTACTTACTTACTTACTTTCTTATTTGTTATTTTATTTATTTGTCCATAACCTATAGGTAGCCGTGTTGTATAAGGCTGAGTAGAATAGACCACCCTCATTTCTTACCGAGGTGTCGTAAGAGGCGACTAAGGTAAGTCGACCCGCCGTGTGCTGTCCGGCTGAGTAAAATAGATCAACCTCATTTCTTACCGAGGTGTCGTAAAATATGACTAAGGTAAGTTGACGTCAGGCAGGCGGCCGGTCGTAAAAACGTAGGCAAATCATATGTTTATAACAAATGTACAGCACGTTTATAACAAATCGTGCCGACCCCACTTAGAGCGGGATAAGGTCGGGAGGCTGATGATGATCCATAAGCTATAGGGCGCTAGAAATATACATCACAAACTTCTATTCTTAATAAAATCTTATAACTCGCTAATTTTATAACATTTGCTGTTATGTACAACAAATGATTTATTTAGATAGCTCTATTATAAATTTGTAATAAAGTTTGAGGAAAATGGGGACATAATTTGAATGAACAGTAATAAAATCAGCATAAAACTGTGGTCGGAATTATTACAGAATTAATGGAATTAGAATATAAAGAGTAATTCCGAACCATTGAATGAATGGATGGAATTTTTATGGTATCATTAAAGATATTAATCGAGTTTAGAATGAAGGAGCTCGGAATTATATACATATTTTAATAACTGAATGACTTCAAAAATTGATGAAACTATTTCTAAATATTACTATTCTTCTGCTCTTATCCTACTCTAAGTGGGGTTAGCACAAAATTTATAAAACATGTTACATGTTTGGCCATTTATTTTTACGACCGCTCGCCTGTCTGACGTCAACTTCCGTTTCTCACGAGTGGTGGTTAATGGCAGCCAATCACACCCTTTTGTAGCATCCTCTGGTATACCTCAGGGGTAAATACTAGGACCATTATTATTTAATGTTTTCATCAATGACATAACATGTGTAGTAAAACATTGCGAAGTTTATCTATTTGCCGACGATCTTAAATTGATGAGGACAGTTAAAAACAATATAGATACTAAATACCTTCAGGATGATATTAACAACATTCGTGATTGGTGTAGAAAAAATAAAATGTACTTAAATACTACTAAATGTCAGTATATTAGATTTACCAGGAAACGCAACCCATTGCTATCAAAATACTTTTTGGATGGAATAGAATTAAAAGAAGTCCCGTCAATTCGAGACCTAGGTATTCAGATGGACGGCAAACTTCGTTTTTCAGATCACGTTGATAAAATCGTAAAGGAAGCAAACCGATCTTTAGGGTTTCTCCTGAGGTATACAAAAGACTTTAAAAAACCAGCTACTATCATCCAATTGTACAACTGCTACGTGAGAAGTAAGCTAGAGTACTGTAGCACTGTGTGGAATCCTGATTTCAAAATTTACAGGGAGAGAATTGAAAGAGTACAAAAGAAATTAATTCGCAGGTTAATCTACCGCTTTCATACCTCGAAAAGTATCAAAACTTACAGTGACAAATTGGACCACTTTCACCTTCAACAACTGTCTTCGCGGCGATCTCAGTTAGATCTATGCTTCCTCCATAAGCTACTGAATAGCTCTATAGATTGTCCCTGCCTGTTAGAGAAATTTAAATTTAATGTTCCCCTTAGAATTCCGCGCCACCCAGGAAATATGCTTGTGCCTAAAGCTTGCAGGACAAAGTTAGGTCGTAACTCACCTGTTGTCCGCGTTTCTCGTCTATACAATGATTATACGAAGAAAATTCCAGACATCGATATACACTTCGATAATCTTGTCAATTTTAAATTAAAACTTTTAAAAGTTGACTTACCTCGCCCATAATAAATAATAAAATTTAAATACATAATAAATTGTAATAAACATAAATGTAAAATTAAAAATAATAATAATTTATAAATTAGGATAAAAAGAAATAAAAAAAAACTAACACATATTATTATTAATAATTTAAAATTTTGATTACTTATGTAACACATAGCATGCTGTGGTTACCTGTAAATGTGAGAACAGTTAGATTTTAGTCACTTTAGTCATTTATTTATTTGGTGATCCAAATAAATAAATAAATAAATAAACTTACCTTAGTCGCCTTTACTGACACCTCGGTAAGTTATGAGGGTAGTCTATTCCTCTAAGCCGGAAACAACACCTTGGTTATAATTGAGGGTGGTTTATTCTACTCAGCCAGGTACCACACGGCGGGAAAAGTGAAATACCTAATGATAATAAAAATTAAATTCTTCTGTACATCCTACATCTATCCCATATCCTTGATTTTATTTATCCTTACCTAGTAAGCATGTCACGCGTGTAAACAAAGCTTTCGTCAGTAGGTTTATGCATTTACGCGGCTTTGCCAAAAAACGCTGAAATTTCCTATTTTAGAAAGAAATTCAAAATAAAAAGTATATAAAAACATTTTGATATAAATATGCAATTTGTGCTAAAAGAATATTAACCATAAAACTGGGTATATATTTATTTACAGCAAAAATGTACAAGTTATATCTATCTTAAATTACTTATACGCTAGGACTATACAAATCATGCCCACGTGGAATGGTCTCAAGAATGCTGGCAGCGTTTCCGCGCTGAATAGCTAAGCTGATTATTTGTGCGAAAAAGGAGCCAGCCCTCTTGTCACCTGAAGAGGCAATAAACCGAGGTGTTAATATAAATCATAATATAAATTAATTTCAAAGTTTTTCGGATGCATATATACAAAAATGAAATTGTGGAAGGATTTTTTTTTGGTCTTAATTCAAATATCTTTCTGGATAATGACGAACACAAAAAATTATCTAAAAATTAAAGTCGATAAGACGTAAGACTAAATTATCTAGATGCCATTGTAAATATGAAATTAGTCGATAAAAAACGTACTGTTGTAAATAATGACATTATGTACGATTAGATTATGATATAAGTATACTTTTGGATCAGGGTTTTTAATTTTAAAATGTTGGCGGACATTATCAAAGTCGGTTAATACAGTTTAATATAATGACATATCATTATCCTCCTGTCCTTATCCCACTCTAAGTGAGGTCGGCACAACGTGTAATAAACATGTTGTCACATTTGGCTACGTATTTTATGACCGGCCGCTTGCCTGACATCACTTACCTTAGTCGTATTTTACGACAGCTCAGTAAGAAAGAGGGTGGTTTATTCTACTTAACCGGTTACAATGCTTGGAAATCTTGTTTTTTTTTAATATATTTAAATTTAAGACAACCCCCTGAAATGCATTATTCAGGGTCCTCGAAGATAATGACAATAACTTATTTCATGTTACACTAAGTTCATTTACATTAAAATAAAGTAATAAACTTAAATTAATAAATGGCAAAAGCTCTATTTATTTGACTAAATTTGGTATTATGTTATACCAAATTTAGTTTTACCATATTTATTGCATATATGTACATTATTTATTACTATGGGTTACGGTTTAGATGATCCATATGCAGGAATCGGCAAACTTCGTCGTGGACGTGTATCACTTAACAGTGAACTCCAGTTAGAGGTGATGATATTCTACCTTATCTTACTATAGTGACCTCAGGTTTAAGAAAATCATTAAGATGACATAAGTAAATATATTCTCTTCACTCAAAATAATCCGCTATAACGGCTAATGAAAATTAAATGTGACACAATCCAAATATCGTTATCGGATTACGTCGATTAGATTGGCTAAAATTCATTAAATTAAAAGATGAAATCGTTATTGTAACAATAAACGCGTGTTCGGTTAATGGAATTTTGCTACAATCAATTAATTTTATAATGAGTTTTAGTATAATATTTGCTGTATTAATTACCGTCGCTGTTGCGGCAGGAAAAGTAACTTTTGAAGGCTATAGTGTTTATAAACTCACGCCCAAAACAAATGAACATGTGCAATTATTAGATGATGTGCGGATTAAAGGAATAGGCGAATTCTGGGATGACCAATTTTATATTAATTTTCAAGTAAGAATTAGTGTGCATGAAGAAAATAAGAAAACGTTTATTGATATCTTTGAAAAATCCAGCATGAAACCGGAAGAAGTTATTAAAGATTTACAAAGGTAATAATTTTAAATACTATTATAAAAATAAGAATTTTTTAATACATCTATATCTATACTTATTATAAAACAAATCCCTAAAGCGGTCTGTATGTATATGATCGACCTTCCCTTAATTTACTTAACGCATTTTTGTACGGTTTTTAACTTTAGGTTATTATTATATTATAGTTTGAAATAAATTGTGTTGAAGAGGCAGTTTTAACAAAACTTGCCTGCAGTGAGATTTAGTCGCACATCTCACAACAATAAATCTACTACAATAAAGTCCGCGAGAGCATGTCTCTATCTCTTATCGTAACTTATTATACTTGCTTTAATGTTAAATATTTCAGTTCGGTAAATTTTTGTGACGCATTGATTTCCACAGTAATTATAATATAAGTTTGGAACAGTATACTGTAAGAAAGCAATTAAAATTAGATTATCATGAGTTAGTATGCATAAGTGATAATGTATTTGACTGATAAGTAGAATAAAGTAAAACTAGCTAGAATAAAATAGAATGGACCACCCTTAATTCTTACCGGGATGTCGTAAAAGGCGACTATGGTAAGTTGACTCACCGTTTGTTATCCAGCTTAGTAGAATAGACCACCCTCATTTCTTACCGAGGTGTCGTAAAAGTCGAGTAAGGGAAGTTGACGTAAGGTAGGCCAGTCATAAAATAACTAGCCAAATTAAACAACATGTTAAAAATATGTTGTGCAGACTCCACTTACAGTGGGATAAGGGCAGGAGAATGATGATGCCAGTTAACCTTACTAAATCATCTGTTATCTGATAAGTAAATGCTTTATTTTAGAGCGATAGAAGATCAACTGAAACCAGTACAAAGAAGTTTAGCATCAACGGAAACTTTCCTCGGAATGAACTGGATCCAATACTATAACCTTGAAGAAATTAACAACTGGCTCAACGAAGTCGTCAGAAACTATCCAACAATTGTCACACCAGTTGTGATGGGCCAGTCTTTTGAAAACAAAGATATTAGAGGTATCATAATCAGGTATAGGCCAAGAACCAATACTACTACTCCATTAATTGGTATGCTGCAAGGCACACTCCATGCTAGAGAATGGATTACACCAGTAACTATCACTTGGATTATTAAAGAGTTCCTAACAAGCAGAAACCGTGAGGTCAGGGCGCTGGCTGAAAATATTGAATGGCATATATTCCCTGTAGTTAATCCAGATGGTTATGAATATACATTTACAACGGTAAATATGAAATGATATTTTTCAAAATCTATTGCATTGTAATATACTCGTAGAATTCTAGGCAGCTGAGTACCACCTTTTTTGGGGTAAAAATTGGATGAATACATCGATTAACGACTGTCATACCTCACCGGTGAGACCATGCGACCCTTTCAAGAGAGTCACGGGTTCGACCCAAGCAGGCAACAAATGAGTTTGTTTGTTAATTAAAAACTAATGTGAGCAATAGATGATTGCAATTTATCACACAGTTTTCGGTGAAGGAAAATAAAGTGAGGAAACCTATATATCTCTAGCAAATTCTGAGGATATGACTAACCTATCAATCCGCTAAAAAATGTCCATTTATCATATTGACAAAGCTAAGGGTTTCAGTAGCAATTTTGCTACCACAGAACTAATTCATATCTAACCTACAATACACATTTACTTTTATTACATACTACAAACACTGTCAATATATCTTCCGGAAATTCATGCAAGACCTTAACGGTATTTTGTTTTTGGGCATAATTACCAGGAAACTAGGTAAAATTTATCTAAATTCATCATAAATATTTTAAAAATTTCCAACCGTATTATTTAATGCAACCGAAGAATTCATAAAAAGAGGAAGAACGACATCTGTATTTGAATTGTTTTTTCTTTCAGCATAGGATGTGGAGAAAGAATCGAAGCACGAGAAATTTCACTTCGTGTGCAGCCTCCGGTGTGAGTGATGACATGAGTAATGGGGTCGACCTCAATAGAAACTTCGATCACGTTTGGAATAGTAAGTTTTTTTTTAAATATCAACTTATTATCTTTTTTTCTTTCTCGTGAATATAGGCCTCTTCGTGGGATTTAGGGTCTCCAATTCTGAATAGCTTGAATCTGGTATCCCCTGAGACCTTTTTGAGGTTGCCTATCACATTACGTATTCTATTAAAAATTACATTTCAATGATGATAATGCATAATAATAATCAATCTTGTTTCAAATTCAGCTCTTGGAGAATCGAAATAATAGAATATTAGAAGCAATTTTAAATACACTTCAAAAATAACTTATCTCAGTAACTCTAACTTTCTCGCTCCTCTTATGTCCACCACTCCATTGACAAAAGTCTGTTAAGAGATTTCCTCGTCCTCTAACTATTGTGAGTGGGAGACCAATGAGTTTTTCTATTAAAACTTGTGTCTAATTCATAATTGCAATTTGTTACATGCGGAAACCTGGATATCTCTAATGAACTCTAGGGATATATGTAACGTACCAATCCACATTGGAGCAGTGTGATGGTATGTCATAGCTCCAATTCTTCTCTGCAAAAACGGAGACATATGCCCAGCAATGGGATAGTAAAAGGCCATTTCTTTTCTTTGCTTGTATTGTGATTTATTACATATATTTACTTTTATATTTTTAATTCCAGCTGTTGGCACTTCGAGTGATCCATGCGCGAATACATTCCCTGGTCCGACAGCATTCTCTGAACCCGAATCAAGAGCTATAGCGAACTACGTTACCAGTTTAAATACACAAGGGCGAATGATCTACTTTATCGATTTTCATTCCTTCACACAGTTGATAGTTATACCATTTAGCCATGTGACAGGAAGGGATGTTCTGTTAGCTGATAATTATGCAGATATGGTTTGTTATTCTAATTTATTATACGTAAAAGTTCATCATTCTCCTGCCTTTATACCGCTCTAAGTGGGGTCGGCACAACATGTTACAAACGTGTCACGTGATTTGACTACGCATTTTACGACCGGCCGCCCGCCTGACGTCAACCCACCTTAGTCTACCTATTCCTAGACCAGACCTCGGTCTATTCTACTCAACCGGATACCACACGGTGAGTCAACTTTTTTTTTTTTTTGTGTCAGGAAAACCCATTATGGGTCATCACCGCCCGACGGGGACGAGCGGCGGGTATGTCGGACTCTCACCGACTAAAAACCTGACAGTGCTCCACCACGCTGCTGGTGGCGGGGTCAACTTACCTTAATCGCCTTTTACGACACCTTGGTTAGATAGAAAAGTAGTACTATTCTATTCAACCGGATAGCACACGGCGTTTAAAAGTGTCTTAGTAAATGGTTGCGTTAATCGTAGTGGTTTGAGGTACTTTAAATTAAATAACGACCTGTTTACAACTGTCGGGATGCCTCTTCTCTACTTTTTTTGGAGAGAAGGGTTGAATCTTGAGTCAACTACGCTGCTCCAGTGAGAATTTGTAGGTTACATAAATTAATAATTCATTAGTTAATCATTGATCACTGATTTCATTTGACTTTGAATGAAGCTATTGCGTTTCTGGGTACGGCACGCGATGGAACCGAAGATGTTCAATGATATGATGTGATGAATAACAAATGTATATATTGACTACATGCTAATAACAGGTTAGAGTAAGTGAGAGTATAAGTAAAAAAGTAAAGAGGAAAATACCTTAGCTTATATACTACGGGGGGAGAGAATACAGGACATATATTGTCACGTACGTTATATTTCCTATATGCCTTATAATTATTTATCTATAGCTCACGTACTAGTTATTTAAAACTATGCAACACGTGAGCTACGGTTTTGCTTGTGAATTTCGCTGTACGCTACAGAAGCCAACGTACACCAACGATATTTACTGTTCTTTTTAAAGTTTTTAATTATCTTTATTTTATAGTTCGAAATATCTATACGGGCTGTCGACAAAATCGCAGAAAGATTTGGTACTCGATATAGAGCAGGAGTTTCAGCAGATATAATGTGTATGTATATTTTATCAATTTATTTAAAAATTACAGCATCGTTCTCCTGCCCTTATCCCACTCTGAGTGGTGTCGGCATAGCATGTTTTAAACATGTAACATGATTCGGCTAGGTATTTTACGGCCAACTGGACGTCAACTTACCTTAGTCGTTTTTTACGAGACTTCGGTAAGAAGTGGGGTGGCCTTCTACTCAGCCGGAGACCTGACGCCGGGTAACTTACTTTAGTTGTCTTTCACGACACCACCGTAAGAACTGAGGGTGGTATATTCTTATCACCAGGATACCACACAGCTAAAAAATAACACAAGAACCTTGTTTAAAAATTATATCATAAGTAAATAATATAATGTTATGTTAGAGTGAACATTTCCTTAAAATCTAATTAGAGAACTTATGACTTCTATCGTATCGTGTTCAAGCAGCTTAATTTTCAATGATAATCCTGTGACTTAATATTTTAAGGCAATGGCACCTTGATTAACAAACAGATAAATGTGTATAGTTGTAGCTTGTTACACGTGTTTGGAGGTAAAATAAATGACGAAGGATTAACCAACTGTTATATAACTATTCTTGCTTGGGAGATGCATTTTTTGACAACGCAACCAAAGTAAATTATACTGAAACCAAGCATATAAATATTATCTAATAATCACGTCTTTTATAAATTATGCGAATTTTATATTTAGATTATAAAAGGGTTGGGTTAAATTTAATTTTGAACACGCTTTTGTTTCACAGTACGATCAAAATCAGAAATACAGAAACCTAGTATATTTATATGCTCCATTAATTACTTATGCCCTTTATAGATCCAATGAGCGGAACTGGCTTTGACTGGGTGAAGCACACAACAAACATCCCGGTCAGCCTTCTAATAGAGCTGAGAGACCTCGGGGACTACGGTTTCCTGCTTCCGGCCGAACAGATTATCCCTAACAATCTAGAATTCATGGACGGCCTATTAGAGATGGATAGAACAACGAGACAGCTGGGTTATTATTCGGGAGCTCATAGTATCGTTTCTTCATTAGTTTTTGTTGTTCCTAGCGTTGTAATGTCTTTAATTTATTGAAAATAAATATATAATGTAACTAACATATTTCATTTCTCACCATTATATTTAAATGAGTTAATCTTGTATATGTATAATCACTACATATTATAAAACAAAGTCCATATTTCCGTATGTACGCATAAAACTTTAAAACTACGCAACCGATTTTGATGCGGTTTTTTTTCATAGATAGAGTGATTCAAGAGGAAGGTTTGTACGTATAATAACATTCAATACGGAGTAGAGAAATACTGTAATTTTTGAGGTTTCTGTAAATAATTACATTTTTCCCGCTTACATTGCAAACGCAGGCTAAACCCTAAGAGATTTATCAAAATGATGTACTAAGTATTTGTACACATTGAAAAGGTCTACAGAAAAGTCCGCGATGGTATATATCTATCTCTTATGGATAACCCACAATAGCAGTTTTTTTCATTTACTTTTTACGAAAAATGATGCCTTATGTTCAAAGCAATTTTTATACAATACAGCATTAATCCTTATCCAATTGAGTATCTTAAATAAATTGTTGATTTAATATAGATCAATATGGCCGTTTACAGCATGCAATTTAAGTGAACATTTTCAGAGATATTACAGATTTAAAATGCCGTGAGGACGCCGCGCTTCACGCTATAGCACTTCGAATCTTTTAGAGTTTGTTTAAAGACATTCTGTAATTAATTGTAAAAATAAAATATATACAGTCAAATTGGGTAACTTTGAATGACTTTTTCAGATTTTTCAAAATATAAAAAAATAGGATGACCTTATTTAAGGTTTTGATGAATAATAATGAGTGTTCTTTTATACCGATTTTTAGAATAACTAACTGTATTACTAAATAACTAGAAAGGAAATGGAAAAAAAATATGCTTTTGTGCGTGTTCAAAGTTACCTTGAGTTTTGGGTAACTTTGAACCGAATTATTTCGAAAACTAAAAATCCTTGAATTCACAGAATTTTCGTATCATGGGTAAAATTATACTTATGTTTTGAATTAATGAAAGATAGATCTGTCAAATAAAGTCAACTTGTCACACTTAACAGCCAACCGTTTACTTAAAATTGCCAATTACTAAATATTAGCAACATACGGGTAGATTTTTTTTGTAACGAATACATATTTATTTGTAATTGTAAATATTTATTAAAAATCAAACCTAAATAACAAATTCTATAATCAATTACCATTCAAATGAGATCAAAACATTAATGGTTGGCAAGAGAATTTGAAAAATAATTCAGAATGAGATGTCATCTTCAATGTACGTGTTATCTTTATTTTTTGTTATTTGATGCTCTTTTAAGATGAAAACGATGTTTTCTTTTTTAATAATAGTAAATTCCTTTTTTGGTAACCATGACCGCGAGTAACGACCTGTTGCTATCCCACTTCTGACCATAGGCCTCCTCTCTCCGTCTTTGGAGACAAGGATTGGAGCTAAGACCTACCTCGCTGCTCCAATGCGGATTAGTAGGTTAGGAACCGTTCAAAGTTACCCATATTTAACTAAAAATAGGGGTGGTCCACAAATTTCCCTGTCAATGGATATAAAACGATGCAAAGTCATGAAATTATGTGAAAAAGTATAATTTCAACGTATAATTGATCATTAGAAACCGAAAATTATGTGTTTTACACACCTTTTATGTAATTAAATCGGAAATGTAACTCACATACTTTTCAGTGCTAAAAGACAGCGAACAGAAAATTTTGAAAAAGTGTCAAAGTTTGTTTCAAAACTATAAATTTTAAATGACATTTGACAACTAGAACATTTAGTATTTTCATTTCACTCAGTTATCAGTTTTAAATCAGGTTACAGATATTGAAAAAAAAATTAATAATTATTTTAGTCGTTTTATTCAATGTTACCCGTAAATTCAAAGTTACCC
Source organism: Morpho achilles (assembly GCA_947086495.1). Lineage (NCBI taxonomy): Eukaryota > Metazoa > Arthropoda > Insecta > Lepidoptera > Nymphalidae > Morpho > Morpho achilles. Next base: position 13,179,376 of record CAMTZB010000001.1, on the reverse strand, counting down.
AATTTGACTGTAGGTAAAATGTAAAAGTAAATAAGTAAAAATGTACTATATGAGTTTAGATATTCCAAAGATAGCAGGAAATCGTCTTGGTATAGGGAGAGGAAATTGTTTTTCTCCAAATTTAACGCTTGCGGGCCACGGGCAGTAATGAATAAATCAAAACTACTGGATCGATTTTAATCATTTTTTTTACACTGACTGACATGGGATATATATTTTATACCCGTGCGAAGCAAGGGCAGGCCGCTAGTACAATAATATAATAATACAATACGACAATATAAGACATTTTATTGCAACTGTATATTATTGCATTTTATTGTTATATTATTGTATTTTATTGCAATAAAATGCAATAATATACAATTGCAATAAAATGTCTTTTGATCCCTGTTTTCGGGTACTGAAAAAATGCTAAACTGTATAATTGAAAGCAAATTATATTTTAGTTGTCAAACGTAATACTGTGATAGCCAAGGGGACGGAATGGAAGGAACAAAAAAGTTTAAAACCCACATGTGATTGGTGCATTCTTTCTTTTTTTATATCTTTTAAAAACTTTTACAAAGTCAATTTGTAAGAAGTTTCTAAAAACCATGTATCTACTATTCCAGTATTGGAAGTATAACAAAGCATTCCAGAGACACAGTCTTTCGCCCATTTACCCTAGGAGCTATGTGCTACATTTTAACGCGTTCTGAACACTTAGTGGTTTCTGCTAACAGTGCTGGTTATGCCATTGCACTTGAGATTTTGAAATCCCTATCTCCATTACTTTTACCCCGCCTATCACCACTTTCACATAGCTATGTTATTGATCGAGCTCAGGTTACGGATTTGGTACTTTTAAAGCAATTTTGTTAAAAGTAAAATTCAGATGATCATTTTGTTATAATGTATTGCGATTAATCTCACAGATATTAACCCTTCCGCGCAGATAGTTTATTCCTGATGTAACAATTGCTTTGTTATCTTTCTTAAAACAATTTTATATAAAGATAACAACAACATAAATATTTTACTATCATATTAGATGTCACGATAAGTTTGCTTAACGGCTAATTTCATATGATAATCTTGTAGAATGTTATAAATTTTTATCATATTTCCTTTATCGTTGTATTGCTTTTGAATGGTCGAACTCGGCCAGAACATACCAAAGTATCATACAATATGATTGCAAAAATATATTTTTTATATATTCTAGTCATAGTTAATATAAGTGCAGAATCTATAAGTTATAAAAATTATAAGGTTTATAAACTACATCCTGAAACGGAAGAACAGGTGGAGCTTCTTAGAAGTTTGCAAGATACAAAAGGATATTCGTTTTGGACATTGTTCGATTATGTTAAGATTGGCAGAGATGTTAGAATTATGGTGGATTCAAAAAATGAAAGCGAGTTTATTGATGACATGAAAAGTGTTGATTTAGAGGTGACAAAAACTATTGAAGATGTTCAAAGGTAAGTTGATAAACGTAAATATAATTTGCATGACGTAACTAATTACTGATATCTCTGTTGTGTAATTACAAATTAAATCTGATAATATGTAAATAATATCAATAATATTTCTGAATATAATGAAGAAAGCCATTAGGTATCAGGCTGAGAAGAGTAAACCATCCTCATTACTTACCGAGGTATCGTAAAGGGCGACTAAGTTAAGTCGACCCACCGTGTAGTATTCGGCTGAGTAGAATAGACCAACCTTATTTCTTACAGAGGTGTCGTAAAAGGCGACTAAGGTAAATTGGCCCACCGCGTGGTATTCGGTTTTGTAGAATAGACCACCCTCTTTATTACTGAGGTGTCGTAAAATACGACTAAGGTAAGTTGACGTCAGGCAGGGGGCTGGTCGTAAAATACGTAGCCAAATCATGTGACACCTTGGTTATAACATGTTGCGCAGACTCCACTTAGAGTGGGATAGTGGCAGGAGGATGATGATCTGAATATAATGAAAATATAAAATCATAGTGTCTGTAATTGATAAATGCTATATAAAAATGGTTTAATTCAGCTTAATAGATTCTCAACTCAAAAGACCGTCAAATGTTGGTCGGAGTAATGTATTAGACTTCGATTGGACGTATTACCAAACTTTAGACGAAATTGATGAATGGATGAACAGAACTGCAGAAAGACATCCCAATGTTGTTACGCTGCTTAACATAGGAAGAAGTGTAGAAGGCCGACCTATTAGAGGTTTAAAAATTGATTACAAGAAAAGAGAAAGGCCGGTGATGGGCATGTTAGAAGGAACACTGCACGCTAGAGAATGGATCACACCTGTAACACTCACTTGGATTGCAAATGAATTTCTTAACAGTAGGGATGAAAATATAAGGTTCCTTGCAGAAAATGTCGTATGGCATATATTCCCAGTAACTAATCCTGATGGCTATGTATACAGCTTTACCAATGTAAGTATTATTTGTCTTTTAAAAGTTATCTATCAATTTGAAATGTAATGCAAACTTTCTTGAACATTAGTAATAATAGTTGTTTAGTATTGTATTTTAACGACTGTGTTTATAGATGTGATCCATTTAAAGAGTATGATAGTAAATTGTTGTTTACTATCGTAGGATAGAATGTGGCGGAAAAATCGCAACCGAGCAAGTTTCACATCCTGCGCCGCTTCGAATGTCGCTGATGACTTGAGTAACGGTGTTGATTTAAATAGAAATTTTGGATTCTTGTGGATGAGTAAGTGAAATGTTGCAACTATTGTATTTTATTATAATGTGTTCAATGAGTTATTTCAAAGTACCATAGTATATAGTAATGCGATTTAGCCGAAAAAATTATGAAGATTTGTGGTAATATGTAAAATACACTAGTGGAAAAAATGTATGAATGAAATGAAGTGACTGTATTTGCTTCAAAAATGGCCGTACTGAAATTAAAAGAATAGCATTTAAAAGCTTAAAGTTTCTAGTGTCGAGATCGTCAGATGAAAAAAATTTCAATCAACGTGTACCGCCCATGTGTGTGTGTACCGCCGCATGTTCCTAATGAATACCTAAAAAAAATTTATTCAAATGTTTTGATTATTTTGTTGGTTTTTGGTATACATTTTTCAAAATTTGAAGTCATCAAAATTTGGAGATATTGATCTACGTATCCTTTAGGTTAAATAACTAGTCCTAGTAATGAAGAAACTAGTAATTTCCTTGATAACTATCGTACCTACTGTCAATGCGCATATCAACCTCGTAGGTAAATCGGAAATCCCAATAACTGTATTTTAATAAATACAATACAGCTATATATATTTTCTGTGTGCATGATAAATAGAAACAAGTAATTTGTAGCTGTAGGAGCATCTCAAAACCCTTGTGCCCAAACCTACGCTGGTCAAGCTGCTTTCTCTGAGCCAGAATCAGTTGCTATTGCCAATTATGTCCTGGGTCTACAGCGAGAAGGTGAACTTATGTACTACATGGCTTTTCATTCGTATTCTCAAATGATTCTCGTACCATTCAGCCATACGTCTGGAGCTGATGTTTTGCAAGCTCCCAATTATGGTGATCTGGTAAGTGAATAATGTGACAAAACAATAATTTCAATTAAAAGACCTAATAAAGAAAATTTTCGCAAACACTGAAATCTAGATTGTAATGATCAAAATTAATTTCAGTTTGAAATTGCGATTAAAGGAGCAGAAAAACTTACAGCAGTTCATAATACCCCGTACACTGTAGGAACTTCAGCTGATATATTATGTGAGTACCTATAATAAAATAAAAAATATTATCATATTCAATATTTTCTAACTCATCACCTATAATATATTATTGCATTATTTGTGTAAGTATGAAACCCATTTGATAACCTCTATATATGAAGGTGAATCTCACGTCAGTTAATTTGGTATTAATATTGACATTTGGGCCAGTACTACTTGTCCTTTAAACTTTTAAAACCTTGTTCTAAGTCTCTTCAGCTTCGAAATTAACAACATACATATATAGCTTTTCTATTAGATACGTTTCTATAGGTTCACGTGTAGCCACAGAGGTAACACTTCATAGTAAGTAAATCTAGTTCTTGTTGAATAATTCCGAGTTCTTATAATGCTTACAGTTAGTAACTAGTTTTTGAAAGTTATTACTAGCAATATAAAATACAATTACTGTATGTATACAAATATACTATATTTATTATAACATGCCTTTAGTACAAATTGTATTATACAATATCCACCTTTGCGATTTTGTCGTGGTCTATGTCCTCACGATGTTGCAGTTACGGGGCGAAACAATTGTTGAGATTGTGGTGGTGAATGTGTAATTGCGCATTGTTCTTTTATTGGTGACGAGTAGTGCATGATATTTTACAAATTCTGCATGTGTAAGGTATCTGAATGAATAGTACACCCTACATTGAGCATTACATATATTTTCTATTACCGTGGATTATAGGAAAATAATATTTTCATTACTTTTTTATGCAAGAATCTATTAATGTGGAATCACATTTTTTAGATGAGGTCTCTGGTTCCGGTTTTGATTGGGTCAAAGGAGTAGCTGAAGTACCGATAGTCCATCTATTTGAATTAAGAGATGTAGGACAATACGGCTTTCTACTACCTCCTGAACAAATCATTCCAAACAATGAAGAAGTTATGGCTGCTATGATAGAAATGGATAGAGTAACAAGAGAAATAGGCTACTATACCGCGAGTGGCTATATTTTTAACGTAAATGCATTGTTATTAGTCTCTACTTTGATATTGGCCATACACCATTGATCATATTACATATATTAATTTTAGTAATATTCAAATACTTGTGAACAAAGAGTTACAGAAAGCATTAACAAAATTTGTAGATTTAGAACTTAATATCATATTAATAGTATTACATGATAAAAATAGGTCAAAATTTTATCTATTTGCCAACATTGAAGGTCTTAAAGCAGATATCATAAGAATATTAAGTATAGTTTGACCGAGGCTTGGTCGGTAACTTTATATAAAATTAAAAAAAAGAAACTTAGAAAAAAATAGGTAAGTGGGGCTCGATCCTAGGTATTTTCTTTTCTGGCAACCACCCGTTCCCCGAAAAAGCCACGCTGACTTGACAATTAACGGCAAAAATAGTGTTTTTTTAATTCACTGTAAATTTTTTTTTTTTTAACGCCCAAAAACAGGGAACATACGATTTTTTTTTTAATAAAATCTAGCTACATCTATTTTTCTTCCCCAAAACCTCATGCATGCTGAATTTCACGAAAATCGTTGGAGCCGTTTCCGAGATTCCAAATATATATATACCTACTAGAAAATATTTGTAAATTAAAGGAAATATCTATCCTATGTATGTAATGCTACATTTGTTACATTTTGTTAAAACTTATATTTATATTATTGTAATCTAAGTATAAGATTAAATAATCTAATAAAGTTGTTCTAATTTTATGTTTACGTTTTATTACCGTCATCGAATTTTACTGAACTGGAATTGTGCAATTAAGATAAATATTTATTTTGTAACATTAATCGATTAACCTATTCACTGATTAAATTTATTTCGTATAGAAATACCAATTGCACCTGACGAGAACATGGTTTTGAAAATAATTTTGATATTTATTTTTCTTATTACAAATATACAAGCTTATAAGAGTTACGAAAATTATAAAGTATACAAAGTTGTGCCAAAAATAGAAGATCATTTGAAAATTTTAACCGATTTACATAAAGAGGGGTATTATTTTTTGTCGGATGTTACAAAATTGGGACGTGATGTGAAAATATTAGTGCCTCCTCAACAAGATGCTGAATTTGTAAAATATACAAAATCTGTTGATTTAGAACCTGTTTTAAGAATATCTAATGTTCAAGAGTGAGTTTTTTTTATTTATCTTTAGATTTTTATATAGAATTAGCGGCCTGCCCCTGCTTCGCACGGGTATAAAATATATATCCAATGGTAATTCAGTGAAAAAAAATATTAAAATCTATCCAGTAGTTTTGATTTATTCATTATTGCGTGTGGCCCACACGCGTTAAATTTGGAGAAAAACAATTTCCTTTCCCTATACCAAGAAGATTTTCTGCTATCTTTGGAATATCTAAAGTCATATAGTACATTTTTACTTATTTACTTTTACATTTTCCCTATGTATTTAATTTTTCCAATTAATCACAGAATGTCTTTATATACAACATTCACAGCTTCCTTGTCGTTAAACAAACTCTTGAAAGAACGATATAGCTGCTGGATTCGAAGTGCTATAGGGTGAAGCGCGGCCTCCTCATGGCATTTTAAATCTGTAATATCTCCGAAAATGTTCACTTAAATTACATGCTGTAAACGGCGATATTGATCTATATTAAATCATCAATTTATTTAAGGTACTTAATTGGATAAGGATTATTGCTGTAGTGTATAAAAATTGCTTCAAAAATAAGGCATTAAATGACAAAAAATGCTATTGTGGGTTATTCATAAGAGATAGACATATACCATCCCGGACTTTTCTGTAGACCTTTTCTAGGTGTACAAATACTTAGTTCATTATTTTGATAAATCTCGTAGGGTTTAGCCTGCGTTTGCAATGTAAGCGGGAAAAAATGTAATTATTTACAGAAACCTCAAAAATTACAGTATTTCTCTACTCCGTATTGAATCTTATTATACATACAAACCTTCCTCTTGAATCACTCTATCTATTAAAAAAAACCGCATCAAAATATGTTGCGTAGTTTTAAAGTTTTATGCATACAAGAAATGAATGCGACTTTGTTTTATAATATGTAGTGATTAGTATAAGAGAAGCAAGCGTGCTCTGTACAAAAACACATACATATATTTGTTAGAGCAAAATGTAATTACAAAGTTTTATGGAATATACAAAAGAAACAATCACGCTACATAGCACAAACTACAACAAGAATTAATAGGTTTTTGTTTAACTTATTATAAGTATATAATACAAAGTTTAATTTGTTTCTTGAGTAATTTCTGTTTAGTAGAGTAGTTTCTCTTCCGTAATATATTTGATGTAGATCCTGATAAAAATGAACTCAACTCAGAACTTTATACATAAACTAATTATGTATGTTATAATATTATTTTTAGTATTCATTTTGTAAAGTTTTTATTTCCGCCGTATAGTATCCGGCTGAGTAGAATAGATCACCCTTATTTCTTACCGAGGTGTCGTCAAGTAAATAATTTGTTTATAAGAATAAATTGTTTTGCATTGAATGTTGACAATTTTGTATATCCAATGAAAAAAAAGAAAAAATAAATGACTAATTTTTATAAAATGCTTCTTATAGATTGATTCGTGCTCAAATGCAACCATTTGAATCTGCGAAAAGTATCACTCTCGGCTCTTTTAGCTGGGACAGATATCACAACTTAGAAGAAATTCACGCCTGGATTGATGAACTTGAGAATATGTACCCAGAAATTGTTAAAGCAATTAGTATTGGTAAATCAAATGAAGGCAGAGATATAAAAGGAGTTATTATAGATTTCAAAACTAGGGTCAGAGATAACAAACCGTTAACTGGTATGATAGAAGGTGGAATTCATGCTAGAGAATGGATCTCACCAGCGACTGTTACATGGATTATTAAGGAATTCTTAAATAGTACTGATGCTGATGTTAGATTTTTGGCTGAAACATTTGTATGGCATATTTTTCCTGTTATCAATCCTGATGGTTACGCTTACACGTTTACAGAAGTAAGTATAATTTATAGACAATATTGTCAAAAAGGACTTCAAAAGGCATGCGAAAGTTGGTTTTATAACTAATTATTGTGAAGTCGAAAGACATCACTGAATAAAGAAAAATAAAGTTGTGTGATAAAGATTATTAACTGAATCAGAGATCACTTTTAAATGAAATGAACTAGAAACATAATAGTAGTAACGGCCTGTTACTATCCCACTGCTGGGCATAGGCCTCTTCTCTCCGTTTTTGGACAGAAGGATTGGAGCTGAGACCTACCACGCTGCTCCAATGCGGATTGGTAGGTTACACATATCCCCAGAATTCTCTAAAGATATGCAGGTTTCCTCACGATGTATTTCTTTACCGAAAAGCGTGTGATAAATTGCAATTATCAATTAGACACATTAGTTTTACTAGAAAACTCATTGGTGCCTGCCCGGGGTTTGAACCCTAGACCTCCTCGAAAGAGGCGCACGGTGTTACCGCTGGGCTACCACAGAAACATAATGAAATCGGTAAAAAAATGAAAGAATTAGAAAAAATTAACTTTGAAACCACATATGATGTAGTTATACCAATAATTTTACACAACAGAATGTTTTTTTTTTCAAGAATCGTATGTGGAGAAAGAATCGTAATCCATTATACAATCCAAACTGCACAGGGAACTACGATTCGGGTAACGGGATTGACCTCAACAGGAATTTTGATTTCTTTTGGATGAGTAAGTTCTTTTAAATTGGTATTTCGTAAGAATATTTTTATTATTGGCATAGGTACTTATATTATTATTGACATAGGCTACCTCAGACTTGGCGGTTCTATTTGACATATTTAAGGTATCTAACCTACTTAGTAAAGCCTTGGCTGATGCACTCAAATTTTCGGGTATTCGTAACACCCCTTGTCCTGCAGTTGCTTAAAATGCTACCAGAGCGAAATTAAACAGGACTACCTCAGAAACTAAGGACTCTGTGTGTTTGGTGCAGTCCACTAAAACTATCGCAATCTTTTTCTTCAGCTTAGTCACACAATAATTCAATTCCTGGACAATCTCTCTTTAACTTCGCCTCTAATTTTTGCATATATTTTCTTTTTTTTAAGATAAACGTACTTTTATTTAGGGATTTCATTGCAATCAGGTAAAATTAAAATAATGATGTAATAAAATAAAGTAGATAATATAATAAATAATATTTCGTCAGACTTCTGCGGCCTGGATTATACACAACCACTTATTTATTAGTTCAAATACGGTAATGTAACTTTATAAAATACTTCTTTTTTATTTAAGCAATTGGATCATCATCAAATCCTTGCGACGAAACATATGCCGGACCTTCTCCAGCATCAGAGCCAGAAACAAAAGCCGTTGTAGATTATGTTCTCAATTTGAAGGAAACTGGAAATTTAATTAACTACTTCGCCTTCCACTCTTACTCCCAAATGATTCTTATACCATACAGTCATTTATCAGGTAGCAATGTAACAGAAGTATCAAACTACGGTGATTTGGTAAGTATACCAAGTGAAACAATATTGACTAGCTAGGTTTTAGTAAAAAAATACGATAGTAAATCCCTGTTTTAGGCATTAAAAATATGCTAAAATAGAAGTCGAATAGATATAGTTAATTTGGCTCTTTGTGAGTTTGTAATAGCTCAGTTGGAACCAGCCGATTAAAGAAGTTAAAATACCCCGATCGAGTCCAAGACATCACCAGTGCTTTCTTTCTTTATAGCATTTTTTGATATCTTTAAAAAAAATACCGAGCAAGGCTCGGTCACCCAGTTTTTAAAATTACCAGTATAAGAGTAGTATATTTACCAGCCTGCCACCCATGAAACAAGTATTAACTTACTTACTTTAGGGACGGACTATAGTGTTGTGTGATTGTCCCATACATTTTATTATTTAATATGTGTCACCTTTGGAAAAGGTGACGATATGAAGTTTTAACTCACTTTGCTGCTTTCAATTTGTTTGTCATATTTCACAAGAATTCTTTAAAAATACGCATTCCTTTGAATCAATGAACATTGCGAATTTTTATAGGAATTGGCCACATATGTTTCTATAGAAGATCCATGTTTAACCTATTCAGAGTAGCATTCCTATGAACAAAGCGGTATAAGGTAAAAAAAGTATAATAACGACCTGTTATTATACCACTGCTTGGCGTAGGGCTCTTTATCCGTTTTAAGATAGAATAGCTGGAGCTAAAACCCAACATGCTTTTTTAATGCGGATTGGAAGCTTACACATATCCCAAGACTTCTTCAGAGATGTGCAGGTTTCCTCGCGATATTGAGAAGTACACTACTACACTGAGAAGCGTACGATAAATTTAAATTATCAAGTAAACACATTTTTTTTACCAGAAGTAAAACAACAAAACAGTTTAAGTTTTAACAGAATTCAATAAATAAAATTTCGAATTTGATTTCAAATGCGATAAAGTAAAGATGGTAGATCTGTATCTACCATCGATCTAACCCAATACTGTTTTAAGTAAAGTTATTGACTTGAAATGAACAATAAATCTATTCTGTCAACAGTACGAGATAGGTGCATATGGTGCTGAGAAGTTAAAAGAGAAACACGGAACGACCTATACATTTGGAACTGCAGCGGATATATTGTGTAAGTTATAATATATAATCCATTCTCTTCTTCTTCTTTCTTCTACCTTATCCCATATTAAGTGCGGTCAGCACAAAATGTTTTTCTCATTTATTCTCTTCTATTATTCACTACTCCTTTTATATGCATGTCATACTTCGCATTATCCAGCCATCTCTTTTAGGCCTCCTTCTAGTCATCCCTCCCCATTATATGGCCATACCATCCCAATCTTGCACCTCTGGTCTTATCTATGATAATAGTATATTCCTCCTAATATTATACATCCAAAAGTGTATGTGAAGTGTGCCAAGTATGTCTTAAGTTGCGTAGAGCGATCGTTAAATAATGATACAAGGCAGGTAAGGTAGTAGATAACAAGAAATATAAGTGCCTCATCTGATCCCCATCGTACGGATCGGATGAATCTTCTTCTTATTCTTCTTCTTCACGGGCCCTCCTCACCAAACGATCTTGTGACGCTTGGATCCAGCGGCTCCCCGCGATCTTTTTGAGGTCTAAGTAGGGAATCTACCGACAATGCGTTTGCCATTGCGGGATCGCCATTTCAACACCTTAAGATCCTAACGCCCATTGATTTTCCGCAATACGTGACCCGCCCATCGCCATTTCAGTTTTGCGACAGGCTGAGTCGACGAATTTGATTCTTCTACGGATCTCCTTCTTTCTCATTTGATCACGTAGAGATAGTTCGAGCATAATTTGCGCCATCGCATGAATCTACCCGTCGGCAATGCCGATGCTGTTGCTCCGAGAGGCAACATTTCCGATGTTTGCCAATGATGTCATACGGAATGACGACCAGTCTGTCATTTGCTATTTTGAGAATAATGTGTGATATTCTCCATGTTGCGATATCCTATACCTATACATTATTTTTTCTTTGAATGATGTGAAAGTGACGTCTGCTTTAGTGATATTTTATGTTAGTTTGATTATGTTTATTTGTCCTTTTACCTTTAAATGGAGAAATAGATCGTTATCTTTGGCGGCGACATAGAGAGCTGGAAAGTAGATAAGATTATATATTTGAGAAATTCTATTAATCATTTTTAATTTCTATTAGATGCAGTATCTGGCGCGAGTTTCGATTGGGTCAAAGGAGTAGGAAACGTTTCAATTGTTTACCTCTTCGAACTACGCGATGTGGGTGAATACGGATTTCTATTGCCGACTAGTCAAATTGTACCCAATAATGAGGAAATCATGGAATGCCTTCTGGAAATGGATAGAAAAACGAGAGAAATGCGATACTACTCTGGAACATCTTCTCTAAGTACAACTGGATTTATTTTGGTGATTAGCATTGTATTGTTAGTTATCGTGAAATAATAAAGCCTGTGCTGAAATTTCATATTTTTTTATTTTTTATTTTAAAAAGAAGCAAGCTCCTTTTTTATTTACTCGTATTTCCTGAATATAAGTAACTAGCTTTTACCCGCTACTTCGTTCACGTGGACTGTAGTCTTGGAATTAATAGTAGCTTCAACCCTACAAATACCTCCATCACAAAAATCAGATCGATTTTTCGTGTTTTTTTAAGAGCACAGTTTGATAATTTTAGTAAATTACCCGTATGACTTAATAACATGAAATATAAATTAAAATAGCTCAGTACTCAAATTACTCTTTTGACGTATGGCGAACAACTTGAAATATTACCTACTTCTATAAATACAGATTTGATTTGACTTGGACACATCGAAGAATCTATCTAGTAAATAAATGACGTTGTTAAGCAGATTATTTTTTTACACCCCTATGTTTAGATTCAATAAATAAAGGAATGACAGCAAGTATTTCTAACGAGAGGAAATTTTGGTCATTAACCAAAGTAATTTAGGACAGGGAGATAGTTAAAAACTCCCACGGGATACCAAATTCGTTGGAGAATTTTTGAAACCGTTTTGTTGGCTGAAAATACTTCAAACAACTTGAAGCGCGATGAAAACAATTTTGAACTGATTTTTTCAAGTGATATAACAGCGGAATCAAATTTAATTGTAATAAGAGTAAATACAGGTTGATTCAGTAGTGCCGTTAAGCCGTTTATCCAGCTGAGTAGAATAAAGCACCCTCTTTTCTTAGCGAGGTGTCGTAAAAGGCGACTAAGGAAAGTCGACCCGCCATGTTGTATCCGGCTGAGTAGAATACAACATCCTCTTACTCACCGAGGTGTCGTAAAAGACGGCTATGACGTAAAAGACAACATGTTTATAACATGTTATGCTAACGCCACTTTGATGATGATGATGTGTAGTTTGATCTATCGAAATCGATAAAAAAAAATTATTATTTATTTATCGATTTTTTCCACTCCAACTCATCTAGCTCTTATCTTAATTGCAGAACCTAAAATAATTTTTTAGCGCCCAGCTACACCTAGTCAGTAACATTATACTTGCCCTCTATGAGATTAACAAACCACCACTCTACTTATAAGTAAGCTTACCTTAACCCGCATAATATAGCGGCAGAAATAAGTAGCCCATAACGCTCCGGATGATGTGAGAGTCTAATAAATTACGCGGCCCTCTGACAAGGTGACGCGTGACTGAAATCAGACGTCAGGGCTCGCTCACAAATCATAGCGCGCATCTACTTAGCACAGAGAACTGTTTGGAGTTGCCTTATCAGTTTTTGTGTTTATCTTCATTGAATTAAAATTATTAATCATCCAAAATTATCGAATAATTTACTCCATTGTCAAGGATTGTACATGAACGAGGTATGTCGTTAGCTGCAATGTTTTAGCATTAAGCAACGTTTCCAATTAATACTTAGAGCAAGTGAGATATCTTATAGGTAATATAGCCATATATAATAAAAACCAAATAGGTTTTGAATAGAAATAAAATATTTAAACAATAGAAAAATAATCATTACCGGGCGATACCATATCGGGGTCCAGAGTGTATTGGAGATGATGTGTTTCTGTTTCCCTTTTTTAGTGAAAAAAATATTTTCTTATCAGCGCTATAAATAAAAACCAATTTAAACGCATTCTTTAAATATCTCCATAAACATATGTTAGGGTTATTGTTTATATTTATAAAGGAATAATAAGAGTCAATGAGTTTTTATTTATAGTTAATGTATAGAACCGGCTATACTCACGTCTTATTCTATCGGTTTAGCCCGACTAGTTTTTGAAAAAAGGATTATTTGTTTATTAAACTGATAAATAAAAACAATATTTTCAAACGTAAAGATATTTCAGTTAATATTTAATTTCAAATAATTTTAACGATCAATTTAGTTACGCATTTTATGAATATTGGTAAAAAAATGTCATAAGTAGCGACGCTTCGTATTTTTATAACCTAACCGTTTTCAATTTATATGATAATATTCCGTAATGATCTTCCTTTTATTGTTTTCTTTTGTAATCTACCGTAAAATTAAACCAATTCAGGGATAATATCGTATAAGGGTTGACATTATTATAATATTATCGTTAAAGGAAAGTAAGCGAGCAGGAACCAATGGCTAAACTTATGTGCGATATATACACAGTGTTATTATACTAGAGGTAGCTAGGAGTATTATACTAGTAGTAGAGTAGTAGAAGAGGAGTGGTAGCAGTAGTAGTACAGGAGGAGAGTATTATACTAAAGATAGGTAGGAGATAGCCTATAATGTGTCCATTAAAAAGAGAAAGCAAATAAGGTCGAAGCTCCAGTCGTTTTCCCCGAAAAAATACTTTATGTAGTGGCATTACAATCAACTGCATTATTTTTGGACTAATCATTCAAAATTTTAAAAGTTCGATAATAATGAAAAAAATAGGAGTTATGATAGAACTATTTAGCTATAATCGGCGTCTGTTGAGTATACGTAATGTTAAGTATAGGAAGCAGGCAATGTTCACATACCTTATACATGCAGAACCGTCCACCACACTAATCACAAAACGCCGCCACCAACAACACACGCACTACACACTCTCACTACGACAATCTCAGATATTATAGCAAAAATAATTCTAACATAACTTCTGTACCATGGAATTCCACAAAGTAACGCCTGCTTCTATAAATTGAGTAAATAAAATCGAAATGTGAGCCAGACTCATCTCTCCGCTGAGTTCTCCTACTCTTATACCAATATAAGTTGGGTAGGCATAGCATGTTATAAACATGTTGTCACATGATTTGGTAAGGTATTTATTTTTATCTTTTTTTATTTGACAAGCCAACAACATTTATGCATTAAGGCAATTAAACATAAAAGAAACACTTATACAATAAGACACATAGCAATGCACAAACAAATATGACAAATAATAAAGCAGTTTGACACCAAACACAACAACCATATATATTTTGACCATCCGCCTGCCTAACGTCAACTTAACATAGTCATCTTTTATAACACCTCAATAAGAAAGAGGGTGATTTTACTCAGTCGGATATCATACCGCGAGTCATCTTCTACGACATTTACACAGAAATGAGGGTGGTCTATTCTACTAAGCCAGAGTTTCAATATTAAAGTACTACCTATTATAGTTTGGAAATGCTTTCAATAAAGCATATTTTAGGTACGACCTTTTACCACAAGCATATACTAGTGACAAGGCATATCTCAGCTTTTACGGTTCAGTGTTTAGCTTACTAAGCCGTCCCTTCCGTCCCTGACTAAACACATAATGTGTTCGGTCAGTTGTTGTGAAATTTCTGCATATCCATAATAACCTTATCTCATCTCGAATACCCCTCGGTAAAGGACAGGTGGTCAGCTGTTGTGGATTATTCCACCAGTTTCCCCATGTTGGGACACGGGTTTAGCTGCAATCTCTACAGTGACGCCTTTTGATTATAGTCAGGAAACTCGTTATTGGTACCACCGCCTGCAAAGGAGGACCGGACCGATGGTTATGTCGGACTCGCACCGACTAAAACTTGACTTTGCTCCATCACGCCACCAATGGCAAGAGTACAGTATATTTCATTGCTTTACAGGCAGGGTGGAGGAGAACTTACCAATAGCGGAAGCCGCCACCCTTGACCTGGATGAGTTTGGCTAAGTGGGGCGTTTCTCACCAGTTATCTATTTAAAAAAACCCGTGACTCACTTACAAATGAATAAAGGGCACGGGGTCGCTTTACACATTATCCGCACCCTCCACAGTGACACTTCCCTTAACCTACCATACGCTTTAATAACTCTAATTATATCCTTAAAGAGGATATTTGTTAGGTCCTAAACTTCAATTTCATTCTTACATTGTCCAATTTTATTAGCGAATGCATGGATCACTCTATCAGAAACACTCGTTTCTTCTCCACACTGTGGGCACTGTTTAACAGGCAGTATCCAAAATTGTAATACCCCTGCGATGGGACCGCGCAACTATTTCGACGGGGTCATGGGGAAGTTAAAACCCCAGGCAGATACCAAAGAGTTTTTCCATTAAAACTAATGATATTTGGAATATATTACACGCTTTTCGATTAGGAAAACATGGTGGGGAAACCTGCATATCTCTATAGAATTCTTGGGATATGTGTAACCTACAAAACCGCACTGGAGCAGCGTGGTAGGTCTTAGCTCCTACCCTTTTCTCCTGAATTGGAGAGAGGAGGCCTATGCGCAGCAGTGAGATAGTAACAGGCAGCTGTTTTAATCGGCACATTTTCCCTGTTTAGAGACATTAACCTCCATCATTCTGTTTCTATTATATAATAACCCTACAAATCTAGAAGTATTTCAGTCTGTTATCCTTTCACAGTTAATCTTCTGGAACAATAAAATCGAACTTCGAAAATTCAAGAAATAAGTTTAGAAAGGGTTATTTTAATGCAATGATATATAGAAACACTTTCGGTATAACATTACCGTGTACCGATTTTAGTAACCCTTTGAAATTTTATCTTGAAAATTTCACGGTCTCTGAAACCTATTTCTGTGCATTAAACACATTTTTACTACCATCCATCATTAGAAAGGCGTTAATGATCCAAAACTAAATATTTTCGACTCAAACCTTCCAAATAACCAATATATTCTGAACTGTCACTATAAATATTTGTTAAGTCATCATAGATCTTTGTTAAACTGGAATACCAATGTACAAAGACCTGCAGTTTCCCAAAATCGCTAACACAAAAAGGGTTCAATAAACTGGTCGGGTTTATCTATTTTTAAATTTCTACCGTCCGTGTTAAAAACTATTATAAAAGCTATAAACAAATGACAGAGCCGTTTATTGGAGCTATAAAATTTTACAAGCAAACAGTTTGAGTTATTTTAGTCAAAACGGATGCTTATTATTAATTAATGTCGTTAAAGGATTGACCGGAATTGTTGTCATGGTTTTATTAAGCAGATGGCTTTTCTATACTTAGATACTTTTTAAAAGAAAACTCTATTTTTTAATATTTTATTGAAGCATATGATAGCCGAACTGTGAGACCGTGCGCCTTTTCTTGGCGGTCATGGGTTCAAACGTCGGTCAGACATCATGGGATTCTGCTCCTAGGAAGAAAGAGATAAGATGAAAGATAGACTTGGAAAGAAAGGAGTCGACCAGACCGTTGAGGAGGTTAAAAACAAATACCCCCTTTTGATTATAGTCAGGGCTCTAAGGAACCAAAACGGGATGTATTTGGCACCCTCGACGAGGAGGAAGACAGGGTGGAATTAAAGTATAGGAGAAAAGCGCGCAATCTAGTTTTTCTATTAAAACTTATGTACAAAATTGATATTGGCATTTAACACACGATTTTTTAGTGAAGGAAAACATCGTGAGGAAACCTGCATCTCTCTGGAGGATCCGCATTGGAGTACCATGGTATATCTAAGCAACCCTTCCCTCCAAAAACGAAGAAATGATGATCACGACGACTCCGAGCATAGCTCGCTCCAACGCCCGCTGAGCGACTGTGAACCTTCTTATGAGACTCATAGTCAGCGACCAAGTATATCGATACTAATATATAAAGCTGAAGAGTTTGTTTGTTTGTTTCAAGACGCTCATCTCAGGAATTACGGGACCGATTTGAAACATTAATTGAGTGTAAGATAGTCCTTTTATGCAGGAAGGCTATATATAGACTATATAACTCCTGACATCACGCTAATTTGAATAGGAGAGGAGCAGGAAAAAAAAATATTGCGAAAACGGCAAAATTTTAAACTTTCCTTGCGTGCGCTAAGTAAACGGTGGAAGTTATTCCAAAATCTTTTATAATTAACTCACAATAACCAATATTATTATTCAAAATTTCAATTCGGAAAAATTGTGACACATTGATTTCCATGCGGGCAAAGCTGCTGGCACAGCTAGTCAATAATATATAAATAATTTACTTTTATTCAACACACGTATGTCCTCTTATTCAAACATATGGCCGTTACAGTAACAGCTCACATGTAAACCACTAACGATCTCGCTAATTTAATGAACTAATTAACGAAAATATACGACGAAAAATATCGTACAAAAAATAACGTTTGAACAAGGGAAGTTATAAACTTTACAGAAGCATTAAAAGCGTTTAGTAGACTCTGTACCGTTCGGGAATGTCACAGAAATGTTAATCAGTCTCGTATTACGCGCGAAATGTACATAAGAATGCAGTTATTGTGATGATATGAGCGATTTTTGAATTTAAACCATCGTGAGTGGTAAAAAAAGTATGTAGCAGCCTGATACTATCCAACTGCTGAGAATAGGCCTCTTTTCTCCGTTTTTTTTTGGAGAGAAGGTTTGGAGCTAAGACCTACCACGGTGCTCCAGTGCGGATTGTTAGGTTACACATATCTCCAGAATTCTCAAGAGATATGCAGTTTTTCTCACGATGTTATCCTTCGCCGAAAAGCGTGTGATAAATTGAAATTATCAATTAGATACATAAGTTTTAACACTAAAACTCATTGGTGTCTTCCCGGGTTTGAACCCGTGACCTACTCGAAATAGTTGCACGGTGTTACCGCTGGGCTACCACAGCTTGTGAGTGATATTCATAATTAATGTATAGAATGCTATACTTGCGTCTTATTATCTCGGGTGAGCCCGACTAATTTCAAGCCCATACTTTCATTCTATTATATTTTGATTCCTGTTCAATCTTCACTTTGTTACACTTATCCCACTCTAAGTAGGGTCGGCACAATATGTTATCTTTTAATCTCTTACCACTCATCTTAATTAATAGCTTTTAATTAACTGAAGGCAGTTAAAAAAAAATTACCAACACCGAATTCGCGCAGGTTTACCAGACGGAAAAACTAAATGCCAATGATCCACTTCCCGCCATGTTCAGTGAAAAGGGGGTAAAAGGAAGGAGACAGAGATATTTGGGTAGAAGGACAGGTAAAATAAGAGGGGATAATTATTACTATTTACTAATATTTCTTTTATAAATTAGGTCTCTTTGATTAGTCGTGATACTGTAACATCATGAAATTGAACTGAAGAAACATTAAGTTTGTTATTAGCACTTAACGCTTTCGCCTATGAGTAAGGTACAAGCCGAACCGTCACGTTGACAGTTTGAAATGTGAATGGGCCAAAGTGACGTATGGGCACACATCAAAATAAAGGGGATCGCTCACTCACCGAGCTGTCGGTGCGTGATAAATTATCATCGATAAACACCTCTAAGTTACAGTTAATGAGGAAACATGTTTCTTTTTTTGGGGAAATATACATTGAAAATAGAATTTTGGAACTTTGTGAGTTCTTTCTGTAGCCTAATATATTCAACTGCCTTTCTATGTCTTTCTTAGAGGAATAATTGTTATTTGGGACGAGAGAATGAGATTTTTGGTAAATAGAGTTTTATGGGTGAATAGAGTTCCTACTCAATTCATGATCTAACACCACCAGCATCTGGTTTTGACAGATTTCAAATAAGGATGGAGGAGAATACATGTAATAATGTAAAGTATGACATTCATTTCCATATTGTGACAAAATGTTTCATTTGCATAGAGAAATCATTCTCCTGCTCTTATCCTACTCTAAGTGGGGTGGACAAAACATGTTATTAACATGTTGTCACGTGATTTGTCGCATATTTTACGACCCACCGCCTTCTTGACTTCAATTTACCTTAGTCACCTCGGCAAGAAATTAGTGTGGTCTATTCTACTGAGCCGGATATCGCACGGTCAACTAACCTTAGTCGCCTTTTACAACATCTCCGTAAGAAATGAAGGTGGTATATTCTACTCAGTCGGACCCTTGGACTTGCGGCGATAAAATTTTTAAAAAAATCAAATTTTAATATTTTCGAATCTCGGAAACGGATCTAATGATTTTCCTGAACTTCAGCATGCAGGAGGTTTTAGGGGAAAAAATCGATCTAGCTAGGTTTTATTAAAAAAATCGTTTTATCCCTGTTTTTTGGCATTAAAAAAATACTACGATTTACATTAAATATATAAAATACTATTTTTGCAGAAAATTATCAAGTCAGCGTAGCTTATTCGGGGAACGGGCGGTCTCGAGAAATGAATCTACCTAGGATCGAGATCAACCTACCCAAAATATTTTTTTCTTTGTTTTTTGAAGTTTCTTTTTTTATTTTGTATAAAATTACCGAGCAAGGCTCGGTCAACTAGGTACTATATAATTATTCTTTATCAGTTGGTAACTAACAACTAATTTTAACTAAAAACTAAATCGCACCGCAAAACCATTGTGTGCGATTTAGACAATTTGCAAACAAATAACTAATCGGGAACTATTCAGAACTTCGGTTGTGGTGACAATTAGATTGGAAATTTCTAAGCCCAGTATCTTTGCTGGCCTGTCGAATAGTTTGGAACCACTGGCACTATGCATTTCAAACTATTTAACGATATTTACTAAAGCTATTATTGTATTACTAGCAATGGCCAACGGCTCCGGAAAGATTCAAACCGTAATATAGTGTTTTGATAACCATAAAGATGGTTAAAGTGGGTTAACCTTAAAAGCTAGACATATGCTGTCGCGGATTTTTATTTAGAACTTTCAGAGAACTTTTTTCAAATAACGTGCTTTAAATGTTTGAAATGTAATAATTAAAAAAAATGTGTTTTAAAAGCTTTGTTAGTAGTAAGAATTATTATATATAGTATTACCCGGAACTTCGTTTGCGTGGACTGTTGTCGCGTGATAGGTTGATAATAGATGGCGCTTTTAAATGTCATCCTATTCCTGCAGAATTAACAGGATTCCATAGCCTATAGCCGACTGGCCCGTTGGTGCAGTGGGTAGTGACCCTAGCTTCAGCTCCGTGGGTCGCGGGTTCGATTCCAGCCGACGGCCAACATATTCTATAAATGAATTTGTTGGTCTTTGAGCCTGGGTGTATATTTGTATTTAACTATGTATTTAAAAAATATATAAGTATATATTCACCAGTTGTCTGTCTACCATAAAATAAGTATTAAGTTACTTACTTTGGGGACGGACGACCGTGTCAGTAAGTGTCGTATATATAATTAAGTAATTATTTATATGTTGTCCTTGTGTATAAGGAATAATTGTGCCAAATTTCATCGATATTGCTTCAGCGGATTCGCCGTGAAAGAGTAACAACATACATACACACTCACAAACTTGCGCATTTGTTGGGTACTAGAATATAAAAGTAGATACAAACTAAAAGAAATGTTAAAATCACATTCAACTCTAGAACATTATCACCTCAGCTAGCACTCCTCACCTATTCTGAAACCGGAAAACCAGCATCCTAGCGTAACACTAACCAACAAAGAAACAAACAAACGTACAGATAATTGATGGGGAAGCGACGTCCCATTTCGTCAGCTGTCCCAAGATGATGACATCCGAGATGATTTTTAAATCGATTTACTGCTCACGATCCGATATCGCAACGATATTGTTACTGTAGTATACTGAATTTTTAACTGTAGGTATTATTATATGAAACGTTAGAGACGTACTCTATAAAATAGTATATATTTTATTTATATTATAACTAGCTGACGTTGTACTATCTTGATTATGAATATTGAATTTTACCGAAATTTTGAATATAAAAGTAGATACTGAGAATTAACATAAAAGAAAGAAATACTGTCGCAGACTTCAATTTTCTGATACATTACTTTAGTATATTTCTATGCTCTGCCGACGATTCTCTAGTATAGCATTTCCTTATAGCAGCCTTTTTTAGTCCATGAACCTTCAGGTAATCAAGCACAGTTTTCACGGATCCCCTTATTAAAATAAACAGCAAAAAAACGAATTACATATTTATTTTTTAACATTACACATTTTTCACAAACTGATTTGCTAATTTTCCGTTTTGCGGCCGTTTTGCATTTAATGAGCGATTTATGTATGGTCCAGAGATGCGGCTCCCCATACATATACGTGCGGACCTCCAGCGGACTTTTTTTTATAATAAGCATAGAAATGCACAAATAATATTCCATTTCAATCTAATTATTATTTCCTTATTTATGTTTTTTGAGACTCTCACACATTAGAATTATTTTACGTAAAATTATTGAAAAAATTACGACATACAAAATTAATATAAGAAATTCGCATGAAAATTGCTTTTTAATTAAGCACAACTTAATTATATGCTCCTGGTAAAAGTCTTCAATATCCTTAGGGTTTCATTATTGTAAGGACTTTTACTGAATAAAATATCGTATATTTAAAACGAGATCATGATAAAATATGACAGTTGGTATGTCTTGCTCACCGGTGTTTGAAAAAGCTTTTAAGTCTATTAATATTGTATAAATAAACCACTAATGGTCGTTCATTTTAATCGCTTTTTTAATTCGAAACGGAAACAAAATATTTTATCTTTGATAATTATTTTAAGATCATAAATATATTTATTATCAGTATATTTTGTTCATTATTTAATATTTCCTTTTATATTTACAATAAAGAGACAAATATTGAAGTAAAAAGTATATTATTTAATTGTTTATATTTATCTATAAAATTCGACGTTTCGTGTTGCAATATTTTGAGTTGTTTCGTCCACGTTATACACGGTACGCGGTACTCAGGTTATTTTTTGTGTTATAAAATATAGTGACATAAATATTAATTTTCACAAACAAAGACAAAAAACCATATTTTTTGTCTTATTATTTAATTAAATTTGAAAATACTTTTGGGATTATCTGTTGTCCAAATTCAAGTTACCAGTTATTAACACTTTTAAAGAAGTGTGGGCAAAAACTCAAAATCACATAACACTTATCAGGAGGTCTAATCCTGGAAGCTATCTACGTATACGTTTTCTATTTAAATTTGTGTTTAGTTAAGAAAAGTAGTAAAAACTGCATGTACTTACAACACTTCTGTTGTAAATGTTGTTCTTACAATTAATAGTTACTTTGCGGCGATCCATGATACAAAAGTAATTATAATATTTATTTTGTATACTTGAACTACTATCAAAACATCTATCCTTAATATTTAAACGAGTTAATCTTGTATATTCTGAATCTCGGAAACGGCTCCAACGATTTTCATGAAATTCAGCATATATGGGGCTTTGGGAGCGAAAATGGATCTAGTTAGGTTTCATTTAAAAAAAATCCGCTTTATCTCTGTGTCCGAGCATTCCCAAAATGAAAAATTAAATGCAAATGATATTTTAGCATAGTGCGTAGAACCGATGGGAATTGGTTTCTCAAGGTGTTGGAATGGCGACCCCGCACCGGAAAACGTAGCGTCGGTAGACACGATCGTGTGGTATTGAGATCCCATGAAGAGACTTATGGCCAGCAGTAGACGTCCATCGGTTGACATAGAAGAAGAAGAAGATATTTTAGCTGTCAAACGTAATACTGTGATAGCCGAATGGGTAACGGGCGTAGCAAAAAAGTTCAAAACCCGGGATCGAGTCCCACGTGTCACCGGCGCTTTCTTGTATTTTCTTTTTTTTATTGCATTTTTTGTATCACAAATTACCGAGCAAGGCACGGTCACTCGGGTATTTTTTTTAATTGACAACTATAATTAAACAATTATAATAACAACAATCAGACAGGAAATCTAATTGCCAAGAGGAAATTGTCCACAAACGCAATTATAACGAACATATAAAAACCTTTTCTTTGCTTGATCCAATACTAAGTCACCCCCTACTTTCGAAAAACAGAATGCAAATTTGGATTCTATGGTGCTTCTTTTACGACTTCTTTTTGAATCTTCACATGAATTTTTCTCTTTCCCAAACTATTGTGTAGTAATGACAGTAATAAATCATACGGATCGTTAGGCGCTCCCCCATCGGTGTTGGGTTCGATTCCCGGTAGAAATGGCATCATCTGTCAATAGGCCTGACTTGACGTGACTCGCTAATGGAGTCACACGGAATGTTGCGTTGTACAATAAAATATATTCTTTATAGACTATTTAATGTGATGGTAAACTAACGCGCTATAAAAATGTAGTGTAAAGCACGAATAATTTTGAGGCTACGGCACATCTATTTGGCTTGGCAAGACCTACTCAATCACCACACATTAACCCAGCACACGACACGGTAGCTTAGCTCACAACCGGAACATTAGCATCTAATAGTCGCTCGAGTCTCGGCAAAACTCTGCGACAACCTACTGAAAAGCCTATAGGGCGCAAGCGAATAAAATGTCAGTTGATGCAATAGTGCATTTGTCAGCGTAATCAAGAGCGCAAAACATGCACAAATGTTAAATTGACGGGGACAATGTTTTTTTATATTTTTGACCAATTTATTTGGAAGCGATACACATCCATAATAATATATAAAGCTGAAGAGTTTGTTTGTTTACTTGAACACGCTAATCTCTGCCAATTTAGTTGATTAAAGAATCATCTATAGGCATACCGATATCGCAAAAATAATCCGTAATTGCTTCCTCAGTCATACGAAGTCTGCACAGACTGATGTAATTTTGGTATGGAAATGATAATAAAGACTTCGACTGCTCCAGAGTTTGCTGCTGCAACAGATCCTTTTAATTTCAGTACTTATAGACGCAGATGAAATCGCAGGCAAAAGGCTACTTTTGATTTCTCATAGATATGGATGCAACTTATTCAACCGATGGACGTCCACTGATGGACGAAGGTCTCTTCATGGGATATCCACACCACACGATCTGCTGCTACTTGGACCCAGCGGCTCCCCGCGACCTTTTTGAGGTCGTCAGTCCATCTCTTGGGTGGTCTGCCAACACTGAGTTTTCCGGTGCGAGGTCGCCATTCCAACACCTTCATCATCATTCATACCTTCATGGATGAAGCCACAGGAAGAAACTAATATAAATATGAACTCTATACAAAAGCGATAGCTGTTCAAACAAAGAGCATGAAACTGTTGAAGACGTACATAAGAACTAGTTCAGAACTCGGAACAATATTCTTCATACATAACAGCACCGAGTTTCGGGAATAAAGTTTTACAACTTACGCGAAAGATTCCTTAGCACTGACAAGAAATAAACTAAGTATGCTGAAGTAAGAACGGCGGTGCGCTTTGCTTTTGAATATAACTGTTATATTATATGTTATAGTATATTCTTTGTCAAAGTTAAATTATGTGGAAAAAATATATACATAAAACATGGTTTTATAGCACATCAAATTGAAAACTGAACATTTATTCTTTATAGGGGCGGGGGTGCTCGAAATATATACGAAAAAAATGGTATGAAGCATTTTTTTAATATATCTTATTTCATTTTTTGTTGAACCTCCGTGCGGTATTCGGCTGAGTAAAATAAACCATCCTCATTTCTTATCGACGTGTTGGGGACTAAGGTAAGTTGACGTCGGGCGGCCGGTTGTAAAAGAACTAGCCAAACATGCAACATGTTCAAACATGTTGTTCAAACCTCATCTAGAGTGAGATAAGAGCAGGAGACTGACGGGTGCGTATGTAAAAGAATGTTATAAACATGTTGTTCCATGATTTGGTTACGTATTTTACGACCGGCCGCCTG
Source organism: Morpho achilles (assembly GCA_947086495.1). Lineage (NCBI taxonomy): Eukaryota > Metazoa > Arthropoda > Insecta > Lepidoptera > Nymphalidae > Morpho > Morpho achilles. The sequence goes on along the minus strand of CAMTZB010000001.1, from coordinate 13,154,102 downwards.
ACTGACGTCAACTTACCTTAGCACACACGACACCTCGGTAAGAAATAAGGGTTATCTATTCTACTCAACCGGATACCACACGGCGGGTTGACTTACCTTATTCACCTTTTACGACACCTCGGTAAGAAATAAGGGTGATCTATTCTATTAAACCGGATACCACATAGCGGGTTGACTTACCTTACTTGCCTTTTACGACACCTCGGTACGAACTGAGGGTGGTCTATTCTCAGCCGGATACCACATGGCTTTTAATAAGTATAGACTAAACATATATTCAAGTTTATATATAATTTGGTATTTGAGACAATATACTAAGTGATAAAGAAAATGTAGTTCACAACAAAACTAAGGAACTACCGTACTTTGAGGAGCGTTATTCATACATAAAAGGGAATTTTGGGGGAGTAAGTTCTAGAAGTTATGCGAAAGATTCTTAACATAGACAAGAAATAAATACAGTATATTTATGTCTATTTTACGGCGTATTTATGGAAGTTAGTTTACGTGTTTTGCTATTAATAAACATCTTAGTAAAGTTGGTTATGCTTACCATCTACAATAGATACATTTTAATCGTACATTTAATGTTTTTTAATCATTTTATCTCTCTTTGTACGCTAATTAAGTTTTATCGTATATACAGAAATAACCTTTTCCAAATTATGCATCTTACTTTAATTCTGGCTTGTTTTATTCCAGTCTGTTTCTCTCTTTTTGTAAAAATTTTGTCGTTCTCCGACAGAAAAAGCTTTTAACAAAATTTCTTGACCCTGTTAACCGTCGAGGAGTGCTCTAGCCTAGAGCCGATTAGGTCATGCTTATCACAAACTTGCATTGTAATCGAGATGTCTAAAATTTCAGTTCAATCACACATCAGAAAGTGGGTCAAATTCAACTTGCAAGATTCCACCTTCACGTACATACAAGGCAGGTTAAATAAAAGATTTTAATATAAAAAAAGGCCTTAACCAAAACAAATACTCATTGTTGGAATAAAAGTCCGTTATCTATCCTGAATGAACATTTAATTCAACAATGTTCACTTACAATATTTAAATACGTAAAAAGAACTCGAAACAGTTGTAGATAACTCCCACAAAAGATTTAGTTGGCAACTTTGTGGAACGTTGGTAAATAACATCGTGAAGTTTATGGGAAATGAGTTATGAAACTTGTAAAATATCTTTTAAGAAAATGAAGTACATTCAACTAAGATCTCTCAGAATTTTCTTATCAATGTAGGTAGTACCTGGGTGACCGAATGTTACTGGGTAGTTTTTTAAAAGATATAAAATAGTGCAATAAAAAAAGCGCCGGGTGACATGGAGGAATCGACCCCAGGTTATGAACTTTTTTGGTCTTGCCGCTACAATTAGGCTATCACAGCTTTGCATTTGACAGCTTAAATTTGTGTTCAATTCTACATTAGCATTTTTTTAATAATCCAAAACCCCTACATGAGTGCATTGTATTGTATTATTTTTTTGTCAGTAATACAAGAGTATTCTTCTTCTTCAAGATTTTTATTAATAGCAAAAATGTACAAGTTATATCTATCTTAAACTACTTATACGCTAGGACTATACAAATCATGCCCACGTGGAATGGTACCAAGAATGCTGGCAGCGTTTTCGCGCTGAATCTCTAAGCTGATTCTTTGTGCGAAAAAGGAGCCGGCCCTCTTGTCACCTGAAGAGGCAATTAACCGAGGTGCTAAAACGGATAAGAATTTTTTTTGAGCACTTTGACTCTATGGCTCTAGGGTCTCAACTGCAAACGGCACAAATATATAACTCTCGATGTCTCAATGCATACTTCCGCCGTTTACCGTTTACCTTTAGTCCAGGTCTTGACGCTGTTTCCTTGATATGGGACGAGGGTATAGAATTTATATATATTCTGAATTTCGTTAACGGCTCCATAGTTTTAAATGAAATTTAGTATGTAGAGGGTTTCGGGGGTGAAAAATCGATCCACCTAGCTACTAAAACATTATCCGTTTTATCCCTGGTTTTGGGGCACTAAAAACTGCTAAAAGAAATAGAAGCTTCAATTTGCTGTCATTATAAAAGTTGTGATAGTTCAATGGGAAACAGGCAGACTAAGACTAGACTCCTTTTTATTTTTTTTATTTGCATTTTTTTATATCTTTAAAAAAATTACTAACTATTACGGTACTAATATTATTTTGATGAAATCATTATAGCTTCACACGTGATGGCCTCGTGAAGTACGCACATCAATGGTATACCTAATCTTTTTTATCTTTAATAAATGAGTTATAAGACTAATTTGGCGTATCTGCAGAATACTAGGTCATATATCTCCCTTGATCTGGCTCGATAACAAGAAAATACATTTATGGGATCAAATGTTGTAAATAAATTAAAGGTAATAAGGAATTCATTTGTATTTTGTTTGTTTAATTTTTAATAAACCCCTATTTAATTTATATTGATTGATGATTCACATATACATGGCATTTACAAAGAAGCTGTGGTAGCCCAGCGGTAACACCGTGCGACTCTTTCGAGGAGGTCACGGGTTCAAACCCGGGCAGACACCAATGAGTTTTTCTGTTAAAACTTATGTGTCTTATTGATAATTGCAATTTATCACACGCTTTTCGGTGAAGGAAAACATCGTGAGGAAACCTGCATATCTCTAGAGAACTCTGGAGATATGTGTAACCCACCAATCCGCATTGGAGCAGCGTGGTAGGTCTTAGCTCCAATCCTTCTATCCAAAAACGGAGAGAAGAGGCCTATTCTCAGCAGTGGGATAGTAACAGGCCGCTACTTACTCACTTATGGCATTTGCTTTACATAGTTTTGATATTTTTGACACATTTATTTTCATTCTTTTTTAAATTCGTCATCCTCCTGCCTGTCGGCACAACATATTATATCGTGCGTATTACGAGTGCAGCTGATGGATAACAAACAGAAAGCAATTATAAAGTTCCCTGTCACTGAACGTCCTACGAACACAGCCAATGCGCGGCGTAACGCGCAACACCAAATGGAGGTTTCGTTGCCAAAGAATAAACAAGCCACCTTGTCTGGTGTGACGTTTGCTTTTGGATATAGTATTAATTATAAATACGGGAATACAAATTAAAATTTTATTTTAAGGTTTCGTTAATACCCACTGCTGAACCTTCTTTAACAGTATATATAAATTTACCAGATGTCTTAAACCTATAACACGAGTATTAAGTTACTGTAGGGATGGTCAACTGTGTCTAATTGTCCCAAATATTTACTTATACTTAAAAACTTAAATCAAATTGCATGTTCCCTTTTATAATCTTTAATAAAAATGGTATCATACGTCCTTGAAACAAATAACTATAATTAAAGATTACATGAAGTTATTTTATCGTAACATTTACAACATTTATTCGTTTATATCCTGATGATCGTTAGATAACCTACGAAAGTAGGGTAATATTTTATTATAATCGTATATTATCTGTATAAATATGGCACAGATAATTTAGCGTTAAAACGTAAATCTATATTATAAAACAAAGTCTCCAAAATCTGTCTGTATGTGAACGAAAACAAAATATACTTAACGGATTTTTGTAAGGTTTTTGTTAAAAGATTCTTGGGAAAGATTTGGGTTTATCATTACGATTAAATTCCCGCGGAATTAATTTACGCGGGAAAATTTTGTGACACTGATATCCATGGTAACAAAACCACGAGGACAACATCTAGGACCATAAAGTATATTTCAATTTAACATCTTAAATTCTTAAAAATAACATCTTAGCTGTGATAGCCCAGCGGTAACACCGTGCCACTCTTTCGAGGAGGTTATGGGTTCAGACCCGGGTCAATGAGTTTTTCTGTTAAAACGTATGTTTCTAATTTATAATTGCAATTTATCACACGCTTTTTGGTGAAGCGATACATCGTGAGGAAACCTGCATATATCTAGAGAATTCTGGAGAAATGTGTAACCCACCAATCCGCATTGGAGCAGCGTGGTATGTCTTAGCTCAAAATCTTTCTCTCCAAAAACGAAAAGAGGCCTTATTCTCAGCAGTGGGATAGTAACAGGCCGCTACTTTACTATAACATCTTAAGAAATAAGAAATTCCGAAAAATACATTAAATATACTCTTTATCCCGCCGTGTGGTATCCGGCTGAATAGAATAGTACCACCCTCTTTTCTTACCGAGGTGTCGTAAAAGGCGACTAAGGTAAGTCGACCCGCCGTGTGGTATCCGGCTGAGTAGAATTGACCAACCTCATTTCTTACCGAGGTGTCGTTAAAGGCGACTAAGGTAAGTTGACCCACCGTGTGGTATCCGGTTGAGTAAAATAGACCACCCTCTTTCTTACCGAGGTGTCGTAAAATACGACTTAGGTAAGTTGACGTCAGGCAGGCGGCCGGTCGTAAAAACGCAGCCAAATCATGTTACAGCATGTTTATAACATGTTGTGCCGACCCCACTTAGGGTGGGATAAGGGCAGGAGGATGATGATGACATTAAATATACTCTTTATGGTATGAACAAAGTCGTCTCAATACACCTCAAATTCATCTCAAAGAGAAACAGACAAAGTTTGTTCTAAATGATAACGTTATTAATAATCTCGGAGAAAATTAATTATGAAACAAAAAGGTACTAGAGGTTATATCTTTGTGTATTGTTGACAGTCCCGAAAAACTTTCTTCTAAAGTGCAAATTAATTGTGTTCCGGAAACGTTAAAATTTTAACGTTCAAAAGATGGTGGAAATACTTAGACACTTTGCTACAGAACGGGAATTTGTTCGGTTAAACTTGACTGTTGAGTTGAGTAACCGCTTTATTTGAACAACCATTTTATTTGACTGTATTCAACGAAAATCCATGATTTTAGAATTTTCCGGTTCATAGTTATAATCATACTAGCAATTGTCAGCGACTCCGCCCGCGTGTAAAGATTAAAACCGTAATATAGTACTTTAATAACCATAAAAATGGTTAAAGTAGGTTAATCTTAAAAGCTGAACATGCTGTCACGGACTTTTATTTAGAATTTTTAGAGGAGAACATATTTTATAATACATGTTTTTTGGATAACTTTCACCGTTTACGCAACGCAAACGCAAGTAAAGCTTTAAATTTTGCCGTTTTCGTAATATTTTTTATTGCTGCTCCTCTCCTATTCATCTTAGCATGATGTTATATAGTCTATAGTTTTCCTTGATAAATGGAATATCTTACACTCAAAGAATTTTTCAAATCGTTTCAAAATCCATTTTACTCTAAGCGCCCATTAATTACCATTCGCCATGGGTAGTACCGCAATGCGTGGCTAGTAATATTACTGCACTTATTATTTATATACTTATTATTATACTTAAATATATACTTATATAAAAACTAGTCAATTAAATAACTTGCAAAATACAAATCAGGAATGTAGCAACATACATTTCCACGATTAGAGAAACAATTAATCCTGTGGATTAAAAAATAATTATACAAACACAACACGGCCTCCAATTAAAAAGTAAACAGAGCGTGTAATTAAAAATTGCGTTTCAGAGCGTTCATTCATTCTTTTCAGAAACACTGACTGCGTAGATTTTATTTTTTATAAAGTCAGAATTGATTTCAACACTGAAACCGATGTGAGATATATACTTTTACCCGCAACTCCCACTCTAAGTGGGATCGGCACAACATACTATAAAAATGCTGTCACATGATTTGGCTACGTATTTTACGACTGGCCGCCTGCCTGACGTCAACTTACCGTAGTCGTATCTTACTATATCCTTTCCGTAAATATATTTTACGATCGGTAAGAAAGAGGGTGTTCTATTCTACTCAAGCATATAAGAGACGGTAGGTGAACTTACCTTAGTTACCTTTTACGACATTCTACTCAGCCGGATACGACATGGCGGGTCAACTTACCTAAGTCGCCTTTTACGACATATGGTCAAGAAATGAGGGTGTTCTATTCTAGTAGAATGTAGTATAGTATATGTGTATGGCGATACTTCGCCGGATACTACACGGCAGGTCTACTGACCTTAGTCGCCTTTTACAACACCTCGATAAGAAATGAGGGTGGACATTCTACTCAGCCGGATACGACATGGCGGGTCAACTTACCTTAGTCGCCTTTTACGACATCTTGGTAAGAAATGAGGGTGGTCTATTCTAATCACCCGGATACCACTCAACTTTTTAATAAGGTATAAACTCGGAACACAGATATTATAAAATGAATATAATAATCAATTAATCAAATTAATACAATCAAGTATTTAACATCAAACAAAACAAAACAAACCAACAATTCTATGAATTCATACGAATCAAATTCAATACAGCAATATTTAAAAATGAATGAACTGTGTACCGTGAAAACCTCAAAAAGCAATTTTGAAATTACGTTTCCCGTTTACTTTTCATTACCGAATTAATTTTTGCATACACAGGATTTCTTTATTTGCCTTTTTCATAATTGTAAAAATCGTTATAAATGCCGTCATATCCGACGATGAGATCGTCTGACTATTCACAGAGGTTTAGAGTTCAAACCCAAAGCGCCATTGCATTATCTATAAAATCTAATCCTCGTGCCACATTGTTAGTTACCATACTCCGAAACGGCGTAACCGATTTCTTTGAAATTTTATATGCGTATTCATTAGGTCTGAGAATCGGCTACTATCTATTTTTCATACCTCTAAGTAATAAGGGCAGTCCACTCCTAACATTTTTGGTTTTTTTTTATTATCTCTTTCAAGCATTTTTGAATCGTCAAGGATCGACGTCGAGGAGAACTATAAAGAAACTCGGCAGTCAATTTTTAAACATTTTCAATTTTACATCATTAAACCACAGTCCTGTATGAAGGATTTTAAAATCCAGGCTTTTTTATCATCCAAATAATTTTCGATTTTGTAATATGATTTACGTATAAGTATATCAAATTAAATTTATTAAATTTAAACTGAACACATGCACTGTTATTTTAGTGGTACCTCCAATTTTTCATCATTTAGCTTAAATGGTGTTGTTTTGCCAGTCTGCTCCGACTTCCGGTAACTTGGTTCGCTTTTCCAGAATAACAGTGAAGTAGAAATAGAATGAATGCGGGATAGATGAGGTGGCGACAGGTCTCAGGAACAATATGTGACCTCCGAATGCCCCTTAAACTTAAGGGGAAAATTTATAAAACGGTCATTAGACCTCTCGTAATGTATGGATCAGAAAGTTGGGCAATAAAAGAAAAGGATGAAAGAAATGTGCATGTGAATGAGATGAGAATGTTAAGGTGGATGTATGGTGTGACGAAACTTGATAGAATACGCAATGAGTATATCAGGGGAAGTCTGAAAGTTGCGCCCATTACAGAAAAGATGAGAAGTGCGAGACTAAGTTGGTATGGTCATGTAATGAGGAGGGATGAAAATCATGTGACCAAAAGAGTTTTAAATATGAATGTGGATGGATGTATGGCTAGAAGGAGGCCGAAAAAAGATGGATTGTGTGAAAAATGATATGCATGTTAAAGGAATGGCACCAGAGTTGACGAATGATAAAGGAGAATGAAAAAAGAAGACATATTGTGCCGGCCCCACTTAGAGTGGGATAAGGGTAAGAGAACGATGATGAATCAATTTAAACCTTTCTGTAGACTGGTCTAGTATGGATTGCGGAATTTACTACTACAATATACTAGAAATTCCCTTAAAAATAATTTATACGGCAAAACAACTTTTGCTGGTCAGCTAGTAACAGTAAAAAAGTGTTTATAATTAATGCACTCTCATTAATTACCACGAAACAATGGAACGGTAAATTAATATCCACTCATTATATGGCCATAGGCGTGTCTCTAATCAACTAAAACAGCATATTTCCCTGCCCGGATGAGATGTGACGAATTACAGTAATGCGTCATGTCAGCCCTCAACTAACGTGATGTTATGTCATAACGTCTATTTAACGTTTATTTAACGTTATGGTATTGTCGCCACTCAACCAGAATTTAATATTTTTATAGATGCGATTTTGTCTTGGATTTTATCTCATAATTTTGTTTGACTTAGTGTGTGTTTGAGTAGAAAAAAAAATTATATTTCTTTGTCTAATATATTGCTTGCCGTGATAAGATTTTATTTTGCTACTATCCGAGATGGAGTAAAATAGAAAATAGGTATATATAATGCTAAATGTAAAGTGGACAATCGGTTATCATACCTGATACATGCAGGATTCGTAAAAACACATGCACAAACCTTCACCACCGCCACCACAATACACAAGCACTACATACGTTCACACTATCACAAACTCCGACCAAAACTTTGCGACCAAAATCGTAAGAGCTTCTGACGATGCTTCGGTTGCGGGGCTTTAGGTAATAATACTTAGAATTGAATTTACATATAAAAGTACAAATCATTCATCATTCATCAAAATAATTCACATATCAAATCATCTTAAAAAAATGTAAAGTTGAAAAGAGAATAAACGTTTGAACAACATTCGCTTCGTCATTGTAAAATAATTTTACTAAGCTGATAGCACAGATATGCTTAAGGTTTTAATATATTAAAATCTTATAATTTAAGTACTTGGATGACCGTGCCTTGTTCGTTAATTTTTAAAATGATGTAAAAAAAAATTGAAAAGTAAAATTAAAAAATAATAGGGCAGGTGGGGCTCGATCCTAGGTATTCTACCTCTCTAGACCGCTACCATGACTTTACGTTTGACAGCAAAAAATTGTGATTGTATCCAACGAAAATTTCAAAAAAATTTTAGAGCCCGAAGACAGATCTTATCTAGATCGATTTTTCTCCGAAAACCGAAACCGAAATTGTTGGAGCCGTTTTGGAGATTCTGATATCTAAAGTTGTATATCTTTTTTGGAACCCAGGTTATATAACCAACAAGACGTGGTTATTAAAACCATAAAACCAATATTTAATTGTTGTTTCTGTTCGTTTATGTCAGATCATTGCCCACCGCTAAACTTGTCATCGAATAACTTAATTTCAACTGTCAAATAGAAGCCAAAGTTTATGATCCTACTTAAGCGGCTGTCATCCAACAATGAGACAAGATTACGTTGAATAAAAAACTTCACTCGGACTAATAGGAAAAGTTTTTCTCGTCATCCGATTTTCCTTGATCATTTTGTTTTAAAACTTCGAATCACTTACATTTTTTCTGTTTTCTATACTAATATTATAAAGAGGAAAAATTTGTATGTATGTTTTAGGTGTTATGTTTTAACACCTCGGTTAATTGCCTCTTCAGGTGACAAGAGGGCTGGCTCCTTTTTCGCACAAAGAATCAGCTTAGCGATTCAGCGCGGAAACGCTGCCAGCACGCTTAGGACCATTCCACGTGGGCACGTTTTGTATAGTCCCAGCATGTAAGTAATTTAAGATAGATATACATAAATTGTATATTTATGTTGTAAATAAAAAAAAAATTCACTCCCATTTGGTGACATTGTAACAGCATATAGACATACATTCTAAGCTAATTTTTTGTCATTTTTGTTATGTTGGTAATTTGCAAACCATATTTTGAAACTCTGTGTAAAATTTGTGAATTCGTTTGTTTTTCATTTCCGAACCTATAGCATCGCATTAAAGTAGGTTTTGTTATCCAGATATCAGAGATTTCGGAGAACAAAATGGAGAATCTATTAGTACTAATGTCAATTCCCTAATTTTCTTTACTATACTTTGATATATCAGGTACTTTAACACTAATTCTACACGGAAGCACTTACTTCGAAGTGCAACACTTACTACCTCTCTAAAATCCGTCAGATAAGAGTTCCCGGAAGTACTCAGAACTTTGCTTATAGCGTTTAATATCGAACATACGTAGGCAAAGTTAAAAAATGCTCGATTATGAAACTATATCAAAAACTATTGATTAAATTTGTAGCGAGTTTGAAAATTTGTTAAGCAATATCTATAGTTCAAAAGTTTGCCAACACGTTACGAACTCGACTTGAAGAGTTTACTGGAAAATCTGTAATACACAGTATCTTTAGACTTTGAAATACATATTTTTAAAATAAGGAAGTCTGCTGTGGTTCGATAAAGTTTTGCAGATTTTTAGAATTAGTGAGCGCTTTATCTTTCTACTGCTCTTATCCCACTCTAAGTGGAATCGGCACAACATACTATAAACATGTTATCACATGACTTGGCAGTCTGCCTGACGTCAACTTAATTTAGTTGTATTACAGTAAAATAATTTTATTATTACTTTTGTAATTATGGATCTCCGTAAAGTAACGCCTAATTCTATATATTGCTAATAATATTAGAACAAAGGTTGATTTCGCTGTCTATTGCAACTCATTATAGCTCAGTTGAGAGCGGGCGGGATCAAGTTCAGATTAGCCGTCTCGACTCTATATATTATCACCAGTCTATGTATCATCTGTTTCTCTATTTTATTGATATAAGACCTAAAAAAGATATCTTTTATAAAAAATTCGTAGTAAAACTTAATCACCCGGTTATTATATCCGTTGAAATAGTTTCATTCAAATAAGAACTAAAGAATTGACGAAAAGATAACAAAGTACTTCAATTGCGCATCATTAATTAAGTCTTAAATTACAAATTCCGTTTCCAGCAAAGCGTGCAACGAAAACGAACAAAGTAACTGCGAAAATGTTGACACATAGTTACAAATACTTGCTCATTTAAAGTCCGGTTCTATGAAAGTAACGGAAAGAGCTCCATTGTCTGAAGTAATAAGTTTTCTGAATAATGTGCAAAGTTGCACTGCGGCGCCGACTCAAATTAGTTCAACCATTTTGCACCATTACTAATTTCAACATTACGATTTTAATTAAAAAACGTTAATGGGTCAGCAAATACTTAAGTTTTAGAAGTTTTTTATGCACAATATTTGTTGTTTCAGCAATTAGAATGAGAATTATTTCAATGACTAGTTCAGCCAGTTGCTGCACCCGCATGGAAATCAGTGTATCACAATTTTTTTACCCCAATTATAATTATTAATAACTTTCACCGTTAACTTAGCGCGCGCAAGGAAAGCTAAATTTTGCCGTTTTCGCAATCATTTTTATTGCTGCTCCTCTCCTATTCTTCTTAGCGTAATGTTATTTAGCTTATAGCCTTCCTTGATAAATGGACTATCTTACACTTAAAGAATTTTTCAAATCGGTGCAGTAGTTCCTGAGATTAGCGCGTTCAAACAATCAAACAATCGAACTCTTCAGCTTAATATATTAATACAGATATTATAAATTGTATTATTCATGACTTTTATCATTTCTCTATAGTCATATCCTTGGAGTTATCTTTTGTGTTAAGGTAACTAACCTTTCCCATCGTTAATGCATCTAGTCATTGCATCGTTCACTGTTAAAACAATGCAATCAACGATATGATACAGTATGTCAATAAAAACTTCTATCCTCAGTGATTCAGAAATTTTCTTCTGGAGTAGGAGCATAAATTATTCTAGAGTCTTTAAATTCTAGAGTAGGGAAGCCAGCTTTAATATAATACAATAAAAAGAAATAAAGAGAAAGCAAATTAAGGTGATCTACATGTCTCTCTTTTTTATGTGTGTATAGACAAATATGAAGTATACTAGCGTCATCTTCTCTCCCATTATTTATTGTTGTCACTTACAAATCTGCCTATAGCTCCGCTGCTCTAACAAATAGGATTATGTGTGTTAAAATTCTATCCTCTATGAATCAGAAATTACAATCTTTTTTTTTTTAATCTTTATTTTCGGGGGTTTTTTCTCAAGGAAAATGCCACCCCCATGGTAACTACAAACTAACCTTACTTTCTACGACTTATGCCTACCTTACTTTCTACGACTTATGCCTACCTTACTTTCTACGACTTATGCCTACTTTAACCACATTGTAAAGCAATTTCGCTTCTCCCGAATCTGGAGAAGCCAAAATGCTATTACAAGTGGCAAAATCAAATATATATCCTAACTTAAATCTAAAATCACTCCTAAAGTCCTCGTTCCGCACACATTCCATCAAAATATGAAATGCATCTTCGATAACACCGCATTCAACACAATTCGGAGATGGCACTTTCTTCATCAAATAGGCAAATCTATTAAGTGGAATGTGTCCGGATCGGAGCCTTAATGCTAAAACTACATCATTCCTAGTAAGATTAGAATCTTCAAACCACGCTTTTTTTAATAAGCCAGGTTGGACTGTTCTATACCAAATTCCCTTTGTACGTGATCTTTCGTCAAAGAATTCACGCCAATTTTGATCAACTTGAGCTTTAACTAGGTATAAAAATTCCGAATAATGTGGCAAATAGACCAGTGGATATCCATCAACAGTAGCTTCTTTAGCAAGCTTATCAACTTTTTCATTTCCAAGAATACCTATATGTGATGGTATCCACTGTAATTTTATATGAAGTTTACGTTTTTGCATCAAATATAATTGATTCAATATGACATTCGAAATTGGCACTCCATTAAACCCTTTTGAACATTTAACCAAATATTGGAGGGCACTTTTTGAATCTGTAAGGATTACAATTTTTTTGTGCTCTAATGAATTACTATATGATAGCCCCTCTGCAATTGCAATAAGCTCAGCCGACATAATAGACATATTTAAATTAGGTTTAAATTTCATACAATTTTCAGTCTGTGGATCAAAAAATGCTATTCCAATGTTATCATCTTTAGACGCATCTGTATAAATTTTATAGTAGCTTTCGTATTTTTTTTCCAAAAATATATTGCACTTTAATTTTAAGTCAAGACTGTTATAACACTTTTTAATTTTATCAATGTTATTAATATTACAATTGATTATATAAGACAAATCAATGTTACTAACCCACGTATCTAAATTAAACATTCCTACAGTTTGAGCCGAACTAATACCACAATTTATCAATCTCTCATTAATTTTGATTAATAAAGGTTTCTTTTTACGTCTCCAATAAGTTTTTTTACATTTTTGGTTCAATGACTCTATAATATTTGTATCAGTATTACTAGTGTATGATGTATATTTTAACCAAAACTTTCCTCCTAAGTAAAGACGACGTATGTAAAGCGGTGCTAAGCATAGTTCATTTTGCATAACATGTATAGCTGTACTTTTAATAAAACCTCCAATGAGCCTCATCGCTGAGTTTTGAATGCGGTCTAATTTTGAAAGATGTACCTGAGCACCGCTATCATATAAAAAGCACCCATAATCAAATCTACTCCTGATTATAGCAATATACATTTTCCTAAGATGTTTAGGGTGTATACCCCAACCTGGTCCTACCAGAATCTTAAATATACTTAAAAATTTCAAAGTTTTTTTAATTATTTCTTTTATATGTTCTGCCCATAACAGTTTTTTATCTAACCACATTCCCAAATATTTCACATGTTCTACCACTTCTAATAAGTTACCATTAATATAAAGTTTAACTGTATAGTCTCTGTGCAACCTTTTGAAAATACATATTTTAGTTTTAACCGGTGAAATTGACAACCCAATATCTGATAAAGCCTTTGACATATAATTCAGAGCTGACTGCAGGTATAAAGACCCTTCCTGCACACTACCCGTTACATAAAGTGCAAAATCATCTGCATACTGAGACACATATACATTCTTTATATTTCTACAAATGTGCATAGTGAGGATGTTAAATAGTAACGGAGATAATGGGTCTCCTTGTGCCAGCCCTCTGCATGTCATCCGACTGATGCAATAGTTATCACCAATAATTTTAAGATTTCTGCCGCTCAAAAATTTCCACAGGTACATACAAATATTTGATCCAACAGACATCGCATCTAAAGTTAGTAACAATGTTGGGATGTCAACATAATTGTATGCACTGTCTATATCTATAAAACAACCTATAGTTGGCAACCCATCTGAAAAACCTATTTGAATTTGAGAAACCAGACTGACTAAGCTATGTAATGTAGATTTTCCTTTTCTAAATCCTACCATACATTCCGAAAATAACCGGTTTTTTTCACAAAACCATTCCAATCTATTTTTAATCATATTATGGAATATTTTACATAAACATGACATCATAGATATCGGCCGAAGAGATGAAGTAGATTGAGGGTTTCTGCCTGGTTTTGGAATTGGCACTATTCCTATATCCCGCCACTGCTTTGGCACAAAGCTGTGTTTGAAAAACTGATTAAATATTTCAAGTAGTACGATCTTACCATTATTTGGAATATGTTTAACCATTGAATAAGATATATTATCTATACCAGGGGCAGTATCTTTTGGACGAATACACTTTATTAACTCATGCAGCGAAAATTCTGTTTCCAACTGTGAATTTTTAGATGTGAAACATGGACATGCAGAACAAACATAATCAGGGGTCAGGTCCTTTAGAAGTTCATTAGCTTTTTCTTGGTCAACATTACGTTTTGATGCTCTGAACCCTTTGAGCCAACGCATTTTATTCCAAACTTGACTAGAATTGGTACATTGATTAAGCGAGGTACAAAATGTTTGCCAATTATCAACTTTTGCTTTACGTATTAGCCTCTGCGATGTAGCAATTTTCCCTTTAAGTAAAACAAAATTAAGTGGTGTAGGATTCCGCCTAAATTTAGCTAGGGCTAATCTACGCTCTGCTACTGCTTTTGACAATTCCGTACTCCAATAATGTCGAGGTAAGAACTTATTTTCTGGATTTTGATTATATTTTATGAAAGGAATATGTAAATCTGCTGAACTATTTACTACATTTATAAACTCGTCATACGATTTTTGGAGACATTCTGAAATGACAAAGCTAGAGAAGCGAGATTCTAAAAAATTCCTAAAAGAGTGCCAATCTGCTTTCTTAAAGTTTCTACGCGAATTCCTTACTGATGTGCATCTGATATAAGTCGAAATTTTAATTAATAGATGATCACTATTCAATGATTCGTTAAGAACAGTCCAATCCAGCTTCAAAGCGATATCATTAGAAGCCATTGTTAGATCAGGTGATGAATATTGCACCTTATTATTAACCATCGTTATCCTGGTATGCGAACCATCATTTAATATTACAAAATTACTTTCAGCTAAAACATCGTATATTTGACTACCTCTGGTATCTGTTGTATAAGACCAGTTAGTATGGTGTCCATTAAAGTCACCAAGTACAATAGTTTTACTTTTACTTAATGAAAATATGTATTCCCAATCACGTCGAGATGTTTTAACTGAAGAAGGACAATATAATCCGATTATGTGTTGAACATGAGAACAATTCAAAATCTCAACATGAATTAATTCAATGTTACAATTTATATTGCTATTGATATTCGATTTAACTATTTGTGACTTAACTGATCTGTGCGTTAGTACTGCAACGCCACCATGACTATCACTCCTGTCAATACGAAATATGTTATAGTCTTTAATGTTTATAAATACATCTTCGTTTAACCATGTCTCACTTAGAACCACCACATGAATTTTTTCTTGTATTAAAATGTTTTCTAGCAATATAAGTTTCTGCTTAAGACTACGACAGTTCCATTGTAGTACTCTAAGTTTTACATTATTATTAGAATTGTCCATCAAAACCAAAATACTCTAATATACTTTTTAAAATGGGATAGTTGGAAACATTTTGAACAACACTTGAAATAAGGAATTCTAATATTAACTCTATTATGCGTAATACTTTTTCTTTAAGTGTTAACCTCTTCATAAACAATACTTCTTTAATCCTGTCTAACAATTCTTTTAAATTGGTGTTTTTTTTACTTCCTTTTTCCTTTTCGTCTATATTATGAATATTTCCTTCTGTGTTTGGTATATTTTCAACTGAGTCAGCTTCTAAATGTATGTTCCAAGCACTTCCTGAGGTGCGCTTCCATCTTTGATTTATTTTTTTAGGGTTACTTTTAGATTTTTCATTCTGAATTTCTTCCTGATGAACGTCTATCTCCACTTCCATAACATTATTAAGCCTTGGGAAAAGTGAATCTTCGTTTTGTTGCTCAGATAATTTATATCCTAATGGAGGATCGTTTTTAATTTCTACTACTTCTGGTGGGACATACATTTGCAAGGCCTTTCGGTAAGTACAATTAAATTCAGACATAATTTCCCTTAATTTTTTCTCTTTAATAAACAATGGACATGTTTTGGATAATGCCATGTGACTTCCCTTGCAATTTACACATTTGAAAGTTGTAGTTTCACAGTTTTCATGAGAATCACTACATTTCGGACATATTAGTTTTGGGGAAGAGCATCGTTTTGCAAAATGGCCCAGTTGCCAACAACGAGAACATTGCGACACCGGAAATACATATTTTTCAACTTCTATTCTTAACTCGTCTACAATTATATGCGTTGGTAAAAACGAACCTTTAAAGCATATACGGACAGACTCACTAGGTACCCAAGGCGCTTCCAATTCATTTCCACGGCGATTCAGTCGACGAACCGACACTAGCTCTCCCGGTCCATCATATTTTATTCTTTCTAAAATGTCTTCATCCGACAAATCTAAATCTACAGATTTTATTACCCCGTAAGAGTTACTTACTTCCATAGGTCGATGGAATTTCCAACCAAGGTCTTGAAAAGATTTACAATCCATAAACTTATCAGCACTTGATTCATCACCAAATTCGATTCGAATCTTATAAGGACTCAAATATTTAATACGCCTTATATTCTGATGAATGTTTTCCTCCTTGAGAATCTTTGCTAAACCGAATTGTTTTGGTAATTTATTTGCGCATACTACATAAATTTCCAATTTTCCCTTACCCATTTTAATTTTTTTCTCCTTTCTTTTTACTACGTTTCATTCTACATCTTCATACTCGCTTTCCGATTCAATTTCTGATCTCATTCTCTTAGACTGGACATGTATATTTCTCGTATCAACATCTTCATAAATGTCGTCAAGCTCACTATTATTCTTCATAATGATATAATAACCTCACCGCCTCATTTATAATAATCGCTTACACTCCGGTAATCGAGAACGCCCCGACTACCCGCACCACCGGCGAAAACAATAAGCCTTATCGCGCCGATATTTAGTACGTGTAATTTAAAATGATTCAAACGCAACTGGCTCGTACGAATGCCGCAGCGAGACTGAAATTACAATCTTCTTCGTCTGAAAATTTGACAGATCAAATTACAAGTCTCATTTGTGACACGTATAAATTTTTAAGATTTATTTTTATTCCACTTATTTGTATTATATACAATGAAAATAATAGTTTTATTTAATATTTTGGTTACTGTAATAAATTATGGTGGTTGCGAGAAAAAAGATTATACTAACTACGTTTTATACAACGTAGTGCCGTTGGAGCGATACCAGTTGGAGTTTTTGCAAAATTTGGAGAAACTGAAATACATCAACGTAGTTTTTTGGACGAGGCCGTACAAATTGTACAACAATATTCAGATTCTCGTTAGTCCAAACGACTTACAATTATTCCAAGAGAGGCTGAATCATTACAGCCTGAAGGGAACGATTTTAATAGACAATATACAAAAGTAAGTGCGTTCATGTTATTATGATTGTTGTTATTGCATTATGTACTACCTCTACAATGCTTAGTTATTCTAATTAATTTTCGAGGTTTTTAGCCTGATAATACTGTAACATTTAAATATAAATTTATTAGCTCATTGTGTTCCAAATTTCTCATATGCATATAATTATTTTTAAAATAAAATATCATTGAACACTTTATTGCACCACATAAAATGTACAATATACAATAGAAAAAAAAACAACAATATAATCTAAGTGATACTATAGTTTTAATATTATTTAAACTTAAATTTCAATCTTTTTAATGATTTCGAATCCTTTATTCCCATATATAGTTTTTTATCATAAATCTGATATTTTGTTTAACACAATTTTTAAAAAATATTTATTTTTATTTATATTTACTATTAGTAAAAAAATATATTTATGAAAAGAACTACATATACAGTCAAATTTAAATTTTTTGGTGGAACGTGCAATTACAAAGTGTAAATATAAGTTTTTGATGTTACTTTGGTTACCATAACACCAAACACATCGATATTGCAGATATTGTGATAATATATCCAATATTATGTGCTAATAAAATAAAAAAGAACCCTTGAAAACAGTATGGAATAGACTATTAATAGAAGTTTGTTTAATTTTAGATTATTTGATAATCAAAAGATATCCGGCTACACAAGAATGAAATTTGAAACATTCTCATGGAAAGCCTACCATAGCCTCGAAGATGTTTATCAGTGGATGACAGATATCTCCACTCAGTATTCAGATAAAGTCAATCTGACAGCTGTTGGCAGATCCGCTGAGGGAAGAGAGATTTTGGCACTAGAATTTTGCAATCCAAAAGCGAAAGCTAACGTTATTGTTGAAGGTGCAATACACGGTAACGAATGGATAGCTACTGAGTTTGTAACGTATTTGATATATCATATAGTAAATGCGGAAAGGGCTACAAATTCACGATTGAAACAAGTGGCTAAGAAGTTTAGATGGATTATGATACCTGTGGCAAATCCAGATGGTTATACGTACAGTATGAGAGATGTTAGTATTTATTTTAGCATTGTAAGACTATCAAGTATTATTAATTAGCCATTAAGTAACAAATTTGCTTGTAAATCTAATTCATAATTGCAATGTATCAGACGCTTTTCGGTAAACAAAAACATCTTCAAGAAACTTGAATATTTCTTTAGAATTCTGGGGATAAGTTTAACTCCCCAACTCCTCGACGCAGCATGTTGTGCCTAAATTGCACCACTTTTTTCCAAAAATATAGAAAGACAGCCTATGCTTAGCTGGGAGATAGTAAGAGGATGCTACTTTACTATTAAATAGATCTTGATACGGAAATAGAGAGTGACATTAGTGTGACTACGAATAGAATATTCATCAGCTTGTTTAAATACTCCAACATATTGACTTAAAATTATAGAGCTAGTGATGTTGTTTGGCGGTGCAGACACATGTATGTTACATGTGTCTGCACCGCCATTTTTTATATAAATTGATAAGACTAACGTTACTATCGCTTCTCGTAAAGTTACGAGATATTGTAATGTCAAATGACGTTGCAGTTGAATGGTGAATGCTATTTTGTCAATCAACATAGCTATCTAAAACTTCAGGTCATTCAGTTGTCACGTCCCTAACATATTAGAAATTTGCATATTAACACGGTCTATAATTTTTGGATTCAATATTGATATAATTTACAGGATCACTTGTGGCGTAAAAATAGAAGAAATTTGGGCAACGGTAAAATTGGCGTTGATTTGAACAAGAATTTCAAATACAATTTTTGTAGTAAGTTTATTTCAATAATAACCACTTCCTCACCTTTTTCCTTTTTCGCTTCTCTAAGTTTCTCTTTATGTTTCTTACTTACTTCTTTATTTCAAAACTAATGAGAATTTAATTTTTGCTATAATCCGCGAATGTCGTGGAATAATATTCTCATTATAAATTACTTCTTTATTTAGTATGGTAATGGTTTATTGTGATGCGCTTTATATTAAAGAACATTATTGGAATTGTATTATTTTAGACTTAATCTTCGTCCGTCTGACTGTCTGTGTGTGAGATTTGTTTATTAAATTATTTTCTAAATAATTCTATGATTAATGAATGATTTTCAGCCTTTGATGGAAGTTCAAATCCGAATCATGAACTATACTGCGGACCAAAATCTTTTTCCGAACCGGAAACGCAAGCCATCTCAAACTACGTGACAAAACACAAGCACCGTCTCAATTACTACTTTGCTTTTCATGCATATGGGCAGAAAATAATCATACCATATTCGGATAGAATAAAGCACCTTGAGAATTTTTCCGAAATGGTGAGTGTTGCAACGTACATAAGCCAACTTATAGCTGGAATATTCTCTACTAATACTATATTATATAAAACTATAAAGTCTGTTTGTTTGTTCGATTGTTCTAACGCGCTAATCTCAGGAACTACTGTAATGGTTTAAAAAATTATTTAGGTGTAAGATAGTTGGTTTATCGAGGAAGGTTATAGATTGTATAACATCACGATAAAAAGGTAGAGGAGCAGCAATAAAAAATATTGCGAAAAATGCAAATTTTAAAGCTTTCCTTGCATCCAATAAGTAAACGGTGAAAGTTAATCAAAAATCTCTTATAATTAACTCACGAAAAGTACCTTTATGTTCAAAATTTTAACTCGTTAAAAATTTGTGACACACTGATTTCCACGCGAGCGAAGCACAGCTAGTTATATTATAAAACGGAGTCCTTCAAAAGCTCCGTCTGTATGTGATCGATTTAATCAAAATTTAGCCTGTGTCCGATTACCCGTTTGAAACGACCTGAGGTCCCCGTGCATACAACGGTCTTCGGCTCCGCTTACCTACTGCAGATCGAATCCAAGAACTTTGACTTTCCGGATTCGCTCCGCCGCCTCCTTTTACAACATAACATCTTTACAGAAGAAAGCCATTTCACCCACGATTTCTCTCTGTCAATATACCGCCGTGTGGTATATTGACGATTGAGTAGATAAGAACGCCCTCATTTCTTGCCGAGGTGTCGTAAAAGGCGACTAAGGTAAGTTGACCCGCCGTGTCGTATCCTGCTGAGTAGAATAAATCACCGTCGTTTCTTAACGAGGTATCGTTAAAGGCGACCTAGGTAAGTTGATGTCAGCCAGTCGTAAAATAACTAGCCAAATTTATATTTTTTTATTTCCAAGTTTATATTGTTATTTAGTTTATAACATTTGCCAACCCCAAATGGAGAAGGCAGGGGAAAGAAAGAATATATCTGTTACTACTGCTTATTAAGAGTTATAGTGATATTTGGAAACATGATTTCACATTAGTTTTATCTTTTTAAGTATCAGTTTAGACGATATTATCAATACTGTGAATGATTATAAAATTGATAAATATGCTTGGATATACATCTAAATTATTAACTAATTTTAATCCGTTGATTTGAAAATAATTAGTTCGTCATCACCATCCATCTCCACTATTATCAATGATGATAATCACTAAAACTAATTTATTCTTTTTCATCACAAATCGTCATAAAGAGAGTAAGAATTTTAATCACCAAAAGACGTAGCCAAGTTTTCAGGAAAGCAAAATAACTTCTTTTTAAATATTTATCTTCTTAACTATAAAACAAATTTTGGCTAATGGCTAAGAGATAATGGGTACATTTGTTCACAAATAACTTAAGCAATAATTTACATTCTATGTACACTTGTGAAGAGTTTATACGAAATAGAGCTTCTGCTGCATCTTGGTATTAATTGAGACGTTATTAAGCATCCGTGGTGATAATTATATCTTTATATTTAAATGAGTTAATCTTGTATATATATATATTTTCGGAATCTCGGAAACGGCTCCAACGATTTTCCTGAAATTCAGCATGTAGAGGGTTTTGGGGGAGAAAAATCGATCTAGCTAGGTTTTATGTAAAAAAAAACCCGTTTTATCCCTGTTTTTGAGCATTTAAAAAAACTGGAATAGAAAGCAACTGGTATTTTCGCCACTAAATGTCATCGTGTGATGGTTAAACGGTTTAACTTTAAACAAGTGTTGATATATTAGCATACCACAGTTTCGAACCCCAGGTGTCTTATAATTTATTTTTATTCTTTTTTTTATTTATTATTTTTTTTATTATTTATTATAATTTTTTTTATAATATTTGTTTTAATTTAAAAATTATTATTGAAGGCCTTTATTTCAACGTATTTAATTCATAATTTATATACGAAATATATAATATAAAAATATATAAATGTAAAAAGAAGATCCAGATTGAAAAAAGCAAACGTTACAAATTACAGTAGTTAAATTATATTTTTCATGATGTTTTGGTAACAATTAAAGTTATATCTCAAACTCTCTACGACTCTTCCTGACATCTGTTGATGAGTAATAATATTTTATTTTTATTGGGACCAACGAACTACTTTACGGCCATTTTTCATTATGTACCTGTAATTTTTGTTTAAGAGACAGTACCAGTAGATGGAGTTGTTAAGCAACACTATTGGACTAAGAGCCCGTGAACCCCAGACCTTCGTCGTTTTATAAAAACTGAAAGTTTGTCGGTTTTTACCTGATGAACAATGGTAGATTATGAAATTTGGGTCATAGTGACTTTGAGACATACGCAGTACTCAAGGTTGCAAAATACCAATGGATACTAAAAATAATGAATTTTCATTCGAGAGTATTATACACGATTGGATATCCAGCAAATAAAATACATACAAAAACTGGGTCTGCACCAGCAGTTGACAACAGACAAAAAAAGTACATTGACATTTCTTTTATAATAATAACTAGCGGCCTTCCCCTGCTTCGCACGGCTATAAAATATATAGCCCATGTCACTCAGTGAAAAAAATGGTTTAGATTGATCCCGTAATTTTGATTTATTCATAACTGCCCGTGGCACGCAAGCGGTAAATTTGGAGAAAAACAATTCCCCTCCCAATTAGATTTCCTGCATTCTTTGGAATATCTAAATTCATATACTACATATTTACTTATTTATTTTTACATTTTTCCCTATGAATTTTATTTTTACAATTAATTACAGAATGTCTCTATATACAACATTCATAGCTTTCTTGTCATTAAACAAACTCTTGAAAGAGCGACATATAGCTGCTAAGTTCGAAGTGTTATAGGGCGAAGCGCGGCCTTCTCACGGTATTTTAAATCTGTAATATCTTCGAAAATGTACACTTAAATTACATGCTGTAAACAGCCATATTGATCTATATTAAATCAACAATCTACTTAAGGCACTTAATTGGATAAGGATTAATGCTGAATTGTATAAAAATTGCTTTGAACATAAGACATTATTTTTCGTAAAAAGTAAATGACAAAAAAAGCTAACGTGGGTTATCCATAAGAGATAGATACCATCACGGACTTTTCTGTAGACCTTTTCAAGGTATACAAATATTTAGGACATTCTATTGATAAATCTTGTAGGATTTAGCCTACGTTTGCACTGTAAGCGGAAAAAAATGTAATTATTTACGACATAACATTACAAATCTCAAAAATTACAGTATTCCTCAAATCAAATCAATTTTTCTCTAATCCATATTGAATGTTACTATACATATAAACCTTCCCCTTGAATCACTCTATCTATTAAAAAAACCGTATCAAAATCTGTTGCGTATGAACAAAGAATGTGACTTTGTTTTATACTATGTAGTGATAATAAATCATTTATTACAAATTCTTTGCGAAATATCTGCAGTATACAAACGTTCCGTAGATGTTTCGCTACCGCAATAGTTTCTGGCAGGGGTTGGAACTATTAAAGATGTCTGGCTGTTGAGGAAACATCATCTTATTAGTATCCAAGTAACATAATATTAAAATCAGCTTTTATACTATGACGTAAATAGAATTCAAACTTCATGAACTTTAAGGGTGTCTGGCAGGGGTTGCCACTATGCTAAGTGTCTGGCATTAACTGACGTGATTTTTAATATTATTCTGAAGGTAATACCAAAAAATCACACTTTATAATTTGACGAAATTAGATCGGCATTTTGAAACATTGAGTAGCGCGCTACTCAAATATATCTCACAAAGCCACAATGACCAAATTTTCATAATCTGCCGTCGTTCTTACCTGTGTTGGGAGCATGCACTGACAAAAATTCAGCTTTTATAAAATGACGAAGGTCTGGGGTTCACAGGCTCTCGCTCTATATGCCAATGAGCGTTTGATTGTTTTTTTATGTTATTGATAAAATATTTGAATTTTTAACTAACCTGTTTACTTAATAAATAATGCCTAAAAGATCTTTGAAAAATTTATTTATAAATACTCGTGACTCGTCTCAAGAATACCAGATATGGTCATTCATTTCTATTCTTTTCTTTTTCATATCTTTAAAAAATTTACCGAGCAAGGCTCGGTCACCCGGTACTATGATATTATATGCGAGTGCAAATTTTTGGAATTAATTTAATTGTAAAACTCACATACAAAGCGCGTCTTTAAAGCCCGCTTTTTTAAATATTGTTCTTAATTGATGGAAAAAAATCGACAAATAAAAAAAATATATAGAAAAAAACCTAAAGTACTACATTGCCGTTTCCCACAATGGCAGCTTTTTAGGTCGTTTTTTAACCTCATTGTGATTCTATAAACAATAGATCTTGCGGTGCAGCTATTTTATTCGATTGATTGATTTCTATCTTTAGACCCCAATGTCTATGGGTTTTAAACGAAAATGCTATTTTAAATTTAAAAAAAAAACAACACAACATACGTGTTTTTCGCGTCTATTCTCTCCTATCATTCGCCAACTCTAGCGCTATTCCTATTATAGGCATCTCATAAGTCTATTATCTGCCTTAATCTATTGACAAATCCAATAAACATAAAGAAAATTTTAATCCTTAAAAACTATAAATTGTCACATAATCGGTATTAATATTCATCATATTAACTGATTATGAATTATTTTTATTAGCGAGTAGAATTCCCGTCGGACCTTCCTTTTATTTGAATTGGAATGTAGTTTAGTAGGTCATGTTATGTAAATATAAGACAAAAGAAGCTCCGCACACAAGTAGGCTGTTACTTTGTACAAAATATTAATGCCGAGCCAAGTTTGTCTTGGCCGATAAGCCTGTTGCTTTGTGATAGCGGAAGCGGAACGGAATGTCTTTTATAATATTGCAACTCAACTTATTTATTTGAATATAAGTAGTATCTGCATTATTTATTCGTCTAGAATTTGGTATATAATTAACCTCATATTATGTACAAATATCTGGGTGACCGAGCTTCCTCGGTAATTTTTTACAAAAAAAAAACTTAAAAAAATAGTTATTTAGTTGGGGATCGATCCTTGGTATTCATATTTCTCGACTCTGCCCGTTACCCGAATAAGCCACGTCGACTTGACGGTTTATGGCGAAAATTCAATTCAATATAAATGTTAGTGTTTTTTAATGCCCAAAAACAGGGATAAAACAAATTTTTTTTTACATAAAACCTAACTGGATCAATTTTTCTCCCCCAAAACCTCCTACATGTTGAATTTCAGGAAAATCGTTGGATCCGTTTCCGAGATTCGGAAAAAAAATATATATATATATATATATATATATATATATATATATATATATATATATATATATATATATATATATATATATATATATATATATATATATATATATATATATATATATATATAAACAATATCTTTAATATTTAAATGAGTTAATCTTGTATATATATATATATATATATATATATATATATATATATATATATATATATATATATATATATATATATACAAGATTAACTCATTTAAATATTAAAGATATTGTTTATATATATATATATATATATATATATATATATATATATATATATATATATATATATATATATATATACAAGATTAACTCATTTAAATATTAAAGATATTGTTTTTTTGCTATTCCCGAAGGAGAATCGGGATTTTTTTTCCAAACCATATGTATATTTCGGTTTATATGCTTCAATAGTATCAAAATTAATTAATATTTTATTAAATATTGATAATAAAGAATGTCCTCAGTGTGGTATCCGACTAAGTAGAATAGATAACCCTCAGTTCATACCGAGGTGTCGTAAAAGGGTACGAAGGTAAAAAAGGGTTCAAATTTATTACTTACTAGCTGTGGTCTCGGCTTTTCTCCGCGCGGATATCAGTGTGTCACAAAGGTTTCCCGCGTAAAATCTCGAAGCTACAGAAAATCAACCGTGATTTATGCTTAATCGAAACCTTTCTCAAGAATTGCGCTATCTTTTAAAAACCGTAAAAGAATTCGTTAAGCAGATTTAAAAAAAATCGCTCACATACAGATAGATAATTTATGGGGACTTTGTTTTATAACAAGTATTACCGAGGTGTCGTAAAATACCACTAAAATAAGTTGACGTCAGGCAGGTAGCCAGTCGTAAAATACGTAGCCAAATTATGTGACAACATGTTTATAACATGTTGTGCCGATCCCACTTAGAGTGGGGATAATGTTTCATAATAAGTATATAGATATAGATAAGACAAATTAGAAAAAAAACAATATTTTATAGTTAATAAGACTTCTGGACTTCAATAGTTTTTGGAAGTTACTTCAATTGATAGTTGGCAATACCGTAGAAATTGGAAAAAACATAACATTACTGTTACGATTTTTACAGAGCCATACCGGAATACTATAGTTTCATTAATGTGGACAACATTTTAATTAGTAAATAAATTTCTACCGCTTCAGCTCGTACTGAGGTCGCATACTAACGTTTAGATTCCACCAGCCATAATTTACGAATGTTATTTATGGCAGTTGACATAGCCGCGCGTATCGTTGCAATGCATCTTTGCTATTCAGCTCCCCTTAAGCCTTTCAGTCATTAGGCAAATGGCTTAGGTTTGTGTATGCAAGCAGTAGCCTTACTATGCGAGCTGCATAATATTAATATCACATTTTATAGCATTTGGTTTATATTACGAAGTAACTAACATTTTCTGTTATTAAGGCTATATCATAATCGAGTCATACTGAGAAGTTCGATCTTCATTTGTAAATCAAACAATATTATTTTATACCTAATTGTACCAAGAACTCCTTCAATAATAGGCAATGTGTTGTTTCTTGAAACAGGAAAATTTGTGAATTTTTTATCTTATATGTGAGCTCGGTATAAAAATTTTATTTGGAATAATTTCATCATTATTGTTTAAATGGATTAGATAAACAGATCAACAGAAATACAGTCAGAAAGACAGACTTTCGTATTTATATATTGTATTTATATATTTATATTTGTATGCCAAAAGCCATAAATTAAAGGTAAGAATGTGTGATACTTATCAGTTAAAAATCGATCGATATCTTGGACTTACATTGACTAAAAACCTGACCTGTCAGTGCTTCACCATGCTGCTGGTGGCGAGGACTGACAGACATTGGTATTTATAGTAATTGTATGTCAAAAGCCATAGATTAATGGTGAGAATTTGTGGTACTTGTCAGTTAAAAAGTGGTGGATATCTCCGACTTACATTGACTAAAAACTGGACCTAACAGTGCTCCACCAAGCTGCCAGTGGCGGGGACAGGGTTACGTTGTACACATTACCCCCATCTCCGACAGCAGCTCTGTGCCTTTCTATACAATGGACCCTCCCTCCGCGAATCGATGCATCACGAGCACCAGATGCATCGATTCCCTCAAAGGGAAGTTAAGTCCCCGGTCCTCTTGAGTCTTGAGGTCCCTTTAGGTCGTAACGACGAACTTCGGTGAGTCACTTGCACCTAGCTCGCCTGCGGCAGATCGGATCCAAGGACTCGACATCCCAACTCCACTCCACCGCCTCTTTCCACGATATAACGCCCTCGCTGAAGGAGGCCATCTCTACCTATGATCCCTAGTCCATCATGTCGCAAACCACGTGGGCAGGGAGAGATTGTGCCCCACCTCTGCAAAGTTGGAAGTACAATGGGTATTGAGGAATCGAGCCCCCCTTAATCCATATAGGACTTCTAAAATAATCCCATTGTTATAAACAAAATCCTTTATAAACCGTATATAGAATATTGTGAATTTTGAATTATAAATCATCGTTTGCAGGAAAATTATGGGAAACAAGCAATATTGAAAATGTACAAATTGTACGGCGTCAAATACGGAATCGGCACTATTTACGATACGTACGGTAAGTGTGGATATGAACTGAATAACTTATGCGATGGAAATTGGAAATTGAATTTATTTTGCGTTGCAGGCTATAGATCGGCGGGCGACAGCGTTTCCTGGGCGAAACAAACATTGAAAGTGAAGTATGTTCGATTTTTTTATTGAAATGTTTGATTTTAAATTGTATAAACTACTTCTATGGCGCCACTCTATACTTTATAGTGTTACTATCCAGAAAAGCATTCTTTTGGAATGACTGCATATCAGCCCTAACGGCCTTTACAGCGTCACTGGGCGGGACGGGCGAGCGCACCGGCAGAAGCGCAGAAGCATTGACGAGGTTGCTAATTGCGGAGAGTAGAGCCTAAAGCTCTACTAGCGTTTGAGAACGTTATGCTAAGGAGTGATGCTTAGCGAAGGCCTGATGGTATGACCTTGATTAGATGGCGAGAAGTGACGTCAGAAAACTGGGACCTCGTCTTCTCCAGCGAAGACGTTTTGTGTGTATATTACGTGTTTCTGTGTTTGCAATCGTTATTTGACCATCGGGGTCATATGGAATGCTTTTTAAACGCGTATATTTTCGGTGGTCAGACCTAACTGGGATGTAGATGGAAGCAACTGAAATAAGAGAGTTCGGATGTACCTCATATTTCTCGAAGTAAAACTTCGAAAAAAGTTTGGAACGTAAGGAGTTTGACCTTTGTAACGTGCCGAACGCAACGCTCGCATAGGACATATATTATTTATTACTAACGGCCTGCCCCTGCTTCGCACGGGTATAAAATATATATCCCATGACAGTCAGTGTAAAAAAATGATTAAAATCGATCCAGTAGTTTTGATTTATTCATTACTGCCCGTGGCTCGCAAGCGTTAAATTTGGAGAAAAACAATTTCCTCTCCCTATACCAAGACGATTTCCTGCTATCTTTGGAATATCTAAACTCATACAGTACATTTTTACTTATTTACTTTTACATTTTACCTATGTATTTTATTTTTACAATTAATTACAGAATGTCTTTAAACAAACTCTAAAAGATTCGAAGTGCTATAGGGTGAAGCGCGGCGTTCTCACGGCATTTTAAATCTGTAATATCTCCGAAAATGTTCACTTAAATTGCATGCTGTAAACGGCCATATTGATCTATATTAAATCAACAATTTATTTAAGGTACTCAATTGGATAAGGATTAATGCTGTATTCTATAAAAATTGCTTTGAACATAAGGCATCATTTTTCGTAAAAAGTAAATGAAAAAAACTGCTATTGTGGGTTATCCATAAGAGATAGATATATACCATCGCGGACTTTTCTGTAGACCTTTTTAAGGTGTACAAATACTTAGTACATCATTTTGATAAATCTCGTAGGGTTTAGCCTGCGTTTGCAATGTAAGCGGAAAAAATGTATTTATTTACAGAAACCTCAAAAATTATAGTATTTCTCTACTTCGTATTGAATGTTATTATACGTACAAACCTTCCTCTGGAATCACTCTATCTATTAAAAAAAACTGCATCAAAATCGGTTGCGTAGTTTAAAAGTTTTATGCGTACATACGGAAATATGGACTTTGTTTTATAATATGTAGTGATAATATATTGCAGATACGCATTATCTTTCTATCTTCGAGACAATGGTACATATGGATATGCTTTGCCTCCGGAGTTGATATTGCCGTCGTGTAAAGAGATGTTAGTGGGACTCATCGAACTGATGACAGTCCGGCATAGACACGTCGCTAGGGAACTGTTTAGTTCAGCGATTGTTTTAAAACCAAGTATTATGAGTCTAATTTTGTTAACCATTGTGGTCTATTAAATTATTGTAAATTTTCATTATTTTTATTTTTCTCAAACTGTACCTTAAGCTATGTTTGAGTCAACTTAAGAGTTTAAATACCTTCTATAATATACTGTTTTTCTTGCTATATCATATTGCTAAGGTAGATTCGTCGTCAAAGTGTAACTGACAGACATATAGTAATACTTTCTTATTTATAATATTTGTTTGAATATGACAGTAAAGTCTTTTGCCTATGTGCTTAGTAAGCAAGCTTAATAGAGTAATAATCAGTGCCATTAGAAGAAGGTATTTTAATTTAGGAAAAAGAAAAATCTGTAGAAAAAAAATCGTTTATTGCAATAAAGTTTATACATTGTTGTGTAGTGAAATAGTAAGTATTGTTATTTATTGTTGTTATTTATTATTGTTATAAGTTGATGAACTGTAATAATTGTGTAATAGGCGGAAATGTATTTATAGTTTATGTATAGAAACCGGAAATACTAACGTCTTATAATTTAGGTTTTGAGTTTTTTGTTATATAAACTTGTCTTGTTTTATATAGGCTAAAAAAAAAATATTTTTCTTTTATGTATTTGTGTGCAATAAAGAGTATTTCTATTCTATTCTATCGGGCTAGCCCGAATAGTTTCGTGTCCATCCGGGGCACTTATTATTTTTTTTTTCTTTTTCTTTTTATACATATATTTAGAAAAGAGAAAGAAAAATAAAAAAAAACGTATGTATTATCTCATATACCTACTTATTAATTATTCAGAAATTATAATCAAAAAAAGCCGCCGTGTGGTATCCGGCTGAATAGAATAGTACCACCCTCATTTCTTACCGAGGTGTCGTAAAAGGCGACTAAGGTAAGTCGACCCGCCGTGTGGTATCCGGCTGAGTAGAATAGTACCACCCTCATTTCTTACCGAGGTGTCGTAAAAGGCGACTAAGGTAAGTTGACCCACCGTGTGGTATCCGGTTTAGTAGAATAGACCACCCTCCTTCTTACCGAGGTGTCATAAAATACGACTGAGGTGAGTTGACGTCAGGCAGGCGGCCGGTCGTAAAAACGCAGCCAAATCATGTTACAGCATGTTTATAACATGTTGTGCCGACCCCACTTAGAGTGGGATAAGGGCAGGAGGATATATATATATATATATAATCAAAAAAAGGTATGTATTCAACGTGAAGAAGAAAATGTTATTGTTTTGTTAATTTACTGAACTTATTTGAACTAAGGGAGTTCCTTTCGTTGTTGAACCATAAAAACTAAAAAAAAAATAGAAGTATGCCTAAATTATCATGGTACAGAATAATATTCAAAAAGGTATATTTTAAAACCCATAGATTGAATTAAAATATTATTTTTGGTATTAGTTTTACTATGATGTAAATTGACATCAATGACAATTGACAATATGAGTAAATGTTAAATCTCGATGACCGATTTCAATAAATAGTTAAAATGTACTTAATGACATTTATGAAGTAATAGAAAAAATGAGATTGACTTTCACAATAATTTTGGTTATATATATCAGTGAATGTTTTTCGAAAAAATATTACAATTACACTTTGTACCGAGGTATTCCAGTAAATGAAGAGCACTTGGATTTTTTCCAAAATTTGACCAAATTGTACAATGTCAAATACTGGAGAGAACCGGGTCTAGTTTATAGACCAGTGGAGTTCATGGTATCGCCGGAGAAGAAAGTGTTTTTCACAAAACATGCGATGAAACAGGGAATATACTTTACCACAATTATGGACGATGTTCAAAGGTAACCTACCTTCTAATCCGTACCGTATTTATTCCGTCTAGAAATCTATTTTAACCTTTATTATTGAAACCAAACTTTTTTCGTCAAGGTGAACTGTGATAGACCGTGCAACTCTTTATAGACGATCATAATTCTCCTGCCCATCCCACTCTAAATGGGGTTGGCACAATGCTATAAACATGTCATATGATTTGGCTACGTATTTTACGTCCGGCCGCCTACCTAAATTCAACTTACCTCAGTCGTATTTTACGACACCTCGGTAAGAAATGGGGTGGTTTATTCTACTCAACCCGATACCACACGGCGGGTCGACTTACCTTAATCGCTTTTTACGATACCTCAGTAAGAATTGAGGGTGGTACTATTCTATTCAGCCGAACACCACACGGCGTTAAAGAACATTGATAGATATTTTATTAAAACTACTTCATTTTAGGGAATTTGATAAGCAAACCGTAAAAACGTACATAAGGCGCAATATGGATTCATTCGACTGGAAGAGCTATTTCCGGCTAGATGATATTTATAACTGGCTGCAGGATTTAAACAAAATGTATCCCAAACGGATGCGGATAAAAAATATTGGACAGTCGCATCAGAAACGCGACATATTAGCGGTGGAAATTGTTCTGCGATATTCAAGAACGAAGTAGGTAAAGATGTTTTGAGTCGATGGCTTTAAAAATGCGATTTTGAGAAAAGTAAAGGCATTTACGCCGTGTGGTATTCGACTAAGTAGAATAGACCACACTTATTTCTTACCGAGGTGTCGTAAAAGGCAACTTAGGTCAGTTGACTTGTCGTGTGGTATTCGGCTAAGTAGAATAGACTACTATTTTTCTTACGGAGGTGACTTCAAAGGTGATTAAGGTAAGTTGACGTCAGTCAGGCGGTCGTAAAATACCTAGGCAAACATGTAAAAACATGTTGAGCCGATCCTACTTGGAGTTGGATAAGGGCAGGAGAATGATAATGATGAAAAGAAAAGGTATTTAATAAAATATGAATTTATTAGAGTACTAGGAATAATTTTAGCAATTTTGAGTTTAATTTATGAAGAAATTTCTGACTCGCGTTTGTATCTAAACAGCATTAAATTTTACTAAACGTAGCATTTACTGTAGTGCGCAGTACAAAGACAAAAAGAAAGTACAAGTTTGGAATGCACCTAGAATATTTTTCAGACTAAAGCTTTTTGTACAAAGCAAGAGGTTATACTAAGGAAAGGTGACGACCAGTGGTGTAGCTATAGGAGGGCTAGACGGGGCAGTGCCAGAATGCAGTGGCAGAGCTTTACTCTGGAGTACGTCGAATCCTGGTAAACTAAGAATACGTAACAAATTACTTGGGACACTAGTGTCTTTTTTTGACCCAGAGCCTTTCATTACCTAGCTATACCACTGGTTAACACTGTATTTAAAATAATGTTTCGCAACAACCAAATTGTATGTCGACAAACTCACATGGAAGGGATGTCTATTTAAGTTAAAATTAACATGGAGGGAAAATCGTATGTTAACTTTATTAGTTTAACTCTTTAAACTTATAAAGTGTATTATGTTGTGGATGATAAAAAAATATATTTTCATATTAAACAAAATCAAACTGTCAATATTAATAAAGAAATTTCCAGACCCAAAGTAATCGTGGAAGGTGGTATACACGCTAGGGAATGGATCTCAGTGGCGTTTGTGACATACTTTCTGCACCAAGTTTTAACATCTCCTGAGTCCAATAATGAAACCTTGAAGTCAGTAGTAGGAAAATATGATTGGTACTTTGTACCTATACTCAATCCTGATGGATACGAACATACTCATGTTAAGGTATTCTTTTAAAACTACATCATTAACAAATTGTAATATAATTTCATAACACTCCTTATTCGAGTAAACTTGTTAACAAGTGCTTTTGAATCATCAACTCTGTTCGTTCAGAAAATTTCTTCCACCAAGAACAACAAGCTTGAAATTTAGCAGCTCTTTTAAAAAAATAATGCCTATAACTAGTTACATTTTACCTTTTCTTACTTGTACACGGATCAGATGCTAGTGTCCAATTTTCAACGAACAAACTGTACGTTACATTTAAATATATAAAACAAAATTGACAGAAACAAAATTTCCTGGAATTTACATCCAACTGTTCAAAAAAAAGAATAACGTAACGGGGCTGAATAGGAATAAAGAAAGAGATAATAAACGGTATAAATGATCCGTCATATACATATATTAATGTGAATTGAAATCATTGGTTTTTATGAAATCAATGTATAAATTAATGTTTGGCTGGCCCATTGTCACAGTGTGTAGTAATTGTGCCTTCAGCTCCGCAGGTCATGGGTTCGATTCCCGCCGAGGGCCAAGATTTTCTATGAACAATTTGTTGGTTCTTCGACCCTGGGTGTATATTTGTATTTAAGTATGTATCAAAAATTATATATGTATATTTCACCAGTTGTCTATCTAGCACAACACAAGTTTAAAGTTCCTTACTTTGGGGACGGACGACCTTGTGTGTAAGTGTCCATGAAAAAAGTTCAATTGTGTACATTTTTAGGATCGCATGTACAGAAAGAACATGAACAATGTTGACTTGAATAGAAATTTTGGAATCGAATTTGGAAGTGAGTTCAATTTGATATACTAATTAAGATGTAAAGGATAAGCTTATCCTAATATATAAAAAAGAAATTCGAAAGTAGATACAGACCCCCATTTAAACCCATGAAACATCAACTCAAACACTCTGCAACGAGCTACTTAAATAAGGCAGACTTGCGTTGTTGATAAGATCAAAGGAATCTATGGATTTTCTTTTTGAACTGATTGAGATACTTTAAAGACTTACTTACTACTTGATACTACCACTGAGATACTTTAAAGAAAAAAACTTGAGATACTTTAAGAGCTTCACCGGGGGAAAACATCGTTGACGCTGCGAAGTGCAGAGGAACTGACGAGGAACGTCGTCGCAATAGTGCCTCCTGCGAATCCGGACCACGGCTTAGGGTGACTTGTATTGGAGGGCTGGTGGTATGAATGTGACTAGTCATGATAACGTCGAAAGTATGGCGAGAAGCCACAGCTAAACGACGTCAAAAAACTTGGACCTCGTCTTCGCGCGCGAAGACGCTGTTTGCGTGTATAACATTTGTCTGTTTGGCGTTATATGATCTTCAAGATCATAAGATGTTTTTTGGGCGCCTATATTTTTGCTGAAAGAATTTAAACGACTAAATATTTTATGGTGTGGACATCATCGAACAGCCGGTGTTCATGCCTTGATGAGAATATATGAAAACCCTTTTTCTTTATGAACAGTAATCTCGAATTTGCCTTCATACATATCTCCATCAAATGATTACCATATTCGTGTTTCGTGATCATTACGACACTCAAATTTTGTGATCGTTCCTCCTCCTCGCATCGTTATCCTCATAGCTGAGGGTCGTGATCCCTAATGCCGAGTGATGATCTTTTGGACAGTTGCTCGCCACTTGTTTCTCGCCTTTGCTGAATAGAGAGCAACGTGCAGATCTATGTCCAAAGCAGTTCGAATCTGGTCTGACCGTCGAATTGGGCTACATCCTCGAGGTCTTTTTCCGGCAATCTTGCCGGTAACCATGAGTTTCTCGAGGTTGTCACCATCTTTTCGGGCGATGTGGCCAAAAAACTCGAGCACTCTTCGCAGGCAGATGAATGACAGTCGGGTCCTTACATTTAATTCGTGCAAAATAGACGCATTTGTGCGGAAGGCCGTCCATGGGATCTGAAGCATTTTTCTCCAGCACCACATCTCAAAAGCATCGATGCGGTCGCGATCAGCTTTCTTCAACACCCATGTCTCTGCTCCGTAGCTGAATATGGAGAATTTTCAGCGCTCCAGTGAGTTTCAGTATATTGCCGCGATCAAGCACCATGAGCTTGGTCTTACTGTGGTTGATTTTAAGACCCATTTCTAGGTTTATTTGCTCTAATCTGTCCAGGATGTCGACCATTTCATCTTCGTTACTGGCTATTAGGGTAGTATCATCTGCGTACCGAAGGTTGGAGATCGTGGTGCCACCAATAGTTACTCCACCATTCTAATCTGCACATGCTCGCTTGATGACATACTCTCCGTATGTATTAAATAAAATGGGCGAGAGTATGCAGCCCTGCCTAACACCCTTTTCTAATTTAAAAGGTCTCGATGTTGTTTTGTCAATTTTGACAATTCCTTGGTTGTTCAGATACAGGTTCTCGACAAGTGCCACCAAATGCTCTGGTACTCCCATCTCCTTCAAAACTCTCCAGAGGTCCGTCCAGATAACGCAGTCCAAGGCTTTGCTGTATTCAATAAAACACAGTATGAGAGGGGTATTGAACTCGTATGATTTCTCAATGAGCTGGCGAATGTTGAGAATTTGCTCTCGAGTTCCTTTGCCTTTGACGAAACCGGCTTGCTTTTGGGGTATTTGCCAGTCCAAAAAATGACGGACCCTGTTGTTAATAATATGCAACAATATGCATATTATTAACAACAGGGTGATCGTTATGATACTCAATATATTATTGACTTTTATGATACTTTATGATTACAGCCGTTGGCACCAGTAACGATAAATACAGCGAGACATATTGCGGAGAATACGCTTTCTCAGAACCTGAGAGTAGTGCAATGGGAAACTATATCAAGTCCAAGAGTACTAGGTTGCGTTATTATCTATCTTTCCATTCCTATGGGCAGTATATGATCATTCCCTACGCTTTCTCATCAGGGCATGTGGATAACTTTAAACAAGTCGTAAGTAATAATAATATTTGATAAAGAGCTGTTCCAGATTTAATGTGACTAAATGTATGTTATAGTTAATCGTATTGCGAAGCTGATATGACAACGGACAGGACATTTAGGATGATAAGCCAATAAGCGTTTTGGTGATAAGTTGGCAAGATGGTGAACCCGAACGGCTAATGATTCGATTTTTCAGGTGGACAGATGACCTCAAAAAATTTGCAGAAACTGGATCCAGGTGGCTTTAAATTTCACTTTTTAAGTGACTAAACTGCTCAGGGATGACTAGATTAAAAAAAAACCGACAATATAGGATTATTTTGAGTTATAAAAAAAGAGTTGTCTTATATTTCTAATATAAAATTCATTTTTGATAGTTTACGAATGTGAATGTAATTCGGCTTAAATTCTAATCAAATCAAATTTAAAAGTCACTATAAATTCTGTAAATGAGAATAGACTTAAGTTTTTAATCAAAGTAAGTGACTGAGCCTTGCTTGGTATTTTTTTAGAAGATACAAAAATGATGCAATATTTAAAAAAAGAGCTGGTAATATCTGGGCTTCATCCGGAGTATTTTCAATCCTTTAGACCGCCTATTCCTAACTGTATTGCTATAACTTTGCAAGTGACAGCGTAAAAAGCCTTTGTTTTCGAATATAATGGTAAAAGTTTTACAGTATCTGAAAACAGGGATAAATACGCATCCCTAGCAACAAGTTTTGTTGCTAGGGATGCGTACGCGGCGCGGTGAACGATTCCTTAGCATCTTTAATAATTTAATTACAACGTTACAACTTAATTTTTTAATTGAAACCTAGTTAGATATCGCCCCCAAAATCCCCTACATACATTTAATGATAAAACTACGGAGATCAAGATTGTGCGGAGTGGAAATTCTTCAAAATGAATAAGCGTGTAGCAGTAAACAAAATAGAAAAAAAAATGGAAGTCTACGAGTGCTAACATAAAAATATTATTTTTGAGGAGGTAGCTCATATAGTATAAAGATTTGGATGCAATTTGGATCTCATTTATTATGCTTCAGGGCTTATCAAGAGCTTTTACTTCTTAAAAGGCTCAAAATTGTCTTCCTTTATTAAAGGAAGACAATTATGGACTAATCTGCCTTTTTACAGCAAAAGGTCGGACAGGATGCGGCAAAGCAAATCGCGCAAAAGTACGGAACCCACTATACTGTTGGTACTGCTTATGACACAGTAGGTAAATAAATCCTTCTGCCCTTATTCAACTCGTATGTCCGGTCAGCACAACATGTTATAAACATGCTGTCATATGATTTGGCTACGTATTTTACGACCGGCCCACTGCTTAACGTGAACTTAACTTAGTCGTATTTTTACACGCCTCGGGAAGAAAGTGGATGGTTGATTCTACTCAATCGGATACTATACCGTTGCGTCAACTTACCTTAGTCGCCTTTTACGACACCTCAATAAGAAATGAAGGTGGTCTATTCTACTCAGCCGGATACAACAAGCCCAATATTATTTATTATTATTAATGCAAAATTATGTTAGTTCTTTGTGTTTATTCAACGAATGGCTCGATTTAATTAATTTTTTTAATTTATTTAATTTTTTGATTCTTAAGTCATTTATATACAACAATACACAACAATAATATTTGTGAGGTAATAGATAAATAGACTCATTTAGAACTTTCACTTGACAAAAGTAATTATAATAATATATAATATATAATAATAAATATAATAATCCTCGATGAAGTAAAATAGAATTTATATATATATATATATATATATATATATATATATATATATATATATATATATATATGTTTAATGTAGAGTGGACAATCTGTTTTCGGACACTCACTCCACGACAAAATCGCAAAGCATTTATTTTTATTGTGGTGGCGGTGATGGAGGTTTGTGCATGTGTTTTTACGAATCCTGCATGTTTTAGGTATGAAAACGGATTGTCCACTCTACATTTAGCATAATATATATTTTCTATTTTACTTCATAGCGTATTATAGTAAAATTCTATAAACTTTCACATGAAATTATTTTCAGGTTACGTCACCTCTGGTGTAAGTGGATGTTGGGTGAAAAAATCATTCAAAGTTCCGTAAGAATTACTTCTATTTCACACCATTTCAACACTTGATAAAATATTTTAAAAATATATAGCCGTCTCCGCCGTTTTTATATTACGAACAAATTATTAAATATTTATTATTATTATTCATTCCGGCTGAGTAGAATAGATCACCCTCGTTTCTTATCGAAGTCGTAAAATGCGACTAATGTAAGTCGACCCGCCGCGTGGTATCCGGCTGAATAGAATATACCACCCTCATTGCTTACCGAGATCTCGTTAAAGGCGACTAATGTAAGTTGACCCGCCGTGTGGTATCCGGCGGAGTAGAATAGATCACCCTCGTTTCTTATCGAAGTCGTAAAATGCGACTAATGTAAGTCGACCCGCCGCGTGGTATCCGGCTGAATAGAATATACCACCCTCATTGCTTACCGAGATCTCGTTAAAGGCGACTAATGTAAGTTGACCCGCCGTGTGGTATCCGGCGGAGTAGAATAGATCACCCTCGTTTCTTATCGAGGTCGTAAAATGCCACTAATGTAAGTCGACCCGCCGTGTGGTATCCGGCTGAGTAGAATAGACCACCCTCTTTCTTACCGAGGTATCGTAAAATACGAGAGGTAAGTTGACGTCAGGCAGGCGGCCGGTCGTAAAAGCGCAGCCAAATCATGTGACAGCATGTTTATAACATGTTGTTCCAGCCCCGCTTAGAGTGGGATAAGGGCTGGGGGACGATGATGATTTATTGTAGGATATAGTGTATCTACGATTTTTTAATTACTTTAAAAGTGCTTTCACTAGTCATAACACTGTCTAGAGCAGTGTTTCCCGACATTTTTTGGTCCATGCCCCACTTTAAAAATTATTTTGCCCCCTTAAGTAACATACATTTTTTTTTTGTTATATTTGGTACCGAAATCTAGCATGGCCCAGAGCGAAAGGCTTAAACTCGTGTCGAGTTGTCCCCCCCTTAACCATCAAATTGCCCCCCTGTGGGTCGTGGGCCCCACGTTGGGAAACACTGGTCTAGAGGTTGTTTAGTTCTCAAGGTGTTTCTATGTGAAATGATTTACTCATATTAATACGTAAATATTTTCCTTTCGTCTTTTAGGTTACAAAAAATCAAGCATTTATCAAGAAAATTAAAATATTAGTAGGAAGCAACTTTACTAATATATTGAAATATTTAGTATAATTATTTTCTGTCCATAATATTTTTGAATACCAGTTTTCAAGTGATATATAACTAACAACGATATTACTCTTTTACACTTATTCAATAAATAAAAAGCAATTTTCCCAGAGTCAACCCATTTACTCTTTCGCAACAACTCAATGAATGACACATAAAAATATGACAGCCACAATGCTTTTTCATATTAATGACCAACTCTATGAAGGAGGTTGTATTAAAAATATGATGTAACAGATATTTTAATGTATTTCAGATACGTGTTAACTTTTGAACTCCGCGATGACGGTAGATATGGTTTTGCGTTACCCCCTGAACAGATTCTGCCCACATGTGACGAAACAATGGACGGATTAATCTCTGTTTTGAACTCGGACGGTAAAGTGGAGCGGCTGAGAAAAATTAAAGGTCGGGCTGGGATAGATAAAGTTTTACATAGTTTTGTGATTGTTTGGAATGTTATACTGTTTATTATAGTTCGGTTTTGATTAAAGCTATGGCATAATTATATTTTCGTTTTTTAATGCATGTCTTCAGCTGCTGGGGTCGTGGTTTCGATTTCCGAGGACCAACATTTTCTAAAAACATTTAGTTGGTTCTTTCAGTGCCTTACTTGAATTATATATTGAGTAGAATAGACTACCCTCGTTTCTTACCGAGGTGTAGTAAAAGGCGAACGCCGTGTGGTATCCGGCTGAATAGAATAGTACCATCCTCATTTCTTACCGAGGTGTCGTAAAAGGGGACTAAGGTAAGTCAACCCGCCGTGTGGTATCCGGCTGAGTAGAATAGACCAACCTCATTTCTTACCGAGGTGTCGTAAAAGGCGACTAAGGTAAGTTGACCCACCGTGTGGTATCCGGTTGAATAAAATAGACCACCCTCTTTCTTACCGAGGAGTCGTAAATACGACTAAGGTAAGTTGACGTCAGGCAGGCGGACGGTCGTAAAATACATAGCCAAATCATATGACAACATGTTTGTAACATGTTGTGCCGACCCCACTTAGAGTGGGATAAGGGCAGGGGGTGATGTGTAGTAAAAGGCGACTAAGAATAGACCACCCTCATTTCTTACCGAGGTGTCATAAAAAGCGACTTAAGTAAGTTGACGTCGAGCAGGCGGCTGGTAAAATACCTAGCCAAATCACATCACAACATATCTGCCCTTATTCCACTCTAAGTGGGATAAGGGATGATTCAAAATGATTGTTACAACATGTTTTTAATACAACCTCCTTCATAGAGTTGGCGATTAATATGAAAAAGCATTGTGGCTGTCATATTTTTATGTGTCATTGAGTTGTTGCGAAAAGAGTAAATGGGTTGACCCTGGGAAAACTGTTTTTTATTTATTGAATAAGAATAAAGGAGAAATATCGTCGCTTATTATATGATATATGGAATATATTTACCAGTAGTCTGACAAACCGTAACACAAGTATGAAGTTACTTACTTTGAGACGGACAAACGTTAGTTATTTGTCCCAAAGGTGGTAAGTGAGGGGATTTTAATGTCTATGTTGTACACGTAGTCGCAGTTGCAACTAGTAGTATATGTACTAAGGCCAGCGATATATAAACTCCATCCTGAGACAAATATTTGTATAGCGATTGTTAAGTCTGCGCTTAGCGTTAATATTATTTAAACTGATAAATTAAAGGAGTAAATTAAAGAAATACTTGAGAAAAATTATTTAATTTTAAGGGAACACATATTACTTCTTGAAAGCCGGTATGCAAAGAGAGCTGTCAAATATGACAGCTGTCATAGATTAACTATGCCATAGAGTAATTTTTTTATGTCTCTAACATAAATTGCGCCCGGCAAAATAGGCTAATAACAATTTTTCGCAACAATATTATGTTAAAGATTTTATACAAACTGACACAGAATTACAAAATTTTAAACAATTATTGAAATAAGAAACTAGCAATACAATACCGACCATTGTTAAACTTATTATTATTTAATTTTACAATTTAATTTCTTTGAAAAATTATACAAAAACTAAGTTGTAAGAAATATATATTACTTATACAAATATACATTGTTTCATTAGTTCTATAATACTTATGAATTTAATTTTACATTTTATCTTTATATATTACATATACATTACTTTATCTTAATACAACAATATGTATTTAAGTAAATGCAAGTAAGTAAGCAAGTAAATGCCCTGCTGGAGTGAGCTCTCTTGGCATCGTAGACAGTACAAGCTGAACTACACCTTGAAAAAGGTCCTACGAGAAGCTACTCTAATGGCAAAACTACAATTTTTGATATTGCCCTATCATGAAATTTTCCATCAGATGTTTTAATCTGAACCACTCTAACCTTGGCATCTGAGCCAATATATACCTTTGACACTCTACCTAGAGGCCAAGAGGAAGGGGAGGCATTAGCATCCTGCAACAGTACAACCATGCCTTCCTTTAAGTAACGATACTCTTTCATCCATTTTGTGCGCTGATTTAATGATGACAAATTCATTCATTTAACTTATTGAAAATCGAACTTAGATACTTTTGCTGTCGAAATCGTTAATACGCCGCTAGTTTAAAGAACTAATAACTTTCGTATGTAAGTCAAGCATTTAAATTAAAAATTAGAATGACGTCATCAAAGTGATAACATGATAAACGACTGGAGTGATTCTAATAATCGTTTAGGCGTTACAACAAATCACCCGATCACGTGACCCGCGCTCATTTGTTTTGCCGCCGCCAACCAGTTTACACAGAACCCTATCCCTTGTCTCGCGCTAACAAAAATGACCGCCAGATAACAAATGTATAGTAGTTGATAGATCAATTTATGTCGGTGGCTTAACCCAAACACGTTTACTACATGCCTAATTTAGCTAACCGTTATAGGATTTTATACTTTATACAGAAGTATTAAAGTTTAATTAACTGTTATAACTTTCATCACCGTTTAGGGTGACTTTTTGTAGTAATTACAAGCTGGATTAGATTGGATTTTATGTAATAATTTGTCGAGGTTTTATTATTGCTGGTTTGGGTGCATATATATATTGGGTGCATAAGCAACTGTCAAACTTTCAAAGGATCACAATTTTTTAATAAAAAATCAATTACCATATATTTATTTCTGGCTGCAAAGGGGAACAAAAATCACATTAATTAGCTTCATCAGAAAATATCTAGCCAAACATGTTATTAACATGTCAAACGACTTGGCTTCCTGCCTG
Source organism: Morpho achilles (assembly GCA_947086495.1). Lineage (NCBI taxonomy): Eukaryota > Metazoa > Arthropoda > Insecta > Lepidoptera > Nymphalidae > Morpho > Morpho achilles. Next base: position 13,111,459 of record CAMTZB010000001.1, on the reverse strand, counting down.
AAATCAACTTAGCTTAATCGTCTATTACGACACCTCGGTAAGAAAGAGGGTGGTCTATTCTACTCAGCCGCATACCACACGGCGGGTCGACTTACCTTTTTCACCTTTTACGACACCACGGTAAGAAAGAGGTTGATCGATTCTACTCAACCGGATACCACACGGTGGGTCGACTTACCTTAGTCGCCTTTTACGACACCTTGGTAAGATATGAGGGATACCACACGGCGTTCTATAGTATATATAAATACTGAACTAAAATCCGAATAGGTCCAATTTAATGAACTACGGTCGAAACCAACAATTAAATATTCGCTGAACATCTTTCTCTACGTTAAAAAAATGTTTAAGAGATATTTAATGAACAATTATTTTATTTTATACCAAAATTTTTCATTTCTACAGATAACAAAACTATAATACTAAACAATGAAGAGTAAACGTGCGACTTTTCTACAGAAAACCACGCTAATTGTGATTAATGACTGCTCAGTCGCCGCGGCGTCATCGTTTGTCTTAAGTCCCAATGCGGACAGTTTACTTTTCACTCATAGCTATGGATTACGGTGACTTGCGACTTTAATGTCGTACATTTTTATGCTAATAAATTATATATGTAAAAAATTTACATTAAACATTAGAACCATAGAAATATTGTTACAACATGTTTTTAATACAACCTCCTTCATAGAGTTGGCGATTAATATGAAAAAGCATTGTGGCTGTCATATTTTTATGTGTCATTCATTGAGTTGTTGCGAAAGAGTAAATGGGTTGACTTCGGGAAAACTGCTTTTTATTTATTGAATAAGAATAAAGGAGAAATATAGTCGTCTTTTTATAATATTGTTCATATATCAGTTATTTTGATCCTGCCCTTTTCCCACTTTAAGTGGGATCGGTATAACTGTTATAAACATCTTCTCACATGATTTAACAAGGTATTTTACGACCGACCGCCTGCTTGACTTCAACGTACTTAAGTCGTCTTTTACGAAACCTCGCTAAGAAAGAGGATGATATTCTATTCAGCCGGATACCATACAGCGGGTCAACTTATCTTAGTCGCCTTTTACGAAACCTTGCTTAGAAAGAGGGTGGTATATTCTACTCTAACGGATACCACACGGCTTTATTCACATTTCAGTGCTGTTTCTTTTTTAATTTCATGTTAAGAGTACAGTAAGTATCGCATTCTGCTCACTGATTAACGTAACAAAACCATTTTGTTTGAATTAAAGCTTTATGGAAATTATTTTAAGATAGCGAGCTATGCTTATTTTTGATTCAAAGGTTTGTGGCTGTTTCGAGCCTCTTATATTTTGATATGATATTAAAAACTTTTTATTGACATAAAAAGTTTATCACATTCAAATATAAATTAAAATTTATGTACATAAAAATAAATTTAAAAAATTCTTATCAATTTAAGCCAAGGAAATTCTGCGTTTACTATATGTATTTACTTTTAATTTTGTTCAAAACAATAAAGTTCGTGTAAAAATGTATAGTCATTACGTTTATCTATTTTAGGTGCAATAAGGACAGTACAGATATCTACTGAAGGTGATAAGCTTATCTTAACACACTCACGTTCTATATACAATACTAATAAAAAATGTATCATAATTTAGTAAGTCATAATTTAGTAATAAAATGTTCAATTTAAATGTTAATATATTTAACACCGTATCTTATTGTCGCGAAGCCAAAGCGCTAAGCTGAAATCTGTTAGGTTAGCATCCTGATAAGGCATCCTCAAATGTTGTAAGAGTGACCGCGAAATGTTAATAAGCGTTGATTGCACCCCACCTAGATGAATACATGATTTTCAAATTTTGCACGTAGTCATAAACACTAGGGTCTACAAATTCCTTTCGCGTAAGTATCCCTTAATGACACCTAAAGTCTTCATTAAACGTAAATTGGTAGAAAAAGGAATAGATAGTACAAACTAGGAGATTAACAAATATGTAAGACTTCTAATTTAAGATTATAGTGCAGTAGGAGTAAACCGGCGTGTGGCGTCCAGCTAGATAGAATAAACCACCCTCATTTCTTACCGAGGTATCGTAAAAGGTGACTAAAGTATCCCGCTGAGTAGAAGACCAACCTTATTTCTTACCAAGGTGTCGTAAAAGGCGACTAAGGTAAGCTGACCCACCGTGTGCTGTCCGGTTGAGTAGAATAGACAACACTTTGGTAAGAAAGGGGGTGGCCCTTTCTTACCAAGGTGTCGTTTACGACTAACATATGCTGACGTAAGGCTGGCGGCCGGTCGTAGAATATATAGTCAAATCATGTGGCAATATACTTATAAGGACAGGAGAATTATGAGTGAAATAGAAGTAGGCTTTAACGACGTGACAAAATTGAATTAATCAAGAAAAATGCAACGGTATGTCGCAAGTTTGCGTGTCTTGAACCGCAGTTGGACTAAATTCACCGCGTGATTATTGCCAACCGCAGGATTCGACGGCTAAAATTAAACTAATGCGATTTGAACACGAAACAAATGAAGTGAAGCGATTTAGGACACATTTAGTCGTGAGTGTCGTAAAATTGCGGTTTAACATAAGGGTTTGACAGAGTTGCGACTTTTGTCAAGCGATAAAATTTGTAAATAGCTAGTGCCTGCGGCTTCACCCGCGTGTATCTCAGGGTGTCGCAAGTTTTCCCTATTTCAATTTACATAAAATCGTAATGTAATAATGTAATGTAATAATGACTTGAACTATTTCTCAAGAATGGCACTATCTTTTAGTGAAAACCGTACAATAATCCGTTCAGTATATTTTGCGAAAATCGATTTTTTCATCACTATCAGGATGGCTTCTTGACTAATCTTAACCATAGCCCATACACTAGCCCCATAGTAGTATAGTATTGCGTTAAGCCGTAGTCCGACCTTACAAGAACACCCCTAGCTTATGGGCCCTAGGATGATGTCCCTCGGCACTAGTAAATCATCTGCGCTCTACTCTGCGAATGTTGCAGTCTCAACAATGCTTTTGACTTTACCCCGTCCCACTCAATGATTTTGTAAAAGCCATAAGAACTAACAGCATTTATTCAATCTAAGAATTCTAGCCTTTTTAATTATTTATTTATTAGGTCAACAAGTTACATACAATTTTTTCCAATAAGTATTATAAAATAAGATTCGTATGTCCATTATAGACAAGATTCGTATTTTCATTATAGACAAGATTCGTATGTCCATTATAGACAAGATTCGTATGTCCATTATAGACAAGATTCGTATGTCCATTATAGACAAGATTCGTATGTCCATTATAGACAAGATTCGTATGTCCATTATAGACAAGATTCGTATGTCCATCATAGACAAGATTCGTATGTCCATTATAGACAGGATTCGTATGTCCATTATAGACAAGATTCGTATGTCCATTATAGACAAGATTCGTATGTCCATTATAGACAAGATTCGTATGTCCATTATAGACAAGATTCGTATGTCCATTATAGACAAGATTCGTATATCCATTATAGACAAGATTCGTATGTCCATCATAGACAAGATTCGTATGTCCATTATAGACAAGATTCGTATGTCCATTATAGACAAGATTCGTATGTCCATTATAGACAAGATTCGTATGTCCATGATAGACATGAAATTTCAGCACTAAATTCATTAAAAAAAATGCAAAACACCTTACAGTATAATATGCATTGTTACATAATTGTATAGTAAGTAAATTTAAATACGAAATAATAAAATAACGAAATATGAAATATAAAATATGACAACCTTTAGTACATATATACTTTATAAAATACTTTTTATACTATGAATATCTTTTTGTATTTATGAAATATACTGGTAATTTATACTGTCTATATGTACGATTATATAACACCGGCAGTAATAGTCTGATGGCGAAATGTTCTCTAATACTAGGGCTCGTGGGTTGAGTTAGGTTTCTACATGAATCTATGTACTAAGAAAACATTTTCAGAGACTGTCTCTGTAGAATTTCTCTAGTATGTATTACCTGAATTAGAGCAGTTTCGTCAACTTTAATTCTTTTCTCAAAACTTTTTTTGCTCTTTTCGAATAGTATCAGGCGGCTAGTTAATCTACAAACCAATCATTGTATAATCTACAAATGTAGTAATAACTAATCGAAACTTATTTTCATTCACAGCTGGATACAATTTATGTCTTTTGGATCGTAAATGCCACACATTTTTATCGTTATAAAAACAATTAACAGTCTAACATTTACTCCTGAGTTTTTTAGCTTTATAATATACTAGCTTTTACCCGCAACTTCGTTCGCGAGGACTGTAGTCTTAGAATAAACAAGTAGCTTCTGTCATCCTCTAACCTGCAAATATCTCCATCGGTTGATGGCGCTTTTCAATGTCATCCTATTCCTGTATAATTAACAGGATTTCTATAGTTGATATGCTACCCCGATGTATAAGGAACAATTGTGCCAAATTTCATTCATATTGGTTCAGTGGATTCACCGTGGAAGAGTTACTAGCATACATCCATACTCACAAACTTTCGTATTTATAATATCAGTAGGACTAGGTGGCGCGACAAACCATCCTGTCTTATAGCTATATAAGTCAGAAAATTTTTCTACAATGTCCATAATTCCGCTAACCTGCTCCTGACAATAATTAACATAGCCAGATAAGAATTATCGAAATTCTATCTGTTCAGGCTTGATCTGATGATCAAGGGTGATAAAAATTAACTTATATTTATAAAAGTAAATGTATAGTTTCTTCTCTCTGTTAACCGATGGAGGTACACTGCTGGACATAGTTTTCTTCACAGCATCTCCACACTACACAATCATGTCCCGCTTGTACCCAGCGGTTCCCTGCGACCTTTTTGAGGTCGTCAGTCATTTCGTAGGTAGTCTACCGACACTGCGTTTTCCGAGGTTGCCATAACATCACCTTAAGACCCCAACGTCCATGGGTTCTCCGCACTATGTGCCCTATAGGCCTTCTTCTTCTTCTTCTTGGTCGCTACACTCTTGGCAGAGTGGTCGTGGTCGTCAGTGTAGGGTTGGTGGCGCGCTTGACCATTCGACGCCATTCTTCTCGGACGGCTGCCTTCCTGGTACATTTATGAAGAGGACCGTCAAAGGCAGCCTTCACTTGGTCCGTCCATCGCATTGGTGATCTGCCGCGTGGTCTTGTACCTTCGATATTCCCCTGTACCACAAGGCGTTCTACAGAGGCATCTCCCCGACGAGACACGTGTCCGAAAAAAGTGAGAATTCGACCTTGAACGATGGAGGATAAACGCTGCTTGATGCCAAGTTCTCGAAGGATGGACTCGTTAGTTCTAAATTCAGTCCATGAAACTCCGAGCATCCTTCTCCAGCACCACATCTCGAGCGCGTCTATCCGCTTCTTCTCACTTTCCCGTAGCGTCCACGTCTCACAAGCGTAGAGAAATATGGGAAATACTAGAGCCCTAAGTAATTTTATTTTTGTGGCTTTGGTGATGTTCCTATTCTTCCATATTTTTCTCAACTTGTCCATGGATGATCTGGTGATAGCCATGCGCCGTTTAATTTCATCAATAGACCCACCATTGTTAGAAATCACCGCTCCGAGGTAGATATATGATTGCACGACGTTGCAACCCGCGATTCTTGTGACTTCTGGCAAGTTTTGATTTGCTCGGTCAACAATCATTATCTTTGTCTTACTACGGTTAATCTTGAGGCCAAAATCAAGACTTACTTGTTCCATTTTCTGTAGGAGTTCTTCCATATTGCTGATGCTCACCATAGGCCTATAGGCCTATGGTGAGCTATATCGGTGAATTTTATTCCTCAACGGATCTCCTCAATTCTGATTTGATCGCGTAGAGATACTCTCGCTCCATCGCCCGCTTAGTGACTCTGAGCTTTCTTATGAAGACCATAATGGTATAAAAAGCCCACAAAGTCCATAAATGTATAGTTTAACATGTTTTAATGAAAGCGGTAATGGACATAAGGGCGAGTTAACTTGTTTTAATGTTTAAACTTTTGTGACCTACATTAAAACATACTTACATTGTATGCATATATTAACACGACATGTGAGGTAGGATGACGTCATTAGAGTGACGTGTAGCGCAGTTTTGGTTGTATGATGGTGGTCACATTACGGCTATATTGATAAAAAAACCTTTGTACATTTTTGTATTAAGTTCTATTATGAATTGTCTGTGCGCCCGTCCGGGTCCTCATCTTATTTGGTTAATTAATATAATAGATTTTTTCTTAATCGATTAAATGCTCGATTTATAATGCTTTAATAATCGATTATTAAAAATTAATTATTCTTTTACATCCCTACTTAAGATGAGATTACAGACTTGGACCTTGGGAGCGCACCATTAAATTTTCTAAAGACATTTATGCTTTTTAGACGGGACTGTAGAATTATTACATGAATTAATTAAACGAGGATCTCACCATCCTTTGTTGACCTCGCTGAATTATTCCTTAATATAAGAAGGTTATTATAGAATTTTGCTACGTCAGCCCATTACTCTGTAGAAAATGTTGGGGCACTTAGGTAAACTGTTTTTTTAATGAGCAAAGTTTTAGCAATCGATGTTTAAAGAGATTAGAGAAGTTGGGAAGATTAATAAGAAAATATTATTAACAGCCATTTTATTAAACTTCGTAATTTGCTCTGTACTTTAAATATTTAAGCTGTGTTAAGTAATTTTATGAAACTATCTACTTACATAAATTTTTGGCCAGATTAAGATCTTGATCTACTTAGTTAGAAAGTTCTAACTTAGACAGATCTTAGAAAGATCTGTTTACATCTAATCTTATAATAAACAAAGTCCCCAAAAGCTGTCTGTCTGTATGTGATTTTGTCAAAGTCTACTGAATGGATTTTTGTACAGTTATTATTAAAATATGGTACCATTCTCCCGGAAAATTCAGGTTAATAGTACATTACGGTTACGGGGCCAATAGTAGCCTTTTCTCAGACCTACTGAATATGCATACAAAATTTCATAAAAATCGGTGAAGCCGTTATGTAAGAGTATTATTTTATGTTCTACTAGCTGTGCCAGCAGCTTCGCCTGCATAGAAATCAGTGTGTCACAAATTTTTTCTCAAATTGAAATTTTGAACATAAAAGTAGTTATCCTGAGTTAATTGTAAGAGATTTTTGATAACTTTAATCGTTTACTCAGCGCACGCAAAGGAGGCTTTATATTTTACACTTTTCACAATATTTGTTATTGCTGCTCCTCTCCTATTCATCTTAGCGTGATGTTACATAGTCAATAGCCTCGATAAATAGACTCTTACACCCAAAGAATTTTTCCTATCGGTCCAGTTAGTTCCTCAGATTAGCGCGTTCAAACAATCAAAGAAACTATTCAGCTTTATATATCAGTGCAGATAGGAAAATCTGTGTAAAATTAGTACACTTCAAATGCCAAAAGTTGTGTGTTTATCATTTCCTAACCAAGCAACGGATGGGAGTATTTTTGTTATGAAGATAGCAGAGGGGTTGGAGAACTAAATGGATTCTTTCTTAGCAATAAAGTCAATTGCCTAATTTTCTACTAATCTTACACTCTAAGAATTTAGGGACTTATTATAATGATCTTTTAACCAAAGGTATAGCGTCCCTGGCGCGCCTTACCCCGCAACAACGCCACACGTTCAAACAATCAAAGAAACAAACTCTTTAGCTTTATATATTTGTATAGATAAATTATGTACGAGGCTAGGTTCGACGTTCTTTGTAACGACTTTAACTCTACCTTTTGATCGTCGCCATACCTTAGAGCGTTTAGTCTGTTTAAGTCACAATAAAACCTTCTGTCTTCTATAAACAAAAGCGTGAGTGTAAATTACGCACAACATTTATCACCCGAGTCCGTCCGTGCCACAATAACGCGGTTGACTTCATCTTCGAATAATTCTCTTTGTTCTTTGCGGATGGCTGTTGCCGTTTTTTTGTATGGTACAAGTTATAACCACGCGAAGTTTATTGAAATACGTCTTTATATATTGTTATATTGTATTCTATATAAGATAATTGAATATATTAATAATGAAGTACCCGGTTGAAAAAAAGGAAACTTCAAAAAATAAAAGGGTAGGTTGGGCTCGATCATAGGTACTCACATTTCTCGAGACTGCCCGTTCCCCGAATAAGCCATCGATAATACACTATATAGGAATATGCTACGTTGACTTGACAGTTTATAAATTTTAGTGTTTTTTAATGCCCAAAAACAGAGACAAAACGATTTTGTTTTTAAATAAAACCTAGTTAAATCTATTTTTCTCCCCCAAAACTACTTACATGCTGAATTTCATGAAAATCGTTCGGACAAAATCGTCGCATTACGACGACCGTTTATCGTCGCATTAAAAAAGCGACGCATTAAGATTTTGTTCGTGGAGCCTATCCTCCTGATGATGCTTCGGTTTCCGGGCGAAACGATCGTAGAGGTTGTGATAGTGAGTGTGTGTAGAGCTTATATGGAGTGTTGGTGTTGGCGGCGTCTTGTGATACGTGTGGTGGCTTGTCCTGCATGCATGTGATATGTGATTGTTGCCTGCTTAATACACTTAGCATTGCATGTTTTCTCTTAACAAAAACGCGGCAAAGTAATTTTATTGTAACTTCTGCAAATTACCATTGGTTTTGTTTAGTCATGCTCGCCGCTAGCTCCGCTGACTTGTGCCGTGGTACCAGAGTCGTACATCACGGCATGTCGTTAAGGGCAGGAGGTGGTCCGATAAATCAAGGCCCGTCGTCTACGCCGCTCGCACGCTCACTAATGCGTGCGTTGTAATGAATGAGATCATGTGCAGTGTTGGCTTTTAGGTAATGCACAGATCCTAATTTAATTATATTCTCGCCTATTGTATTTCTTCATCAGCGTTAATGGGTGTATTAGTATGGTCGCTGCTTTTGGGTTTTTCAGAAGAAATAACGAAGTGACTGTCTTCAGGATTTATCTATTAAATATATGTTATGGGCTACGTTATGTCAATTACTTAAAAATGTTTATTGTCTCCCGCAAAGTTGACTAGTTAGTTGCAAAATAAGTTGAAGTGACTCTCTGTCAGATTTCGTAACATTTTTGAACTTATTGCAAAAGCGGAGTCTTCTAGTAAATGTACTTCCATACTTAAAAACAAGCTACTACCTTGTATCAACGTTTGTAACGGTGTTGCTACAAACATGATGACGTGACAATTGATGACATGGCTAGAATATCATCATCCTTCTGCCCTTATCCAACTTTAAGTGGCGTTGGCACAAAATGTTTTTTTGCGTTTGTAGAGTTTTTTTAATCACCCGTTTTTTTAAACAATTTTTTTTTTAACACCTCAGTTACGCGGAAACGCTGCCACCATTCCCGCGCTGAATCTCTAATCTCTAAGCTGATTCTTTGTGCAAAAAGGAGCCAGCCCTCTTGTCACCTGAAAAGGCCATTAACCTAGGTGTTAAAACGGATATAATTGTTTTTACTTTGACGCCATGGCTCTAGGGTTTCAATTGCAAACGGCACAAATATGTAACTCAATTGTATGGTTTTTTTTCTGGCATAAAGGAGAAAAAAGTGTTTTAAACGAATTACTTATATAATTTTCCAGTCTAATAATAAATCCAGTACTATCGTAAGAAGTTCTAAATGCTAGTATCTACGTACCAATAAATCAATTCAAGCTGTGTACAAAGTATTGGACTCTAAAAGAATTTGGCAATTTGCCGGTACGTGCCTAAAATAGGGACAGTTTGAATTGTTTGAATTGATCTAAGAAATATGCCAAAAGCGAACAAAGATAAAGAAATTAATTTCTAACACACTTTTTAAATCAAATACTTTCTATTCATAGTTATTTTACTACAGCAGAAATGTCATAAGCCTGTTAGTGAAAGTGTCTCAATATATAATGAAATTTCTCACAATTTATTACATAAATTGTAATTATCAATAAGACATATAAGTTTTAACAGAAAACTCATTAGTGCCTGCCCGGGGTATGAACCTGTGAACCCTCGAAAGAGTCGCACGGTCTCACAGCTGAGCTATCACAGCTCCGTAGCTAGATTACGTAGACAAATACCTAATTGTACATATGACGATTTTGTACTAATTGCTGGGCTTTCAGATTTTGCCAACGATGGCCGAAAACTATGTCCAGCCAGACTTAAGCAAGCCCAACTGAACCTCATTAGAGACTACATACCCAAACCCCCCTGGAGTCCTTAGCCCATCCAGATTGCTCTGTGTTAATCAGAAGGATGGATTGGACACCCCACAGTGGTCCGTTCACAAAGACTAAGGAAAACACTTAAGAGTATTCCAAAGGCCTGCCCAGGGTGCGCTACGAGGAGGCTGACCTCTTTGACACCCCGTACTAATTGAGAATAAGCTGTGATAGCCCAGCGGTGCGATCGTGCGACACTTTCGAGATTGTCAGGAGTTCAAACCCCGGCAGGCACCAATGAGTTTTTCTATTACAATTTATGTGTCTATTTGATAATTGCAATTTTTCCACATGCTTTTCGATGAAGGAAAACATCATGAGGAAACGTGTATATCTCTAAAGAAATCTGGGATGTGTAACCTACCAATGCGCATTGGAGCTGCATGGTAGGTCTTAGCTCCAATCCTCTCAAGGAACGGAGAGAGGCGGCCTATGCCCAGCAGGGATAGTAACAGGCCGTTATTTTACTTCTTTGTTTTTTAGTAATTGAGAATGACATAACCACACAAAACTTGACCACTATTACCTAAAGTACAAGTAATGTAGGCTTGTAGTAATGTAGGCGTAGACTTTAATAAAAACTATTATATAAACTGTAAAAGATACAAAAAAAAGGCATCTCATAGCGCAAGAAGAAAACAAATTAGTTCTAAGTAATAATTTTTCAAAGGAAATTACTATAGCGATTAACCTTTAAAAATGTATTTAGTACACAAATCTCACCATCGCTAACAAAAGTTTCGCAAATTACTGGAAGAGAATAATGGGATGCTGAGCACAGTGTAATCGACATGACTAGCGCAACTGTGATTTAAGATGATTGATGATAAAGTATTCAAAAATATAGACACAAAATAATGAAACATATTTAAAAAATTTAAGTAAAGTTACTTAATTTTTTGTGACCTAATGGACGAAAGGGAATGAGATTTACGTATTAATATGGGTTAATAATTTCACATCTAAACACCTTGAGAATTAAACAATCTCTAGAAATTGTGTGTAGACTAGTGAAAAAAAAAAAAAAATAAAAAAAATAAAAAAATCTTTTATTTTCATTAACATCGTTACATTTGTTGAAATAAGGTTGGAGCCTTCTTTTAAGCATGAGTATGCTTGTGCCAGAAGACTCCGCTCTTCCATCTTATTGTATATATACTACTTATTTAACAATATCAATTATTTACTATTGGGTATGTGTTGCAATAGTGTGGGTGAGTGCGTGTGTGTGTGCATGAGTGTGTGTGCATGAGTGTGTGTGTTTGGTGTGTATGCGTGTGTGGATTTGTGAGTATTGAGTTTGAGAGAGTGTGTGAATGAGTTTTTATTCTTTGTTTTTAGTTGTTATTATTTCTTTATTTATGTTTTAAATTTTAATTTAATTACACTACATATTCTAGCAATGATTCAACTTCCTCATAATCTATAGTTTTAAGCCATTCCGTTACTACTATTTTACATGTATATAAGTTTTTTGGGTATAAATCTAATTTTCTGTTAAGAATGTTATATATGCGTACAGATTGTCTAGTAGATTGTTTGCTAGCAAAGGTTGAACGGACCAAGTCAGCTTGAGCTACTAAGTCTTTTCTTCTTTTCATAATCTTTATAGGCTTGAAGGGAAAAGACTTATGTGTTTTTAAAATAAGCTTTAAAATATATAGCTTTCTAACTGAAAGTATTCCGGAGATAGAGTAGAGTTGGGTCGTCGGATATCTGTATGGCTTAAAAAGCATAACTTTCAGAACCGAACGTTGCGCCCTTTCTAATTCTAGAAATCTAGTTTTTGCGGCACCACCCCATACCGGGATGCAATACGATATTATTGATTGAACAAGCGCTATGTAAATTAAACGTAAGATAGTTTTGGATGCAACATTACGCAGAATTTTAAATATCCAAGTCATTTTCCTCACTCTATTAGTTACACATTCTATATGAGAATACCAACTTAAATGCGGATCCAATGTAACACCCAGATACTTAACAGTGGGAACTCTAAGCAATGATGAACAATCACAACTCATATCTCCCCGATAGCCGTCACAAGTATGAATTTTAACTTCAAAACTATTCATTGGCTGAGTTCGCCGGGTCAAGGAGAAACACATATAATTGGTTTTTGTTATGTTTAGAGTTAAAAGATTAGACCTAAACCATTTATATATTTTAGCCATGCCAATTTCAGTATGATAGCGGACGTCATCCCATGAATTACCCGAGAAAACAATAGCAGTGTCATCGGCGTATGAAAATATTTTTCCATTAAAGATGTCTAGGCCACATAGTTCGTTAATATATATAAGAAAAAGAGTTGGCCCTAGGACACTCCCTTGAGGAACCCCATATGTTATATTAATGTCACCACTAGTGTAAATCCCAAGCTTAACTCTTTGTGTACGTTCATACAAGTAACTTTTGAATAATGAGAGGGGAACATCCCTTATACCTATCGCTTCTAGTTTTTGTATAAGAATTGGAACGGATACGGTATCAAAAGCCTTTTTTAGGTCAACAAATACAGTTATACATTTATTTTTATCATCCAAATGCCTAGTAATTAAAGAACTCAAAGCAAGTACAGCATCTTCCGTTGATTTTCCGCGTCTGAATCCATACTGAGAATCAGATAGGATATTAAAATGGTCCAGATATTTAAGTAGCCTGTTATTAATTAATTTTTCCAAAATCTTGGAGATCACAGGTAAAACCGATATAGGCCTATAATTATTAATATCCTGGTTGTTCCCACTCTTAAAAATAGGTGTTATAATGGATTTCTTGAGGCATAAAGGAAAAATTCCCTGATTAAAACAGAGGTTAGCCAGATGAGAGATGATAGGGACGATTATATTTTTTGTCAATTTTAAAAAATCTGTTGGAATGTTATCATATCCAGGCGCGCTTCCAGCTTTAAGACCCCCAAGTATACGAGCAACCTCCTCAGGATCTGTATCAAGAAGATAGAATGAGGAGCAATGTAACGACATTGGAAAATGTGATGGCCTGGGCGATATATTGAGAATATTTTCTGCCAGTGTTTTCCCCGTTGTAGCGAAATACTTATTAATATAATTTACAGTATCCATAGGGGTTGATTTAGTATGCAAAAGGTCTAAATTGCTAACTTGGGTAGTGTTAAAATGAGTAATGTTTTTGATGTTATTCCAAAGAGTTTTAGAATCTCTAGAAGAGAGTGACAGCTGTTCCTTTTCATACTTACGCTTGAGTTTTTTAATTAAATTACTACAGAAGTTGCGATATCGTTTATACGTAATCTTAAGAATTTCATTTTCGGGATCTGAACGTAGTTTTTTTTGCATTTTGTTTCTATTATTTATACAACGTATCATGCCGACTGTTATCCAAGGCTTAATTTTACGCTTACTTTTAGGAATGGAAATAATTTTGGTATTTTCACTTAACGATTCTTTTATCTTGATTATTAATTGTTGTGCAACAAATTCAGGATCATCACTATGTTGTAACAATAGAATATCTTTAGTCACTAAGACTTTAGAGGCCGCTTCAAAATCTGTAATGAGTTTTGTTTTATAGCATTTTGTTTTATTAATACAATTATTCAGGTTTAAAATTATCATGCTGTGGTCCGTAATAGTAGTTTTAAGTATAGCTATTGATGCAATTATTTTATTTTTTTCTAGTTTTAGCATAAAATGATCAAGACAGTTGTCTTTTCTCGTCGGTAAAGTATGACCAGGTAGTATTCCATGAACTGAAAGCATATTAAGATAATTGTTTTTATTCGTATCTACATAAGTTTGATCAGAATACTTAGAGATAATATTTATGTTTATATCACCAGCTAGAATTATATTTTTATAAGATTTTAACGATTCAAGATGTCGATTAAGAGATTCTATAAAATCATCAGCATTATTTTCTGATGGCGAACGGTAAATACCAAGTATAACACTTTTATTAATAATAATTTGTAGACATGACGCCTTTTTCAATTTAATTTCATTAATATGAGCATTATATTTATTTTTAATGTAGACAACTACTCCATCGTTCTGATTAGCATTCAATGATGATTCAAAGGCAAAATAATTACTTAATTGTGGGACAGGTTTCTTTTGATTGAGCCAGCACTCCGTCAAAATTATTATGTCCGCATCAAAGCTTAATTGAGAAAGATTTAATTGGAGATCATCAAAATTAGAATAAATGCTTCTTATATTTTGGCAGATAATTGATAAATTAGTGTTATCTACACATATATGTTTAGAAAGATCTAATATATCACATTGCACAGAATGTGCTATTTCCAAATTATCGATATCTTTTTGGGTTAGTAAAGCGTTATCCATTAAATAATTGAATAATAAATCTGGACATGTACGAAAACAAGGGTTGTTTAAAAATTTGATGTCTCATGTTAACTGAAATGAGCAGTAAAAGTTTTATATAATATATATTTTCTATTATAATTAAAGGTAAAGTTTTTTTGCATTTAATTATTACTATAGTGTGTAGAAGTGAAGTGAAACAGAATGTGTAAGTTTGTGTGTAGAGGCTATTTGTAAAACATCTCATAAAATTCAACAACTTAGAACTAAAATATAACGTAATAATATCTAAAATTAGTCTATTAATGAAGTAACTTACAATAAATGATATGAAATATAATATAATAATAGTAGCAGAGACAGATAGAATAATTAAACTATAAAACTACAGGCATTGTGTCTAAAGTATAGGGAAAACTCATGAACAAGTACTTCGTATAGTCATTTATCCTGCAGTAATTTATGAATTTGGGACTCATTATGTATACCTATAATAGGAGAGCTCTCGTCTTTTCTTATAAAAACTTTTCCAAACGCAGTCCAGCAAAATTTGTGCGATCTATTTTTCACCAACTCGCGGGCTAAGAAAAATAGTCGAAGTGAAAGCAGGTTCAAAGTATATAAAATCTAGATACACTAACTACAATAAATCACTACATATTATAAAACAAAGTTTGTCGCATTTCTTGTACGCATAAAACATTAAAACTACGCAACAGATTTTGATGCGGTTTTTCTTAATAGATAGAGTGATTCCAGAGGAAGGTTTGTACGTATAATAACATTCAATACGGAGTAGAGAAATACTGTAATTTTTGAGGTTTCTGTAAATAATTTTTTTTTCTCCGCTTACATTGCATTCGCAGGCTAAACCCTACGAGATTTACCAAAATAATGTACTAAGTATTTGTACACATTAAAAAGGTCTACAGAAAAGTCCGGGATGGTATATGTCTATCTCTTATGGATAACCCACTATAGCATTTTTTGTCATTTACTTTTTACGAAAAATAATGCCTTATCTTTGAAGCAATTTTTATACAATACAGCATTAATCCTTATCCAATTAAGTACCTTAAATAAATAGTTGATTTAATATAGATTAATATGGCCGTTTACAGCATGTAATTTAAGTGAACATTTTCGGAGATATTACAGATTTAAAATGCCGTGAGGACGCCGCGCTTCGCCCTATAACACTTCGAATCCAGCAGCTATATCGTTCTTTCAAGAGTTTATTTAACGACAAGGAATCTGTGAATGTTGTATATGAAGACATTCTGTAATTCATTGTAAAAATTAAATATATAGGGAAAATGTAAAAGTAAATAAGTAAAAATGTACTATATGAATTTAGATATTCCAAAGATAGCAGGAAATCTTCTTGGTATAGGGAAAGGAAATTATTTTTCTCCAAATTTAATGCTTGCGGGCCACGGGCAGTAATGAATAAATCAAAACTACTGGATCGATTTTAATCATTTTTTTTACACTGAATGACATGGGATATATATTTTATACCCGTGCGAAGCAGGGGCAGGCCGCTAGTATGAAAATAAATAAATAATATGTATTTAGTTTAAAAGACAGGCCTCATTTCTTAACGAGGTGTCGTAAAAGGCGACTAAGGTAAGTTAACCTTAGTCGCCTTATACGATACCTCGGTAAGAAATTAGGTTGGTCTATTCTACTTAGCTGGAAACCACACGGCGTAGTTCACTTCAATTTTAGCATGGCTTTTTTGAATCCTAGAGACGTCAGGTTGACTAAATTCGACATATTGGGAATTAAGCTTCGTCTCTTCAGTAACAAAAAGATATATCAACTACTGCGCAACGAAGGTTTTCACAACTTCATTCAGTGCGGCTTTCTGTTTTACAAAAAAACCCCAACATTACCAGAAAACACAGTATTCCACTCTTAGTAATAACATCAACTATTCCAACGCGTTCGGTCTGCGAAGCGATCCATCAAACTGCTGCATTTATTCGAGCTATTGCTATTCGCATTGTCATCCTTTTAGGCACACATTGGCAGACTGCCAAAGCAGTTTTTGAAGTTCGATACTTTGGATATACAGTTCTAATTGATTATGTATATACAGATACATATATTTATACTAGCGATGGTCACAATACCATCAAATATGATGTGAATGAACCTCAATCAGAGTTATGATATTTTGTTATGCTTGTACGGTTAATTTCGTCTTTCTTAACCGATGGACGTCCACTGCTTAACATAGGTCCCCTTAAGGGATCTCCAATACCCACGATTTTGGGCCGCTTAGAATCAGCAGCTCCCCGCGACCTTCTTGAGGTCGTCAGTCCACCTCGTTGGGGGTCTACCGACGCTGCGCTTTCCGATGTGAGGTCGCTATTCTAGCACCTTAGGACCCCACCACCCATCGGTTCCACGTACTACGTGCCCCACCCATTGGCACTGCAACTTCACGACACGCTGAGCTACAAAATCACAGTATATGCTAAAATTTCTATTAGTAACGTAATCATATACACTCGTCTTTCTGGCTGTCGCGAAGCTATCCATCAAACAGTGGCATTAATTCAGACAATTCCAGTCCAAACTGTCGTTGTTTTAGACACGTATTGGCGACTGGCCAAGCCGTTTCGAACTCCCATACTTCGTATACAGGTTTAATTGATTTATTGGACTATAGCATTCCGCTGTTAAACTTTGTATCTACCTTAAAAGTTTTTATATTTAGTTCAAAGGCCTAATTTTGTCTTAGTTATTCTTGGTTTAACGTTGATTTGTGTTTAAAAAAGAGCTTGTATTTTTTTCATAATTGCATCTCTTAGTCGTACTACAGACAATAAATTATGTATAACTGAAATATCACCGACTGAGTAGAATAGACTATCCTCATTTCTTACTGAGGTATCGTAAAAGCGATTAAGGCAAGTTGACGTCAGGCAGGCGGCCGGTCGTAAAATACGTCAACCGTCAAATATGCTAACTGCTGACTAGACATCAGCGGAGTTAATTTTCAGTATGGGAAATTAATAGATTCATGGTAAAACCTAGGTTTCTTAGCAACTACTTATAAGACTTTGCATATCTTTATTTGGACCCATTAGGGCAAAAGGCATATTTCCAGTATAAAAAAAAATAAAATATTGTAAACGTATATTACAAGTGGTTGCTATCATGCGTATTACGAATACAGCTGATGGATAACAAACTCGCCACGACGCCAGAAAACAATTATAGAGTTCTCTATCACCGAGCGTCCTACGAACACAGCCGATGGCGTGCTCGGCGTAACGCGTAACAACAAATGGGAAAAACGAGCCATCTTGTGTAATGTGATGTTTGCTTTAGGATACGTTTTAAATTACGAGTGCGTGAATATAATTTGTAATAAAGTTTAGCTTTTTATTAATACTCACTTCTGGATCTTCTTTAACAGTATATTATAGTATGCATATGTAATATTATAGTGCAGTATAGTAGTATTATAGTAAATCGCTTTGTAGTATTGTGTTCATCGTGGAACCTATCCTCCTGGTGATGCTTTGGTTACAGGGCGAAATGATCGTAGATATTGTCGTAGTGGGTGTGTAGTAGAGTGATACGTGTGATGGCTGGTCCTGCACGTATAAGGTATGTGAACGTTGCCTGCTGCCTACACTTAGCATTACATGTTAACATTACATGAGTGCGTGAATACAAGATGAGATATAGTTTAGGGTTTTCTTAATACTCACTTCTGAAGCTTCTTTAACACTACATATAGTGCGGAATTAAGCTTTTTCTTCTAGCATAAATTAGCATACCTTCCACATATTGAGATACATTTGTCTAATTGAAATAATTTAGAAAATTAGATCACAGAAAAGATTAATCCTCCAAAAACGTGCCAAGATTGTATCGCATCTTTTGATCATAAAACAATTTCAAGGAAACTCAATTAAAACTTCCTATTCCTATCGTGTACAAAACAAGACTTGGTAAAATTAAAACCGGTAGCGCACATCGTTAATGAGGAAAAATGAAATCAAACTTTCCAACTCGATAAGTCTTATGATTTGTTTGAAATTAATAATTGGCTCATCTTGATCGAGTTCATTCATATTCTTCTCTCATTTTAAGTTACAGATAATGGACTTTTAGATGACTTTTTGTTTATTTCTTTGAATAAGCCGCCAGTTCTTAATTAAATAAAATCCGTAACACATCTTCCTTCTGCCCTTATCCCACCCATGTTATAAACATGTTGTCACATGGTTTGGCTTCGTAATTTACGACCACCTGCCTAACGTTAACTTAACTCAGTCGTATTCTAAATTATGCTTCTGCCCTTATCCAACTCTAAGTTGGGTCGGCACATGTTATAAACTCGGTAAGAAATGAGGGTGGTCTATTCTACTCAACCGGATACCATCCGGCGGAACAACTTACCTTAATCGCCTCTTAAGACACCTTGGTAAGAAAGAGGGTGGTCTATCCTAGTCAACCGGTTGCCACACGGCTGGTCAACTTACCTTAGTCACCTTTTATGACATCTTGATAGAAATGAGGGTAGTCTGCCTTATGACAATTTTACTTAGTCGTATTTTACGACACCTCGGTAAGAAAGAGGGTGGTCTATTCTACTCAAACGGATACCACACGGCGAAACAACTTACCTTAGTCGCCTTTTACGACATCTCGGTAAGGAATGAGAATTGTCTATTATAATCAGCCGGATACCAAACGGCTGGTCAACTTACCTTAGTCACTTTTTACGACCCCTCGGTGAGAAATGATTGTGGTCTATTCTACTCAGCCGGATACCACACGGCTATCGCAATTTATTACATAGCCAATTTATAAAACCCGCATCAAAAAGCAAATCCTTGTTCAAATGAAACCTGTGGAAATTAAATATTCTCTAGAGAGAGGCTAATGAAATTAGCCCTATATAAATGTGAAACCAGAAATTAATTTTGCAATGTTCTTAAATTACTTAGAACAATTTAAAATTTTATCTCATTGAAAGGTAAGTTGACCCGCCGTGTGGTATCCAGTTGAGTAGAATAGACCACCCTCATTTCTTACCGAGTTTATAACATGTGCCGACCCAACTTAGAGTTGGATAAGGGCAGAAGCATAATTATTAAAAAAAACAGCTGATAATACTTCTAAAGTCTGTAAAAATTCTAAACAAAAGCAGATAAAAACACTTTTTGCTTAAAAAGTAGTACAAATACGACCGCAAATGCTCGACATTAAAGAAAAGATTTTTCTAATGCACTAAAAGAATCAAACTAAAGGCTACTAAGATTCCCGGAAAGTGTCCCGGCGTTCCAATTAATTAATCCCATTTTGGACAGACGCCAAGTGCAACCGCGGCTTGAGGGTATGATGCTATTGTAGATGCGAATGCAGCTTAAAGAGTTAAGTTATTTCTAGATTTAGTTAAGAGATATTATAATAATAATAATATATGGGACACTTACACACACGGTTGTCCGTCCCCAAAGTAAGTAACTTAATACTTGTGTTATGGTAGACATACATTTGGTGAATATATAGTCCGGAGTCTCGGAAACGATTCCAACGATCTTCCTGAAATTCAGCTTACAGGAGGTTATGGGGAAGAAAAAATGGATCTAACTAGGTCTAAATCCTTTTATCCCTATGTTTGGGCGTTAAAAAAGTACTTAAATTTACTTTTAATTTATTGAATATATAAAACACAATTTTGCCGTTAAATGTCAGGTCACTGTAGCTTATTCGGAGAACGGGTGGTCGCGAGATACGAAAATATCTAGGATCAAGCCTATTATTTGTTCCTTTTTTTTTTGAAGTTTCTTTTTTTTATCTTGTAAAAAATTACCGAGCAAGGCTCGGTCAACCAGATACTGTTAAATAAAAGGAGAAAAATTAAACAGTATAATAAGTTTTTAAATTTAAACTATCGTGAGTAGTATTCATAGTTATTGTATAGAACCGGCTATACTCACGTCTTATTCTATCGGGTTAGCCCGACTAGTTTCGAACCCATCCGGGGCACTTATTCATGAGCTCTTTACACGACGTTATCGCGGCCCGCCGCCGCGAGTTCCCGCCGCGATAACGTCGTGTAAAGAGCTCATGAATAAGTGCCCCGGATGGGTTCGAAACTAGTCGGGCTAACCCGATAGAATAAGACGTGAGTATAGCCGGTTCTATACAATAACTAGTATAATAAGTTATTTAACAGTAATATATAATATACCGCTCTTGGTCCAGTGGAGGTCGTAAAGCTTTTGTATCCGAAACAATCTGTACGTGCTTAAGAGAATTAAAAATTCATCAACTAAAAGATGGGTCAAAAGGTAAATTGAGCATCCGCTTGGAGCGGGGACAAAGGAAAGTCCGGTACCCATAAGAGGCACTCGGATGTTGGCAAGAATCCCGCTGTATCTTAAGATTTGTAGCATTATCACGAGGGGACTCTAAAATCGTTAATATTTTAAACAATAAGTTGAATGCCATATTGTTAAAATATATTGTTGAAAGCGCATATATATGGAAAAGTTAAGTAAAATAGTAAAGTATTGTAACGGCCTGTTATTGTCCCACTGCTGGGCATAAATAATAAATAAATATATGGGACATTTACATACACGGTCGTCCGTCCCCAAAGTAAGTAGTTACAGAATCTCACCGCTGGGCTATCACAGAGCTAATCTAAGTCATGCTTAATGTAATTTAATTGTATAAATTAGATAATTCCTTTTTTAAACTAAAGTTTCCCATTACCGTCTCGCCGACAGTTAAGATGAAGTGCTATTTGCTTTCTAACTGCTAATTACACTCAACGTTTTAAAATGTTTAATTGCGGGTAGTGTTGTAAAAAAAGCTGTGGATGATTAAACCTTTTTAATTATACAATTTTTAACCTATTACCATCGCACTTCTAGAACAAAATAAAATAAACAATAACATTGTTGATTGTAAACTGTACTAAATGTTTTTGAATAAGAATCCTGAGAATAAAAAATTGGAATGCCAAAACTATTCATCTTAATGAAAAATATAGCATTTTATTCATATTTAATTCGATTTTTATGTTATATATCTAACGCGTTCTATATATCATATCTCTAATCTTAACGGATATCGATTATTTAATCTTTATATATCATTTCGTTTATTACATATGTTGACGTTAAAAATCGATATCCTATCAGATAAGACGATTAAAAAATAGATTCCGCACAGTACAATTAGATTATTAGTACATTATAGTAATAATGTTACAAAAAATTCTATGTTTAAGTGTTTTGAGCGTAGTTTTAGCTGAAGTCAGATACGATGATTATTCTTTATACAAAATTTATCCTGAAAAAGCGGAAGACTTGAAGTTTTTGGATCGACTACGGAAAAATTCAGATGTTCGTTTTTGGAAAACGCCGTCGCAAATCGGCGATTACGCTAGTGTTGTATCGCCGCCTGAAAAAAAATTGAAGCTTGAACGTTCCCTTAAGAAGCGAAGTATAAATTATGATGTTATGGTGAACAATATTCAACAGTGAGTTTATCTGATTAAGTTTTTGCAAGTTTAAGCGATTTTTTCCGATTAAATTTAACAAACATCTTTCAATATACGTATTTATCTATATTTGTATGTGTCGTTTTGATATTAAAGATTCATAAATTCACTCGATATTTTAAACTACGGTCCGGTAAAGAATTTTGCTAGGTATTTTATGACCGGCCGCCTCCCTCTCGGCGAAAAGTGTTTTATTGTATATTATGTATTATTTATTCTAAGTTCAATTCCTTCAACTCTTTAAATAAGCAATAAAACACTTTCTGAAAACCTCGCCCTGATAATATAAAAATGATACATAAGGTTAGTGGCGCCATCTAAGATAAACTTAAGTAATTTAATCTCCTCTTTGATTATCGCCAATCAATTGTTTATCTACAAAACATACATTAAAGACTAAGTACCTGGGTAACCCAGCTTTGCTCGGTATTTTTTTCAAGATATAAAAAAGATGCAATATGAAAAAAATAAAAAAAGGATGTGATATACCTGTGCTTAAACTGGGGTTATTCTAATTTTTTGGACCGCCCGATTATCCATCTAAGGTATTACAACTTTACAAATGACAGTTTAATTAGCCTTTGTTTTCAAATAATATTATAGCAGTTTTTCTTTGTCTGAAAATGGGTATAACACATTATTTTTGAATAAAACCTAGCTAGATAAACTTATCTCCCCATACTAAATACCAAAACCCCTACATACTAAGTTTCATGAAAATCGTTGGTGCTATTTCCGATTACGAAATTAAAATTGAGAATTTGGCATTTATAAATAAACTGAGGTAATCAAAAATACATAGATTGATAAGATAATATCCCTATTGTATTTTGAACCTTCGCAGGGCATTCCAAGATCAAATCATGGGCAGGAAGAAACGTGACACCAGACAGCTATTCTGGACCAATTTTCAAACAATGAGTGACATTTACGAATGGTTCGAACACTTGGCCAATACGCACAGCGATATTGTTTCTATTATTCGTGCGGGACGATCATTTGAAGGTATTAACATATCTTGATATATATAAAGCCGTATGTACACAAGAGGATAACTGTCGCGACATGTCTTATCAGTGGCAACATGCACAACGCGTATAAGGTAACGTGAGATGTGTACTGACATTTTGGCCTCTTTATTCGATGTATTTAGATCCTTAACAAAGCCAAAGTGGTCTAGTTTGCTAGGGTTTGCTAGGGTCTACATTGGCGTACAAAAATATTGGATTTATAATTCGTAATGAAATTATTGTTTATTTTTGGAAATATATTAGAAATGGAGCTCTAGCACTTTGAGAAAAAATGCTGGATATCTCTGATCTAAAATTTCATGAATTTGGGAATATGACGTTTTATGACGTTACGTTAGTATCACTAGATGTTGTGCTGAACGTTTTATTGAACTATCTAAGAACCAAAATATCAGAATCCGAGAAAGTGTCAAGAAACACCTACCTGCTTGTCTTAGGTAGTAAACGTCAATCCTCCTCATATGATGGTTCTGGGCAGGCTTTGAGTTTTCTATAAATAGAAAACTGATTTTGCATACACATGTACAAGTAAAGTAATGGCCTCTTATTATCCCATTGCTGGACAGAGGCCTCGTCTCTCCGTTTTTATTCTCTTCAAAAATTGATCAAAGATTAGAGCTAAGACCTACCACGCTGCTCCTATGCGGATTGCCTAGATTTATCTAGAGATATGCATATATACTTGTACGATGTTTTTCTTTACCGAAAATCGTGTGATAAATTGCAATTATCAATTAGACACATAAGTTGTAATAGAGACTCATTAGTGCCTGTCCGGGGTTTGAACGTGTGGCCTTCTCTAAATAGTCTGACGGTGTCACCGTTGGGCTATCATAGCTTACATACACATGTGCATATATATTAACAAATTTATGAAATCTGCTAATCCTTATAGAATTCCTCCAATATGCTTTACCACCTATGCGTATTTTAGTAACCTTGTGGGTTTTAGTTTCAGTGCACCTTCACCAATGTTACTAAACAGTAGGATGATAAACATTTTATTTTATTTTTTAATTACTTTTGCTTAGTACAAATTATTACTTAAAATATGAAATATACTTTTGAAACAGTTTGTTTAACGAATTCAATATTTCTCAACAATTTTTTTTTTTTAATATTAGGTAAAATATTTTTTCAAACGTCGTGTCTTGGACTTTATTTATACAGTATGTACGTAGCTTAAACGTATTCGTGGACTGACTTCTGACATTTATTGTATTTTTATTATGATACCATGAATTTTATATTAGGAATGATACGGAGTTATAATAATATTTTATCAATTTAATAGTTATACCAATAGTTATTATATTTGTGGCGCAATGTTCTATTGAAGAGATTAATTTTTTTTTATTTTTTTTTAGCAATACAACAATACAGTAATCTTATACTCGTATATATTATTATTATCTAAATACCCATTACTTATGATTGCTTAAGTTATTTATTGCTAATGTAACTTGTATATGTTACACCGCGGGTCAACTAACTTTAGTCGCCTTTTAAGAAATAAAATGTGGTCTATTCTACTCAGCCGGATACCACACGGTGGGTCAACTTAACCTTAGTCACCTTTTACGACATCTCAGTAAGAAATAAGGGTGGTCTTTTCCATTCAGCCGGATACCACACAGCGTTTACCTTAGTCGCATTTTACGACACATTGGTAAGAAATGAGGATGGTCTATTCTACTCAGACAGATACCAAACGGCACTTACCTTAGTCGCCTTTTACGACACCTCAGTAAGAAATGAGGGTGGTCTATTCCAGGGCTTCTTAAACTTTTTTATATAGCGACCCCTTCAAGCTTAGAAAATTTTAAACGACTCCTACATATAATCTATTTAATTAAATTTAATGAAAAGGGGTAATGAAGGAACTTAGGAGGAGAAATATCAATAAATCTTTGTTAGAAAAGTTCTTTAAAGGACAGCTGCAGCCATGTAGTTGTATCAATGATTGAAAAGTATCAGATCTTGGCGACGCCCCTTTCAGTTGTTTAAGAAGCCCTGGTCTATTCTACTCAGTCGGATACCACACGGCACTTACCTTAGTTGCCATTTACGACACCATGGTAAGAAATGAGGGTTGTATATTATACTCAAACGTAAGTAAAAAATAGAGATATTGCTAAATTGAGTACTTTAACCAAAGTTGACGCAATTGTAGTAGCGGGATTACTATTGCGACTATTTGTTAACATTTTTTTAGGAAGAAATATCACTGGTGTCAGGATATCTCGAGGACGAAGCAACAGAGCAATTTTCATAGATGGAGGTCAAGTAGCAGCTGATTGGCTGTCTCCGACGGTCATCACTTATCTAATAGATCAGTTAGTACAGGGCACTGATGATGAAGCGAGACGAGCGACAGAAGATTTCGAATGGCATATATTTCCTATACTGAATCCTGATGGGCATGAATTCACACAAAATGCCGTAAGATTATTTTACATCTATATTTATTTATTTTATTTATTTATTTGTGTACCATAAAAAATGTTGGAAAAAAATCATTATTGGTAAAATAAGTGTACAAAGGTCAACTTATCCCTATGACAGAGATCTCTGCCAGCTAACCTACGAAGTGAGTCAATTTATATTAAAGAAAAAGGACTATTTATATTATAAGCGAAAGTCTGTCTATCTATTATCCTTACACAGCTAATCTGTTGAAGAAATATTGATGAAATTTGTTATTACTAAAGCTTATACGCCGGTCTAATATAAGGTAAAAATTATAACTCGACCAAGCAATTTAGGTTTATGCGAAAATGACTCATTTTCGTAAGTAATGTTGCATTTATCGAGATGTAATTTATATTTATTATATACATAACGCCGTGTGGTATCCGGCTGAATAGAATAGTACCACCCTAAGTAAGGTAAGTTGACCCACCGTGTGGTATCCGGTTGAGTAGAATATACCACGCTCTTTCTTACTAAGGTAAGCTGATGTCAGGCAGGCGGCCGGTCGTAAAATCATGTGACGACATGTTTATAACATGTTGTGTCGACCCACTTAGAGTGGGATAAGGGCAGGAAGATGCTGACATAATTAGATTTTCTAATTTATCAGTTCTATTAATGAATCAAGGCTTTTTAACTTTTTATTCAGTGTTTATCTAACAACAATATAGGCAAGTTACGATAGTATGGTGACCTTATGACCAAAATTCTTGTTGCAGGACAGACTTTGGCTTAAAAATAGAAGGCCTACAGTGGGAAATGCCGTTGGTGTTGACCTAAGTAAGAACTGGAACTCCCACTGGGGCAGTAAGTATAGTATTTATCTGTTTACTTTAACATTTAACACCGAAAAGCGTATGTTAAATTGCAATACAATTTAACATACGCTTTTCGGTGAAGGAAAACATCGTGAGGAAACCTATATAACTCTAGAGAATTCTGCTTAAAGCGACGTATTTTGGAGGACTATATCTGACCATTGACTTTGAAGAAGTCTGCATCAAGGTTCGACACAGGCAAGCGACCTCGTCTTTGCCGGAGAAGCTGTGTGTGTAGATCTTGTTTGACGCTGTTATAGCATTGTCGAGGTCTTTAAGGACACTCTTAGGGCGCCTGTGAAATGTGTTGAGGAAGTTAAACAGAATCGTCTGAAAAGATCAGCGATCGTGAGTATATACTCGTATGGAAACAATATATAACATCTCGCTAAAAGGACGAGGAGCATCTCGAATAGGAGAGGAGCAACAATTAAAAATATTACGAAATCGGCAAAATTTCTTGCGTGCTCTAAGTAAACGATGAAAGTTATTCAAAAATAATGTATCACAAAATTGTTCCACTCAAAAAGTTCTAAATAAAAGTCCGCAACATCATATGTCTAGCTTTTAAGGTTAACCCGCTTTAACCATTTTTATGGTTATCAAATTACTATATTACGGTTTTAATCTTTCCACGCTAGCGATTCCTAGTTAAATATATTTGTTAGCATTGTTTCATTCAGTAATACAATTTTGTTCCAGTAATTGGAGGCAGTTTCGTTCCGGCAGACGATAATTATATAGGCTTAGGACCATTCACGGAACCAGAAACACTAGCCGTATCTCGATATATCGAGAATATCGGAAGGAGATTAGTCAGTTTACTGTCCTTCAGCAGTTTTGGCCAACGCCTCTTGTTGCCTTTTGCCCACAGTACTGAACAAATGTACAATTTTAATGAAACTGTAAGTTATTTTAAATACCAGTTACAGATACAGAAAGCCTACTATACTATTGAGGAATATTTAGATGATAAGAATGCTTGGATATAGCTACTGTCCGACCCTGCACAAGATAGAAATGACTTAATGTAAGCAGTTGTAAGTATTATTTATTGAAAAAAGCAACTGCCGAGTTTCTTGCTGGTTCTTTTCGGTAGGAACAGCTTTCCGAACCAGCAGTAGAATTGATAATTCAAAAGTATTTGTTTACAAGTTTATTTGAATAAAGAAAATTATGAATTTGAAGTTAAGGTATGTCATTCTAACAATTGATATCAATATAATAGAATAAAATGATCACACTATATGATAATAATAGGATTATTAAATGATATATAGAAGCAGGCGGTACATTGCAGAATTACATTGTACGGAAGATTATTTTGCTATAATCCGCGTTTGTTAAGAGAGTATATGTAATGCTAAGTGTATGAAGCAGGACCCTGAAGAAGGTTGATCGTAACTGAATAGACGCGTTTGAGCATGTGGTGCTGGCGGAAAATGCTTCGGATTTCGTGGACTATTTTCCGCACTAACGCGTCTATTTTGAAGCGATTAAAAATCAAGACGAGACTCTCCACCATATGCTTAAAAAGAGTGCTAGAATTTTTCGGCCATATCGCCCGGAAGGAAGGTGGTAACCTGAAACAACTCCTTGTCACAGGAAAGGTTGACGGCAAACGCTCTAGAGGCCGTAGTCCCAACAGGTGGTCAGACCAGATCCGGTCAGCCTTAAATAGGAACTTACACAATGCTCTCCACGACGCCAAAGACCGACTCAAATGGTGAACCAACTATTATATTTTGCTTGTTTAACAATATTTGACTTATTACAGATTATAATTGGCAGGCGGGCAATGGGAGCTTTATCTGTGAGATATAATACAAGATTTACTGTGGGGACATCTAGGGCGGTACATGGTAAAGCGAATTAATTAATTTATTTAAAATAAAGTTTATATTATACTATGCAAAGGCTATGAATGAAGTAAGATGGTTACTAGACTTAAGTAAGTTAAGTTAGAAAAAGGCCTTATCACTCCGTTTTTGGGAGAGAAGGGTTGGACCTAACCCAACCTATATTGGACCTTGGACTTAAGACTTACCACGCTGCTCCAAAGGGGGTTGGTAAGTTACAGATGTACCCAAAATTCTCTAGAAATACACAGAATTTCTCTGGAAATACACATAAATTATAAATAGTGATGTATTTTGAAATGAAAAAACCAGGGTATGCTCTTGATTTAGCTCATATGCGACGCGTTATCAGCTTGCATACGACACTTTTGCCGGCGTGTAAGCGATTAAGAAACAGCCGCAATGATATAGTAAATTTTTAATTCGATAAATAAACGATAACTTAACGATAGATAAATCCATACGATATCATAAATGCAAAAGTCTGCCTTATATTTCGCTTTTACGGTTAATCCGTTGGAGCAACTTAAATGAAATTTGGTAAAATTTAAGTGTATCATCATTCTCCTGCACTTAATCTTCTCTAAGTAGGGTCGGTATAACGTGTTTTAAACACGTTGTAACATGTTTTGGCTAGTTATTTTACGACCGGCCGCCTACCTGACGTCAATTTACCTTAGATGCCCTTTA
Organism: Morpho achilles; assembly: GCA_947086495.1. Lineage (NCBI taxonomy): Eukaryota > Metazoa > Arthropoda > Insecta > Lepidoptera > Nymphalidae > Morpho > Morpho achilles. Next base: position 13,082,471 of record CAMTZB010000001.1, on the reverse strand, counting down.
CAACACCTCGGTAAGAATTGAGGATGGTCTATTCTACTCCGCTAGATATTACACGGCGGGTCAATTTACCTTAGTCCCTTTTCAGACACCTCGATTAAAAATTAGGCATCTATTCGACTCAGCCAGATACCACACGGTGGGTCAACTCACCTTAATCGCATTTTGCGACTCCTCGGTAAGAAATGACGGTGATCTATGCTATTAAGCCGGATACCACACGGCAGTGGTGAAATTTAAGGGTATATACTAGGCATATTAAAAGTATATTGAAGGCTATATATATGTAGGACATAAGAGATGTATTAAATATATTTTAACTCTAAAGTTGACAAGAACGAAGTCGCGGATACTACATATATTATATTTGTCGATATTTGGACCCAATTACCTGGATGGTGATCACGACGAGACTGATATATCGAAAATAAAACACAATGTACAACGATATTAAATAATGTATCAATAAGTTTAAGATATTATGTTTGTGCGTCAAATAGTTTTTTATAAGAAATTATTGGTACCTGCATTGACTTTGAACACGTGACCACTTGATAAAAGTCAGACCATGATAAAATCCACGAAAATAATATGAAAAATATTAATACAGATGGTGCAACAGGATCTATCGCTGACTGGGTTAAACACCGTTACAACCCACCCGTGGTAGCTACCTACCTACTAAGGGATGAAGGTGCATGGGGCTACACGTTACCAGTGAATCAAGTGCTGCCATCTTGTGAGGAAACTTATGATTCGGTTCTAGCAATCATCAGAGAAGCAAGGTCGCTTAACGTTTTATAAGAACTTTAGAATAAAATATTTTATACCAAAAATGTGTGTTCTTTTTATATGGCGATAGTAATGGTACATACTTTAAAGATCCGATGAATGTTGAAGTTTCAAAAAGATTGCGTGATGATGTTTTTAGACACAATGCTGATCCACGTTCTGATTGGGATACAGGACTTTAAATCGAAGATACGATGTCTGTAGGGGTTAAAAGTTTTTGTAAAGATAACTTACACCGTTTTTACAACTTAAAACGTTTCACTGTAAAGTTAACACATCCCCTACTAAGCAAACAGAGTAAGTATATCACAAACTTTTCGAACTAAAATCGAGAAGGCATAATGTTACATACAAAATCTTGAAGGGACATTATGTTTATCGTTAGAAGTCTATCGATAGACAAAGAAGAAAACAAACTTACCTAAAATATCCCGAAATTTGACTTGTAAGTTGATGGATATGTATTGACAAAAATTATAAAATCCCCACAAAACTTTTTTGCTTTCGAAAATCGACATACTATGTTAATTTGAATTCTAAGTAAGCAAGGTAACTAGCATTCATTAGTTACTTATTTTTATCTATGAAAAGGTAAAGTTGAATTTTAGATAGAGAAATCGATGCAGTTGATTTACATTAAATAATTTACTCCAACAATATAGTAATTTTAATATTTTTAAGCAAGGAAAAACTAGAATTACTACATATTTTAAAATGTAAGTTGTAAGACTGCATAAGAATAAGCATTTTTGTACGATAAAAATCATTAGGTATGACAATTTCAACAGAAGGCCATGTGACATTAATCCTTGGCTTAAAATATTTAAAAATAAACATAAACATATCATACAAGATAATCGTAAAGAACTTGAACGCAAACAGCGTTATCGCCTTAAAGTATTAGTAGAATGTAATAAAATGAAATAAGCGCATACCAAACTATTTACTGATAACCAATTTGCAACCTCATTCTTTTGTAAAGATGTTTATATTACATAAGAAAACATTGTGAATAATTGCGTCGATTAATATCACTATGATTAGTTTTTAAATACATATATTTAAGATGAATCATTAGACCCTAATAATATAGTTGATAAAATCAAAGATACTTAAACTCAAGTTTACAATTTCGAATATAAGCACTCGATAGGTAAGGATAGATCTAATTTAGGGCCTATAACTAATACTATAGAAATAAATTATTTGGTCTTAACAAAAACAGAGACTGAAGGTGATCACTGATAGTAATTACTTCATAAAATATAATTTATATCTGATATGATTTATCATGACATGCCGATAGCCTTAAATGATATGCTTCATAGCTGTTTAATAAATAAGTAATCGTTATAGACGTACATGCTTAATATAAAATTAAGATAGTTAAAATGATTTTCAAATATATATTTTTAATTTCACTAATTTCAATAGTATCATGTGAAAAATTTCGTTTTGATAATTACACGTTATACAAAATATTGCCAGACAATGAAGAACACATAGAAATTCTTCGGGATAAAAGAATCAATGATTTGAGATATGATTTTTGGAGTGAGCCTGTACTTTCGCTGGGATTTGTTAGCGTTATGTCTAGTCCCGAAAACAGGAATGATCTGGAAAGTTTTTTACGTCAAAATCAAATAAGATATGATATAAAAATGAATAATATTCAAGAGTAAGTTTTTTTTATTTTAACATAAATTAATATTAATGTTATTCTCGTATGATATCTAAAAAAAATTATTTGTATTGCTTATTAAGTCAATGTTTAATTGTTTATGCTATTTAACGAAACTAAAACAATCGTATATATTTTCCAAATTTATAAATGTTTGATCTAAAATAGGTGGTTTAAATTAAAAAAGAATTATTTCTTCAAAACTTAATAGCATATTATAGTGATGACATTAATTAGCGAATATTTTATACAATGATATATAAAGAGATCACCGTTGTATATCATGAACAAGTTAGTTAAATATAAAATTACTAAGTTTTGACAAATTTTTGCGCAATTTTAGATTTTTAGATAAAGAAACAATAAGAAGTTACAATCGCAATAGCCCAAGGAGTATGAGTTGGAATGCATATTACACCTTTGGTGATATTAACTTATGGTTAACTGACATGGTAGCTGCTCATAGAAGCGTTGCTAGTATTATAATTGGAGGTAGATCTCATGAAGGACGACAAATAAGAGGCATCAAAATTTCCCACGGATCAGGCAGAAAGGCAATTTTCATAGAAGGTACTATGCATGCAAGGGAATGGATTACCACAACCGCTGTTTGTTATATTATAAATGAGCTTCTAACAAATAATAATGCAGAAACAAGAGCGGCCGCTCGCGATTATGATTGGTATATATTCCCTGTAACGAATCCGGATGGATATGTTTGGAGTCATGAACAGGTGAGTCTTGTAGAAACTACTTAAGAACTGCATAACATGTTAGTTACAATATAAAAAAATTGATTGAAATCAAAAACATACATACTTTTACAAAAGAAAAATTTTGGAATTATGATTCTCCTGTTTATCTTTATTTAAACAAAATAAATCTACTGTTAGCATTTACTCAGAAATCTTTTTATTCTTAATATTAGTGACATTATCTTGATATATTTGTACCTTTTCTTTTAGTTTCGTATGTGGAGGAAAAATAGAAGACCGACCACTGGCGGTAATATTGGTGTTGACTTAAATAGAAACTGGAATAATAATTGGCTAGGTAAATATAAGAATAGATAATGTATAAAATCTTAATGGATTTCATTCTTGCATAAACAAGGAAAACAAGGTTTCATTATTTTAACGGTTAACTTGAAGCTATCGAAATCGCGAGTTTAGCTTGTCCTATCATATTTGGGAACATGGCATGAACAGCCTAACAGCTAATTCAGCTACTCTTAACATTAACTAAAAAGCTGTGATAGCCCAGCGGTACCACAGTGTGACTCTTTCAAGGAGGTCACGGTTTCAAACCTGGGCAGACACCAATGAGTTTTTCTATTAAAACTTAAGTATCGCACGCTTTCCGGTGAAGGAAAACATCGTGTGGAAACCTTCATATCTCTAGAGAATTCCGGAGATATTTGTTACCTACCAATCCGCATTGGAGCAGCGTGGTAGGTCTTAGCTCCAAACCTTCGCTCCAAACACGGAGAGAAGAGGCCTCTTCCCAGCAGTGAGGGAGTAACAGGCCGTTACTTACTTACTTTTTTACTAAATATTAACTAATGCATATAAAATTACAGTTACAGGCGCCAGTACCGATCCAGCATCAGATGTTTATGCAGGCAATGGACCATTTTCCGAACCGGAGTCCAGATCTCTATCAAGATACATCCAATCTATCGGCGATAAAATAGAACTGCTACTGTCTTTCCATTCATTTGGACATCTTTTGCTAATACCTTTCGGTAACTCAACAGCACCTTATGCCAATTATCATGATGCTGTAAGTATTCTATTAAAATCTACTGATCTCATTGAGCAATTCCCTTTATATACTGCAAAATCTTAAAATTCTTTAACGCTTTTTCGGTGAAGAGTAGGATAAAAAGCTAAAATCTTTCAAATTGATGAAGATTGAAAGGTTATGCTAGGCACGAAAATCTTCTTCAATTCCAGAGAATTTATTTTTTGTGTTTTCTCAATTTTACATGAATGACATGAATGATTTAATGATGAATTTAATAGATTAATATGATAATAATATCAACAACTTACCTGATTCATTATAGCTCAATCATAAAAATGAAACATCCAAATATTTCTAGTCAATTTAGAATTTAGAATGCAAATAAAATTTTTGCATACGGATAAAGTAACATAACGTGTATGCGGCATATTATTGGTAATTATACAATATATAAATTGTATCAAGCCAAGTAGATTTACAGGTTGCTAAGAACTTGAGCCTATTAATTTAATCACAATATAAAATTATACGTTGCTATCTATTTAGCAGGCGTTTTAACCATATTTTAAACCATCTTCAATACTACAATTTTTTTAGATAAATATTGGAAGACGTGCGATGGGTGCGTTATCAGTCAGATTTGGCACACAGTATGTGACAGGAAATATCGCTGAAGCTATATGTACGTTGAACTGTTTTACTTTACAAATAAAGTTAGTGTATGATAAATTTTCATATCTGAATGTGCGGGTATAATGGAAGCTTATTTTTGTCAATAAAATGATATAATTAAATCTACTGCAATGAGTTGAGTGCACATTCTTAGAAACAAGTATGTTCTTTAAGCCTTGTTAATAGTTCTTTGAAAAAGTCATAAGCGTCAAGACCATATAGATCTCCATCAAAGACAAAAAATAAAAGTCCTGGTTACATCTTCATCGTTTGAAAAGTTCTACACTGCCAGAGGCTATCTAGTCTAGAGCAGCAGATCCTACGACCTCTCTGCTATTGTGGCCCATATAACCGGAAGTCACCCCTAAGAGCGTCGATATCTTATTGATTTATAGATCCCCTCCCCGCACGTAAAAAATTCCAGAACAGAAATACTTTAAATATAAGATACAGCTAAATATCTCCAAATATATTTCAGATCTCGCATCGGGAGGCAGTATCGACTGGGTGAAGGAACGAGTGAGAGTACCTCTTGTGTATTGTTACGAGCTCCGTGATGATGGTACGTTTGGCTTCCTTCTACCCACTGACCAAATCCTGCCCAACAACCAAGAGGTCATGGATTCTGTGCTGGAGATGATACACCAGGCTGAAAGATTCGGATACATGAATAGCGGGAACGGCGTTCACATATCTGTGTTCACGATTTTGATGAGTGTATTTTTATCATTTTTTTGATAGGCTCTTGTGTAATATTTTATTTACTTAATAAACTTGTGAAGTAATAGATATTTTTTATTGCTACAGTTTTAATGATAAGGGGTATGAGTTTTGAAACTTTAATGACGTCATTGAATTTGAAACTATTTTCTTGCGTGAGAAGCTGATAAACAATCATATTCGTCCTTCTCTTTAAAATCTCAAAATTAATTTATCTACGAAAATTCGTGGTGATAAATAAGAATGTATCTTGGATAAAGAATAAATCAATTATTTTTTATGTGACTTGTGCAGGATTTTTGAAAGAGATGATGAAAATTGCTAATTAAGTATAATTTTATTCAAACTGTGTTTTGTGGTGCAGTCGCACCAGAACACTTCAGAATATTAGGACCCCAACGTCCATTACTTCTCCGTAATAGGTCCTATTCATCGCCCACTAAAGCCTCGTAAAGAGTTGTGCTATTGCATAGTTGTTCTTTTAGTAATCTCCTCGTTTCTGTTTTTGTAACGTAGAAATACTGTAACAATAACTTGCTACTTCTCCTTCTAAATTAGTGTGCGTATTGTTATCAAGATTATTTGTTTATGTATCTATATTTTATTCGTTTGCACTATGCATTGGAACTACAAATTGTTTTCTCGTATATTTTCCGTTGTAAACAATGTACGGTAAAGCTTAAACCTGTCAAGTCCGTGCCATTGGGCATCTAGCAATCTGTCTACCCATCAGTACTGTCACTACATGGAATATTGATTACATTTCTAGTAGAAAAATTGCATAGTGGAATACATTACAGGTTCTCTGTGACAAAAACTATTACGTATGTTTTGTTGTTCCATATTTTAAAATTGGAACATTCTTTTCAGTTATCTTACTAAAATCAGTATCTCAATATTTAGCTTTAAAAGTTATTTTCTCATTTTGAAATTAAAATGTGTCAATTATTGAAATCCATTATCTATAAGCACGAAAATATATTTTTTTAAATTGTGCCATTTGGTATCTGACTAAGTAGAATAGAGTAGACCACCCTTATTTCTTACCGAGTTGTCGTAAACGGTTATTAAGGTAAATTGACCCACCGCGTGGTATTCGGCTGAGTAGGATAGACAACTCTCATTACTTACCGAGATGTCGTAAAAGGCGACTAAGTTAAATGCCGTGTGGTATCCGGCTGAGGTGAATAAACTACCCTCTTTGCTTATCGAGGTTTCGTAAAAGGCGACAAAGTCAAGTTGACCCGCCGTGTGGTATCCGGCTGAGTAGAATAGCCCTCCCAATTTCTTACCAAGTTGTCGTAAAATACGACTAAAATCAGTCGACGTCAGGCAGGCGGTCGGCCGTATAACACGTAGCCAAATCATGTGACATGTTTATAAAGTGTTGTGCCGACCCCACTTAGAGTGGGATAAGGGAAGGAGGATAATGACTATACTTGAACTTTATCAGTTAACCTATCCTAGGTTGTGCCGTGTAAAGAAATTGGTTTGTGATTGGGAAGACAGTAGATACAATTCTATAACTGACATAAATTGTCGTCTAATTTGTAAAATTCACATTATTAACGTTTTTATTTCAAAGAAATGTCTCTTTAATTCAAAGTTTATAAATAATATGAAAAAGACCTCTTAAATCGCTCAAGAACGTTAATTGCGTAATTTAGTTCTTACCTGAATTAAGCGTTTTATTTCACGTTCAATTACGAAATAAAGAATATAATAGAATGAATTCAAGAAAACCACAGCTTTTAAGCTCGATGCGATATACTTAATTAAAACAAGAAAATACTTGGGTTGGCCTTATTTTATTCAGTATTACAATTGAAAATAAGCATTTTTATTTCTATTCAAATTAATATACTGTAAATGCCCGTTAATTAAAGAGTTTTTTATTTGAAATAGGGTTTTCTTTAATATAATAGAGACGAAAATTTGTTTAATGAATTTTACAACTTGTTAAATTGGCTAGTAAATGTACAGACTTGGACCAAATCAAGAATATTCTTGTACTTTAATTTTAAGCGCTGAAAGCGAACTCTATTGGTCAAATTTTTAATATAACATTTAATATATGGGACACTTACACACACAGTCGTTCGTCGCCAAAGTAAATAACTTAATACTTGTGTTATGGTAGACAGACAACTGGAGAATATATACTTATGTAATTTTTAAATACATACTTAATACAAATATAGACCTAGACTCGAAGACCAACAAATTCATTTCTAGAAAATGCCGGCCCGGAATCGAAGCCGCAATCCGCGGAGCTGAAGGCAGGGTCACTGCGCCAACGGGCCAGTTAATTGTCGAGATAGAATAATTAAAGATATATTTAAATTAAAATAAATTTGATGTTCATCGAAGATTATAGCATTCATCATCCTCATCATCCTCCTGCCCTTATCCCACTCTAAGTGGGGTCGGCACAACATGTTACAAACATGTTGTCATATGATTTGGCTACGTATTTTACGACCGGCCGCCTGCCTGACGTCAACATACCTTAGTCGTATTTTACGAATCCTCGGTAAGAAAGAGGGTGGTCTATTTTACTCAACCGGATACCACACGGTGGGTCAACTTACCTTAGTCGCCTTTTACGACACCTCGGTAAGAAATGAGGGTGGTCTATTCTACTCAGCCGGATACCACACGGCGGGTCGACTTACGTTAGTCGCCTTTTACGACACCTCGGTAAGAGGGTGGTACTATTCTATTCAGCCGGATACCACACGGCATATCGAAGATTATAGCATTATCATATTTTTATTACTTTTCTATTATGAACCTTCGCAAAGGAACGCCAAATTCTATAAACAATTAAGATCTGTTTACAGATCATCTCCTATCTTGTAATTCATTGCAAAGTTAACAGTGCTCGGTAATTTTTCACAAAATAAAAAAAAAATTGGGTATGTGGATGTGGATGTATTATGACTTTTCATTTCTTGAGACCACCCGTTCCCCGAATAAACTACGCTGACTTGACAGTTTTCGGTAAAAATAGTGTTTTATATATTCATATTGAATTTTTCAATATATAAAACACTAAACAAATATATTTTATTATTAATAAATATTATAAGTCTTGTTCTATGCTATGTCATCCAAACTGCAGGTTAGGTGCTTTAAATGCCCGAACATTCTGCGATAGCTTTGATCTTTGTTTGGGTGTAAACGCACCATAGCACAGAGGCTTGTTGTAGACTTTTTGGAAACGCGTATCGCCATTGAATTTCCGTTTCACGGTACACTTGGCTGCATTTTTGGATGTATGAACCCTGTTATTGAAAAAAACAACGCGCGTCCGTATCTTTAGTTTATTGTATTGGAAATATTTGATTGTGCGAAATAAAACTATATGTTTTCTTCAAACATACTGCCGTGCAGTATTCAGCTGAGATTAATAGTCCACCATATTTTCTTACATAGGTGTCTTAAAAGGTGATTAAGGTAAGTTGACCTGTCGTGTAGTATCCCGCTGAGTACAATAGATCACTGTCCATTGTTACGGAGATGTCGTAAAATGTGATTAAGGTAAGTTGACCCGCCGTGTAGTATCCGGTTGAGTACAATAGACCACTCTCCTTACTTACAGAGGTGTTGTTAAGGTAATTGAGGTAAGTTGACCCACCGTGTACTATCCGGCTGAGTATAATAGACCAATCTCCTTACTACAGAGGTGTCGTAAAAGGTGATTACGGTAAGTTGACCATGTGGTATCCGACTGAGTAGAATACACCACCTTCATTTCTTATAGATGTGTCGTAAAATTTGATTAAGGTAAGTTGACCCGCCGTGTGTTATCCGGCTAAGTAGAGTAGACCACCCTTATTTCTTACCATGATATCGTAAAAGGCGACCAAGTTAAGTTGACTCGCCGTGTGGTTTCCATAATATACAATATAATATACCGGTTTTTAAGACTATAGTCACACGCAAACGAAGTTGCGGAGAAAATCTAGTATATGTACATTTAATAAAAAAAATGCTTACTCATCACAAAACAAAGATGTTAGATCGATAATTGTTATTAATGGCCCCAATGACCGTTTTACCGCTGATCTATATATTAAAAGATACAGCCTGTCCGTCTGTTGATTTATTTTATGCGTCGATTAATGGCTTTTTGGTCGCAACAATCGAAATTATGACTGTTGCTTTTTGTGATAGCGGCGAAATATGCATTTTATGGTGTACTGTTACTGAGATTTTTATACCAGTGTGAAGTAGAGGGTAGATTTTCTTTTTTTTACAAATCAATACGAATTATCCATACATTTTTTAAAACAAATTGGCGAAAAGCTGTCTGTCTGTATGTTATTTTTTGGATTTTTTAAATAAAAAATGATAACTATGAGATAAGATATAAATATATTTTTGTAACATCAAATTGCGTATGTATATATATTCATATATACTAATATATAAAGCTGAAAAGTTTGTTTGTTTCATTGATTGAATCTTGAAATTTATTAATCTCAGGAACTACTGGGCCGATTTGAAAAATTCTATCAGTATGAGATAGTCCATTCATTGAGGAAAGCTATATATAGGCATCTAACATCACGCTAAGATGAATAGGTGAGGAGCAGCAATAAAAAATAGTACGAAAACGGCAAAATTTAAAGATTTCCTTGCGTGCGCTGAGTAAACGGTAATAGTTATTCAAAAATTATATAGCACAAAATTGTTCCCCTCTAAAAGTTCTAAATAAAAGTCCGCGACAGCATATGTCTAGCTTTTAAGATTGACCCACTTTACCCATTTTTATGGTTATCAGCAGCAGGGTCTTCTCACATACTCTCCTTGTGGGGAGGTAGGTGGGGTACGGGCCTCGAGGAAATCCTCACTACCCGGGCATCTCCTCGCGGGCACTTAAGTCCGGTATGTGTTCCGGCCTACGGCCGAAGTCACCTATGGTTATCAAAAGAATATATTATGGTTTTAATATTTCCACGCGGGCGGAGCCGCTGGCGATTACTAGTATAATATAAAAATTAACTCCTTTATATATTAAAGATATTTTTCATATAATAATGCGCAAAATATCAAGGAGAACCATTTACTACCACTAGTCTGTATAGCATTCTATTCAAAACAAAAAAGAAAGGTGTAAACAAAAAACAACATTAACGCGCCGGACCTATCTCCGTATCGATCAATTACATTCGAAATAAGAGCATTTCTTATCAATAATGGATCAATCACTATACTACGATTGACAATATTTGATCATTGCTCGTATCTGATGGCAAAACAGATCCGACTATAAGAAACTAAATTCAAATTTCTAAGTTATTTCTAATCTAATTACTATTGCCCTTAAGGCAAAACTAGAACCTAGAATTTGTCACATGATTCCCGAGAAAGTCCTTTATAACGTGTAAAAGGTAAAGAAACGAAACTATGTTTTTTTTTAATTTAAAGGACACTTACACACACGGTCGTCCATCTCCAAGTAAGTAACGTAATACTTGTGTCATAGTAGACAGACAACCGGTGAAGATTTACTTATATATTAATGAAATACATTCTTAAATATAAATATACACCAATATATACCACAGACTAACAAATTCATTTATAGAAATGGCCCTCGGCGGGAATCGAACTCATGACCCGCGGATATATGAATGATATATTATACATGAATCTATTAACTAAAATAACACGTGAATGTTTTATTATTTTAACACTTGAGTGCGAACTTGGTATATATGAAAAATATTATTCAAATTACTAGTTTAATTTGCGTATAACAGCTAGAATAAAGTAACTTATTATGTAGAGTCAGTAAAAAATCAAATAAAAAATATTTATTATATATTCAGCATGGTTACAATCTTTATGTCTTATTCACAGCATTACATTTTAATGTGAAATTATATGTATTACTCAAAAATGATTGGTCAACAACATAAATAATATTTTAAATTTCATATGTACTCCTAAAAAATAATACCAATAAACCAAATAATAATACAGTAAGTATCATCATAAAACTAGCTATTACCAAAAGGAATTCATTATTAATATATTTTTTGGTACATTACCTAAATTATAGAGAAGTATAAGTTTTTTTTTTATGTACTAGGGATAATACTTATATTAGCCGAAAGTGAAATAAATTTATAAATAAATGTGATAGGCAGGGGTTTTTTTTGGTTCAACTTATAATATAAGTCTAAGTTACACGTCCTTGCTCCTTGGGGAAAACGATATGGAACTTACACTCACTACGTTGCCTTAATGACCAATAGTACTTAATATACATATATATTTCACACTGGATTACTTAAATATAAGCCAAAATAAATTAACAAGTATCAACATCTCCCAGCCGTTGTATATTCAGTTCAATAGCGAATAAACATAATCGTTCACACAGAGCAATCAATCGCTCTTACAACCGCCCCCGATACCTTCACGATACACTGAAACCTATTTTTTTACACTACACTAGTTTATCTTTCCAACTATGTTCGTTTACACGTTTTTTTAGAACAAGTACATCTATTTGTTTTAATAAGTTTTGGAACATAGCCCCATTCCATTCTAGTTCTGGAACTCATACAATACCTACGGTTTCACACAACACGGCTTTTTTTAGGAACCTAACAATAACCTTACCATAAAATAAAGGTCGTATTTGAATAATATGAAAATAGATATTGGCTGGATTATGAAAAATTTTTTTATTTATTTGTCAAGGTATATGAAGACTACATTAATAGACTTAAAACATAAAAAAAGACAATATTAACCAATAAAGTTATACTAATTTGATAAAACATATAAAAGCTAATAATATGAGAGAGAAAAAAAAAACAATACTATTTTTTTACTAAAATAAACAAATAATAATATATTCATTGTAAACTACAAAATTAATTGTTTTATTATATTAATTTGATAAAAACTAATTGAAAGGAATTAAGGGATTGTAGCTGACGTGGTTTATTCCTATCACGATTAGTATTAAAGTTGGACTTGTAAATAGAACAATTTTCTATTTACAAGTGCAATTTTTTTCTAAATAAGGATCCAAAATCTTAAAAGACTTTTGACTGGCCCGTTGGAGCAGTGGGTAGTGACCCTGCCTTCAGCTCCGTGGGTCGCGGGTTCGATTCCCGCCGAGGGCCAACATTTTCTATAAATGAATTTGTTGGTCTTTGAGCCTTGGTGTATATTTGTATTTAAGTATGTATTTAAAAAATATATAAGTATATATTCACCAGTTGTCTGTCACCCATAACACAAGTATTAAGTTACTTACTTTGGGGACGGACGACCGTGTGTGTAAGTGTCCCATATATTTATTATTTATTTATTTATTTAGCATTATATATATATTAAAAAAAAAAAAAAAAAGATTAAAAAAATTACAGAAGAAGAATAACTTATAAAGAATATTACTTTAAATTCCACGCACGTATGATAAAAGTTGATAAAAAACCGTAAAATCCTCAGTTTCTTGTGATTGCTATAAAATTGTTTCATTGAAGTATTTCTTCGAGTATGAAACAATGGAGAGTTCTATTGTTTCTCACAATTAAGCTTTCACTTAGCCGGTTATCAAACAATCGACAGAAACGCAATGCGTGTTTAATTGGCTATTGTGAGAAAGGTTCTTCATGCAGCTTACATTTTTAAGGCCCGCGCTGCGTTTAACAGATGCCCGTGATGAAAAACATATTTGGTTTGTTTCTTATGCCTGTTCTCCACTATCAGCGATGATTGTTGACCGTGTGATCATCTATAATCGGCACAATCATCGTGCAAGTGTTGATCGTCCGTATGGTACGAATATGATAAATACGATCATACAATTACGTGTCGTGTGGTAACCGGCTGTGTTGAATAGACCCTCCTTCTTACCGAGGTGTCGTAAAAGGTGACTAAGGTAACTTGACGCTAGCAAGGTGGCCGGTCGTAAAATACCTAGCCAAATCATGTTACAGCATGTTCATAACATGTCGTGCCACTTAGAGTGGGACAAAGGCAGGAGAATGATGATACTTACGATCATACATATACCAAAGCGGTTTCCTTTTTTTGCATTCCCTTGTTCGTTGGTGAAGGCAAAACATTGAACATTTAATTTTGAGAAATTAACGGCCTTTACTATCCCAGGCCTTTGCTGGGCTTAGGCCTCCTCTCTCCGTTTTTAGTGTGAAAGATTGGAGATAAAATCCACCATGTTGCATTAATGTGGATTGGTACCTAAGTTACACATATCCCCAGAACTATCTAGAGACATGCAGGTTTCCTTACAATGTTTTTCTTCACTGAAAAGCATGTGATAATTTACAAGTGCGACTGGCCCGTTGGCACAGTGAGTAATGACCTTGCCATCAGCGCCGCGGGTCGCGGGTTCGATTCTCACCGATGGCCAACATTTTCAATAAAAGATTTTTCGGTTCTTCGAGCCTGGGTGTATATTTGTATTTAAGTATGTATTTAAAAATTATATATGTATATATTCACCAGTTTTCTCTCACCCATAATACAAGTATTAAGTTACTTGGGGACAGACGACCGTGTATGTAAGTCTCCCATATATTTATTTGTTTATTTAAGTAATAATTAGACTTATACGTCTTTATACTACAACAAAAAAACTCATCGCTGAATGCCCGGGGTTTCAACCAGTGACCCCTTTAAAAGAGTCTCACCGCCTCACCGCTGGGCTATCACAGCTTAATACGCTATAATTACGCTAAATCGAACTAAAGCTCTGTTTATTGTCAATCTGTATGACAAGGGTCGTATTATTTGCCACGGATAATCTACTCTCGAACAATGTTTGGCCCTTTTCTCGTAAGAGATCGAATGTTTTGGCTATTACTACGGAATTATATAGAGTAACTAGATAAATGCCTATTTTGTTCGACGTGTAGCTTAATACCTCTTCAACCTGTTCCTTCAGGTCTGAGCTCTGGTGATAAAGTCTAATTATAACAAGTTAATACTATGTCACCCTTGGGCGTTCCGAACGGGATTTATCTGATGCCCTCTTGACAAGGTCCCCGAGGCGGTCGATGCGTCTGGTGCTCCCAATGCATCGATCAGCGGAGGGAGGGGCCACTTTAAGAGAGGCTCCGACCCAGAGATGGCGCACTCTGGGGTTCAAAGTTGCTGCTGCGGGGATGGGGGCAATGTGTTCAATGGTACTTTATCCCCACCACCAGCAGCATGTTGGAGCACTGTTAGGTTTTCAGATTTTTACTCATTGCGATTTCAACATAGCCGCTGCACGTCCCGGTCGGACGGTGATAACCCATAATGGGTTTTCCAGACATAAATAAAGGCTTCTTAGCCCTTTTGTATAATTGTGTTATCGGTGTCGGGTAGTGCATGAGTTTTTGCAAATTCTGTATGTATTAGGTATAAGAACGAATAGTACATTACATCTAGCATTACATATATTTTCTTTTATCGCGGATTATAGCAAAAATAATATTCTCATTAGTTTTGATTTATGGATCTCCGCAAAGTAACGCCTAATTCTATAAATTGTTATGGAGAAAAAAACGACACACAATTTAGAATCAAAGACTACGTTATCTTACAATCAGTCAAGACTATCTGCATTGCTATAGTCTAAACTTTGCCTGCAAATAGCTACAGATTTCTGGAGTGTTTGTAGGCAATTTGGCTATAATAATTTGGGCAAAAGCGTAAAATTTACCATAGATATGTTCAGTTCTAACAATGCCCCTCAATTCAATTCGTATTACCATTATTTAATGTCACTTATTCGAAAATTGACGCAATCGTTAAGGTACGCTAAGTAAATAATAATGGCTGGCCCAATTATTTTCACATTCCCGCAATATTTGAACAGACCAGTCATTACTTCAGTCGCCACAATACAAATGTACACTGAACGTAGAAAACACGTCAATCAGTTAATTGGATGTGGCAAGATTTAATGAATAAGAAAAGACTTTGATAAGGAAACCACGGTTTTCTTAATTTGTGGCTTTACTTTTACCCAGTCTGTACCGCGTGATTTGTAGTGTAGCATGTACTATTTATTTCAAAGCAATGCTAATATAAATAAATATAAGTATATGGCAATGCTAATATAAATAAACATAAGTATATAACACTTATACACACGGTCGTTCGTCCCTAAAGTAACTTAATACTTAATTTATTATGGGTGACAGACTGGTGAATATACATACTTAATACATACCTAAATACACCTACACCCAGGCTCGAAGAACCAACATATTGTTTAAAGAAAATTTTTGCCCTCGGCGGGAATCGAACCTGCTACCCGCGATTCTGAAGGCAGGGTTACTACCTGCCAACGGGCCATTCTAATAGTTGGTTAGGAAGCGTTACCTTTAAATATTATAAAAATATAACACGAGGAAAAACATAAGCTACAAATAATGCTTGATATACGACAAATAAAATTAAATCGGAAAATTCTATAAGGATTGTTTTCCTTACTTCTTTTGATAACCATAAAAAATAAGACCTTTTGTTGCTATAAAATGAGAACCTCGAGAACTCACAACATCAAGTCTAGTAGCCTCGTCACGAAAAATATCCGACAAATATAATAGATGACTTAGATGACAGATCATCACAGGCAAAAAGAGACTGACTTCAAAACGATAACCTTAAGAAATGAATAGAAGAGAAGAATGTAAAACAGCGTCTAACTCAAGAAACCTTAATATGCCGCTATACTTGCTCATCTAAACGAAATACGGTTCCTACAGTTTTACATGTTACAAAGACATACATATACTAAAAATAGATTTCGATGGTTTGAGAAAACATTAGGCCAAAAGAAGATGTACTCATCATTTAACACACATCACGTTCAGTCAATAGGAGCGCATTGCCTTCTCCAAATATATTTCCGGCTCTTTTACGTAATGTCGTCCCAAGTGAACGCTAGCTGGCGAACAATAGATTTTTATTCGAGAGCAGCCACTCGTTTCTGTATTTGTGTAAGTGACGTCCGTTTTACCGGATTTTCATTTTAATGCTGACCTTTTCTACTAAAGATGATAGATATGTAAGCAGCCATGAAATTAGGTAGATTGGTAAAGCGTTCGTACAATGAATTGACGCAGGTAGCAAATATAAGGTTATTCATTTCTATTTACGTCCTTTTCTTCTGTTAACAAATAAACGAAGCTTTTCTAGTATTTTCTTGCGATATGTTCGCCTTAATCGTTTTCTTTCATGTGATTATTCACTCCAGTTATTCGTAAAAGAAAGGTAGATTTTTATTCGTATGTCGCATCTTGGCATATTTCATATTAGAGAGGTCTTTTCTTTCAACCAGGCCTTTTTTGATACGGTCTTTAAATAATTTTGATACCAAAACCAGCATATTGATTTTAAAGTTGTGCAAACATCTAACACAAGATCTAACACAAGGTCCAAAAATTCTTTTTATGGCCTTACAATTGTGACAATAATCCAAACATCCAAACCTCTTTGTAGAAATCCTCGTTGTGTTCATCGTAATACAATTTTCTTAGACCAAGAAGCAAGCAACGAAGGAATGGTACAAATACAAAAGAATCAGTTGTTCATGAGATAACAGATATTAATTATTCTTCATTATTTGCAAATGGCTCATCGTGACTATCCTTTGTTGAACATTTTGTGCTTTGTGATACTAATAGAAGAGTCACTCATCATCATTCTGCCCTTATCCCATTCTAAGTGGGATAAAATATGACAGCATATTGTTACATGATTTGGCTAAGTATTTAACGACCGGCCGCCTGCCTGACGTCAATTTACCTTAGTCGTATTTTATGTCACTTCGGTAAGAAAGACGATGGTATATTTTACTCAACCACATACCACACTTTGGTTCAACCTACATTAGTCGCCTTTTACGACACCTCGATAAGAAATGGGGGTGGTCTATTCTACTCAGCCGGATACCTCACAGCTAGTTTGGAACAAAGCAACCGTTTATTTAATTATTGAGTTTCCTAAAGTCCTTGTGCTTTTGACGGTTTCAATATGCAATATTATCGAAACACGATATGACCTACTTCCGTTAGATCAATAAGTTGGGTATGATCTCTCTAGACAACAATGATGGTATGTATTGTATGTTACACGAAGTATTTGCATGGAATTGCTTAAGAGGTCTTAGCTGCAACAACTAGTAATTTAACTAGTGATTTTATTTAGTAATAACACTAATAAAATTACGGACTTTCCTAAGGATACTAATGATTGCATCTTTTGATTTCAAAGTTGTACAATATACAATTATGACATAGCTTCCTGCCCATATCCCAACCTTGGGTTGGCACAAATTTTTTTAAACATGTTGTTACATTTTTTGGTGAACTATTTTACGACCGGCCACCTGCTTGACGTCAACTTACCTTAGTTGCCTTTTACGAAAGCGCGGTAACAAATTAGGGTGGTCAATTCTTCTCAACCGGATATCAGACGATGGGTCAACTTACCTTAGTAGCCTTTTACGAAACCTCGGTATGAAATAAAAGTGGTCTATTCTACTCAGCCGGACACCACATGGCGGGCAATATACTAACTACATAATATATAAAGACAATTTAATTTAATTTTTCAAGCTTTTTACAATTTAAGAAACAGACTAGGGTCATCTTTCTTACTTCACCTTATGAATAATTTTAATTTGGGTCAATTTTGTCATTATAACAAATATCTTTATGAATAGCTATTATTACATTATTTAAATTCTGGGCCAAGTCTTCGGTCACGCCAATTAACTTCAGCAATGGAAGTCGCCAGAATTCTGTGGCCTCATTTAAAACGCCCAAAAACTACATGTTTTTAAAATTAGACTTAGTGCCAAATTGGATCTCTATTCTTTCTGAGGTTAAAAGTTAACATGTACATAGTAAAAAATTTTTTTACAACTGTAAGGCCACAATTATTTAGGTAAAAAATTCAGGTTATGTTATATACTTATGTTAAAGCATAAGATGTAAATAAATCTGATAAGCTGGACTGAGTATAATGCATGCGTTGATGATGTGAATTTTTATGCAAAGGTAGCTCTTGATCAGCATGAATCTATTACGTATGTTTATCACTGCCACTAGATCGCTGCGTGTAAGTTAAAACAACATGGAATTCCCTTGTATATTGTAAAATAGAAATTCCTTTTGACTTAATGTTACTAATGCTCAATTGCTGCAATGCAAATGCTTACAAATTTGAAACATTGCCTATGGGCCTCATAAGAAAGCTCAGAGTCACTCAGCGGGCGATGGAGCGAGCTATGCATGGTATATCTCTACGGGATCAAATCAGAAATGAGGAGATCCATAGAAGAACCAGAGTAACCGACATAGCTCATAGTGTCGCGAAGCTGCATTGATAACGGGGCACGTAGTTAAGCTAAGGTGCTGGAAAAGAGACCTCGCACCGGAAAGTGCATCGCTGGTAGCCCCCAACGAGACGGACTGATGACCTCAAAAAGGTCGCGGGGAGCAGCTGGTTCCAAGCAGCACAAAATCGTGAGGTATGAAGATTTCTTTAAGAGACCTATAACTAGCAGGGGACGTCCATCGGTTGAAAGATAAGAAGTGAAAAGAATGCTCAATATTAATTTTCTTCTTATTTGTAACTAAACTAAGCAGCGGCCTGTTACACTCCCACTGCTGGGAATAGGCCTCTTCTCTCCGTTTTTGAAAAGAAGAATTGGAGCTAAATCCTACCACGCTGCTCTATTGCGGATTTGTAGGTTACACATATCTCCAGAATTCTTTAGAGATATGCAAGTTTTCTCACGATGTTTTTTTTTCTTCACCGAAAAACGTGTGATAAATTGCAATTATCAATTGCATTTAATTAATTCTTATTTATCTGTATTTAAATACAGTCGCTTCAAATTCCAGTATCAGAAATCCGTATCCCTTAGGACTGATGAGTCCGGGATATTTAGTCGGTACAAATATCAACATTAGGAGGGTCGCAAATTAATAGGAACCTACATATGGGACCCTAATTACGATCCACAAATCAACTACCTTGCTATATCTGGGTCACCCAAGGTTCCCAATATTCAATTACACAGGCAAACCGATATCTTGCCTATGGCGATTGTGCCCATCTCTAAATTGCGTGTCTACAATCTATTCTACTTCAATATAAACCTTGAACTCTATAAGTTACGGTTCAATTTTAATTGTGCTGGACGACCTTTGAGCCAGAATCCTTTGATTGGATATCCTAACGGAATGTTACTCACCAATTACTTAGGCAAAGTGATTGTTTTATACACAGTCACGCAAATGGAAGATGGTGCGGTTGCAACTTTGGAAAGCAATCCATTTTAACTATGTTATGGAGTTTGGTATACACATCTTCGGTCAGTTATAAGGTCTCTAACTAAACTGCCTTTGCCTGAGCATATCGTTATCTTCAATGTACCATTATGTACCATTTCATAGACAAAATATAATAAGTTGTAACAACCATATTTATTGTATTTTGTTATTTTGTAAGTATTTGTCGAGGTGTAGGAATGTGACTTTAAGACGACTAATTACGTATTTTTTTATTATACGCTATTTTTGACATTTTATATATGATGATATACATCATCATCATCGTCCTCATCATAAATCCATTTCTTGAAGGGGGGGGGACTATTAATCACTGGATCCCAAGTCGTTGACATTCCAGTTAGTTCATGACCATGGTGTATGCAACTCTGCCGAAACGTCGAACCTTATACAAAGGTAACTAGATTTTATTGTGTTCGTGTGTTTATATAGTAAGTAAAAGTAAGTAGCGGCCTGTTACTCTCCCACTGCTGGGAATAGGCCTCTTCTCTCCGTTTTTGGAGAGAACGATTGGAGCTCAGACCTACCACGCTGCTCCAATGCGGATTGGTATGTTACACATATCTCCAGAATTCTCTAGAGATATGCAGGTTTCCTCACGATGTTTTCCATCACCGAAAAGCGTGTGATAAATTGCAATTTATTCGCCTACCTTGTTTGACCGAGTTTCTTGCTGGTTCTTCTTGGTAAGAGCACCTTTCCGAACCAGTCGTAGCTTCATTGTAATTTGACAATTCGAAAGTGCTTGTAAAAGCCAATTTGAATAAAGAATTATTTGAATTTGAATTATCAATTATTATCAATTAGACACATTCATTATGTTCATCAGTATTAATAGCGAAAGATAAAAATCTACTTTCATATCCTTATTATCGCAATATACATTTCAATTCAAACCCTAACATACAAATAGAGTTACCAATGTTAGTTGTAAGTCTATAGAATAGATTTCCAATCGCCAACAATAGAACCAATCTTATGGAACCGCTAAGATTCCGAATACTATGTGGGTCACAAAAGAAAATCGTTAAAGCGCCACCTGCTAATAAAAGGATTGTACGAGTATCCGTCATTGGTATGAAACGCACTGTCCGAAAAACCGTCGCGTTTCTAAGTAGAAATGAAAAAAATATATAACTAGAGTCTTAATTAGACTCTAGTTATATATTTTAAATATATAACTAAAGTCTAATTAAGCCTATATTTTAAATTAATAATACAGTTTTCAGTGCCGGAAATAAAGGATAAAACAACATTTGTTTATAATGAAACCTAGCTAGATTGATTTATCGCCCCCAAAACCCCACGCTCCCATATACTAAGTTTTTTGAAAATCGTTGGAGCCGCAATTCTGATTCTTTAGATATATACTAGATAAACTCATTTTTAATATTAAAGATATCATCTATATTTTCATAGAAACTCTCGTTTCCATTATGTCATAAAATATTTCTAATAAGCAATATACTTATAGGACAATTACACTCACGGTTGTCCGGCATACAAGTAAATAACTTAATACTTATGTTATGGGTGATATATATATAAATGTATGTATATATATATATATATATATATATATATATATATATATATATATATATATATATATATATATATATATATATATATATATCTCGGTAACAGCTACAACTATTACGATTAAATTCGTTTTATCCCTGTTTTTGGGCATTAAAAATACTAAAATTTATATTGATTTGAATTTTTGCTATTAATTGGCAAGTCAGCGTGGCTTATTCGGGGAACGAGCAGTCTCGAGAAATGTAAATACCTAGGATCGATCCCCAATTTCCTTCATATTTTTTCTTTTTTTTAAAGTTTCTTTATTTTTTTTTAAACTACAGAGCAAGGCTCGTTCAACTTGGTACTAATAAATTATTCTATCTATTATTCTCGAAATAACTAATTATTTACATAATACTTACTTATTTAGATCATCATCCTCCTGCCCTTATCCCACTCTAAGTGGGGTCGGCACAACATGTTACAAACATGTTGTCATATGATTTGGCTACGTATTTTACGACCGGCCGCCTGCCTGACGTCAACATACCTTAGTCGTATTTTACGACTCCTCGGTAAGAAAGAGGGTGGTCTATTTTACTCAACCGGATACCACACGGTGGGTCAACTTACCTTAGTCGCCTTTTACGACACCTCGGTAAGAAATGAGGGTGGTCTATTCTACTCAGCCGGATACCACACGGCGGGTCGACTTACCTTAGTCGCCTTTTACGACACCTCGGTAAGAAATGAGGGTGGTACTATTCTATTCAGCCGGATACCACACGGCGTAATACTTACTTATTTAGATAATTACTTATTATTATCTAAATAAGTATCTAAGTATTATTATCTAAATAAGTAATAATAATAGATCCGTATATCAGATAAAACTTATTTCGTAGTTGACTTAACATAAACTTGATATAGTAAACTTTCAATAAAAGCGGCGGGAGTCAGGAAGTGTGTTCCCGTATTATAAAAGTAGAAAGAGTCTAAAATCAGCGTAGTAGCGCCGTTCCCGGGTATACGTGCCCCGCATGTACTTTCTGTACATCCTGAACTGTCTAATTCATGAGAGAAAGCGATTTATACATCATTATAAATCCTGTAATTATTGTGAAATATATAATCGTACTAGCTTTTACCCGCAACTTCTTTTGCGTGTACTGTTATAGCGTGATAGGTTGTTAATGAGCATATATATATATATATATATATATATATATATATATATATATATATATATATATATATATATATATATATATATATATATATATAGGTAGATATATTGATAGATGACGCTTTTCAATGTTACGCTATTCCTGTAGAATTAACAGGATTTTTATATATAATAAATTTTATATATATTATATATTACCCCAGTGTGTAAGGAATAATTGTGCCAAATTTCATAGATATTGGTTCAGCAGATTCGCCGTGAAAGAGTAACAAACATACATTCATACTAACAAACTTTCGCATTTATAATATTAGTAGGATATCGCGATCCAGAATATCTTTCCAGTTAAAATTGGGACAATTACAACTAGTTTAATATTAGCATTGAGAGTATAATGGTTTTTCATTGCAAAATATAGCCTGTGTTAATGCTATGTATAACCTAAATTACTGTGAAGTTTCATCCAAATCAGTCCAATAGTTTTTTTTGTGAAAGAGTAACTAACATACATCCATACTCACAAATTTACACATTTATAACATTAGTAGGATGTTATGTTCTACTTTAAATGTAGGATACCGAATCCGTTCAGTATTTTTTGAGAAAATCGTTCACATACCGACAGAAAACTTTTAGGGTCTGTTTTATAATAAGTATATTCAAATTCAAAATCAAAGTTTTTTTTTTCAAATAATCTTGTCTACAAGTACTTTTGAATCGTCAATTCTACTGCTGGTTTGGAAAGCTGTTCCTACCGAGAAGAGCCAACAGAGCCAGAAGAGAAACTCGGCGTTTGCTCTTAC
This sequence comes from Morpho achilles, assembly GCA_947086495.1. Lineage (NCBI taxonomy): Eukaryota > Metazoa > Arthropoda > Insecta > Lepidoptera > Nymphalidae > Morpho > Morpho achilles. The sequence goes on along the minus strand of CAMTZB010000001.1, from coordinate 13,059,002 downwards.
TTATAACTAGTTACATGAAGTCATTACTATTGTACAATGTCGGACAGTACCTATATCCAAACATTTTTATCATCCAAATAATCCCCAACAGTATATTAGGCTATTCGTATCACCCTTCGTTAATAGTGTTTTTAAACTGCTGTAATGGTAAAGAAAAAATTCGTAAAATTTTCATAGATTCAAAATAGTACAAAAATCAAGAAAATATAGCTTTCTGTATTAGCTTTTTATTAAAAGTATTTTTAAACCTATGTAATGGAAAAGCTAAAATTGATTGCGGAATGTTATTATAGAATCTTATACCCAAACCCAAAAACGAATTTCGTACCTTTGCAAGGCGCAAAGCAGAAGCCGAAAGCTTATATTGGTTCCTACTTTGTCTATTATATACATCACCGATCTATATAACTCTTTACATTTTTATGTACAACAAATAAAATTAAATTATTATTATAGATATTTAAGAAGACGATCGTTAAAACCGTGCTAAAGCTTGTGACTTATACTAGTGAGATGCAGATTGCATAGAATGTAAACGGACGCGCTGCTTATCAGATTAAAAAATTAAAACTTTTTGTCGGGATCTTTGCTTTTCACTAACGAAATTAAATAAGTTTTTATTACATTTCCACGAAAAAGATTCTGTTTTTTCCTTATTAGTAATTTTCTGGATGCTAAAATAATGAATTTCAATATTTTGGGGAAGGAAGGAGATATAGTACGAAACTCGTTAGAACCGTGCGACTCTTTGGAGGGGTCACGGATTTAACGTGCAAGAATCAATGATTTTTTCTATTAAAACTTATGTTTCCAATCTATAATTGCAATATATCACACGCTTTTCGGTGAAGGAAAACTATGGGGCAAAAAGAGAAAGAAAAAATAAAAAAGCACATGTATAAAGGTGTACTTATCCCACAAAGCGAACTCTTCCAGTCAACCTTTGAAATAACAGAAGGAAACGGACAAGAAGTGATGAAGAAAGAGAATACGGGTCTTACAGCTCTTTGTATTAAAAGGTTGCCGACCCCTGCCCTTAAAGGATTTTTTTATACGTTACCCGCCATGTAAATCACACATTAAGTCGTTATTATGACAAATCTACGTCGTGTAAGTTACACTCTACATCGAGTCGTCGTGCACGGAGCCTATTTCCGGTCGAGCCGCGCCACCTGGGGCGTTTTTAGCCCGTGTCATTCATATGGTAATGTACCACGAATATTTGCAATAGAACTACTTTTATACCGGCCATTTTACACGCCCCGTGTTAACAGTTCGGAAGTGTTTCTAAGCCTGAATGGTGGTATCGTGCTAGATTTATTACATTTATTTAAGTTAAAAAATTTATCTTTTTGTAACACGAAGGTGAGTTTTATGGGAGTGCTATAGTACTATACATGATATTTATCACGTATTTATTATACATGATATTTGATTGGGTTTTGGTTTTGAATTAGTCGAATTTTACGACACCTCGGTAAGAAATGAGAGTGGTCTATTCTACTTAACCGGATACCACACGACGGGTTGACTTACCTTAGTTACCTTTTACGACACCTCTGTAAGAAATAGACCACCATTTCTTACCGAGGTGTCGTAAAATACAACTTAGGTAATTCGAACCGCCATCTGGTATCCGGTTGAGTAAAATAGATCACCCTCAGTTCTTAGCGAGGTGTCGTAAAAGGTGATGAAGGTAAATTGACCAATCGTGTGGTATCCGACTGAGTAGAAAAGACCCTCATTTCTAAAAAGGTGTCCAAAAGGCGACTAAGATAAGTTGAAGTCAGACAGGCGGCTGATCGTAAACTAAGTAGCTAAAACATCTAACAACTTGTTCATACATGTTGTTATGACTCCATTTAGAATGAAATAGGGGCAGAAGGATGCATGATTCATCCTTAACACTCGTTTGGTCACATGATTTTCATCCCTGCTCCCAATCTTACAACTCGTCTTTTCTATATGCTAAGTAACTAACTCTTCCTCCTGCCCTTATCCCACTCTAAGTGGGGTTGGCACAACATATTATAAACATGCTGTAACATGATTTGGCTGCGTTTTTACGACCGGCTGCCTGCCTGACGTCAACTCACCTCAGTCGTATTTTACGACACCTCGGTAAGAAGGAGGGTGGTCTATTCTACTAAACCGTATACCACACGGTGGGTCAACTTAGCTTAGTCGCCTTTTACGACACCTCGGTAAGAAATGAGGGTGGTATTATTCTACTCAGCCGGATACCACACGGCGGGTCGACTTACCTTAGTCGCCTTTTACGACACCTCGGTAAGAAATGAGGGTGGTACTATTCTATTCAGCCGGATACCACACGGCGTATGCTAAGTAACTAACGTATCTATTAATCCATATAACGAATATTCTATAAGGAAACAGTCACAAAATACAACTTAAATTTTCTACTGGAATACTTAAGTGGCCCCGTAACTCCGAAACACAGATTAATGAGCGGCTAGACCGCGTGAGATATGCCCCACAGCACGCCATTATGCACTAAAATATTTGTTTACTTAATGCACCATTTTAAAACTAAACTAGTAAACACATTAACGGCTCTATTTGAGTTTCACCTCGCCTTAAGTGACGTATATGTGCAGAGTAATGTACTTGTAGAGGTATGTTGACGCCATTTCTTAACTTCGATTATTAAATTTAAAAAAGGCGTAGCGTATCCGGCTGAATAGAATAGTACCACCCTCATTGCTTACCGAGGTGTCGTAAAAGATGACTAAGGAAAGTTGACCCAATGTGTGGTATCCGGTTTAGTGAAATAGACCTCTTTCTTACCGAGGTGTCATAAAATACAACTAGGGTAAGTTGACGTCAGGCAGGCGGCCGGTCGTAAAAACGCAGCCACCACCCCCCATAGGGATAAGGGCAGGAGGATGATGAATATTAAATAAAAAAATGAAAAAATACAATTTATAGAATTAGGCGTTACTTAGCGGAGATCCATTAAAAAAAGGAAAATTAGATTATTTTGTTATAATTAGAGATTAGGTTAATATAGTTGAGTGTTACATTAAAATGCATTGTTGTTTGAACCAAATACTTAAACAGCGACGCGGTTTAATTTAATTTAATCAATGTCAATTTAATGTTGAGTTAAGCCTATACAATCGGCCTCACCATTTTAATTAATCGATTATAGCAAAATAATTTATTACTTTTGAGAAAATATTCTTGAAAAACTACGTCGAAAGCAGCGTTTTTAATTAACATATGACATGACATTAAAAAATCGGTCGGTGTTTTGTGTTATAGCTCCGGGCAGGCACCAATGAGTTTTTTTATTAAAACTTATATGCCTAATGGACTTTTCCAATTTATCAACACTTTTTACAGGACATCGTAAGGAAACTTGCATATCTCTGAAGAATTCTGGGGATATGTGTTACCTACCAATCCGCATTGAAGCACTGTGATGGGTCTAAGCTCCAACCATTCTCTCAAAATATAAATTGGAGATCAGGACTATGCCCACTACAGTGGTATAGTAACAGGCCGTTACTTTCTTTATTTGTTATTATATTATATTAAAAAAATATTCAATTATAAAACAGCCTCTAATTCGAGCTGATCTGTATCGTAATGGACTCCTTACATTATTAACCGGGAATGTTATAGACGTTTGCCCCCATTCCATGCTTTTTGATCTTATATCTATGATTATTTATGAAAAACAGTGGGTGGTAGCCTGGTCAGCAATAAGTTCTAAGGATGTAATTTGTATAATTTATAAGAGCAGGTGTTACTGTGCGGAATATTAGAATAAAATTAAATAGAATATTCTTTATTCACCAAACAAAATTGACGTTACACAATGCAAGGAAGTTATCGTACAAACTACGTGATAAGAAAGTCTTATCGCTTACTATCGATTTTAAAGGCTTAGAATTTACTAAATCGGCGAGAGGATAGATTGTGCTTAATATAATGTGCACACACAAATAATACATAAATAACTAAAACTATACAACGCTGTTAAACAAAAAGAAATGAACAGAAATGGCGATTAATTAGTAAATGGGAATGTGACTTTGTTTGTTTGTCTATAAATTTATTTGTAAATGAAAAGTAAATTAAAATGTACTTATATAGTACCATTTTTCCTTTAAGAAGAACTTAAACACAGATTACAGATTTATATTAACGTTTAAGTTGTCGCGAAGGAAATCACGAGCACAACTAGGTAATGAAGTATTATAAACTCTAGAATGGTTCGAAAATTATGGCTAGCATTGAACGAGTTTAGATAAATTTACGAATGTTGCGTGCGACTCCGTACGCTTTAACATCTTATTTAGTCTAAATAGCAAACATTAATAACAGCCCACTCATGTACAGTTTACAACACACGACTTTATAGAGAACTACATGTAAAAATGTTCCTTATCATTCAAGCAATAAAGTTCATATTGATGTTATGTATTTTTGAAAAATATTCTTGTACAGATGCAGCGTTTAAATCGTGCATTTCGGACGCTCCGTTTTCACGTGTACATGAACGCTGAGTTTGTCAACTGTCCGCCGTTGATTTCGTATCTGTCAGTGTTTATAAGAAGTTAAGAGAAGACGTAAAAGTAGTTTGATAACAGAATAACCTAAATTTGATGATATCCTCACTGTTTTAAAAGTTCTATATAGCAGGATTTTTGATTTAAATTTATAATGAATCTTATAATAGGTAATGGCGGTTTCTACGTACACGTAAATGGTAGAGGGACATACAATGAAATATAACATTTAGAGTAAGCTGACCCGGTTTGGCACCATATTATGCCTTGATTTAGACCCGAACAGGAATTTAACTTTGCACGTGTTAGTTTTAAATTTGCAATAGCTCAAACATTTCAAATTATATGGTGAAAAAAGATATTCAGCGTGAAATAATTCAGTTACGCATAGCTGTATAATTTTCATGTATTCATAAGAAATGAAGAATCTCTCGGTTTAAAATCCGACACACATAAAGACGGGGTAAAGAATTTTTTTTTTTGTAAAATGTAATATTATATAACATTTTATGTCTTATTGGCTTATTCATGATTAATTAAAAATGAATCAACTGCTGATATAAAATTGATACAATTATGATTAAAACTAATATAAAATTTTTCATCCATAATAAAAGATTTCCTCTACTAGATCTACACAAGCGAGTCATGAAGATAATGAAAAGATTCTTTTTCTAATCAGAGTGAACATATATGATGTTTATATGCTTAACTAATTAGCTCCTAGTCATAGAACAAACTGCAGATAAAAAATCAGCCGTACTTAAACGCACGTATTAAACGCCGTATACATTTCTTACCGAAAGTAAATAAGTACTAGATTGTAATTAAATGCAAATGAAGTAACGCCACGCGATTGGATTCGCTTGAATATTAATTCCGGGAAAGGTGAAATTTCCTGAAAGGTATGAGAAAATACATGAAAGCGTTTAATGATAATTTCCCTTTAAAACCTACGCCTGTAACAGTATCAAATTTTAATAAATTATCCTGTAAAATATATCCTGAAATTTGGAAGATTGTGAGAAATAGACAAACAGCTATCGAAAACTTATAAAACTTTGAAGTAAATTAAATTAAAGCCTTTAAGCATAAGAAACTTTGAATTTGCAAAAAGTAAGTTATTAATCATTGTAACATCTTATTCTTTAAGTTGAACCGAAACATAACTACCTAGAAAATTTCATTAAAATCGGTCGGTGGTTTTGTATATAGTAGACGCACATCGTGACACGCGATTTTTATATATAAAGATAATTTATAAAGTTACGAAAGTTTACGTGAAAAGATACGTTCATCTGACATTTATACCGCAAATTTAAGCCGACAAATACGAGATTGTCGAAAGATATTCAGAACATTTTCACGAGTGAGTCAAGATCAAATACTTAAGTGAGCGGTCTATATACATACATATTGGATCGCTGTATAAATTTGCAAAAATATCCTTATGTCAACACTGACAGGCGTTGATAGTACGGAGCCAAAAGCTAGAGACGGAAAGGGATGTATGAAACAGTGTGGATATGGTATATTTTGGTGCTTGCGAGAGAGATAGTGCTTGATTCTTTCCAGGACTTGACAAGAGCAAAGGTCAACTTTGACCTGTGAATTTTTTTACGAAAACTTAATTGATGTTTGCAAATCAAGTTTAAAGTCGTCGCAAAGAAATTTGAAACCTAGAGAACATCTCCCTTAGCACGGCGTTCGTCATAAACTGCTTCTATCGTGTTTCCGTCGTAGACTCCAAAACGGGAATGATCCATAAATTTTCAAAAAGTAAGTAATAATATACTATAAACTATAGTTTAAGCATAGTAAGCCTTTTGTAAAAAAAAACTATTCTAGACCACTCCTCTTCTGCCACGAGTATAAAATTTGTGCAGAAATCTATAAATATTACTTCAACAAATATGCTTCATTTTATTTATTAAATATGAATGTGAATAGATATGTGACTAGCGGGAGGCCTAAAAAGAGATGGTTGGATTATGTTAAGTATGAAATGCATATAAAAGAAGTAGCGCCTGAGTTGACGACTGATAGGAGAGAGAAAAATAAGACATGTTGTGGCTACCACACTTAAAGTGGGATACGGGTAGAAAGAAGAAGCTTAACTTTATTTAGGTATAAAAGTCCTGAAAAATAAATATAAAATAAAATAAAATAAATATTTATTCGTTATAAATCTAACTGAATCATCTGGTAACCTAGATTAGAACAGCACGATGTAGGTAGACTTGCTGAGTTCATAAGGGCTTGAACCCGTAACTCCCTTTTTGGCGTCTTAAGCTTTCACTGTCCGACGATCACGGCTTACATATGCATAAAAATATAATGGTTTTCTAATAATGTTTAAAAATTAATAATAATGTTTAAAAAAGATATAAATAATGTTTTTCTAATAAATATACCAAATACGAATGAAAAGTAAAGACAAACTTTAGGATATCCAAATTATACAATATCAATGGCACGAAATTCCAAGATCAACAGCATCGCGACAAACTCGCGCCTGTGACGGAGGTTATTTGCATAAGATCTTAAAACAGCAATCGGCTGATCGCTACATTTTAGCCTCGAGTCAATATTGAGGTGCTTCGCAAAGGATATTTATGTTATTAAACAGTATATGGAAAATAAAAGGATAAAGTTTTTTCTTTTGCAATTTATCACTTTTTAAAAGTTATTAATTACCTAAGAATATTATATTACTTAGTGTTTATCTAACACAAACATATCTGTGTGTATTAAACAATTATTAAATTTTGTATGGTATAAATAATCTTTGATACTAGCTGTGTCAGCAGCTTCGTCTGCATGAAAATCAATGTGTCACAACTTTTTTCCCGAATTGAAATTTTGAACATAAAAGTAGTTATTGTCAGTTAATTATAAGAGATTTTTGAATAAATTTCACCGTTCATTTAGCGCGCGCAAGGAAAGCTTTAATTTTTGCCGTTTTCGCAATATTTATAAATGGACTATCCTACACTCAAAGAAACAAACAAACTCTTCAACTTTATTTATAAGTTAATATATATAGGTAAGTTAAGTAAATAAATTAAATGAGTTAATCTTGTATATATATATATCCAGAAACGCCTCCAACGATTTTCATGAAACTCAGTAGGTGATTTCGATAAATCAATCTAGCTAGGTTTTATAAAAAAAAGTTTTTTTACATACAAGAGTAACTCGTTTAAATATTAAACATTATTCTAAAACTAAAACATATACTGCACCATAATTGCAAGGTAATTCCTCGCTACTGAGAGCCTAAGCACGCGGAAAGACCTCACATAACGATATGCAGGCAGATTTATTGCATACTATCGGTGAACATACATCGTAAGAAAACTTAGAAACATGATTATTTAACTAAAAATCACCACTAGCACCTCCTTTTGCTTACTTGTATGCGAGTTAGCTAATGCTTATAGACACGGCATCTACACGCTCACGCACGCACGCATGCACACATGTCCGCACGCACGCACGGGATTTGCTGATTTGATATAATAAAAAACCCTACATAAATTTCTTCACCGTCTCCAATTATTTTTCACATCTTTACAATCACACCTAATGCCTTCTTACCTCTTTATCCCTTCCTCTTTCTTCATGAGGGAGAAATAAGTCACAATTACGTTCCGTTTTAAGCAATATTAACTTCTCTTTTTTACAAACTATAATTATTTTCACCTACATTTCATCATCATCCTCCTGCCCTTATCCCACAATAAGTGGGGTCGGCACAACATGTTATAAACATGCTGTCACATGATTTGGCTGCGTTTTTACGACCGGCCGCCTGCCTGACGTCAACTTACCATAGTCGTATTTTACGACACCTCGGTAAGAAAGAGGGTGGTCGATTCTACTAAACCGGATACCACACGGTGGGTCAACTTACCTTAGTCGCCTTTTACGACACCTCGGTAAGGAATGAGGTTGGTCTATTCTACTCAGCCGGATACCACACGGCGGGTCGACTTACCTTAGTCGCCTTTTACGACACCTCGGTAAGAAAAGAGGGTGGTACTATTCTATTCAGCCGGATACCACACGGCATATTTTCACCTACATGAAAAACCTAATTCACCTAATTAATATTTTCACCTACATTTATATTATTAAAACACAATAGTATAATATCAGATATATGGAGCGAGGACATAGCTACCGTTCGACCCTGTACAAGATATTAATGACTTAATGTAACGTAGTTATAAGTATTATTTTGAAATGAGCAACCGCCGAGTGTCTTGATGGCTCTTCTCGGTAGGAACAGCTTTCCGAACCAGCAGTAGAATTGACGTTACAAAAGCACTTGTTTACAAGTTTACTTGAATAAAGAAAATTTAGAATTTGAATTTGACAGCTGCGTTAGTTACTATAAACTACTTTTACTACAAAAGTGACGTAAGTTTCACAAATTTATTATCTGATATCATACTATTCAGCGATATGGCGAAGTCTATAATTTATTAACAGATGTTAATCTTGATAAATAGGCTGTCGATAGCGATACTGAAAGAAGACCAGAGAAAGGCATTTAAGACTATCACAAATAGTGCATCGCTGGTAATTTTCAACAGACTATTGATTTTGAGTTTTAACTACCTACACTTAAGGTCGATACTACAAGAGCCGCAGATGAATTTTGCAAAGCTACTCTACATTAACGATTGATCATGAAGTGATTCAGTTAAAAGATATTTTAAACAAAACAAAAGAACAAAAGTAGCGATAGAATTATTTTATAATTCAATTATTTATATATGTATTTCTTTCTTTTTATACATACTATATTAATAAAAGAGAAAGAAAAAATAAAAAATCACATGTATAAAGGCGGACCCTTATCCCTAAAAGGGATCTCTTCCAGTCAACCTTTGAGTAATAGAAGGAAGAGGATAAGAATTGAAGAAGAAAGAGAGTACGGGTAAAATAGAGAAAAAGAAAAAGTTTATATAAATTTAACTATTTAATCTATTAATTAATTTTGGTAAAATAAATAGATGAAAAGATGCTACCAATATATAATTACTTAAGATAAATATTTTCTAGTCTGTAATTTAATACCGAAAGGGAAAGAGATTTGCGGATTGATACTGGAATCATTCCATAGCTTAACACCTTAAAAGCCAAATGATCTCGAATAAGTCAGTGAGGAGAATTTAAGTAAAGCAAGATCTAAGGTTTTTATAGATCTTAGTCGGCCACATCCTACATCCGACAAGATGTAATATATACTAAAAAAAATATATACATGGGGTAAGTTTTTAAAATACCGGCAGCACTAACCCTTTGTATGGCCAAACTTATTCGTTATTAATTATTATTATTAATTAATTTAAAAAGAAAATTCTGCCATCGTCGTAGCGTACAAAATAACAAGCTATGATGGCGGCCGCGGAACAATGGGGCCGGTGGGTATCGATGGCACTTGTCAAAAAATAAAACCCCATGGCTGCGCCGCCGGGCGATAAGCGGCTCTTTTTTAACTTGTTCGCGTGGGATCGAAATAGCGACGTTTTGGCATGACATTATTTCGGCGTACCTGCGCGGAATATATTATAATACGAGGAGTATAAAATAGCTGTGGTAGCCCAGCGGTAACACCGTGCGACTCTTTCAAGGAGGTCACGGCCCTTTTTCTTACCGAGGTGTCGTAAAAGGCGATTAAGGTAATTTGATCTACCGTGTAGTAACTGATTGGCTAGAATAGACCACCCTTATTTCTTACCCTTATTTTAAATCGTTTGTGGGTCTGGGTATAAGATTCTATAATAAAATTCCCCAAACAATTTTAGCTTTGCCATTATATCAGTTTAAAAACACTGTAAAAAAGAGGCTGATCCAGAAAGGCTATTATACTAATGAGGATTACTCAGAAGACAAGAATATGTGGATATAGCTTGCTTAGATCCTGTACAAGATAGTAATGACTAAATGTAACTAATCATAAGAATTATATTTTTAAAGAGCAACCACCTAGTTTCTTGCTGGCTCTTCTCGGTAGGAACAGCTTTCCGAACCAGCAGTAGAGTTGACGACAAAAGCACTTGTTTACAAGTTAAGAATAAAGAATATTTTGAATTTGAATTTGAATTACCGAGATGTCGTAAAAGGCGACTAAGGTAAATTGACCAGCCGTGTGGCATCCGGCTAAGTAGACTGGACAACCCTTATTTCTAACCGAGGTGTCGTAAAAAGCGATTTAGGTAAGTTTACGTCGGTCAGGCTGGTCACGGGTTCAAAACCGTGGGCAAGCACTAATAAGTTTTCTATTAAAAACTTATGTGTCTAATTGACAATTGCAATTTATCACACGCTTTTCGGTGAAGGAAAACATCGTGAGGAAACCTGCATATCTCGAGAGAATTCTGGAGACATGTGTAACCTACCAATCCTAGTCGTCCGTCACCAAAATTTAATACTTGTGTTATGGGTGACAGACAACTGGTGAATATATACATGTATATTTTTATAAGACATACTTAAATACAAATATACACCCAGACTCGAAGACTAACAAATTCATTCATAGAAAATGTTGGCACTCGGCGGGAATCGAACTCGCGACCCGCGGAGCTGAAGTCAGGGTCACCACCCACTGCGCCAACGGGCCAGTCAAAAAGTTTTAGTAGAATACATGAAGTGTACGAAAAATTATCTAATGCAAATGAAAAACAGAATTATTTTAACTCTGCAAGCTAACGAACTCCATAGTATTATACTGTAAAAATAAAAAAACAACATTTCAACGTTCAAGTGTTGCAACTTATTTAGCGGAGGAAAAATATATTTATTCTAACATTTACGTGCAGAAATATGGTAAATATAAAACAAAGCTACTTGGAAAGCACAGCGTTGGCACCTGAATGTCATTCGACCGAGCATCCGAATTGCATCATTGGTTATATAGACTCGGAAGAATATTTCGACGTTTTCGATTTTATACATTTTTTAGCCGTGTGGTATCCGGCTGAGTAGAATAGACCAACCTCATTTCTTACCGAGGTTTCGTAAAAGGTGACTAAGGTAAGTTGACCCACCGTGTGGTATCTGATTTAGTAAAATAGACAACCCTTTTTCTTACCGAGGTGTCGTAAAATACTACAGAAGTAAGTTGATGTCAGGCAGGCAGCCGGTCGTAAAAACGTAGCCAAATCATGTGACAACATGTTTGTAACATGTTGTGCCGACCCCACTTAGAGTGAGATAAGGGCAGGAGGATAATGATTTTATATATTTTTATTAAGAATCCTTATTGAGTATGTACGAAAACAATTAGGTGTTACTATGCAGAGATCCATAATACAAAAGTAATAATAAAATTATCTTTAATATTTTAATGAGTTAATCTTGTACAAAAATTTTTGAAAAAATGAGTTAATCTTGTAAAAAATTACCAAGCAAGAATCGGTCAATTAGGTCAGACAATCATTTTTGCTATAATATGCGAAAAAGTAAAATAGCAAACATGTATAATAAATACTAAATGTAGGGTGGACTATTCATTTTCATACCTAAAACGAGTACATGCAGGACTCGTATAAACACATGCACAAACCTCCACCTCCGCCACCACAATTCACAGAACTACACACGTTTACTATTAGAACCTCAACAATCGTTTCGCCCCGAAACCGAAGCATCATCAGGAGATAGACACCGCGATAAAATCGCAAAGCGAAGCATTACCCGAACAAGCTTAGTTATATACTAATCGGTTCAACCCCATCATTTATTTTATTTTGCCTCCTTTAATCGGAGGATATTGGAGGAAACATCTTAGAACCACTTGAGATTAACTTAAACATAACAATGGCACCCTCATTAAAGATCAGACTAATGTTTCAAGTTCAAGCTTGTTATACGTGTTCAGTGGCAAAATATAATTATTATATATGTATAAAAGAAAATATATGGTGGCACTTACACACACGGTCGTCCGTCACCAAAGTAAATAACTTACTCCTAATAATTGTGTTATGGGTGACAGACAACTGGTGAATATATTATACTTTATACACCCAGACACCACCAACAAAAATAATTTATAGAAAATGTTGGCCTTCGGCAAGAATCGAACCTGCGACATGCGGAGCTGAAGGCAGGATCATTACCCACTGCGCCAACGGGCCACTCTAATGATGGGGTTGAACCGATTAGTATAAAATTAAGTTTGTTGGTGCCGTGCTTCGACGGTACAAAGGTACTTAGAGAAAAATTGACAATGCTATGAAATATAATTTGTTACTTTAATATTTTAGATGAAAGTAACATCAATTTATACTGAACTCTTATAAAATATGTGTTATTTTCACTCAATTTTTTGTATTTTCTCATACAAGCCGAGGACAATGAAGTCTGAGCGTAACGAATAAGTTGATTTATAAAAACGCATGTTCGCCGCCGGTCAGATTCGTATTAAACCTAGCCACGTTTACAAAATACCTTAACGGGGTAAATTGCTAAATTTTTGCTTTATTATTAAAAAATTTACGCTTCATTGGCATCCTATGAAATAGAATATAAGATACAATAAAATAAGACTAAGATAAGTTGACCCACCGTGTGGTATCCGGTTGAGTAAAATAGACCACCCTCTTTCTTACCGAGGAGTCGTAAAATACGATTAAGGTAAGTTGACGTCAGGCAGGCGGCCGGTCGTAAAATACGTAGCCAAATCGTATGACAACATGTTTGTAACATGTTGAGCCGACTTAGAGTGGGATAAGGGCAGGAAGATGATGATGATACTTGCGCAAATATGTGGAAGGGGTATGTAAAGGCATCTTTACATATTCTTTACAGCATCGTATTGTAACACTATAAATCATAAATAGGGTTTTTGAGCAGTACCGCGAACTCTTGTTCTTGATCCAATTTGCTGCTGGTGAGTCCAGATGTTAGTGACTAATTCAAGCACATTGTCTGCCGCCTGTAAGTGGGGACCTTCCGTTGTTCCGAACGGGGTATATCGGAGGCAAGGCTTACAGGTCACCGAGGCGGTCGTTGCATCTGGTGTTCCCGATAAATAGGTTAGCGGAGGGGGACTTCTCTTTTGAGAGGTCCATACCCGGAGTACCCGGAGAGGGTGTCTCTGGGATCAGAGTGGCTGTCGGCGGGGATGGGGGCAGTGGACAACGATACACTGTCCTTGCCATCAGAAGCGTGGTGGTGCACACAGGTCGTTTTAGTCGGTGCGACTACGACAGAACCGCCGCTCGTCGCCACCGGGCGGTGGTACCTATTATATATATTGACTTTTGGAAGAGCATTAATCTAGTTCCTCGATAGTTTCAGTTAATTCTCATTCTAAATCAATTAAAATCTCTCGTGTCGTAACAGGGTAATGTAAACGGTAGCTACATCGTGATTTGCTTAGCTCAGTAATGACGATATGGGACTTATGCGCATTTTGTAGGCGCAAATGTTCTCGCATTGTATTTATGGCCTCTGTATCCTTTTGTTTTCTGAAATCTCGAGTTATGTGCGCTTTTGCGATCTAAATTGGATAAACAATAATCGTAGGCTGATTTATCGGTGGTATGCGATGTTAGGGCGCAGATATAAGGAATAATGTTCGCAAAGATTATTTTGTTTTATTTGTATCGTTTATGTTGCACTAATATCGATTGGAGAATCGTTATGGCTTTAAATGTATGTATATGAAAATAAGGGGAATATAACTCTGTAGGGAATATAGTGCTTATAAGTTGTGGTTCGGTATTAAATATCAATTACTGGTAAAATTGTCAACGTTAGTGTTGTTATAGTAATGGGGTTTAACAGTTTAGGTCGTATGTAAAATAATTGTTAAGAGCTTTTTTTAATAAAAGCTACTTATAGTTAGACCTGCTTATACTTTGTTTCTATTGACTATGTTATTTTTAACACACATATTTGCACATATTTTGAAATAAAAGGATATAAAACACTTTTTGATAAGTTTAATTTCTACGTAAAAGTTTATTTATTTATACATAAGTGAGTTTTGGTGTGAGTTTGAAGTTATAAAAGTTTTTTGTTTTGATAAAGATTAACATATAAAGATTGAGTTAATATCAAAACATAAGACGATGTCTATTAATAAACATAAGTGTTTTGGGAATGTGATTATCCTTTTTTTTTTAATTTGTTAAGTTCACCAACAGCATTAATATTTACATCATTCAAACAAGTATTCTACTAGCATGTTACACTAAGCCTAAATGTTAAACTAATTAAAAGTAAACACCTCATGCAAATGTAACTCAAAACTAGTAACTAAAACATGACAATAATAATTATTAAACTAAATGGAACTTACAACTGACTGGTATAACTCAATATAAGACTAAGCTATGTATGAACACTAAGATTCTTGTGGATTTGTGGATTCTTTAAGGCTGCAATCTGTCTAGTTTAGACAGAAACTACAGCCGGATACCACACGGCAGATTACATACATATATAAAATTATTGAAAAAAATACGTTGTATCGGATATCGCAATGTCTAAAGAGTCTTTTCTATATCAATCATCTGATATATATAAAAAAAATAGTTATTATTCTGAAATAAAAGTCAAAGAAGCCTTACACATATAACATTAATATTAATAATACACGAATAGTTACATAAAATTACACATTCAATGTAGAATATATGAAATTTTATAAACCCAACTGGTCTGTAAACCCAGTAGTCGCGAAATTGTTAACCGCCGGGTGTTGAATACAAAAGGTGGTATTATAAATTTAAAGTGATGCCGCTCGTTAAAATATCAAGTTTCGGAGTTTTGCCCGTTTACACGTATCGGGTCCGACATACTTGCGATCCAATCAGACAAAGTCGTTCCTATTTTAACGTTGTAGCAACCCAACATATTTCGAGGAAGCCCGCACGTTATTTTAATTAGTACAGAGTTGTTTAATCGTTCCCGCCTCACGGATACATCTTTGAATTTGAGTCCGACTACGCCTGCGCGGAGGTGTTGATACAAGTCTTTAGTCTCATTTTGTATAATGTTTCAGTTAAGTTTCGGCACTGTTGTTTAAAGTTAGTTACAGTCACTGTTTTATGTTTGCAGTGTAATAGTTTCTTTTAGTCTTCACATAGTATACGAAGTTCTTTTTATTTGGGGAAACCGAACTTATTTATTTTGTCACCTACCTTAACTTGTGTTGTGATAAAATATACCCCAACCTGTTATTGAGCCCATTTCCTAAGATGAGGTCCGGCCTCGCAGGAATCTTTAGATTGTCGGAAGCGTCTGAGAACGTCGCTGTAAACTTCTAAACTCTATTCTCATAAACTTATACTCTCAGACAATTATAACAATTACACTCTCAGGAAACTCTATTAGTGGATATAGTTTCTGCAATCGCCCGTCTTATCCGATGACATTGTAAAAACCGTTAAGGTTAACAACATATAGTCAGTTTAAAAAAAAACACATATTTCATAGCGTTATACTAGTTATGATTGAACGTCTTTGTAATAAGTACGAACACATTTTGAAGTAAACACTTTGGACGAAGTAACGTCATTACACGTCAAATTTTATAAACGTTAATTGACACAACGTTTATGCACGTCGGGAAAATAAGTCTTTTTAAGTATAACCGGATGTAGCTAGTACCAATGTACCAAGGTACAGTCATTGCACTGTATTACTTTAAATTTTTGAACTTATAACGCCACTCCACGTCGTTCATCGTTATCTATTTTGTATGAGAAAATGTAATGCTGGAACAAATCATTTGAAAATCCATATTCCAACCCATTAACAGGAATACTTATACCTTATATATCTTTAAGCAATCTATTAATGTTAAGTAATAGATTACTTAAAGATCCCCTTCAGCAGATAAAAAAGATTAAACAAATATGTCGTATCGGGGTCGTTGTAACGTCGTGTAAAGTGTCTTTTCTTTATACGACGAAATGACAAGCATGTACCAGCTTTGTTTGTAAACTCAGTTTTTGTTTTCTTTTTATTATGAATATTGTATTATAAATTGCTTGACGTTAAGAATCAGGCCCAACGATGTCTACTTGTTAAGTTAAAAAGAAATTATTTTTTAAATTATAAATTATACCTTATATTGACAATATATCATCGTATATGGCAGAGTTATCATCTTCCTGCCCTTATCCCACTCTAAGTGGGGTCGCCACAACATGTTATAAACATGTTTTCACATGATTCGCTACGTATTTAACGACCGGTCGCCTGCCTGACTTCAACTTTCTTTTGTCGTATTTTACTACACCTGAGTAAGAAAAAGGGTGGTCTACCACAGGGCGGGTTAACTTACCTTTGTCTTCTTTTACGACACCTCGGTAATAAATGAGGGTGATCTATTCTACTCAGGGGGATACACATTATAATAATCACATTATTCCTTTATAATAATGTTTATGTTGTAATGTGATTATTTTTTTGCCACAACTCGGTAAGAAATGAGGGTAGACCACCGCACCACCAAACGCAGGGTCAAATTACTTTTACATTATTGCACTAACTGGCTTTATTAAAATCAGTTATTTTTTTTAAGTTTACATTTCTCTATTCATCTCTATCAAATTCTACAGTCTTGGAAACCATATTTTCTTTATCACTTTGTTATGATAACATATTAACTAGGTTTTTTTAGAACAATTAATGCGTCTATTAATTTTTTTTTTTTTTGTGTTATTGTAAGTTTAAAGTTTGTTATACGTCAATAAATACTTTTAAAATATTTATCTCGTATTTATTTAACAAAGCATCACTAAATTTTGTTGCGTGTAATACGACTAAGCTAAGTTGACGTCAATGAGACAGCCGGTCGTAAAATACGTAATCAAATCATGTGACAACATGTTTATAACGTGTTGTGCCGACCCCACGTAGAGTGGGATAGGGGCAGGAGGATGAAATATTAATGTTCTATATTCTATTCTACTCTATCCTTGATAAATTTTTAAATGAAAATTTTGTTCTTCACCATTAACGCCGTGTGGTATCCGGCTGAATAGAATAGTATCACCCTCATTTCTTACCGAGGTGTCGTAAAAGGCGACTAAGGTAAGTCGACCCGCCGTGTGGTATCCGGCTGAGTAGAATAGACCACCCTCATTTCTTACCGAGGTGTCGTAAAAGGCGACTAAGGTAAGTTGACCCACCGTGTGGTATCCGGTTGAGTAAAATAGACCATCCTCTTTCTTACCGAGGAGTCGTAAAATACGACTAAGGTATGTTGACGTCAGGCAGGCGGCCGGTCGTAAAATACGTAGCCAAATCATATGACAACATGTTTGTAACATGTTGTGCCGACCCCACTTAGAGTGGAATAAGGGCAGGAGGATGATGATTTGTTCTTCACCATTAATATCAATGGGATATTGTTTATATCCAACGAAATGACACGCTTAAGGCTCCAAAACAAATATAATTCAATACAGCAAATAAAAAATATAAATCGTATATTTCTATTGTTATTACGTTTTCATTAAGCATTGTAAAGGTCAGAGACCTGAAAGCTCGCGTTTTGTTTTAACGGATACCCGCTATGATATCTGTGTCTTTGGTACCGTTGGCAAGAAAATATAATAAATTTATAATAATGCAAATTCAAATTCAAAACATTATTTACTCAAATAACACTCAAATTTGTTAACATGTCAACAAGTGCTTTTGAATCTTCAACTCTAATTCAAAGTATTCCTTTTTCTTCTCTCTCATCAAGAAATTTCCAAAATCAATCTTGGTTCTACATAATATATGAGTTTTCCAAATTCAAGTAGATACGGACAAGAATTATGGACCATATCTTGTCGTATCTATTTAAATTTGATTGAATCACATGACGACTTCAAGCAAACCCTATCACTAACTAAGAAAAAAAAAAAAAAAAAAAAAAAAAAAAAAAAAAAAAAAAAAAAAAAAAAAAAAAAAAAAAATACATCGCTAACTAAGAGAATCTAAGAATAAGTAAGTTTTTCAGTAAGCAGTAAGGCTCAACCACTGTGTTATAAAAATGTCGATCGCTTGTGAGAATCATATGTTATATAGAATATATATAATCATATGTTACATAACAAAGCAAGTGTTCCTATAAAATTGTATGAAAAATTCTAATGCCTGTATATGACGTGTGCTTTTTGCTGTTAATTTTTTTTAAATAAAAATAGCTTCATTTTATATTCTTCACGCTATTCTTAAAGGTTTGTTCCCAAATTTTACCTATTATTTTTACTCAATATTAATAACTATAACAGGTATCCAGCTAAATAGAATAGACTACCCTCTTAGCGAGGTGTAGTAAAAGGCGACGAAGGTAAGTTGACGTGTCGTGTGGTATCCGACTGAGAAGAATAGATTTTTTCTATTTCGTTATTTGTTATGTTATTCTATTTTGTTATTCTTAGTTTGTAGATTGATATACGTCAAAAAAAACTTTTCAAATATTTCTCTCGTATTTATTTGACAAAGTATTACATGGTAAATTTTGTTGCGTTCAATTAAAATACGACTAAGGTAAGTTGACATCAAGCAGGCCACCGGTTGTGAACATGTTGTGCTGACTCCACATAGAGTGGGATAAGATCAGGCGGATGAGAGCTAAATATTTTTGCAAAGCTTTTTTTTTCTGTCGGTACACAATACGCGCTGGGTACATCGGGACGGTATAATGCAAACCGGTTCAAGCCCACCAATGCGTTCACAATGCCGCCGCGAACGGCAATAACATATGCTTGGCGTATAAAAAGGCGAATTTACTGTCGCCCACACGATAATACAGACCGCTAACATCACACAAAGAAATATCTACCTTATAACAATACAGTTATGAGTGAGAACCGATTGTTAATTATATGAATGGTTTTATGCAAGAGTGCGTAAGGCTGTTCAAAAGACGGACGCTTATCGTTAGTTTTTGAGTTAAGATCCAGTTTCGCCTTTATAAATATTAAAATAAAAGCTATAAAATTAAATTCCGCTCGGCTCGGTCCTTAAAAATGATCGAATAATACACTAATTAAAATAAAAATCCGATGTTATCGATACTGTATAATAACCGGGAAAATTATGTCATGAGAAACGATTCGATTTGTATGGACTCGGTTTTATAATGTTTTATAATGGTGTATAGGTGTATATGTGTGTAATAGGTAAACTTATGCTACTCTGTGCTGTATTGCTTACATTAATTAAATGCATCTTGCTGAAAAGGCTTTGACAAGTAATCAATAAAGTTATTTATCTTTAATATTTAAATGAGTTAAACTTGTATGTATATACATATATAATCTTGGAAACTGCTCCAACGATTTTCCTGAAATTCAGCACGCAGAAGGTTTTGGGGGAGAAAAATTGATCTAGCTAGGTTTTATTTAAAATAAATTTCGTTTTATCCCTGTTTTCTGGCATTAAAACAATACTAAAACATTACATTTTTAGATTGAATATAAACATTATTTTTTTCGTAAATTGTCAAGTCGGCGTAGCTTATTCCAGGAACGTTCGGTATTGCGAAATGGAAATACTTAGGATCGAGCCCCACCTACACAATTTTTTTTTTCTTTTTCTTTTAAGTTTCTTTTTTTTAATTTGTAAAAAATTACCGAGTAAGGGTAGTTCAACTAGTATTTAAGTTACCGGAAGACCATATTTGTCAATGTAAGTTGACGGCAGCTAGGCGGCAGGGCCGGCGGCTAGCCAAAACATGTGACAACATGTGCCGACCCCACTTAGAGTGGGAAAAGGCAGGAGAATGATGATATCAGTTTAAATATTTCTATGTCCGCAATAAAGAGAATACAAACAGATTTTTAGTTGTTATTAAATAGCCTACCTAATCGAAACTTTTCAAGGTCTTATAATGCAAGAAGTATCATCGCTGAGTCATTATCGATCAAATTTTAACAATTACATTATTGCAAAAATAATTGCAAAAAACCCTCCGTCAAAATTTCTGCACGATATAATAACATCCTTAATACCAAGTTGTGTTAAGTAAAAAGTTATTAAGTGCTTTTCCGAGGAATAGCATCAGTACTTCTTATCAACAGACGAAATATCTTTTTCTTTTCCTGTAAACCTCATTTATTGCATTCGTTTCGTTTTTATTCGTTCAAGTAAGTTATCACTTGGATTATAAAGTCGGGCGCGAACAAAAAATTCAATGAAATCTCCAATGCTTTTTGAGGTAAATTGAGATTTTTTGTCTCATTATTTTGAAGTGAGTCTTCTTTTATTATATAAGCTATTGGTGTTGCCGTTTGTTTGAGTTGAGTAGAATATAAGGTAGTATTCCATAAAACAAAGTTGACCTGACAAGAATGTATTCGCATCTAAACATCATTAATGTTAACGGACACCACGGAATAGATGAGGCAACATAGCTTTAGCTTTAACTTAACTTTGCCGCACGAATCTACTTTTAGAACGTACTGGCAGACTATTTAAAGCCTTTTTTTATGTCAGGAAAACCCATTATGGGTCATCACCGCCCGACGGGGACGAGCAGCGGTATGTCGGACCTCGCACCGACTAAAAACCTGACAGTGTTCCACCACGCTGGACTCACTCAGCAAGAACATCGTGCTAGTGTCCACACGATCGAAAGTAATCATACAATAAATACAGTCGTACGTGTCCAAACAATCGATGATAGGGAGACTCGCCCTTAAAGTAAACGGCCTGTTATCCCACTTCTGGGCATGTGTCCCCTTTCCCCTTATTTGGAGAGAAGGGTTGCAGTTTAACGTTTTGCTAAACATGGATTGATAGGTCACATATGGTCAGTCAATCGACAGAAATAATAATGTTTCCTCACGATGTTTCTCTTTGCTAATGAGCGTGATGAATTTCAAATATTTATTAACCATACTTTTTTTTAATATTGAATATTATTAAGCATTAATTTACAAAATTTGTACCTTAGTACAGTATAAGTTGCACACATAAATAATTGCAATAAATGTACTGCCTGATATTATTTATTACTGTTTTTACAAGATTTTGTAATCCTAAGCCAGATAACGTAGTAATTATTGCTTAATTTTTCTAATCTTTCATCATCATCACTGTCTTACCCTTAGCCCACTCTAAGTGAGGTCGGCACAATATGTCTACTTCTTCCATTCTCCTCTATCATTCGCCAACTCTGGTGTGACTCCAATCCATCCATCTTTTTTTCGGCTTCTTCTTTAATTTTTCAAAATCTTTGAATAATTTTTCTTAATTACTTGTTGATAAGATCTCTCTCCCATCAACTAATAGCCGTCCACTGTTGGACATAGGTCTCTTCCATGGACTTCCACGCTACACGATCTTGTGCCGCCTGGATCCAGCGGCTTCCCGCGACCTTTTTGAGCTCGGGTCGAGTCGGCTGTCCATCTGGTGGGGTGTCTGCATCCACTGCGTTTTCCGGTGCGGGGTCGCCACTCTAGCACCTTGAGACTCCAACCTCCATCGGTTCTTCGAACTATGTTCCCCGCCCATTGCCACTTCAGCTTCGCGACCCGTTGAGCTATATCCGTCACTTTGGTTCTTCTACGGATCTACTCTTTTCTGATTTGATCACAAAGAGATACTCCGAGCATAGTTGGTTCCATTACCCCTTGAGCGACTCTGAGCTTTCTTATGAGGCCCATAGTCAGCGACCACGTTTCATATAGTATAAGATACTATATTCTTATTGTACGATATGTTATTCGTAACTGAATCAAAATGGAAATTGCATTTCAAGACTTATTCATGAAGTGGTAACATGATTTATTTGACACACGCCACAAATTCGAATCCTGCACTTGAGTAATTCCTTCGTACACATGTGGCTTCAATACAGTTTTGCGGTGACAACCGATGCAAGATTTGCACAGGCAAATTTAGCTCTAGGCTACATACAAATAGAGATCAGTATATGATTGTGGTTGTACTTGAGTTGTTGACTGTATAACAGAATCTTGGTCAATTCGCAGCTGTACCGATTTGTAGATTTAGTATGGGCATGGATGTTCACTATATCAAATTTGGTTTCAAGTAAATTTCAGTGGATTTGTAGAACATGTTTGCTTAGATAATCGATGACCATGTTCATCTGACTTGAGTGGCCCGTTGGCGCAGTGGGTAGTGACCTTGCCTTCAGCTCCGCGGGTCGCGGGTTCGATTCCCGCTGAGGGCCAACATTTTCTATAAACGAATGTGTTGGTCTTTGAGCCTGGGTGGATATTTGTATTTAAGTATGTATTTAAAAAATATTATAAGTATATATTCACCAGTTGTCTATCACCCATAACACAAGTATTAAGTTATTTACTTTGGGGACGGTCGACCATGTGTGTAAGTACCCCATATATTATTATTGTTATTATTATCATCATTATCCTGGCCTTATCCTAATCTAAGTGAGTTCGGCACAACATGTTATAAACATGTTGTAATATGATTTAAAGGTGAATTTAAATTTAGAGGTATGAATTTATATTTAACGATGAGCCGTCTACCCTGACGTCAACTTCCTTAGTCGTCCTTAACGGCACCTTGGTAAAAATGAGGGTGATCTATTCTACTCATCGTGTGGTATCCCACACAATGGTTCATACTTAATTTAGTCGCCTTTTACGGCAACTCGGCAAGAAATGAGACGTCTCACATAAGAAAATAATTTAATTATTACTTTTGTAGAATCGTATTCCCGCCGTGTGATATCCGGCTGAGTAGAATAGACCACCCTCATGTCTTACCGAGATGTCGTAAAAGGCGACTAAGGTAAGTTGACTCGCCATGTATCCGGTTAAGTAGAATAGACTACCCTCTTTCTTATTGGGGCGTCGTAAAATACGACTAAGATAAGTTGACGTCAGGCAGGCGGCCGGTCGTAAAATACGTAGCCAAATCATGTGACAACATGTTTATAACATGTTGTGCCGACCCCACTTAGAGTGGGATAAGGGCAGGAAGACGAAGATGATGATGTAGAATCGTATTCATATATTTTTTTAAAACACCATTGAGTTGTCTCTTAAGGGAAATAGCATGGATAAATTCTTCGTGTAGATATATGGTCCAAATTACTTGTAATTACAGTGTAAATACCATGACGTTCCCACAAGTAGAATCGACGTCTAATTATGTCTAGACGTTAGGCTATTTGCCGTTGTGATTATAAATTTACTATATAATTGTCCAGAATATAACAAATCCAACATTTTGGGTTTATTTTACTAACAATCATTTGTTAGTAAAATACAATCAAGGTAATCCTCAATACCTCAAGGTAAGCTGATCCATCATGTGGTATCCAACTGAGTAGAATAGACCACCCTCGTTTCTCAACGAGGTGTCGTAAAAGGCGACTAACCTCGATAAGATGATGAATTTCTCTCTGATTTCAATATTCGTTTTTACTACATTTATTTCGAATACGCCATGTGGTGTCCGGCTGAATAGAATAGTACCACCCTCATTTCTTACCGAGGTGTCGTAAGAGGCGACTAAGGTAAGTCGACCCGCCGTGTGGTATCCGGCTGAGTAGAATAGACCAACCTCATTTCTTACCGAGGTGTCGTAAAAGGCGACTAAGGTAAGTTGACCCACCGTGTGGTATCCGGTTTAGTAGAATAGACCACCCTCTTTCTTACCGAGGTGTCGTAAAATACGACAGAGATAAGTTGACGTCAGGCAGTGGGCCGATCGTAAAAACGCAGCCAAATCATGTGACAGCATGTTAATAACATGTTGTGCCGACCCCACTTAGAGTGGGATAAGGGCACGAAGATGACTACATTTATTTCGAATATGCGCGGACTAGATACTGCTTCTGTGCCAAACTATTCAATCCTTCTTTTCCTAAATCCTAGAATCTTAGTCGTCTTAATTTTTATCCTTTTTATCCATTATTATCTTTTTTTCTTTTAAAAACCTTAAGACATAAATAAGCACATGTATAAAGGCGTATTTATTTCTAAAAGGTCTCTTCCAGTCAACCTTTGAGTAATAGAAAGTAAAGGACAAGAGTTGAAGAAAAAAGAGAATACGGGTAATATAAAGAAAAAGAAAAAGTTTAAAAAGTTGTTTTTTTGACATTATTTTCTTCCTTTTAAATCAATCAAATCTTAAATAATTATATTTACTACATTGTTAAATGAAATTTTTTAAAGAAAATATGATCATATTCAGTACAAATAGGTCATGCGTTAACTTTCTGATGGATCAACATTTTTAATCACGAATGTTGTGAAATATTCAATTGTAATATCGAAGATATTTTCGCAGCGAGGAAAAAACTTACTGACTAGAGTAAGTATTTTATTGAATCCTGACAATGAAATAAGATTGTATATCATTTTGTTTACAAAACCGAGGTGTCGTAAAAAGCGGTTAAGGTAAGTTGACCCACCGCTAGCGACTTGCCTAAGCCTATCGTTTGCCAACCTATCAGAGGACCTTCGGACGTTCCAAACTGGGTATATCGGTCATCTGGCTTACAGGTCCCCGAGGTGATCGGTGCATCTGGTGCTCTCGATGCACCGATTAGCGGAGGGGGGCTTCTCTTTCGAGGGTTTCCTACCAAGAGGAGGTGTTCTCTGGGATCAGAGCTCTCAGCGGGGATAGGGGCAATGTATACAACGATACCCTGTCCCTGCCATCGACAGCGTGTTGGAGCACCCAGGTCGTTTTAGTCGGTGCGAGTCCGACATAACCGCCGCCTGTCCCCGTCGGGCGACCGTACCCATAAGGGGTTTTTCCTGTATAAAAAAAAGTTGACCCACCGTGTGTTATCCGGTTTAGTAGATTAGACCAACCTCATTTCTTACTGACATGTCGTAATAGAAAACAAGGTGAGTTGACGTCAGGTAGGCAGCCGGTCGTATAATAAATAGCCAAAACATGTAACAACTTGTTTAAACCTGGTCTGCCTACCCCCACTTAAAATGGATAAGGGCAGGAGAATGATGATGACTTACTATTAAAATTACCGTTTAAAAAATCACATCCGTTTTTAAATTTAAACTATAGTGAGTAGTATTCATAGTTAATGTATAGAAGTGGCTATACTCATGTCTTATTCTATCGGGTTAGCCCGATTAATTTCGAACCCATCTGAGGCACTTATTCTGTACGTTATTCTTATTCTGTAGTTCCCGCTGCGATAACGTCGTGTAAAGAGCTCATGAATAAGTGCTCCATATTGGTTCGAAACTGATTGGGCTAACCCGATAGAATAAGACGTGAGTATAGCGAGTTCTATACATTAACTATCTCATGCATTATTCTGTTAAAAAATTAACTTAATGCAATAAAACGCCCCACATTGTGCTCACAACCTTGTCCGTTCGTATCTATTCTATTCGAACGAGCGATGCATTGATAACGGTAATCGAAATCGAGCTAAATTTATACGACGTCGGCTCGCGGCTTCCGAGACCGCCGACGATTTATTAACGTGCCGGTTTGAAGGACAGAATTTTCTATTCGCCTGTATCGATATGTATATAATCGATACGTTCCCGAATAATTCTTTACACTGAGTTGAATTGCTGAAAGTAAAAGCTGTCGCTGGCGTTGGTGGCGGATTAGTTTAGTTTTTTGGGTATGGTCGCCACTGAAACCCAGGGGATACCTCAAAATATACTTGACTTGACTTGACTTGACTTGACTTGACGAGTCGAGTCGACTCGACTCGACTCGACTCGACTCGACTCGACTCGACTTGACTTGACTTGACGGGGACAGGCGGCGGTTATGTCGGACTCGCACCGACTAAAATAACCTGTGTGCTCCACTACGCTGCTGGTGGCGGGGATAGGGTACCTATGAAGACATTGCCCCCCATCCTCGCCAGCAGCAACTCTGTATCCCAGAGTGCGCCACCTCTGGGTCGGGGCCTCTCTGAAAGTGGCCCCTCCCTCCGCTGGACGATGCATCGGGAGCACCAGATGCATCGAACGCCTCGGGGACCTAACTCCAGCGAGCGTCCGATAAACCCCGTTCGGATCGCTCGGAGGTCCCCGTTAGGGCGGCATGCGACGGACTTCGGCGAGTCGCCTGCGCCCCGCTCGCCTGCGGCGGATTGGATCCAAGGACTCGACTTCCCGGATCCGCCCCGACGCCTCCATCCGCGAGATAACGTCCTCGCAGAAGGAGGCCATCGCTGCCCACGATCGCTCCCTGTCCACCATGGCGCGAACCACAGTGGGCAGGGAGAGATCGTACCCCACCTGTGCCACGAGTTCCGCCCGCTGAACCGCCCAAGCTGGACAGTCTGCGAGCGTGTGCAGCGCCGTGTCAAAGTCGGCGCCACACTCGTGGCACTCACCAGTCGCCTCGCGCTGGGCCACCTTCCACAGATACCACCCGAAACAACCATGTCCGGAAAGTACCTGTGTCAGGCGGAAGGTGAGGACCCCATGCCTCCTGGCGACCCAGCCCTGGAGAATGGGCTGGATGGCCGAAATCGTCCAGGCTCCTGCACTGGGTGATTCAAGCCGCCGCCTCCATTGGCGGAGGAGCTCTTCCTGAGCTGCCCTCCGCCAATCCACCTCTACCGCCCCCCGGTGAACGGGCTTCGACTCTACGGCGGTAGGCCTGAGCTAGCACCTCGGCCTCTAGGTCCCACGGAGGGGACCCGGCCAAGGCGCAGGCCGCCTCGCCGGAGATGGTCCGGTAGCCCCGCACAAGTCTGACCGCCATGATCCTCTGCGCCCTGCGCAGCACGGGCAAGGATCTCGCGGTCAGCCGCCCCGCCCATACGGGAGTGCCGTACAGGGCCATCGACCGAACCACCCCGGCGTATAGGCGCCGGCAGCCTGCATTAGGCCCTCCCAAATTTGGGAGGAGCCTGCTCAGGGCTCCGGCGGTCGCCGTTAACTTAGGGGCGAGCCGCCGGAAGTGGGCCTCGAACGTCCATCGGCTGTCGAGGAGCAATCCCAGGTACTATAGTGTACCCGAGATTTCGATGGACGTTCCGCCCACCACCAACCGGGAACCCACTGGGGGCGCCATCCGAGGCCTGTGGAAGCAAATGGCCTTGGATTTCTCCAAGGCCACTGACCACACGCTGCAGGTACATGGGGATGCGGTGGAAGCGTAGGGCCTCCTTGATCACTCCCCAGGGCAAGGTGTTGAATGCGTTAGCGATGTCCAACGACACCGCCAACACCACCTCACGCCGGGTTGTCGCCTCCTCCGCCAGAAGTCTCACACCCTCGATACAGTCGAGGGTGGACTTACCCTGGCGGAATCCGAACTGGAGGCAACTGAGGTCGGGCCCTACCTCCCGGAGGTGCTGGACTATGCGGGAAGCTATTATGCGTTCGAGCAGCTTCCCCGCTTCGTCCAGCAAGACGATGGGCCGATACGCGGAGGGTGTATCGGCCGGTCTACCCTCTTTCCTGAGCAGGACTAGTCTCCCCGTTTTCCACCTACGGGGAAAGAGGCCCTGCTCGAGGCAGGCACTGAACGTTGCCCTGAGTCCAGACTCCAACGGACCCAGGGCAAGAGACCAGGCGCGCCCAGGGATACCGTCAGGGCCGGGGGCAGTGTTTTTCGCCTTCATGCGACTCACCGCCCCGGCTAACTCCCACTCCGACACCCCCGGCGCACCCGACCCAGTGCCATCCTCCTCCTCGAGAGGCGCCAAACGAGGCGGCTCCACCTCGGCTCCTTGCGGGAACAGGACTTCCACAACGGATTCAACGAAATCCGGCCGAAGGCTCTCGGTAAGGGGGGGAGCGCGGGCACGAAGCTTCTTCCGTGCCGCAATGTATGGCCTCCCCCACGGATTCCGACTGAGCTCTTCGGCCATCTCCTTGTGGGCCCTGTCCTTGGCCTCGGCGATCGCCATCCGCAAGGAGATGCGGACAGCCCGATAAGCCTCATAACGGCGCCTCTCCTCCTCGACGTCGCGTCGTCTACGACGCCTGTACCGAGTGTACTGGCGGCGCACGGACACGCACTGTTCGCGCAGCCGCGCCAGCTCCTCCGACCACCAGTACACCCCGCGTGCCGGCCCTGTGCCACGCACCCTCGGCATGCTGGCGTTGCAGACGAGCGACATCCGCCGCTGGAGGTCCTCGACCTCCGCGGCGACCCCCCACTCACGGGCCCAGCAGCCCACGCCTGGACGGTTGCGGCCTCGACGAGGAACTCGGGATCCATTTTTCTGACGGACCACCGAGGGCCGTAATCTCTTCTCGACCGGGGGAGTGGGAGCATGGAGTGCGGACACCTCGAACCATATATATCGATGGTCCGAGAGTGTTTCCACACCCACCATTACTTCCCAATTCCTGACACATGGTGACATGGCGGCATCGACAAAGGTAACGTCGACTTTGGAGCCGCCATTCCAACGCACGCATGTGTCAGCTGTCCCCCGGTTCATGACAACCATCCCAGTCGAGGCCAACCAACCCTCCAGGAACCTCCCCCTGACGTCCGTGACCGGAGAACCCCGGATTTCGCGTTGAGGTCCCCGGCCAGGACCACCTTGCCGGGGCGTAACCTATTCACCAAGTCTCCGACTTCAGCCATGAAGAGCTCGAAGTCGGAGAACGGCCTGTTCGGTGAAAAGTACGCCCCGATGACGGATACGTCCCCAATCTTGGCGGAGACGTACCCGCGTCCCCTCACTACGCGCTCTAGAGCTGGGGATCCAACCGCACCCCTGGACGCGATAACCACATCCCCCATACGGTCTCCAACCCACTCCTCGCCCGACGGAACGAAAAGGGGTTCGGAGACTACAGCCACGTGCACTATGCGCTCCACCAGGGTCTGGAATATGAGGTCCTGTGCCCTGGTAGAGCGCATAATATTCGCCTGGAGGAATCTCATGGAGGCCATCAATTAGCGACCTCCATTGGATTCCCCATAACCCGGCTTGTGGTGGGCTGAGCTGGGCCGGTGGCAGGTGGTGAGAGGACCCTCAGGCCATCACCCCCCCTTCCCCTCCTCTTCGGAATGGACGGTGCTTTGCACTGTCCGCTTCCCGCCCGATGGTCGGCCTTCAATCCCGCTCGTTCGCAGCTCCCACAATGCAGAGCTGCCGAGCAGGATCGGGCCTTATGACCATTTTGTCCGCAGCGATAACATTCACCGCTGCGGTCAATATCCGACTTGCATTCGGCTCTTAGGTGCCCCTTTTCAAGGCACCTAAAACAACGTTGCGGGCGAGCCTCGAGCAGCTGGACCCGAGCCGAGACCCAGCCCACAAGCACTTTTCCAGTCTCCGCCACCTTTTTTGCCGCCGCGACAGGGACCCTGAGCCAAAGAGAGCCCAGGGCATTTCCTGTCCTGTGGATCGCACCAGTCTGAATTCTTGAAGAGGACAGTCCCCGACCCGCGCGACGGCAATGGCGACATCTTCTTCTTGGGCTGAGTCGTCCAGGCCCACAACGCGAATCTCCGCGCATTTTATGGGCGTAGACACTCGTATAGCCGGCTCATCTTTGAAAAAATCTTTGAGCCGGCTTGCAAGGGCAGCCGCTTTTTCGCTTTTCTCGGGCCCGGAGATCTCATATTTACGGGCCCATATTGCCGCCTTCTTCAGCCGCATACCGACATCCAGCCCCAGGTCGTCAATTCTAATGCATCGACGGGCCCGGGTCAGTATATCGGTATATGTTAGCCCTTTCTTTATAGCCTCCTCGGCCAGAGTCACCACGACGGCAGCCGAGCTTGGGGTCTTAAGCTTTTTACGACCTTTTGGCTGCTGCTGTGATTTGGTGGTTGTGGGCTTACCTAACTCCACCTCATCCGACTTTGCTTTTGCGCCTCTGCGAGCCACCACGTTCCAACCTTCGCTCATAGAGGCGGGGGCTGGTGGCAGAGGTCTGGGCTCAGGACGCTACTGTACTGACGCGTTGCTGCGCTTTTTAGCCTTCTTTTTCTTGTTCTTCGCCTCATGTGAGCCAGTTGTTTCCAGGTTGTGAATCTCTAAGTTCTCAGTTGATGCATTCCTTGACACGTCCGGAGAGCTGTTAAAGCTCTTGTATGATCCGAGGCTAGCACTTCGGGTGCTGATAGCCCTCTCTTTGATATTACGCGTGGTCGTGGTATCACGTCTTCTCTCCACTCCGCAGAAACACCGGCATTGCTGGTCTCATTCCCGCAGATTATGACTCCTTCTCCTCCGCAAGCAGTGGTTGCCCCCCCAGATACGATGGGGCGACCGAGGCCAGTATAGCACGGCACCCGCAAAGTTAAATTCGCGGAATGCGGTGCGACACTGGTCGCGGTGAGGGATTCCCCGGATGACCCGGGACCCTCCTGGGTAGTTAATACTGTACGTTTATCCATTGCTCATGTATTTTGTGGTTTTTTTTTCCCACCCTAGCGACCGGATTCCCCCCGGCCATCCATCCTGTCGGCGGGCAAGACCTTAGGATTGGGTGAGGCCCTCGCGACTGGATCCCCCCCAGCCACCCATCCCCTCAGCGAGCCTCAAAACCTTGGGATTAGGGGTAATTTTTTAGAGAGGTTTTCTTCCTCGTGACCCAACGGCCCCCGTTCCCATGACTGGGCTTACGGGTTTGGCTGACGGAGGCCGAAGCCGTGTCCAGCAGGACTTAGATTAAGTCGAAACAGAACGCGTCAACCATTTTGGAGACTCATGCCCCCCAGAGTCCCAGCCTATCCGAGTTGTCTTCTGTCACCAGAGGAACAAACAGAATCGGCAAACCCTCAACCGGTCCGTTCGCCAAGTCCAAGGAATCCATATTGCAGTATTCCGAGGACCTGCCCAGGGTGCGCCACGAGGAGGCCAACCGATTAAGCACCCCGACTTGACTTGACTTGACTTGACTTGACTTGATTTTGATTTTGATTTTGATTTTGATTTTGATTTTGATTTTGATTTTGATTTTGATTTTGATTTTGATTTTGATTTTGATTTTGATTTTGATTTTGATTTTGATTTTGATTTTGATTTTGATTTTGATTTTGATTTTGATTTTGATTTTGATTTTGATTTTGATTTTGATTTTGATTTTGATTTTGATTTTGATTTTGATTTTGATTTTGATTTTGATTTTGATTTTGATTTTGATTTTGATTTTGATTTTGATTTTGATTTTGATTTTGATTTTGATTTTGATTTTGATTTTGATTTTGATTTTGATTTTGATTTTGATTTTGATTTTGATTTTGATTTTGATTTTGATTTTGATTTTGATTTTGATTTTGATTTTGATTTTGATTTTGATTTTGATTTTGATTTTGATTTTGATTTTGATTTTGATTTTGATTTTGATTTTGATTTTGATTTTGATTTTGATTTTGATTTTGATTTTGATTTTGATTTTGATTTTGATTTTGATTTTGATTTTGATTTTGATTTTGATTTTGATTTTGATTTTGATTTTGATTTTGATTTTGATTTTGATTTTGATTTTGATTTTGATTTATATTATTTATATTGACTTATATATTATTATTTATATTGACATGTGTACTAGTAGTAGTACTGATAGTATATCAAGTAACATTTTAGGTACGGAAAATGTTACTTTAAACTAGATAATAAGACAATAGAAAGACCTTGTAACTTGAATATTGTACACCAGAATCTGTAAGGTCTATCTGGCAAGGAATTTGAAATTGAACTGTTTATTATTCATAAACAGTATTGATAGTTTATGTATAATCGAGCATTGGCTAAACAGTTCTAATTTCTTATTAAATATTAAAAATTATAAAGTGTCCAGTGCGTTCTTGAGGAAGACCGTCCAGCGTGGGGGATCTCTAATATTAACTCATTCTAAAGTGCATTGTAAAGAACGAAATGATATTGTCGGTCTTTCTGTTGAACGTACCATTGAGCTGTCTTGTGTGGAGTTAGAGCGCTATATTATAGTTTCTGTTTACCGCCCACCCTCCAGTGATTATATATTATTTGAGAGCGTCATGGAGGAAGTTCTTAAGAAGATCTCTTAAACTTCAAAACAAGTTTTAATATGTGGAGACTTTAATGTTGACATCTTAGTGGATACCTGTAATCGTTGTAAGTTACTTAATTTATTTCAATGTTTTGATATGATCAATGTATTTAACGAACCTACCAGGATAACTGCAACTTCGGCTACCGGTATTGATAATATTTTTACTAACTACAGTTGTAATATCTTAGAAAAATCTATAATAAGTCGCTTAAAGTCTGACCATAGTGGGCAAATTATATCTGTCCCTAACTATATGCAGGAAAAAAATTATTATATCAAGTACAGGCCTTTCACTTCGAATAAAATAAAGCGATTTCAATCAAAAATATCATCAAAGATATTGCAATTCGACAAAAGTCGCGGTAGCTCAGATGAACTTTTTAATGCCCTCTTTGGAATGATCGGTTGTGAGTTTAATAAGACTTTTAATATTATAGAAAAAAAAGTTTTCAAAAATCTTAGGTATAGCGAATGGGCCACTAATGGCATCTATAAGAGTAGGAATAAGTTATTTGATCTGTATGCAGAAAAAAAATATTATCAGTCCCCCACTTTTCTTGAATATGTAAAAAAATATTTAAAAACGTTAAGAAGTGTCTGCACACAGGCCAAATCTCTTCATATTAAAAGTAAAATAATTAATTCCAAAAATAAAATAAAAACAACCTGGAATGTTATTGGAGATGAAACAGGTAGACGTAAAATGTATAATTCTTCCATAGAGCTTAAAATTGGGAATGAACTTATTAATTCTGATACAGCAGTAGCTAGTGCATTTGAGCATTTCTTTCAGAACATACCCATTTCTATCACTAGCTCAATAAACTCATCCCCAATGGAAGCTTTTAATGTTTTGAAGGACAGCGTCACATGTGCAGTGTTAATTTTAAATTTGAACACATTTCCCCATACGATATCGTCAATACTTTTAAAACATTAAATATTAAAAACACAACTGATCTGTGGGGAATCTCCGTAAAATTAATTAATAATATTATCGCCCCGATTATGGCCAAGATCTTTAACAAATCTGTAGACACAGAGATATTTCCCAATTAAATGAAACATGAACATTTGGATTTGGATTTGGATTTGGATTTGGATTTGGATTTGGATTTGGATTTGGATTTGGATTTGGATTTGGATTTGGATTTGGATTTGGATTTGGATTTGGATTTGGATTTGGATTTGGATTTGGATTTGGATTTGGATTTGGATTTGGATTTGGATTTGGATTTGGATTTGGATTTGGATTTGGATTTGGATTTGGATTTGGATTTGGATTTGGATTTGGATTTGGATTTGGATTTGGATTTGGATTTGGATTTGGATTTGGATTTGGATTTGGATTTGGATTTGGATTTGGATTTGGATTTGGATTTGGATTTGGATTTGGATTTGGATTTGGATTTGGATTAGGATTAGGATTAGGATTAGGATTAGGATTAGGATTAGGATTAGGATTAGGATTAGGATTAGGATTAGGATTAGGATTAGGATTAGGATTTGGATTTGGATTTGGATTTGGATTTGGATTTGGATTTGGATTTGGATTTGGATTTGGATTTGGATTTGGATTTGGATTTGGATTTGGATTTGGATTTGGATTTGGATTTGGATTTGGATTTGGATTTGGATTTGGATTTGGATTTGGATTTGGATTTGGATTTGGATTTGGATTTGGATTTGGATTTGGATTTGGATTTGGATTTGGATTTGGATTTGGATTTGGATTTGGATTTGGATTTGGATTTGGATTTGGATTTGGATTTGGATTTGGATTTGGATTTGGATTTGGATTTGGATTTGGATTTGGATTTGGATTTGGATTTGGATTTGGATTTGGATTTGGATTTGGATTTGGATTTGGATTTGGATTTGGATTTGGATTTGGATTTGGATTTGGATTTGGATTTGGATTTGGATTTGGATTTGGATTTGGATTTGGATTTGGATTTGGATTTGGATTTGGATTTGGATTTGGATTTGGATTTGGATTTGGATTTGGATTTGGATTTGGATTTGGATTTCGATTTCGATTTCGATTTCGATTTCGATTTCGATTTCGATTTCGATTTCGATTTCGATTTCGATTTCGATTTCGATTTCGATTTCGATTTCGATTTCGATATCGATTTCGATTTCGATTTCGATTTCGATTTCGATTTCGATTTCGATTTCGATTTCGATTTGGATTTGGATTTGGATTTGGATTTGTATTTGGATTTGGATTTCGATTTCGATTTCGATTTCGATTTCGATTTCGAGTCCTCGATATGCGCTGGCGGCCGGCCGTTTCTTCTGACGCCAGGGGATTGTTATTTGAACGCACAGTAACACTATTACGATTCCGAAACTCGACACGACACTTTAAATTTAGGCACTGCACTTAATATTGCAAGTCCTAGACGAATTATTTAATGTTTTACCATGACTTTGATGCGAATTATGTATAGCGATCAAGCGGCCATTAACGAAAGTTCCGCGCTCACGTAGACACTCGCGTCTCGCACGGCGACAGTCGAACCGATCGGCGAGTGGCGTTTTCATTGCTACCCACATATCGGTGAATAAAAAAAATGCCAATTGCCCAGAGACAGAAAGAAAATACAAAATAAATAGAATTATTAAATATTAACGAACAATAACTTTTGAGTTCATTTTTCAATCCCAGAAAAATGAATTCTAGCATACTACATAGCGTATTACCAGTATCTGGATGACAGAGCCTTGCTAGTTATTTTTTTAAAGACATTAAAAAAATGCAAATAAAAAAAGGGCCGGTGACATGTGGGACTCAAACCCAGGCTACGAATTTGTTGGTCGCCTGTTAGTTACCCTTAGACTATCACAGCATTGCGTTTGACAGCCAAAAATTTTCACTGCAGACTACTTTTTTTTTAAATTACAGCAAAAACGTACAAGTTATATCAATCTTAAACTACTTATACGCTAGGACTATACAAGTCATGCCCACGTGGAATAATACCAAGAATACTGGCAGCGTTTCCGCGCTGAATCGCTACGCTGATTCTTTGTGTAAAAAAGGAGCCAGCCCTCTTGTCACCTAAAGCGGCAATTAACCGAGGTGCTAAAACGGACAAAAATAGCTACTTTCAGCATTTTTTCAGTGCCTTAAAACAGGGATAAAACGACACCTATATACACCAAACATACCTTAAACGTCGTTCAATCTGGTACATATAATTATCTTCCTGCCCTTATCCCACTAAGTGGGGTCGGCACAACATAAACATGCTGTAGCATGATTTGGCTACGTTTTTACGACTGGCCGCCTGCCTGACGTCAACTTACCTCAGTCGTTACCTCAGTACGACACCTCGGTAAGAAAGATGGTGGTCTATTATAGTACACCGGATACCACACGGTGGGTCAACTTACCTTAGTCGCCTTTTACGACACCTCGGTAAGAATTGAGGTTGGTCTATTCTACTCAGCCGGATACCACACGGCGGGTCGACTTACCTTAGTCGCCTTTTACGACACCTCGGTAAGAAATGAGGGTGGTACTATTCTATTCAGCCGGATACCACACGGCGTAAATCTGGTACATATAAGAACAAACTATTTCCTAAAACGCTCGCCGAGCTTCCGATTTACATATCACGAAGCATTAATTAACTCGTTACCAGTACACATAGATTTACATCTGACCGCTGTAATCCAGTAAAAGCATAGAAGATTAGACTAATCGACTACCCGAGCTTGCAGAGATTATCGGGATAATCATGTTTTCAATGTCAGTATATTAAGGGCGATTGCTGTAGTTTTTTCTTAGTATTAGCTCAAAAAGGTAAGACTTCCTTTTACATATTTTCTCTCCATGGATAGAATAGAAGAAGAGAGTAATAATAAGATGGAACTTACCCACAACCTAAATGTATTTATCTATTTAATACTTTTTGTCCAAAAAAACAATACCTCGTTAAAACGAAATTTACACGGAATTAAAATATCAATTATATTTATTTTATTTTCACTTGTTTATTTATTTTGATAAGACAAATAAATCATTCGCAATATTTATTTAAAATATAAAAAAATAATTACCTAAAATTATAATTAGTAATAACGTAGGCAATCATCATCCTCCTGCCCTTATCCCACTCTAAGTGGGGTCGGCACAACATGTTATAAACACGCTGTTACATGATTTGGCTGCGTTTTTACGACCGGCCGCCTGCCTGACGTCAACTTACCTCTGTCGTATTTTACAACACCTCGGTAAGAATGAGGGTGGTCTATTCTACTAAACCGGATACCACACGGTGGGTCAACTTACCTTAGTCGCCTTTTACGACACCTCGGTAAGAAATGAGGTTGGTCTATTCTACTCAGCCGGATACCAAACGGCGGGTCGACTTACCTTAGTCGCCTTTTACGACACCTCGGTAAGAAAAGAGGGTGGTACTATTCTATTCAGCCGGATACCACACGGCGTAATAACGTAGGCAATACAATTAAGATATCTAGTATTTTGTTAATTTATGTAAATAACAAAAAATGTAAACAGAAAAAAAGAAAAATATAAAATTTTATAATCCAAACAATTCAAATCACGAATAAGATATACAATACTCGTATCATAAGTACAATAATTTAAATGCAATGAGAAAAAAAAAGGAATTACGATTAAATGTTGGTAAATTTATAAATGGTTATTTTAAAAATTTAATAAATTAGATAAAATAGAATTAAAATAATTCGCATCTTCTATTTGGAATCATTTTATTGAATTATGCTATTATATATTACGTATTCAGGGTCCAAAAAAATTATAAACCGCCATTTTCGAATTTATAATAGCTATGAACTCCCACAAAAGAGTTTTATAAGAACTAAAAGTATTCATCAAATATTGGGCCAATCAATCAACAAGACATAAAGTAGGTAAAATCGCAAATACTATTTATTTATCTGAGTATGAGAAACATATACGAATAGAATTTAGAGGTCAATTCGTCGATACAAGATTAAGGATTCCAATCACTATTCCATCTCGGCTTTGAAGCAACACACGTTGCACTATCTTATAGTGGCTTCCCAGTTCTGTGAACACGAATGCATTAACCACCGGAGCGTGCATGCAAACTACAATCCTATTAGACACACAGATATTATAGCTGCTTAGTATATAGCTGATGGGTTTAATGTTATTAGACTAAATCTATACCGATTATTATGTGTGTATTACACTAGCAATCGCCAGCGACTCCACCCGCGTGGAAAGATTAAAAACGTAATATTATATTCTTTTGATAACCATAAAAATGGTTAAAGTGGGTTAACCTTAAAAGCTACACATATGCTGTCCCGGACTTTTATTTAGAACTTATAGAGGGAACAATTTTGTAATACATGATTTGCCTTGCTTACATGATGCCTATGCCCAGCTGTGGGATAGTAACAGGCCGTACTTGAATTTTAAACTATCGTAATTAGAATTTATAGTTCGGGGACCATATTCATGAGCTCTTTGCACGACGCTATCGTGAGGGGAACTGCACATAAAATTTCTGCATGCGAC
Source organism: Morpho achilles (assembly GCA_947086495.1). NCBI lineage: Eukaryota > Metazoa > Arthropoda > Insecta > Lepidoptera > Nymphalidae > Morpho > Morpho achilles. Next base: position 13,020,981 of record CAMTZB010000001.1, on the reverse strand, counting down.
GATAACGGTGTTTGGATCAAATAACGTCATGTAAAAAGTTCATGATTAAATGCTCCGGATCAAACCTAATCAGGCTAACCCGATAGAATTAGACTTAAGTAAAACTGGTTTCGTTTTATTAACTTTTTTTTAATAAGCATGCCTAAATTTATGTACAGTTAAATAAAATGTCCGTGTGTCGCAAAATGGATGATCACTCAGAATTAATCAAAAATCTCCTTTTAGCCAGTTTAATTACACTGATGGTACTGAAGATCGGCTAGCTATTTACAAAGTAAAATACCTAAATGATTAGCAAACAGGTTCCGGATGTGCATAGCTTTACGGGAATGCGTTAATTCAACGCCATTGGTGCGCTTTAGCTAAGTAGAGACCTATTGATTACTTCGGAAACTTGCTCTAGGAATTGCTGGGTAAAATATCCATTCTAGATTTTCTAAAGAGCACACTAAAAACAAAATTTTAATATGAGATGTTAAAAGTGCAAGATTAAGTTTGAACATGTAATGGGGGAGTCGTTTTGTGGGTTTGGGTATAAGATTATATAATAATATTCCGCAATCCATGGCTCATGTCGCATGCCTTGTGGTATCTGGCTGAGTAGAATATACCACCCTCATTTCTTACCAAGGTTTCGTAAAAGGTGACTAAGTCGCCTCGACGCGTGGTATCCTGCTGGGTAAAATAGACTACCATCATTTCTTACCGAGGTTCCGTAAAGGGCGACTAAGGTAGGTTGACCTAGCGTGTGGTATCCGGCTGAGTAGAATAGCCCACCCTCATTTCTTACCGAGGTGTCCTAAAATACGACTAAGATAAGTTGAGGTCAGGCAGGCGACCGGTCGTAAAATGCTTAGCCAAATCATGTGATTAACATGTTTATAACATGTTATATCGACCCCATTTATAGTGGGATAAGGGCAGGAGAATGACGATGAATAAAATCAATTTTAGCTTTGCCATTACAGCAGTTTAAAAAAATATCAAAGGGAAGATACAAAAAGCTTACTATACTGTTGATGATTATTTATATGATAAGAATCTTTTCTCGGAAGGAATAGCTTTCCGAACCAGCAATAGAGTTGACGATTCAAAAGCACTTGTTGACAACTTAAAAAAACGATATTCAAAATATTGAAAATTGCAAAAACAAATTATTCGTCTTTGCAACCTAAAAATAAAAGGACTTAAAAATAAATAATGTTTTCAAATTATAAACGCGAAGTGTCGCGACCCCTTTTTGGAACCGCTCTTTTGTGATCAAGTGTGAAAGAGGCCCGCATGAGGTCTTGGTGGTCTCAAAATTTCGAAAGCGATACCATAAGACTTTAAAAAACATCTCTATAGAAATAATGCAATTTCTTTCACCATGTATAGTATGTATTAAAATGTATATATAATATTATAAGATAAAATTATTGTTAAGTTTTACTTTATGACTTCGTATTGACATTATATATGATATATTATTGACATAATTATTGTAAGGTACCTTTAATTAAGCTGTGGTAACACCGTGCGCTTCTTTCGAGAAGGTCTAGGGTTCAAACCGCGGGCAGGCACCAATGAGTTTTCTAGTAAAACTTATGTGTCTAATGGATAATTGCAATTTATCACACGCTTTTCGGTGAAAGAAAACATCGTGAGGAAACCTGCATATCTCTAGAGAATTCTGGGGATATGTGTAACCTACCAATCCACACTGGAGCAGCGTGGTAGGTCTTAGCTCCAATCCTTCTCTCCAAAAAAAAAAAAACGGAGAGCCCTATGCCCAGCTGTGGGATAGTAACAGGCCGTTACTTACTTACTTACTTACTTTTACCTTTAATTAATAGAACATTTACAATGAGATCTGGATGATATAATTTAGGTAAATAAAATGTATGTTGGTTGTCCAATAAATAAATGTAAAATAAATACGTTCTATAATATCCTGTTATTTCTGCAAGGTTTAAATTATTATTAAATTTCATTTTATTTTCTACTTCCTACTAATATTATAAATGCTTAAGTTTCTGAGTATGGATGTATGTTTGTTACTCTTTCACGGTGAATCCGCTCTACCAATTTTTTTTTTACCTAATACGCGACAAATGTTCGCGCGAACGAAGTCGTGGGTAAAAACAGTATAACAGTATATCGCTAAGTTTCTTGCTGGTTCTTCTTCTAAATTTTATAACCAGAATAGACCACCGTCATTTTTAACCGAAATGTGGTAAAAGGCGACTAAGGCAAGTTAACATGCCGTGGGGTGCCAAAGTGGTCGGCCTCCTCGTGGCGCGACCTGGGCAAGCTTAGTCTTGGCGAACGGACCACTGTGACATACAATTTTGTCCAATAAGCATCAATTATAAAATAAAGTTCGTATTAATAACAAGCCGATTTTTTTTAATATTATTATTAAGCTTAGAAATCCATGTCCAGGCTTTTTGTCAAATAAAGTTATTGTTAAGTCCATTACAGACATAAGTATAAATATTTGGAACGTACCCTGGGCAAGCTTAGTCTTGGCTAACGGACCACTGTGGGTCGGCCAATCCAGTTGTCCCTCTGATTAGCAGAGGGCAATCTGGACGGGCCGGGGACTCCGGGGGGGTTAAGGGTGGAGTCTCTAATGAGCGACGGGTTCAGTTGGGCTTACTTTAAGTCTGGCTGGGCATGGTCTTAGGCCACCGTCGGCAAAACCCGTAAGCCCAGCAATGGGAACGGGGACCTTCGGGTTGCGAGGAAGAAAACCTCTATAAAAAATTACCCGGTGGGGGCGGAAACGCCCACCAAGGCGCTGGGGTCCCTACTTGGGGCGCGGTTTCTCCTTGTCCACCGTATCATGAATCATCGGTGGGCAGGGAGCAATTGTGGGCAGCGATGGCCTCCTTCTGCTCTGCGGAGGGAGGCGGCGGAGCGGTTCCGGGAACTCTTATTCTGGATCCAATCTGCTGCTGGCGAGTCCAAGTGCTAGCGACTTGCCTAAGCCCATCGACTGCTGCCCTGTCAGGGGACCTTCGGACGTTCCAAACGGGGTATATCGGACGTCTGGCTTACAGGTCTACGAGGCGGTCGGTGCATCTGGTGCTCCCGATGCACCGGTTAGCGGAGGGGGGCTTCTCTTTCGAGAGGCCCCTACCCGGAGAAGGTTTGTTCTCTGGGATCAGAGCTGTCGGCGGGATGGGGGCAATATGTACAATGATACCCTGTCCTTGCCATCGGCAGCGTGGTGGAGTACACAGGTCGTTTTAGTCGGTGCGAGTCCGACATAACCGTCGCCTGTCCCCGTCGGGCGGCGGTACCCATAAGGGGTTTTTTCCTGTATAAAAAAAAAAAAAGTTAACATGCCGTGTGATATCCGACTGAGTATAATAATATGAGTCATATATAGAATACCCTCATTTCTAACCGAGGTGTCGTAGAAAGCGACTAAGGTAAGTTGACTCTTGGTGTGGTATCCGGCTAAATAAAATATATCCCCCTCTTTCTTACCGCAGGGTCGTCTCGCTGACTCCCCGGGTGGGGGGTAAGCGGGGTACGGGCCTCGAGGCGTACCTCTTTGCCCGGGCAGTTCCTCGCGGGCACTTAAGCCCGGTTTGTGTTTCGGCTGTAGGCCGAGGTCACCTAGGTGACCTAAGGGTGTCGGTATTTGGGCCGTGGGCCCAGGTCACCAAGGTGACCTAAGGGATGTCTGGTTCAGTGGGGAGGTCTGGGAATATTAGCTCCCAGACCTCGAAGTCGTCGTCAGGTGGTGTCATATCCGGTGGTGTTATAATCCGTGGTGTCTTTCTTACCAAAGTGTCGCAAAAGATGACTAAGGTAAGTTGACGACAGGTGGCGGCCGGTCATAAAATACGTATTTAAATCATGTGACAATATGTTTATAACATGTTGTGCTGACCCCACTTAGAGTAGGATAAATGCAGGAGGATGATGATATAAAAATGTATCCAACAAACTGTTAGGAAAATTCCATCGACCGATCGTGAACGCGTATTTTAAAAAATGTCTTATTTGCTCACTTTCATTTACTTATCCATAATTACAGTCACACAGGTACGTTTTAAATTCAACTTTATTTACAACGTAATAAGACTTACACTTGATTGTAGTCAAAACATGCGATAAACTCCCACTTTGTGACAAAACAAACAAATACTTAATCAGGACAACAAGACGGCTTAATTAAAACACCGAAACGAATGCACGCGAATAAATTAAACTAAAGCCGATTTTAAGCCGCTCAAACATGTTTTAACGTGTGCAGATTACGACCACTTCTTTACACTGGACATAATCCTCTTATAAAAAAATATAAAAAGGGCTTAATAATTTTTTTTTTTAGTACAACGATCAACGACAAATACGTTATTTTTTAAAGTATAAAAAATAAAAAGAAAATATGAAAGTAATATAACTGGCTTGATCCCGGGTATTTTCACTTCTTTAGTCTGCCCGATCGCTAGCCGTGTGGTATCCGGCTGAGTAGAATAGACCACCCTCATTTCTTACAGAGGGGTCGTAAAAGGTGACTAAGGTAAGTTAACCCACCCTGTGGTATCCGGCTAAATAGAATAGACCAACCTCATTTTTTACCGAGGTGTCATAAAAAGTGACTAAGATAAGTTGTCCTTCCGTGTGGTATCCGGCTGAATAGAATAGACCACCCTCGTTTCTTACCGAGGTATCGTTACAGGCGACGAAGGTAAGTTGCTAAGTAAGTAAAATATCTAGCCAAATCATGTATCAGCCTGTTTATACAATGTTGTGCCGACCCCACTTAGAGTGGTATAAGGGCAGGATGATAATTTGTATTCACCAGGACCCCTTATATAAACGCACATAAAATGTTTTATCAAGAGTCCAAAATTAAAATTTAAACGCCCACGCGAACTTGCGGTTCTTATGCAAAATTAAAACCGAATTGTCGTCATTAACAGCGTTTAGGTCTCTTAATGTCTCAATTCGAATTCGTTACGATAAAAACTTGAAGGTTCTGAACGAGCGAGATCCTTTTGGCCTTTTTTGAATTCATTTCATGGGGCATTAATTTGAGAAAACCCATTACCTATGCTTACTTTCTCGGTTGAATTTCTTAAGTTTTCTTATCCCAATCTAAATAGTATTGGCGCAACATGTTTTTCTATTCGACTCTTTCCATCAGTTGTCAACTCTAGCACTGCTTCTTTTGTGTACATATAACAATTCAAGCAATCTTTCGGCTTCTAGTCACATATCCATCCATATTCTTATTTAACACTCGATTGAACACACGATTTTCATCCCTCCTCATTAAATGTCCATCCCATCTTAATCTTAAACCCAGTACATATAACGTCGATTAGTTATTAAAATCATGTAATAATGATGATAGTATTTCAGCCAATGTGTCTTTAAATTATATGAAAAATTATTGCAGCGTAACACCAAAGCCGCAACATTTAGTTGTACATTAACCAGCATTAGATATTAACACAATTTCAACCCACGTTAAATTAGAAATCTAAACAGCAATTTTGTTTGCCGACCATATGAAGCGTACTGCGTCCATTCTAGTATAAATATTTGCATAAGTCAGTATGTAGAAACACTGGTTCCAAAATTACCACTTGTTGCTTGTTTCATTTATTTCCAGTTTACCTATTACTAAAGTTAATTAGCTTAAATACAATACACGATCTATGTGCACTGAACGCATCTATAGCATCTAAATTAATGCCTAACAAACAAAACAACCTTAGGGCCATGGAGACAAAGTGCGAAAATTTTCCATCCGTTTTATCACCTCGGTTACTTGCCTTCAGGTGACAAGAGGGCTGGCCCCTTTTTCGCACAAAGAATCATTTTAGTGATTCAACGCGGAAACGCTGCCAATATTCATGGGACAGGTCCACTTGGGCTTGATTTGTATAGAACTAGTGTGTAAGTAATCTAAAATAGATATAATTTGTAAATTTTTATAATTAATAATAAAAAAAACAAACAATAAATCAATAACTACCACCTTTAAGATGGTGGCAAAGATTCTATATTACCAATGAAGCTATAGAATCTTTTTCGTGCACTAAAAGCAACAAATAAGTTAGAATCATGACTAGAACGATAAATTAGACAATATTTACTATACTTTTGCGTTTGTTATTATACTTGACATACACGCTACACACGTTGCCCTTAGGTTGCTAAGGGCAACCTTTTACCTTAAGGTTACTGCTACCTTTAATCAATATAATAACGAATTTTTGGAACTAAAACTTAACAACACTTCATCTATCTGAACAAGTATTGGTATTAGTAACTAATATATTCATAACTGTCCTTCGAATTTTCCTTTTTACAGACAAACTCAGGTCGACAAAAACCCTACTTATACGATAAACTATTCGCACGTCATTTTGTTCTTCCTTTTCCTCAACGATAATCGTTAAATCGTTTAATTTTGTATTAAAGTCTGAACTGAATAATTCAATCAATTAGAAATGATAATATTTACTTATTAGTCCCATTAACAATAATAGTAGTACTTATTAGAATAAATATTTGTTAGGCAAAGAAAAGTTATAGTAAGAGTATTTTCAAATAAGCTTATTTCAGTTGAACTCTATTCGGGTACCATTTTCCGTGAGTAAGCCACCCTATGACATTTAAAATGAAGATATCCTCGTGCCCAGAGAAGCTAAACACCGTCCAATTAATTAGCGAAACCCAATCGTGATAGCTCGAGCAGCTATTAATCAGGCGGAGATCGATCTGATAGTAAGAACAGAGCACTGGTATGTTCTACTTTGATCCTGTGCAAAACATTTTTTTTTAAATGTTAAAGCGTGTATTATCGCTAATACGTTCATACCCGTACTTTGTCTTTACTTCCTATCCTTTCCACTGGTGAACACTGAATGCCGCTCCAGTCATCTCGACTTCACGACGAAGACTACAAAATAGCGGGAGTAAAGATGGCGCCGCCTACAGTATGACCAGTACATTATTCAAATACCCCAGCAGAATATTTCCAGCGACAACATATGTTACTATCCGACAGCTGGGCATAGCCTTCCTCTCACTTTTTGGAAAGTAGAATTGGAACTTAGATCCACTGCTGCTTCAATTCAGATTGGTAGGTCACCTATATCCCCAGAACTATAGTATTAACGAAAAGTGTGTGATAAATTGCAAATATGAATTATGCATGTTTCAAAAAATGAGAGGTTGAAAAATTAAGTTTTCTCCCCGGGATTTGAAATAGACGCATAATGTTTACACACCCTTTAAAATAGTTTTTTGTAAATCAGAGTGTAAATCATTGTAAATGATTTTGTAAATCATTTAAATAACACGTACTTTTTTTGAATAATTTACTTGAATAATATCATAAATAAATTTTAATATTGAAGTCTCAATGCACGAAATATGAAACAATTCTGTAGACAAACCTTTGAAACCTTTTTTCATTATCTTTATATCTTCAGATATAAGATATAATGAAGTACTATTTCATTTCCAGACGCGATGAAAAAAATCTGTTTTTCGTAGAATATAAATCGCGCTACCTGAAAATGGAACGCAAACTAAACCGTAACTCCTTTTTCTATAAATTACGTTAGCTTTACGTAAATTATATTATAACTCATCTTGTCATTATTTATTTAAAAACTTTCCTTTCAGGTTGTATATTCGAGTTGGTTTATACTGTAACTGGTAATAACCCGCGGTTTCACCCGCGTACATACCGATCTCATTACAGTGGAAAGTCTACTAAGTCAGACTATTGATTTATTTTTGTTAAATATATCATCAATAGTTTCCGCAGCTCATGCGATGACAGATTATTATGACTAATTTTTTACACTTTGTTACATTTTTAAAACGGATCCCTATTTTTTAATGTAATGTGTATAGCCTATGTTGCTCAGTAAATGCAGCTTTCCAATAATGTAAGAATTTTTGAAATCGGGCCAGTATTTTTTGTGTGAGAACACTACAAACATACATACAAATTTTTCCTCGTTATAATATTAGTATAGAGTAATAAGCAGGTTTATTTTCTTAATGTTTCTATTGTCATAAATAAAGAAACATTACTCTGATGAATTAGTTACGGTGTCAATAGGAACGAACTCTGTAGACAATGTCATCGGCCCACGGCGAGATGGATATGTACCGCAGTAATAAATGGCTAGTGTAATACCGATACAGAGTCCTGACCATGTAAAGAAAGGCTATTAGGATCCGATGATATATTAGATTGTCTGTAAGCATAATTATTAGTGCGTAATCAAGGTATAAGGGCTGTTACAGGAAAAAGAACTTTAAGGTTGCTAGTTATAAAAAAGTGACTGTGATTGCTCTTTTCATCGATCGATTCGGATCGATTCCAGGTATTTACATTTCTAGTGACTGCCTGTTCCCCGAATAAGCTACGCTGACTTGACAGTTAATAGCAAAAATTCAAATCAATATAAATTTGAGTATTTTTTAATATCCAAAAACAGGGATATTAAACATAAAGATTTTTTTACGATAAGTTTTAGCGTCATTTTCCACTTCACTTTGATACGTATAATCAAAAACGTACCGTTTGTAAGAGAGATTATCTTTGAAAATATATTACGGTTCAAAAAATACGAATGGCGTATTCGTGACAGGCCGACTTATCTGTCAGTCTGTCTATCACAGTCAATTACGCGGAAAGGTTTAAGCTCTTATGATAATAAATGATACGAAATCGCATTTAACATTGAACTTTTCGATTGGGAGTATTAATACAAACGGTTCTTTGTTTAATTGAATTAGTAAACAGTTTATAAAGATCTATCATGTAGTAACTCTAGTCGGCACCACATGTTATAAACATGTTGTTCAATGATTTGGATACGTATTCTACGACCGGCCGCCTGCCTGACATCAACTTTCCTTAGTCGTATTTTACCACACCTCGGTAAGAAAGAGGGTGGTATATTCTACTTAACCGGATATCACATGTTAGGTCAACTTACCTTAGTTGCCTTTTACGTCACCTCGGTAAGAAATGAGGGTGATCTATTCTACTCAGTCGGATACCACACGGCGGGTCGCGTTACCTTAGTCGCCTTTTACGACACCTCAGTAAGAAATGAGGGTGGTACAATTCTATTCAGCCGGATACCACACGACTGTGATTTAGAAATCTATAACATAATAAAATACCATTAAAATTCCAAAGACTCAACCAGAACACCTAACTAGTGGGGCTCACTCACCATACCTTGTCTTATAAGCAACTCCTCACAATAAAGATATAAATCAGCCGCTGAGAGCTGAATAAAATCGCTTATATCTTACCTTATCGCTTGATCGGTTGCTCCTTAATATTATACCTTTATACATGATGTTCGAATAAAATAATTTATTTATTTCTTTCTTTTTATACATATAGTTAGAAAAGAGAAAGAAAAAGTAAAAAAGCACATGTAACTTTATTAGATAACTGGTATCCGGCTGAGTAGAATAGATCACCCTCATATCTTAACGAGGTGGCGTAAAAGGCGACTAAGGTAAGTTGACCCGCTGTGCGGTATCCGGCTTAGTAGAATAGACAACTCTCATATCTTAACAAAGTATCGTAAAAGGCGACTAAGGTAAGTTGACTCGCCGTGCGGTACCCGGCTGTATAGAAAAGACCACCCTCATTCTTACCGAAGTGCCACACAAAGCATGTTAATTTATTGAAGTCAACAATACAAAAGTATTAGTTACTATAATATTATTATTGCTTTAATGATAAAATAAAATCCATGTAATTCTAAACGTAGAGTGCATCATCACATTTGAGAGACTTTGAACTTTTGTTCCCTCAAATCTACTAATCTTCTATTGAAAGGAAGTCTCTCTTTCATGATTTTTTTTAAATGATCAAAGTTGACGGGCGAAGACCATTCGTCGAAGACCATACGACGATTCGACCAGCCGTGGATGCAAAAAAAAGTAAGTAAGTATTTTAAGTAAAAACAATTTATAATACTAAATAAAACAAACTCTTAAGTAGGCTCTTGTAACACAACTTAAAGGTTTTTTTTTATCGAAGTACACTTTCTAATAAATATTTTCCACAACCCTGACAGAGATAAAAATAAAAAGTTCCAGGTACACCCTGTATATGAACATTTTGCCCGAAGCAGTGAGTGTATACTACACTGTAATAAAATGTTATTTCTAACAATATGCAGCTTTTGTGAGAGAAGCTACGATATATGGTAACTTTTTAAGTGTAATAATTTTGTTTTAGAATAAACCTTTAAGTATGACGCCTATAGATGCTATAATATTTAATGTGGATGGAATGTACTAGTAATTGTAAAAGATAAAGTTAAAGCTGTACGTACACGGGCTAAGTGAGGAACAGGATAACAAATAATTCAGAAAAAAATTATACAATACACTACTATTAGGAAATTAATCGAATAATTTATCTAATACGAAATTTGAACACTTAAGATGACGCGAACAAAGTTGCCAGTACAGCATCATCATCATCATTCTCCTGACATTATCCGCTTTAACTGGGGTCGGCACAACATGTTACAAACATGTTGTCACGTGATTTGGCTACGTATTTTAAGACCGGCCGCCTGCCTGACGTCAACTTAACTTACTTAATTAGTCGAATTTTACAACACCTCGGTAAGAAATGAGCGTGGTCTATTCTACTCGGCTGGATACCACAAGGTAGATCAACTTACCTTAGTCTCCTTTACGACTCCTTGGTAAGAAATGAGAGTGGTATAGTCTACTTAGCCGGATACCACACGGCGAGTCGATTTACCTTAGTCGCCTTTTACGATTCCTCGGTAAGAAATGAGGGTGGGCCTATTCTACTCAGCCGGATACCACACAGCGGTTTGACTTACCCTAGTCGCCTTTTACGACTCCTCGGTAAGAAATGAGGGTGGTACTATTCTATTCAGCAGCTATACCACACGGCGTAACTTATAATAGTCATATAAAAACTTAAATAAAAATAAAATAAAAAGCTGGTATGATACAACGCTAGCTTTTTCACGACGCGACTATTTCGGTCTGCACGGTAAAATAAATCCGTAGCACAAAACCTGGGTGGCGGGAAAAATAAATAAATTTTCGGAACATCCTGTATACGACCAAGTTGCCTGAAGCACTCGGTGTCCAACTACAGTGCAAAACGTAATTTCTAACGCAGTATAGGATACGGTTTAAGCCTTTATACGCGAGTGAATTGATGACAAATAATTTACTACGATAGATATAAACTAGCCAAGTCCACTAAGCTAAAATGAGCTATAAGTATTTTTTTATATATATATATTTATATATATATATATAAGCTTTGCCCGTAGAAACCCGTGTGTCACAATTATGTATTTCAGTCATTATAATTAGCCGCCGTGTGGTATCCGGAATAGAATAGTACCACCCTAATTTCCTACCGAGGTGTCGTACAAGGCGACTAAGGTAAGTCGACCCGCCGTGTGGTATCCGGTTGAGTAGTATGCACGACCCTCATTACTTACTGAAGTGTCGTAAAAGGCGACTAAGGTATGTTGACCCGCCGTGTGGTATCCGGCTGAGTAGAATAGACCAACCTCATTTCTTACCGTGGTGTCGTTAAAGGCGGCTAATGTAAGTTGACGTACCGTGTGGTATACGGTTTAGTAGAATAGACCACCCTCATTCTTACCGAGGTGTCGTAAAATACGACAGGGGTACGACAGGGGGCAGGAAGATGATGATGATGAGTCATTATAATTAGATTCTTATTTATTTATTTCTTTATAGTACATACATATAGATAAAGAAAAAGTAAAAGTACATGTGCTTTTTCACTTTTTCTCTCTCTTTTCTAACTATATGTATAAACAGACAGAAATAAATAAATAAACACATGAATAAAAGCGGACTTATTCTTAAAGGGGATCTCTTCCAATCAACTTTAGAGTAACAAAAAGAAAAGGACAAAAAGTAAAATACTGGTAGATAAAGAAAAGAAAAATAACGAAAAACTAAATAAAAGAATTAATATTTGCGCACTTAAAAGAAAAGATAAAAAATATGTGTTGTCGCCAATGACTTCCGCTTTGTATTTTATAGCAACACAGTCATGATATGATACAAGAGTTTTGCGCCCCTTTCGATTAAAATGGTGGCAGCACTGTGCTGTTGTTCTTTCCGGTGGAGTCTCCCTATTGATAAAACGTTTCAATAGCAGTCAGTCTTTGTTCGTCATTCAAGAGAAGTGCATCTAGGAACGGGAATTGTGGTATTCTTATTATATCGTGTTATTGTATATAGTGTGCGCTAACATATGCAATATAGATAGAAGTAATTATTTAAATTTCTATAAATTTAAGTGTTTAATCTATAGTTATAAATTAATTCTGTTAAATAAGTACATGAATAACATGTTATTAATATATTAATTTAAGACAAGTATTTTCTTGTCTGTAACCTAAATGCCTAAAGGAAAACAGATTTGCGGATTGATACTGGTAAATCATTCCACAGCTTAACACCTTGAAAGCCAAATGATCTCGAGTAAGTCAGTGAGGAGCATTTAGGGAAGGCAAGATATAAGGTATTTATTGATCTTAGCCGGCCACATCCTACATCAGACTAGAACTTGAATAGCTCTTTAAGATATGAATAGCTTGACTTGAATAGCTCTTTGACTGGCCCATTGGAGCAGTGGGTAGTGACCCTGCCTTCAGCTCCATGGGTCGCGGGTTCGATTCCCGCCGAGGGCAAACATTTTCTAGAAATGAATTTGTTGGTCTTTGAGCCTGGGTGTATATTTGTATTTAAGTATGTATTTAAAAATATATAAGTATATATTCACCAGTTGTCGGTCACCCATAACACAAGTATTAAGTTACTTACTTTGGGGACGGACGACCGTGTGTGTAATTGTCCCATATATTTATTATTATTAAAAAGATAAAGGTAACTTATGTTTAAAAATGATATGAATTTTACTTTATCAGTCTAAATACCTTTCCATGTATTGTAGAGTTGTAAATAACAACTATATAATAATAATAGTATAAGCGTTTCAGTAGCTCTTGAATTTCCATCTTCTAGTATTATCGCGATCGTTTAATTTTGAGATAACTTATATCATTTATTTAAATTATATTGTGGATATAAAGGATCAAGAAATTAAGCACGAAAGAAAGAAAGAAACACATTTATTCATCTGTTAAACTTAAGTTAACTAACGTATATACATTTGCACTAACAATAATTAGAACATATATAATAAAATATTCCTATATTTTCTAGATTACAGTAAAATACATATCGGACGTTTAGTATTAAACTGACCTAATTCTAAATTAGTTAATTTAGTTACATTGTAATCCTTATTTCAGTGCCATCTATGACATCCCGGTACTAACCTTTAAAAAAACTTGTGTTTTCATGTTGCTCCAAATTACGGGTCTTTTTATCAGCCACGTGTTTTGTAGTCACAAGCTATACTTAATTGCCAATTTGCCACAAAATAACTTTTTCTAATTCGGTCACTTTAATATTAAGCGTGCGAAAAAAACAGTACGTAATTGAAAATATTTGAACACTTTGTACATGTATCAAAATTAAAATCATCAACCGAATTCCAAATGTTCCGCTTAAAACCGCCCTTTTGATGTTTATTGTTATTTGACCCCCATAAAACTCAACGTCCCTTTCGCGGTCCCATTTCGTCTGTAAGTTAATATTTTTACTTAACCCTTATTAAATTTCACTTTGAAATTAACGAATAATATGATATCGCCGAATCTACATTTGTTGGATTTCGAATTTTACTTAATTATAAGGGAACCCTTATTTTCTAATGAAAACATAAAACGATTTACGTGACGCAGATTTCAAAATTTTCTTTATTCAAGTTAAGTTGTAAACAAGTGCTTTTGAATCGACAACTCTACTGCTGGTTCAGAAAGCTATTCCTTACGAGAAGAGCCAGCAAGAAGGGAACAGAAGACGTGTAAATTAAAAAAAAATATTAGGAAAGATACAAAGAATATCAATTTTACATTATTGTAGGAACTAGCTTTGAATTTATCAATTCTTTTGCAGTATATTTGTGTTATCATCATTCTTCTGCCCTTATCCCACTCTAAGTGGGGCCGGCACATGTTATTCACATGTTGTCACATGATTCGGCTAGTTATTTTACGACTGGCAGCCCGCTTAACGTCAACTTACCTTATTCGTATTTTAAGACACCTCGTTAAGAACGATGGTGGTCTATTCTACTCAACCGGCTACGATTAGGCGAGTCATCTTATCTTAGTCGCCTTTTACGACAAATCGGTAAGAAAGAGGATGATCTATTCTACTCAGCCAGATACCACATGGTGGGTGGTCTTACCTTAGCCGCCTTTTACGACACCTCCGTAAGAAATGAGGGCGGTCTATTCTACTCAGCCGGATGCCCGTTCTCAGTTGGGAACGGGCGGAGTTAAGAAGTGGGAATATTCGGATCAAGTCCAGATCTCACCAGCGCTTTTTCGGATTCTTTTTGTTTTATATCTTTTAAACAAAATACCGAGCAAAGTTCGGTGATCCAGGCACTGTATATTTGTTAAAATGTTCACTGAGCAGTATCAGAACAATGAACAAACTATTTACTTGTATCCAGTTTCATTAAAATGTTTCCAAATATTTCCACACTTCAAATTGTCCTCTGAAGTTTTATTGCTCTTTGACTCCCAAAAACATCTCGTCCGTTTTTGGTGTACGAATTCGTCTGTAAATTAATGTTCCAACTTAGCTGAAGCCAGCGTTACTCAGTGTCATTTTGCAATTAACGACAAGCGTGACAATTTTGATTTCAGAAGATAGCTAGTTTGGTTTGAATTTGAGTCCTACATTTTTGACTTTGATAGGTAGATAGATACAGCATCTGCTAAGGTAAGTTGACCCACCGTGTGGTATCCGGTTGAGTAAAATAGACCACCTTCTTTCTTACCGAGGAGTCGTAAAATACGACTAAGGTAAGTTGACGTCGGGCAGGCGGCCGGTCGTAAAATACGTAGCCAAATCATATGACAATATGTTTGTAACATGTTGTGCCGACCCCACTTAGAGTGGGATAAGGGCAGTAGGATGAGTTTTGTATGAAATTTTAAATAAAAAGCGTTTTGTTTATTATAAAGAATATTAATTAATATTATTAAATTTTAAATATTAAACAATGGGCTACAGTTCTAAGTTTTTGGGCTGTTGTTAATAGATGACAACAGGTAATAACAAATTAATTTTTTGTTATATACAACAAACAAAAAAACAAACAACCAATACCACCAACAACATAACAAACATTGAGGAGTGTTTGCGAAGGTTTAATAATAAGAATACAACACTTTTCTGGATAACAATCAATGTTAAAATCTATGTTTATTTCTTATCAAGGTCGTATATAAAATGTGTTTCTCAAAAGAATCGGCCAAGACAATATACGACGACGTTTACAATGCAACAAACATTAACAGACTTTAAAATTGGCATCGACATTTTTATTGGTATGTTGAATCGACGAACATGTTTACGGCCGTGTTTTTGATGCTTTTGGCGAAAATTCAAGAGGTGTAAAATAAAAAAGTTGTATTTCTTGCAGTATTTCTGTAATTGTTCTAGTTTTTATATGCCATGTGGTATCCAGGTGAGTAGAAAAGATCACCGTTATTTCATACCCACGTGTCGTAAAAGGCGACTAAGGTAAGTTGACCTGCCGTGTGATATCCGACTAAGTAGATTAGACCACCATCATTTCTTATCGAGGTGTCGTAAAATGAAACTAAGGAAAGTTAGCCTGTCGTGTGGTATCCGGCTAAGTAGAATAGACCGCGCACTTTCTTACCGAGGTGTCATAAAAAGGTAACTGAGGTAAGTTAACCTGCCGTGTCGTATCCGGCTGAGTAGAATAGACCACCCTCATTTCATACCAAGGTGTCGTAAAGGGCAACTAAAGTAATGTGAAGTCAGACAGGCGGCCGGTCGTAAAATACCTAGCTAAATCATGTGACAGCATGTTGTGTCTACCCCACCTAGAGTGGGATAGGTAGGAGAATGATGATGATGAATATTATTAAGCAATGATAATTAATATGATTATATTACAAAAAAAATATCCATATGAACGTTTCATACATTTCCGTACTCATCAGGTAAACGAAGAAGCTGATTACGTCGTAAACGCTTAACTACAAGAAATCTTTACTAATATATAAAGCTGAAGAGTTTGTTTGTTTGAATGCGCTAATCTCAGAAACTACTGGCCCAATTTGAAAAATTGTTTTAGTGTAAATGTTAACGCACACTATATACAATAACATGATATATTAGGAATACCACTATTCCCGTTCCGAGATGCACCTCTCTTGAATGACGAACAAAGACTAACTGTCACTGAAACGTTTTATCAATAGGAAGACTAAACAGTGGCGACAACATAAGATAGTCCGTTTATCGAGCAAGGCAATAGGCTATATAACTTTACGTTAAAATAAAAAGAAGAAGAGCAGCAATAAAAAATATTGCAAAAATGGCAGAATGTAAAGCTTTCCTTGTGTGCGCTGTGACGGTGAAAGTTATTAAAAATCTTTTAACTCACATGTTCAAATCTCAATTCGGGAAAAAAATTGTGATACATTAATTTCCACGCGGGCGAATTTGCTAGCACAGCTAGTAACTAAGTAATAACCCTCCAATGACAATAAAAGGGCTAGTACAAAGATTTCCATTACAAAATTACAATATCTATTTCTAGCCGCACACAAAGCATCGTAGAATCATTTTAAAATCATTCATCATTTCCTTGATCTTCCTCTCAGATTTATTTGTGTTTATCCGGGCCCCCTTTGTGCCCTTAATGGCGTGAAAATCGCTGAATCAGACGCACGTAATGTATCCCCTGTAATGGTAATGAAAAATTGAATGGCATGTGGCACCCCGAAAACGATGACCGAGAAAATTTCCCCGCGGTAAATGTTGAATCAAAACAGCGATTTTTACTTAGCCCGCTTTCGTTATTAGGGTTTGTGATAATTAATGACGGTATATTAATGTTTTATTATAAACCGCACTTATATAATGACTACGCCGTGTGGTATCCGGCTGAATAGAATAGTACCACCCTCATTTCTTACTGAGGTGTCGTAAAAGGCGACTAAAGTAAGTTGACCCACCGTGTGATATCCGGTTTAGTAGAATAGACCACCCTCTTTCTTACCGAGGTGTCGTAAAATACGACTAAGGTAAGTTGACGTCAGGCAGGCGGCCGGTCGTAAAAACGCAGCCAAATCATGTGACAGCATGTTTATAACATGTTGTGCCGACCCCACTTAGAGTGGGATAAGGGCAGGAGGTTGATGACTTATATTATGACTGCAAAAGTGTTTGTTTATTTATCTTTGACTTGTCCGGACGGAGACAAAGGGATCAGCGTGATTTTCGTTATTTAGGTAGAAAGCTGGAAAATTATAAAGACTAGGTATAAAGACTAGACGAAATCGCGGCCTATGTTTCCTTTTTTTTTTAATGTGTAAAACATATTACTCTCCACTTACTATGGCTTAGAGAGATACGTAGCCCACGTATCTTAAGAATTACCTAGGGATATTCAGGTTGATTTATTTCCCATGAACACATTAAACATCAAAACATTTGGCATATATTTGTAATATTGAATACGCAGAATAAGTTTTATAATCCAAAAAAAACACATTCACTATTAAAATCATTGTTAAATCAACGGAGCGTATTTTTCTGAATTAAGATCCACACTGACCAGATCTTTTATAATACTATAAAGTGATTAAACACAACACCTCTGTTCTTAGCCCTCACAATAGCGTATTTATCTAAGGCATGACCTCCACGAGCGAGTTTATCGTAACTAGATTATCGTCCTGTGATGTATTTACATATATAAACTATGAAAGTGTCTACACACAGCAATAGAATCACGGTTACGAGAGCAAAAGGGCGTTGACTCGTTGACCGCTACTATTCTCGTCGTATTTACCTCGCCTCCGTTAAACACAAAAGAATCATGGCGCAAACGCCGCGATATGCACGACGAATTGTCACACGCCCATCACGAAATGCAAAGAAATCGTCGAGCTCCCATCGCGAAACGCAAAGAAAACATCGCGCTAACGTCGCGAATCGCAAAGGAAACATCGCGCGAACGTCGCAATATGCAAAGAATAGTCGCGCGTCCATCGCGAAGCAAAAAGGATTCGTCGCACACCCGCGGCGAAACTTGTCACTCACCCCCTACGATGTATTACATAGTAGTAGTAAAAAGTATTCTCCTATATTATACTTATGCAATAATAAAAAACAATTTTCCCAAAGTCAACTCATTTACTCTTTCGCAACAACTGAATCACACATAATGACAGCGACAATGTTTTTTATAATATTGACCGACTATAAGAAGGAAGGAAGTTGTATTTGAAACATGTTGTAACACTAGTTTATAGGAAGTCGCGATTCATTGTAAGTCGACGTGCTATTGTGATTATACTATGACAGAGTAATCGTCGTCTCGTGGAGATTACGAAGATATTAAAGTAGACTCGTTGCGATATATTCACTCGTGAGAGTAATGCCTTACAAGTAGCATCAACCGGATAAGGCTCTTAAAGTCTACGCTGTATAATGTGGAAACCTTTTGTTAGGGACAACATTCAATAGATCTATGTTAACTGGAAGTGGTACTAGTTTGATAGATAATAAAATTTCTACTGAAAAATTGAAGGCAGTATTTATGTATTATGAGATCATTGTTATATCTTACCTATAATCAATCAATATTATTCGGAGTCTGAGTTTACCTTTAAATAGTGTTAGACAACACATCATGTAATTAGTTCAGGAGCTTTTAAGGTAGGTTTGGATCGTATAGAAATACTACCGAAATGAAAAAGAGTGAATATGTTCATAAGAAAAATTAATATAATTTTCTCTTAAAAGGAAGTGAAACTTGGATGAATTGACTTGTGATAATTCATTACGTTATTGTTGCCATGAGTAGGCCATTTTATTCTAAAAAACGAGATCTATCTTGGTATTTAACTGGAACAAATTCTAAAAATCGTTTACCTTTTTATTACCAATAAATAGAAATTCAAATTAAAAATTTCCTTTATTCAAGTAAACTTATATAACAGTAACTATATTTACATGTTAAAGAATCTTATACCGAAATCCATAAACGACTTACGTACTTGAGCAAGGCAACATTTTCTGCAGCATCAAAATGTATATTAAAATGTTAAATTCACGAATAAATATACACTTCTAGTTTCTCTAGGCACGGCAGTCCCTTTGTAAGACTCTCGCTTTGTGGGGCAGTTACAATAAGAGTGTTAAACGTCTTCTAGGGATCTCAAGTTCTTTATGAATGACCTATCCGGTGCGAAATACTTAAGAATCTGAAAAATTATAAGTACTTGTGTTCATTGTCTTTGAATCCAGTTTCTGTTGTACTCGCTTTACAAATATAAACAATTTATTTTACTGGAGCGATATTTAAGGGAATTTTTTATTTAATTTTACTGTTGTGAGTACTATTCTTTACTTATTTCTCTTCTTCAACCGATGGCTGGACCGATATTTAAAGATATTTTTATTTAAATTTACTGTTGAGGAATTTACTGTTGTTCAACCGATGGACGTTTTATGATCATAAACCCTAGCAATACTATTAAACTAGCAATAGAGTTTTTTTAAAGTGATCACCATTCTTGTACCTTGAGATTCCACCGTTAAATGTTAGTTGTTTCCATAAAAAACGTAGGAGCCAGACACTATTCCACATCTGGGACAAGGGATTCGCTTTCCTTTTCGGGAATAGGATAAGAGCATATCTTCTAGCCATTTGAATAATTAATTTAGTAACCAAATATTATAGTCTGACGTCATTGTTTTATACTGGGTAATTAAAGTATCAATCAGAATACAAAGAAGTGGCCAAAATAAACAGACACTGTTTATACAAAACTGCACAGCGATATTTCCTGTGACCGTAGCGTTTACTTCGAGGAAAATTGTGACAAACACAATTATATTGAGAAATGCAACATTGTCTTTGTATTTATTTTAATACTGTCGCTTATTTGTATTGCCTATGTTTGTAGAAAGTATTATAAACAACAAATGAGAAAAGTGTCCAGCGGAAACAGCGTATCATTAGTACCTGGATGAACGAGCCTTGATCGGATTTTTTTTACAAAATGAAAAAAAAACGTAAAAAAAGGAAAAATAATAGGGTAGGTGGGTCTCGATCCTAGGTATTTTCATTTCTCGAGACCGCTCGTTCCCTAAATAAGCTACGCTGACTTGACAATGAATAGAAAAAATAGTGTTTTATATTCAATGTACATTTTAGTATTTTTAAATGCGCAAAAACAGAGATAAATTCCGAAAATATACATATATACAAATACACAATATACAATACATGTATATGCGAAAGAGTAGCACGTTCTACCAATCCGCATTGGAGCAAAAGATTACTTTTGTTAATCCACTTTACGCAGTGATTTTACGTTACAAAAAAAAACATTAATTTCTCCCACAAACATGATACTTTCATAATTTTGTTTAAAAATTATAGAATAGATAAATATAAGTTTATAGTTTCATAAAAAAACTCATATGTCCCTAATTAAGAATGGGATTGAACCCACGAACTCCCAGTAAAGTCACACGGTTCTCGTCCTCAGACTTAAATAAATAGGCAGGTTTGTTGTCGAAGTATTTTCAATACATATTTACTTTGTTATAGCCACTACCATTGTCTCGTGCGAAATTGAGTGTCCATAATTAGACCACGAAAGAGTTATTGTCGAGTAAATCATCGGCGACGTGTTTATTTCTCGAACATAATATCGTTTGTCCGATGTTTGCTACTTGTATATTGGTTTCTACGGTAGCGGACACTCCGATGGGAAACAATTTCAAAACCTTTTTGAACCTCGACGAGATAAATTTTTAATCTTAGCCTACAAATTCGAATTCGAATTCAAATTCAAAATATTCTTTATTCAAGTAAACATATAAGCAAGTGCTTTTGAATCATCAACTCTACTGCTGGTTCGGATAACTGTTTCTACTGTGAAAAACCAGGACGAAACTCGGCGGTAGCTCTTTTAAAAATATAATTTTTATTACTATTTACATTTAGTTATTACTGTCTTGTACAGGTTCGAAGAGTAGCTATGTCCATGCGTTCTTATCATCTTAATAATCCTCAATAGTATAAGGCTTTCTGTATTAGCCTTTTATTAATAGTTTTTAAACTGCTGTAATGGCAAAGCTAAAATTGATTGCGGAATAACTTACAAACGACTTACGTACTTTTGCAAATCGCAAATCAGAAGCCGCAAGCTTTGTCTGTCCTACTTCTTATATAAATCGCCAATAGTTTTATAATTCTTATTTATTTATTTATTTATTTATGTATCATAAACATTTTTAGGAAATAAACATTATTGGTAAAGTAAAGTGTACACAGGTCAACTTATCCCGAAGACCAATCTCTGCCAGCTAACCTACGAAGTGAGACAATTTATAGTAAAGAAAAAGTTGGTACGCAAATATCAAACAGATAAATGTAATATATATCAAATGATATTTGATATATGTATATATTGTATATATTAATTCTTTATATTTTTATGTACAAAAATTAAATTGCTTAAAATAAACTGCACATATAGCAATGTGAATTATTACTTATGTATTTATAGACAAATTACCAGAATATTTTAAACTAATTTCTATAAACACAATTAAAACATAAAATTGTTAACTACAGAAAGTGTAGAAAGTACTCGCGGTGTTTGGGATACTAAGGAGTATATTACATTACGTCATCATCTATCTATCCCACTCTAAGTGGGATAAGGAAAGGGAGATGATAACGTATGCACAGCATGTTATAAACATGCTGTCACATGATTTGGCTATATTTTTACGACCGGCCGCCTGCCTGACGTCAACTTACCTCAGTCGTATTTTACGACACCTCGATAAGAAAGAGGGTGGTCTATTCTACTAAACCGGATGCCACACGGTGGGTCAACTTACCTTAGTCGCCTTTTCGACACCTCGGTAAGAAATGAGGTTGGTCTATTTTACTCAGCCGGATACCACACTCCGGGCCGACTTACCTTAGTCGCCTTTTACGACACCTCAGTAAGAAATGAGGTTGGTCTATTTTACTCAGCCGGATACCACACTCCGGGTTGACTTACCTTAGTCGCCTTTTACGACACCTCGGTAAGAAATGAGGTTGGTCTATTCTACTCAGCCGGATACCACACGGCGAGTCGACTTACCTTAGTCGCCTTTTACGACACCTCGGTAAGAAATGAGGTTTGTCTATTTTACTCAGCCGGATACCACACTCCGGGTCGACTTACCTTAGTCGCCTTTTACGACACCTCGATAAGAAATTAGGTTGGTCTATTTTACTCAGCCGGATACCACACTCCGGGTCGACTTACCTTATTCGCCTTTCACGACACCTCGGTAAGAAATGAGGGTGGTACTATTCTATTCAGCCGGATACGACACGGCGTAGTATATTACATTACGTCATAGCAATAAATAAGTTAAGAATCCACTGAGCGGAGTCATCTCACATAGCAATTCAGCGTGTGGGTATCATGAGTCATTGTCTTCAAAAACATAAAGATGTCCGCCAAAATGTATTCGCAGTGCAATCGCGTCTCACTCATTACCATCGAAAATTTCATGGCTAACGTAAAATGTGAGGCAAACGGGGTCTTGTACTGCTTATACTTTTAAATTATTTATTTTATGGGAGCAACATTTTGTTATGGTGTCATTCACATCTTCGCAATGTAAGCGTCTAATTGAACGTTGCTTACCATAATACAAAGTCTCTTAAATCAGACGATATAATCCAAGCTACAAATAGAAGCGACTTCTAGCAAAAAATGTAAAAAAGCGCGGTAACTTTATTTTAAAATCCTATTAGCATTTTATTGAAGAGTAGTAATAAAATTATTTTGCTATAATCCGCGATGAAATAAAATAGAAATATATATAATGCTAAATGTAGAGTGGACAATCCGTTTTCTTACCTGATACATGCAGGATTCGTAAAAACACATGCACAAACCTCCACCACCGCCACCACAATACACAATCACTACATATACTACACGACAAAATTACAAAGCTTTGCGATTTTGTCGTAGAGTCTATCTCCTGATGCTTCGGTTGCGGGCGAAACGATTGTTGAGTTTGTGATAGTGAACGTATGTAGTGCTTGCGTATTGTGAATAATTTTATTATAACTATTGTATTTTGGATCTCCGCAAAGTAACGCCTAATTTTATAAATTATTTATTGAAGCATTTGACACATCGTCATGTTCTTTTTAACTCAGAATAGGTGTCTTCAAGCAGTTTCAATCTATTTTATCTCAAAGCCAGCATATCTCTGCAACCCACTTTCATATATACTAGTCACTCCACTAAAACTAAAATGCATTGAATTTATCCGATTTAAAAATAATTTATATTCTTTAAAATATTCGTCATAAAGACATATTCTTGACGTAGAAATTTAATTATAAATTGTATACTAATTGCTGAGGTTGTTTTTATACCACAAAACCAGTTATTAGAAAATCTATAGAAGAACCACAGTGCCATATGTACCTGAGTGTATCAATAAAGGTAAGTGACAATGGGTACTAAGTTCTACAATCAGTGCGAAAAGATCCAAGCTAAGTCGATACTAAGTCGGTAGTAATAAAACTCTCACTAAATGAACAGAAGACACGATGTCAAAAATATCATAAAGATCAACCTAATAGAATGGCAGAAAGGAGTGTTGTAAATCCTTGCAACGACCTACGAATATGTGCACAGGCGTCGAATGTAGAAAAAAGTACATGTTTATATTAGTCATTACACAAATTATAATTCATTCAAGTCATTACATAAAGGTTTCAGGTATTCCAAGAAATATTAAACTGTTCATGACTAGAAATAGAAGGGTTCGAAACTATGGAGCAATCCCAATACTTACTATGTGAGATAACCGATCGTCACGTTTACCTATAGGACTACCACTCGCGATAATCGAATTCATAAGCGATAAATATTTACTCTGTTAAGAATACAATACACAGTGACAGCTTCCATAGCAGTACAAATTTATTCCATCCAATCCAATTTGTATTTTTGTAGTATGGTGGTCAAGTGCATCCAATAAATGCGACGAGTCGATGTATATCATGACGCAAGATCGTTGCATTGTTGAATCTAAAATGGGAACAATTTCGTTACGCATTTCTTTGTGGATGACAAAAGGCTTTTTTGCGTGTGGCCATAGATATCAAGGGATAAATATAACGCCTACGCCATAAACTTTCATGCTTGCTATGAATTGTAATCGTGAGGAAGATATTTGTTGGTCTTGGAGCGAAATCCAGTAGATAATATTGATATAAGCCAAGTCAGTATTGTTTTTAGACGAAATCCTGTTATTACAAAGGTCCAAAAAATAATTGTCGCGATTTATTTTATCATCATTATTTTGCCTAATATATTACTTATAATCTATCTAATATTTATTTTAAGCTTTTTTTTATCACACATCTCAAAATGGCCAGTTGGATAATCTCGTTCATATGTTGATAATTTAATTCATTCATACAGTTATTTGTAGTTTGGATTAAGACATAAGAATAAGCGGGTATTAAAAGTCAAATTTAAGTACCTACTAATATCTTTAATATTTGAATGAGTTAATCTCGTATGTATAATTATAAATACATTTCTGAATCTTGGAAACGGCTCCAACGATTTACTGATCAATCGAGAAAAATCGATCTAGCTAGATTTGGCTAAAAAAATGGTAAAATGTGGAATGGCCAGCAAAGGATTTTTTTAGTTGTCCAACGTAATGCGATAGTCGATAGGTAACGCGCGGATCGAAAATGGTCACAACCCGGGTTCAAATCCTACATATCATCGGCGCCTTTTTTTTTAAATATTTTTTTTTATATCTTTAAAAAGATTACTAAGGAAGGCTCGGTCATCATTATATATTACGATATATAATGATGACCGATGATGATAATACTTTTTTATTGTCATCCGCGCCACAACCGCATCTAAAATGCTTATGTGAAAGGACTTTTA
Source organism: Morpho achilles (assembly GCA_947086495.1). NCBI lineage: Eukaryota > Metazoa > Arthropoda > Insecta > Lepidoptera > Nymphalidae > Morpho > Morpho achilles. Next base: position 12,995,788 of record CAMTZB010000001.1, on the reverse strand, counting down.
TGAGGTCTGACGTCAAGTAGCTATTACGCGCACACAATACGCCGTTTTGCTTTCGCACCCTCAACTTTGTAACGAAGAAAACTTTGACTAGATATTAAAGGATTTTTTTAGATCTAACTTATATCGCTTTTAGCTATAAGGCCACCTATTGTACCAATACTATATTAATAAAAAATATTTTCAGCTAATTTCATGTACTATTATTGTGTGCAATAAAGTGTATTCTATTCTTTTCTAATATTATAAAAGCGAAAGCGCCTTGCACCGGCCGAACTGCAAATAGGTCGTTACCTAATAATACATAATATACATAAAATATCATGTTTGTTTTGGAAAATCTTCATAACTGGAAAAGCTGAAAAATATTAATTTTCATTTATAAATTTACAACTATGCACTTATTCTTTACATAACCTTAACACGGCCAGTGAAATCATTGGTCACAGCTAGTTTTATATAAAAAATAATCTTTGGTAAAAATATATACATTCACATTAACATTAACATGCAAGTAAACACATTCTATACCGATACTATAAATGCGTCTATTAAAAAGACACAAATAGACTTTATATTTGTTTTCTGACTATTAAGTCTTTATGGGTAATTTGCTAGAGCAGTATTGATGAAATTTTGTACAATTAAACCATATATACTGGGCTAAAATATAGGGCAATAAAATAATGTTTTTACTTTGGAAACAGAAAGAAATTCATAGTACATAATAAAGGATATTTTAATATTATGTATTCGTAGTGCCCACGCGTAAACAGACCAACTGTCTGACCAGCCACATAATATACCTCTTATCAAAAGATTGTTAGAGTTATTAAATTACAAACCTAAGTATTGATAAAACAGCAAGAAATTCTACAATATTTATTAAACTTAACTGGTAATTCGGACAAAACTAAAATATTTAAATATGATTCTATGATTTTACAAAAATACTTTTTCTTTATAAAACTAAAAAGTAAGTAAGTAGCGGCTTGTAACTGCTGAGAATAGGCCTCCTCTCTCCGTTTTTGGAGAGAAGGTTTGGAGCTAAGATCTACCGCGCTGCTCCACTGCGGATTGGTAGGTTACACGTATCTCCAGAATTCTCTAGAGATATGCAGGTTTCCTCACGATGTTTTCCTTCACCGAAAAGCGCGTGATAAATTGCAATTATCAATAATAATTGCAATTTATCAAAAATAATAACTGCTCACATATATATTATGTAAAATTCATTATTTAATGATAAAAAAAAGAACTGTATCATTGTACCATTCCGCTACTAACTCGAACGGCGTTGCAAACACATTATTAAACGCCTTTGCAGATCCGCAATGAACTGTCAACCGCACCGCCCGTAACTCGTTTTTGTGAGGCAGCCTTACGAGTTACGACGGCCGGTAGCTATTACGCGCATACAATGCGTCATATAATACGTTTTGTTTTCGCTCGTTTTAATGCATGAATAAATCACCATAGCTTCAAATAACTGTGGAGGGACAAAACAATTTATTTGTCTACAGGAATGTAGCTATCCGCTATACGATACTCAAGCAGTATAACTTACCTGATCGTTGTATATGTCAATAATGAGTCTTTGGCGACTGTCCAATCGTTATATTACTTTTTAAACTAGCTGATGGATTGTATTGCATGAATAAATCATGCCTTCGAATAACTGTGAAAGCGTCAGAAGGATTTTTTGGTCTAGGAATGTAGCTGTTGAGATTTGTCGATTTCAAAACACACCTGCTCGCGGTACACGTCATCGATGAGTCTCTGGTGACTATCCAATCGTTTTATTCTTTTTATACGTGATCGATTTTCTCAAAATATACTGTACGGATTTTCGTACGGTTTTATTATTATCGGAAATTGCTAAGACGATTATAATGGTCTCATCATAATTTCACAGGAAGATAGAGGATGTTGTGGAGCAAACAAATGACAAATGGCATTTTTTATCCTAGAATTTTACCCGGGAATAACTTGGACACAGTGATTTTCACGCGTGCGAAACCGCTGGCTTCGCTAGTAGGTAGATAATACTTAATTATTAATCCATCCATACATTTCAATAAATCCTGGATCACGCCCACAGATAGGAGCCGTTCGCGCGGACACGCTCTATTCAAGTTAACCACGCGTGGGATGTGATAATGCCGGCAAATCTACAACTGTCTATCTTATTACCTCCATTCGGGTACAGTATAATGTATGTTGGGATCGGATATACTCCAATAACTTCAGCAATTTCAATTATAGCCTCTATATTCGATATATATAAAAATGAATGTTTGTCTGTATGTCTGTTTGACTGCTCTGCACTCCTCGAATACTTTAAATTACGAGTGCCAATGCAATACCCAAGAACATCATTAAATAACCTTTTATATTTTCGCCATCGTTCTACAGCTTTGGGCGCTAACTCACCAATCCCCAGAATAACAAAAATTTATAACTATATTAATCCCCCTGATATATTCCATGTATCCCTCCATCGTTATTGAAAAAAAAATCCACAAAGATCTTAGTGTACTTACTTAGCTTGGTTCTATATTGAATTGTTATCCTAATCAATTGTAAGTTGCATTTAGTTTTGAGTTACATTTGCATGTTGTGTTTACCTTTAAGTAGTTTTACACTTAGACTTAGTGTAATAGTATAATAGAATACGTGTTTGAATGATGTAAGTGTTAAAGCTGTTGGTAAAGTTAATAAATAAAAAAAATGATTTTAATGAAATATTCAGACAATTTTTATAACCCAGCTGATGATCTTGTAAAGTCTGTTGGTGATCGGATCATTTTTTTAACTGTTAAGTTCTATTTCGAGGGGAATTTGAAACCAAACTGAGCCGCACCAACGCGTGGCCTGATAACCAAACCTATTAGACACTCAAAAATAAGAATATAAACTCCAGATCAATTATAGAACGACAGAAATATTGCTAATAAAAATTTATGAACTGTCGTACATAACCTACGCTGATAACTTTAATGTAGCTTACGGAAATTTATGTTAATCCTTTTTACAATACTATAACATACGCCATGGGATGGGCGATAAATATTCTAGAAGACATGTTCGCTAATTGGTTCTAATGTAAATATGGAAAATAAACTAGTCTAAACGTTTTTCCAATATATTTGTTTTATTGTATAGTTTATTTGTTTTGATTAAGTTAACTATTATTTATTTTTAGTTATCTATTAAAAGTTATATTAATAATAGTATAATATTTAGTACCAAGGTACTAAAGTACTAAGGTAAATCGACCCGCCGTGTGGTATACGGCTGAGTAGAACAGACCACCCTCATTTCTTACCGAGGTGTCGTAGAAGGCGACTAAGGTAAATTGACCCACCGTGTGGTATCCGGTTTAGTAAAATAGACCACCCTCTTTCTTACCGAGGTGTCGAATATATCATTCATTCATCTTACTGCTGAGCTATCATAGCTTATGCACTGTAAGTAAGTAAGTAGGGGTCTATTAATATCCCACTGCTGAGAATAGGCTTTTTCTCTCCGATTTTGGGGAGAAAGATTGGAGGTAAGATCTACCACGCTGCTCCAGTGCGGATTGGTAGGTTACACATAACTCCAGAATTCTCTAGAGATATGCAGGTTTCCTCACGATGTTTTCCTTCACAGAAAAGCGTGTGATAAATTGCAACTATCAATTAGACACATAAGTTTTATCAGAAAAAATCATTGGTGTCTGCCCGGGTTCGAGCCCGTGACCTCCTTGAAAGAGTCGCGCGGAGTTACCGCTGGGCTACCACAGCTCACTGCACTACACTGTAATAAATGAATATTGTTACATGACACCTGTAGTCGAAGTTCAATACAAATTGTTAAGAATATTACTCTTTTCACGCCCTATTGCAGCTCTATAAGGTGCAGATTTGCGAAATGTAATGCGAATTTAAACTTCAAGAATATGCAATACGAGAACGATATTCTTTGTTAAATTTACTCGTAGTTTGAAATTCTCTATAGAATTTGGCTTGCCTTTCAATCTAATAGGATTATTATTGGATTTAAGTTTAAGGAGTAGTGAGTAAGTACTGATATTTTCTTTAATATTTATGTTATTCTTGTAGCACCTAGGTGGCTGAGCCTTGCTCGGTAATTTTTTTTAAGATATAAAAAAAATACAATTAAAAAAAAATATAAAAGAAAAAAAACGCAGAAAAATCCCAGGTTTTGAACTTCTTTTAGTCCTCGCATTACCGTTAAGCTGTCGCAGCCTTGTACGCTGCTGACGTGATGCGTCCAGTATTCCTGTGCCCTCGCCACCAAGCAGCAAGGTGGAAAACCATGAGGTTTTAGCCGGTAAGAGTCCGGCATAACTGCAATAACGCCCTCCGCGGATGCAGTACCTGTGTAGGATTTCCTCATGTTAAAAAAAAAGGCTGTCGCAGCTTTGCATTTGACAGCTACAATATCATTCAATTCCACATTTTAGCATTTTTTTAATACCCGAAAACAGGTATAAAACGACTTTTTTTTCAAATGAAACCCAGCTAAATCGATTCCCCCCTCCCCAAATTCTTCCCCTATCTATTGAATTTAATAAAAATCGTTAGACATTTTCCGCGATTATATAATAACTACCTGGCTGACCGAGCATAACTAGGTACTTCAAAAAAAAAACTTCAAAAAAAAGAGAAAATAATTGGGTAGGTGGGGGCTCGATTTTAGGTATTTTGATTTCTACTGACGACACGTTCCCCGAATAAGCTACGCTGACTTGAAAGTTTTCGACAAAAATAGTGTTTTAGATATTAAATGTAAATGAAACAAGGGATAAAACGATTTTTTTAGACCAATTTTTCCCCCCACCAAAACTTTTGGAGCCGTTTCCGAGATTCCGAAAATATACACACATACGTACAAGATTAACTCATTTAAATATTAAAGATATCTATATCTAATGTAATAGTTTTATAGACCAATAATCGCGTTCTGTCAAATTTATTTCATTGACAGATATTTCATTTATTAGATGTTGTCAATTAGATGATTCGGTATTCCCAATTGACACAAATTTGTTGACAAGCAATTACTCGGTCGGTGTGTAAAAGTAAATCGGATTATATGGGCTTTATTGCTCGGCTGTGTGATTGATATAAATTTTTCAATAAAGGTAAATAATTTGAATAATTTATAGAATTAGGCGTTACTTTGCGGAGATCCATAATACAAAAGTAATAATAAAATTATTTTGCTATAATCCGCGATGAAGTAAAATAGAAAATATATATAATGCTAAATGTAGAGTGGACAATCGGTTATCATACCTGATACATGCAGGAGTCGTAAAAAACACATGCACAAACCTCCACCACCGCCACCATTATACACAAGCACTATATACGTTCACTATCACAAACTCAACAATCGTTTCGCCCCGCAACCGAAGCATCGTCAGGAGATGGACTCCACGACCAAAATCGCAAAGCATTATATATATTTTCTATTTTACTTCATCGCGGATTATAGCAAAATAATTTTATTATTACTTTTGTAAATAATTTGATAAAATTTTTCATAAATTTAAACTATTTTTTTATCTTATATTGGGAAATGAACATAAGTAGCGATAGAAAGAATAATCCTATCCTGTCCTACTTAATATTATAAATGCGAAAGTTTATAAGTATGGATGTATGTTTGTTACTCTTTCACGGCGAATCCGCTGAACCAATATTAGTGAAATTTAGCACAATTATTCCTTATACACCGGAATAACATATCCGCCGTGTGGTATTCGGCTGAATAGAACAGTACCACCCTCATTTCTTACCGAGGTGTCGTAAAAGGCGTCTAAAGTATGTCGACCCGCCGTGTGGCATCCGGCTGAGTAAAATAGATTTTTACTTAGCCCGCTTTCGTTATTAGGGTTTGTGATACTTAATGACGGTATATTAATGTTTTATTATAAACCGCACTTATATTGTGACTGCGCCGTGTGGTATCTGGTTTAGCTTTTTCTTACTGAGGTGTCGTAAAAGGCGACTAAGGTAAGTCGACCCGCCGTGTGGTATCAGACTGAGTAGAATTGACCAACCTCATTTCTTACCGAGGTGTCGTAAAAGGCAACTAACGTAAATTGACCCACCATGTGGTATCCGGTTTAGTAGAATAGATCACACTCTTTCTTACCGAGGTGTCGTAAAATACGACTAGGGTAAGTTGACGTCAGGCAGGCGGCCTGTCGTAAAAACGCAGCCAAATCATGTGACAGTACGTGTATAACATGTTGTGCCGATCCCACTTAGATAAGGGCAGCAAGATGATGATGACACCGCAATAACATATAGGCTATAGAAATCCTGTAAGTTCTACAGGAATAAGACGACATTTAAAAGCACCATCTATTATCGAACTATCACACAACAGTCCACGCGAACGAAATAGCTTGTAAAATCTAGTACATTATATAATATTATGCAATAAATTGGGATAGCCGATATTTTAACATCAGTACCGGATAGCGAGATCAGAAGAAGAATTGCCAAAGTCATCTGAAATTTAGGAACTTCTACAAAAGAAGATGTCTCTTGAAACCAGATCACATCTTCAGTTAACGTATAATGTATTGAAGAGCTATACGACTATATAAATTAGTCTTAACACATTGTGTATACACGTAGTAGTATATTTCCAACGTTTGACACTTAAGCGCGGGACAGGTACTAGCACATTTTCTGTAAATTGATACTTGAGCGCTGGACACGTACTGGTACGTTTTATAACGATTGATACTTGATCACGGGCTACGTAGTAGCACGTTTCCTGACAATTGATACATAAGCGCCGGCCACGTAATAGCACTTCTGACGTTTGATACTTGAGCGCTGGACACGTACTGGTACGTTTTATAACGATTGATACTTGAGCACGGGCCACGTAGTAGCACGTTTCCTGACAATTGATACATAAGCGCGGGCCATGTAATAGCACGTTTTCTGACAATTGATACTTGAGCGCGGTTAGTGTAATAACATGGTTTGTTTGTGGATGCAAAAATTATTAATAATGTTGGTAATTGAATAATTAAATTTACACGCAAAACGTCTGCTTCACTGCTAAATGAAGGCACCTAATTGGACTATACTAAATTATCTGGACAGGAAGTGAGTGTTCTTAAAAACAAAAACCTTAATCTAAGCTATTGCGTCGCTGTTTATAACTCAAATCAAAGCTTTCTTATTATTTACCTAAATAGCACAAAAAGCTTTGTATGACAGCCAAACCCTATGTTAGAGTAATGTATTTGAAGTACGGCTAATAAATTAAGTGGTATTCGATCTACTGGAGAGTGATAATTTGATAATTCTACCATCAATTGATGCACAATTGACACAAATTTCATCCATTTGAAAGGATATTGGATTATTGGTTATTTATTGTTTGGCAATTAGACAGTTTTCATTATTGGCCATCGTCCAGTGGTAATGACATGACCGATTATTACTACTATTATTATTAGTGAATTAACTAATTTAAAATTGATGTTAGTTAATAAAATAACGTAGAATATACTAAAGAAATTTGGCAGATCATATATTCCGTAGGAATATTCAAGAGAAACGCAGTTTTAAGCACGATGATTTCTGCAAGATCTATTGAAAATATTGTTGTGGCGAAAAGGCCCTGCTGTGGGGGGCCAGTAACGTCACACTGGGTCGGAACACCCCCAAAAATGAACTATTCCGCCGATGAACGTTAGTTCCCTAATTTCTATGGCCTGGAAAACGACAATTGCACTTACTGCAGTAACGTCTGGCAGCCTCCGGTGGAGGAAAATGGGTCTTCTTTTGACGCAGATGGCACGTGGTGGCAACGCCCTATGCTGATGCCTCTGAACTTTTGAGGAAACCACTATTGTCCACACACATAACTAATGCCTCAACGTTTTAAAACGAATATGGTAATAGAAAACACGGTGGCGGCGTCCCTTCCAACTACCAAGTGTTCCCTGTCGCTCTGGTCTTCGTCATCGCATGCACGGATGATGTTGGTGCATGCGACGCTTACGGTGTTGGGTCCAAAAACTAAAACTAGTCGGGCTAACCCGATAGAATAGGTGAGTATAGCCGGTTCTATACATTAACTATGTATTTAGAAAACTTTTAAAAATGGTTTTCTAAAGTGACTTACTGGATTTTGAAACCGGAAACACGGTACAGAGAAATGGTCTCCATATTCAGCTATAACGACTTCTAAGTGACATATCATAATGTAACATTAGTGTTAATTTTATTTAATGATAATGCCACCTTCATCATTTTCCTGCCCTTATCCCACTCTAAGTGGGGTCGGAACAACATGTTATAAACATGTTGTCACATGATTTGGCTACGTATTTTACGCCCGGCCGCCTGCCTGACGTCAACTTATCTTAGTCGTATTTTACGACACCTCGATAAGAAAGAGGATGGTCTATTCTACTTAACCGGATACCACACGGTGAGTCAACTTACCTTAGTCGCCTTTTACGACACCTAACGTTAATGTTTATAAACGTAAATGAAATTCAAATTAATGATAATGATAATTTATGATGATGACAAACCATTCTCCTGCCCTTATCCCACTCTAAGTGGGACATAAACTCAACAATGGTTTAGCCTTGAAGTATCATCAGGAGGTAGACTCTACGACAAAATAGCTTAGCCTCACCCAAGTAAGCATAGTTATATAGTAATTAGGAGATAGACTCTCCGAATAGCTTAGCATCACCCAAGTAAGCATAGTTATATAGTAATTAGGAGATAGACTCTCCGAATAGCTTAGCCTCACCCAAGTAAGCATAGTTATATAGTAATTAGGAGATAGACTCTCCGAATAGCTTAGCATCACCCAAGTAAGCATAGTTATATAGTAATTAGGAGATAGACTCTCCGAATAGCTTAGCATCACCCAAGTAAGCATAGTTATATAGTAATTAGGAGATAGACTCTCCGAATAGCTTAGCATCACCCAAGTAAGCATAGTTATATAGTAATTAGGAGATAGACTCTCCGAATAGCTTAGCATCACCCAAGTAAGCATAGTTATATAGTAATTAGGAGATAGACTCTCCGAATAGCTTAGCATCACCCAAGTAAGCATAGTTATATAGTAATTAGGAGATAGACTCTCCGAATAGCTTAGCCTCACCCAAGTAAGCATAGTTATATAGTAATTAGGAGATAGACTCTCCGAATAGCTTAGCATCACCCAAGTAAGCATAGTTATATAGTAATTAGGAGATAGACTCTCCGAATAGCTTAGCATCACCCAAGTAAGTATAGTTATATAGTAATTAGGAGATAGACTCTCCGAATAGCTTAGCCTCACCCAAGTAAGCATAGTTATATAGTAATTAGGAGATAGACTCTCCGAATAGCTTAGCATCACCCAAGTAAGCATAGTTATATAGTAATTAGGAGATAGACTCTCCGAATAGCTTAGCATCACCCAAGTAAGCATAGTTATATAGTAATTAGGAGATAGACTCTCCGAATAGCTTAGCATCACCCAAGTAAGCCTAGTTATATAGTAATTAGTTCAACCCCAACCATTTACTTTGCTTTCGAACACGTGTAACAAGTTGAACTAGAAACATTTATCGGATCGTTAATGATCGTGTATTTGTTTTTACGACATCCTACATGAATCAATTATGAAAACGGATAGTCGACTCTACATTTGGAATTATATATATTTTCTATTTACTTAATCGCGGATTATATATAATTGCTAGTAACCTTTTTAAATATATATCCTCGTGTCCTTATCCCACTCTAAGTGGGGTCGGCACAACATGTTATAAACATCCTGTAAAATGATTTGGCTGCGTTTTCACGACGTGCCACCTGCCTGACGTCAACTTACCTTAGTCGTATTTTACGAAAACTCGGTAAGAAGGAGGGTGGTCTATTCTTCTAAACTGGTTACCACACGGTGGGTCAACTTACCTTAGTCACCTTTTACGACACCTCGGTAAGAAATGAGGGTGGTCTATTCTACTCAGCCGGATACCACACGGCGGTAATAATATATTATTTTTAAAAAGATTACTAGCAAATTGGGTTAATTTGGTAATTACTTGTAAACTCGTTAACCCCTTTAGCTAAGCTAAATGATCGTGTTAGGAGTGGGTTCGCGTCGGTAGTACAATGGCCGGGTCTCGAATCCACGACCTCTCGATCGCAAGTCCGTTACCTTAACCATTCCGCTACCGCCGCTTCCCCTTTGTTTTAACTAGTAATACCCGCGGTTTCAAAGTCTACTAAGTCGGACTAAAGATTTATTTTGCTAACATAAAAGTTTTATTTCTTAGGTATTTAATTACACAATCACTCATAATCAATATACAGATTTTTATGATTTTATGACTAGTTTTTACACATTATTACATTTTTTCATTCATATGTTGCTCAGTAAAGATTCCAATAGTGAAAGAATTTTTGAAATCGTTCCAGTAGTTTTTGTGTGAAAAAATTACAAACATACATACGAATTTTTCCTATATTAGTATAGATAACTAACAAAAATTTTGACAATGTAGAGGTTTCGCTAAAAGCGTTGCACATCGTCGTTACTAAGGGCTCTTATCGGGGAACCCACGAATTACGTCCATGGAGTTATTAATTAAGCCATTTATCTTATTTTTTGCGTTTTCAGTTGATTTTTTTACTATACCAACACCTTACGAAATTAAAAACAAAATGCACTCTTTCTGTAATCTGTGCGACGGAACCCCTATCCTCAGTGCAGCGATCTCCCACCCTACCTGCGCAACCATCTCTTTCCCTCCGAAGCCATCCTTCATCCATTTCATTCACACTTCAAAATTACATTCGGCCATTTTCGTTTACACTCGGATGCAATAGCCGGTGTGGCCCGCAGCTAAACAATTTCAGTCGTTTCCCGGCCGTCATAGGAGCTGTGTCGCTGCCGGCAGACTCTCCCGCGCTCCGAACATCGTAACTAATGCATAGGCTTATTTGTATAGTATGTTTGTTCCTAGATAGTGTGCCCTAAAACCCTGACTCAAAAAGGATTGCTATCAGTGCTGTGAGAAACGAGTGGACAGAGATATTTAATAAAATTAGTGAGTGCGGCTTGTTTGGTCCTTTGATGAAACAAGTGGTTTTTGAAAAACGGATGTGGTCGCGATTTGTTTGATTTAATCAAATATAAACATCAGTCGAATGGTAATATTAGACTGATGTTGCCGACTTTGTTGACGTCCAGTATTTAATGGATCGAAACACAAATGTAACTTTAGAACGGAAACCAGAAATTATGTTCAAACGTATATTATGACTTTGTGATACATTTAGTTAATGTGAAACACGATATTAAGGAAAGCTGTTTCTTGTACTCTATAAAATAGAATTATAAAGCTAATTAATGATAGGATTAATTGAATACGTAATGCTAATAGACAGTGACATAAAAGTTAGATAAAGGACTAATGAGAATATAAATTTAGGGAAAACCTTAACATAATAGAATAAACACAATAGACCATTGTTCGAAATTCAAATATTTTTTTATCGCGTTCAAATAATATCCGGTGAAATCAATGTTTACAAAATCAATTAATGGATGAGCATAGACAATATCAATTGAACTTTCGTAACGGTTATTGGTTAATGATCCGTTGCGGTTAGCTCATTAGTTTTGTATGGTGTTTTGGGTTTTCTCATCATTACTTTCATGGTGTACCCATGGGGAGTCGAGTTACTAGACATTGTACGGATCATATTCGACCCACGCATCATTGGACCAGCAAACCAAAAGTTAAAACCAATTTTGTTGCCCACAGAAGTAATAGGAAAGACAATTATCAGTTGCAAGTAAAACATAAGTGCATATTAGTGAGAAGTGATTAAGTCCCGAGATAAATTCCGAGTGTTGAAAATACCCGATGTAAGTTGTATTTTCCTAATTACCATATTATTCTGTTTATATTAATTTCGTGTTCATTAGAAGTTGAAAGTGAATTTAAAATGTCGGTCAAGTCACGTTTCGCCCGTTGAGAACGCTAGCTCGTTTGAATAATTTTGTCCAATTATTATTTTTTCTTTTTTACGGAAAGGCACTGGCCACGTCGAATTGTTCCATTTCAGCTGAGGCCGTAACTCTACAATTGGAATTTATTTTTATTTTTTTAAGTAATTTTTTTTTGTTTATTTTTTACTACTTGAGCGGTGTGCTGATTTTTTATATTCTACTAAAATATTTTTTTTACATATCGGCGCCATGTTTTATAAGTAGATAATGCCAATTATATTTTAATAAATATACATAATGAATAGATAAAATCTGGTGCAAATGTTATTATGTACGATGAAAAAAAACAAAATATCTATAAATCGTTTTTAAAAAAAAAATCATGAATGTTTTCAGTACTTTATACATGATTAAATAATCATGTATTTAGAATTTTTTTTATTGTGACTGATGTTTCTCTACTATTCTGTGTATTGTGTAGGGAGTGTCAAATATTTGTTTTTCAATGAGTTCTATCTATTTTAATAATTCCTTGTCAGCTGCCTGCCCTTATTGTAACATGTTTATAACATGTTGTGCCGACCCCACTTAAATGGGATAACGGCAGGAAGATGATGATATAGATTACAAGAAAAAGAATATTAAAATCAACGAACCATGTCCAGAGCAGCAAATCTTTATATAAAACGCCTATATAAAATTGTATAAAAAAGCGACCGTATCGGCTTCTTTTCATTAAAGAACATTAGAGTTTCGAGGATGAAAAATGAAAAATAAATAACAGCCTACGTAGGCTTCAGGCTTCGAGGGTAATGGTTTTATTCGGAGAAATTTTTGTGTAGACAATTTTTCGAGACACTGCCAAGGTTCAATGTGCTATGATTTATTTCGGGCTAGGGAGGTACGATTTATTTAGTTGGTAAAATATTTAGGCCGTTAAATGTTATGGCCATGTTAATATTTTTATATTTAAAGCCTGTCCGGCTGAGTAGAATATACCACCCTCTTTCTTACCGAGGTATCGTAAAAGGCAACTAATTCAAATTCAAAATATTTTTTATTCAAAAAAACTTGTAAACAAGTGCTTTTGAATCGTCAACTCTACTGCTGGTTCGGAAAGCTATTCCTACCAGGAAGAGCCAGCAAGAAAATCGGCGGTTGCTCTTTTAAAAATATAATTCTTAATACTGTTTACATTATGTCGTTACTGTCTTGTACAGGCTCAAAGAGAGCTATATCCACACATTCTTATCTTCTAAATAATCTTCAAGAGTATAGTAGGCTTTCTGTATCAGCCTCACGGTGTGGTATCAAGCTCAGTAGAATAGACCACCCTCTTTCTTACCGAGGTGTCGTAAAAGGTGACTAAAGTAAGTAGACTAGCCGTTGGGTATATGGCTGTGTAGAATAGACCACCGTCTTTCATACCGAGGTGTCACAAAAGGCGACTAAGGTAAGTTGACGTCAAGCAGGCGACCGGTCGCAAAATACCTATCCAAATCATGTGACAGCATGTTTATAACATGTTGTGCCGATCCCACTTAGAGTGAGATAAGGGCAGGAAGATGATGTTATTTCGCATGCTAATATATTTATTCTATGTTTATACATAGAAAAAGCTGTGGTAGCCCAGCGGTATCACCGTGCGACTCTTTCGAGAAGTTCTAGGGTTCAAACCCCGGGCAGGCACCAATGAGTTTTCTAGTAAAACTTATGTGTCTAATTGATAATTGCAATTTATCACACGCTTTTCGGTGAAGGAAAACATCGTGAGGAAACCTGCATATCTCTAGAAAAGTCTGGAGATATGTGTTACCTACCAATCCGCATTGGAGCAGCGTGGTAGGTTTTAGCTCCAATCCTTCTCTCCAAAAACGGGGAGAAGAGGCCTATGCCCAGTAGTGGGATAGTAACAGGCCGCTACTTACTTTATACATAGAAAATGTAACTTTATTCTTCGGATGGGGTGATTATTATATTTTACTGAGTCTTTCGAAGAGGTCACGGGTTGAACCCCGGACCAATATTTTTTTTCTGTTTTTACGTCTAATTGATAATTGCAATTTATCACAAGCATTTTGGTGAAATAAAACATTAAGTACCTATGCAGAAACCTGCATATCTCTGCAGAATAAGTTGGACCTTATTTTGGTTTTCTTACGGATGTTTTTTATATTTCATTTGATCACACAGATACTGCTGTTTTTATCGCTTGCTGAGCGACTCTGAGCTCTTTTTACAGGATAATAGTGAAACCAAGTCTCGCATTCATATATCTTCAACACGTATGTCTGAAGACTTAAGCCATATAGAATTAATTTGCCACACAATAAAGAACGATTACTAAGTCATCACTTAAATTCAAATTCAGATTGGCCTTTACAAGCACTTTTACATCGTCAAATTACAATTAAGTTCCGACTGGAGTTATGATATGGCGGCGAGTAAAAGTCTTTTTAAAAAATTATTAATTTATTACAAAAAGATGAAAATTATACAAGACTTTACTATCTGAAGACAAGAATGCAAGTGAATTTGAAAGTAATTTAAATAAAAATGAAAAATTGTTACATTCCCGAAACCCGGTTATGATTCCGCGAAGCCCATTGTTTTCCAGCTTGCCTCATCAGCGGATTCCAACGGTTACGGCATCTTAACTCCTCCCTCCTTAAGATGGAAGATGGTCCTGCAGCTTCCAGGAGCGTCCTCGCGCTGCATGTCCTTAGGGGGACTCTTGCGTGGGTAGAACTTCCATGCTGCAAAGGCTATGATTAAAACATACAGGAATACGGTTGACCAACTAGGGATCACCATCATTTTAGTCCAGGAACTATAATCTATTTCATCTACATCTTCTATTTTGTTCAGGAGCTCGTGGATGTTATCTAAGGACACGTCTTCTAGGTGTAATTCATAGTGCGCTTCTTCTTGATGTAAGATATCCTTATTAGGTAGCGGAACAATCTCGTTCATCGTAATGGTGTTCGTATGCGCGTCTAGGGTCCTGTTCATGACCGTGATATTGCAGTTTCCTGTTATAGTTATAAGAAATGATCCTGATGATCTTCGGTATTCGGTTTTACTTCCGCATTGCGTCTTTAATACCTCTGGTTCTATTGCTATCACCAACCATGTGTTTTCTTGGATTTTCTGAATTATTCCTCGTTTGAGATTCATCTTAGCGCGGGTGCAGTTTCCCTTTTGATGTTTAATAAGAGATATGATACAGTCATCGGACTTCTCTGTGATTTTGGAGTTGAGAGATTTGCAAAGTCGAGTGTCTTCTGATATCTTATTACACTCTTCTTCCAGGTAAGCATACTCATCGCTTCCAAGTGCAAGGAAATTGGATTTAGGGATAATGGTAAGGTTTTCTTTATTTGGAAGGGAGTATAAATGTATATAATCGTATATCTTATGATCAATGGACGGGATTTCTAATATAAATGTTAAAGAGTGCTCTGTGCTGTATGCCTTTACATTAATAGACTTTTCTATTATATGAATATTATTAATACTAATGTCTGCTACGAGCCTTAGGGGATAAAGTCTTTGCATATTATTAAGTTCTGATAGTAAATTACGAGGGCCTATAATACTAGGGTGCATTATACCTAATTGCGAGAATGTCATCGCATCTTCTAGTATCATTAACTTATCTAAAATTATTTGTAAACTAAAACTTATTTGAATGTATATCTCTAGGAAGTGCAATTGATTTATTGTGGTATTAGAAGTAATCGTAATATTTTGTAAGATAGAAATCAACCTATTTTGATTATTATTGATTTTTTTTAACTGAGTAGAAAACTCATTTATATTATTTTCCGCCAAATAGAGTGTTTGCTTTTGAGACCTTTGAATTTTGAATACTGAATTGCGTAATTTATTAATTTCGCTTTCGAAACGAATAGCATCTTCGTTATCTAGGTTACCTGTAATTAATTTAACAACTGAACCTAAACCATTAATGATACCACGTCTAACTCTTATCTTAGGTGCAATAAAAATAATCTTCTTATCAATTAAATCTAAATTATGCTCTATTTGATCCCTATATGTGTTATGTAAATTCTGCGAAGCAGTGTTGTTCTCTGCTGCCTTAGTGCTTGCATATAATGACATGAGTTCTATAGAAACTAAATGCAACTGTGTGATATTATACACGCAGGCTAGGTTTAGGGAATCAATTTGTTTTGTTATGAATCCTTGTTTTAATAAAAGGATTCCGTTAGCATTGTCTACGGGTTCAAAGGTAAGTTCGGATATTATTTGGAACACGTGAGCTCCGAAGACGAAGGTCCTGTAACAAGATGGGGTCTTCGTAGTAGTTTATAATGTACTCTAATAGATTTAGAATTAGGGTGATTGCCTATGATTTCAGCTATGCTATTGGGATGTAAATGAATAATTTTATACGGTCCTTTAAAATCCGGTTTTGTTTTATCATTTCTCGCGGTCTTCGCCACCTGTTTAAAAACTGTTTCACCTACCTTGAAAGTAACAGCCTCGGCTGTCTGATTGAGTTTTCCGATGATTTTTTCCTTATTTTTGGACATGTGTGCGGTAACACATTCTTGAATGGTGGTCCTTGAAGTTGTCGATCTATTATCTACTCTATAAGTTGAGCCAGGGGTTGATCTTATATGAAATTCCTTTAGCTGTCGATCTATTGCGTCTGATAAAATTGGTATACCTCTATTCTCATTATCGGGTTGAGTATGGTTAGTAGAAACTAGATTGTCGGGGTCAAATGTCACGACACTCATAGTATCTGATTCCGATTGTAGTGTAGGGGGTTGCGTGTTCGTTTGGGATAAATTATCGTTATTAGAGTCAATATTAGGGTGGCCATTGTTTTCGTTAGATGTTGTTGCTTGTATGTCCACTGTATAGTTAGTCTTAACGGTTATAATTTTTTCACATATTGGTTCAATCTTAAGATTCTTACTAGGATAGTCAAAGTAAATAGGTATCTCTGCGTCAGCTGTACACAAGATCTTATTCTTTATATTTATGTTACATGATAACGCTTTTAATAAGTCCAAGCCTATAAGTCCTTTATACTTAGGGTCAAACTCGAAAAGAAGGAATTTATGAATAATATTACTATTAAATGCCGGGGGAAGGGGTAAATAAGCTACTTGATCGGGACGCGTGACAGCGTGTGCTGTTTTAACTTCGAATGGTTCATATTTAATGAGCTCTTCGAACACGGTATCAATTATAACGCTAGGCGATATCATAGAGCGTGATGCGCCAGTATCTATTAGGAATTTACCTTGAAATTCGGGTAATTCGATATACGGAAGGTGGTCTTTATCGTGGTAGTTTAACTTTACTAAATCAGGAGGAAAATCCTGCTGGGTTTGACCGTCTTCTAGTTCACATTGCAATTCCTGATTATTAGGGATATTACTATCTAGGTATTGGTACTGACCTTGTTCATAGCACGGTTCTGCTTCTCCCTCGTAGTAGGCCGGTTCACTTGTTGAGGGTCCACCTGAGTAGAACAGCTCCTCAACGGCAAACTGTGGTGTTTGAGGCTTTGTAATAGACCTCATGGTTACGTCGGAAACCTTTTGGGGTGGATTCACCTGTTGTTGTTGGGGAATGTTGTTCCTAAAGTTACCTGAAGGGGGTCTGTAATTGTCTGATTGTTGGCGGTTCTTCCACGGTAACATAGACTGAACCCATTTTTGTCGTTGTTCGGGTGTCCAGTTATTTTGACGAGGTGTATATGATGGGTTTGGCGAATGGTGTTGTGGGGTAGCTGGGTTATTGAATTTAAATGGATTATGATTCTGCTGATGGTGGTTAAAAGATCTAATTGGCTCCTTTAACCTTGCTTGAGATGTTGACGGGCTATTAAAATTATTAAATGTCTTATTATATGCAGCTCTAGCCTCTTCCTGCCTAGCAGCAACTATAGCTGTTTCTAGCGTCGCGGGTTGCGCTATTCTTACGCCTATTGATACTTGAAATTCTAAATTATTTATATATTGTTCTATTACCATGCTCTCATAATATGCTTTATTTGTGTGTGTGCCTACGGAGAATAAAGTATCTAATATTTCCCTGAGTCGCCTACCGAATGACTCGGCGTCTTCTTGCCTATTTCTACGCGTCCTACTTAGTTCTTGCATAACCTGGATTTCGTTACGCGGTTCACGTAGTCTACGTATGAGGGCTGCTTTAACATGCTCCCATGATTCGAGACACTCTTCGTAAGCTATTGCGTCTATTGCGGCACCACTTAGTCTACTTTTTATTAATCGAATTGTTGCTGGGTGAGCCTTAGCGGACTCATCTAATACACTAATAATACTTTCTACCTCTCTTATATAATAATTTAACTGTTTTACGTTCCCATCGTAATGTGGCATAAAATCTGCTATTAATTTAAAACCAGAAAGATCGCAATTTAGGAAAGCCATCTTTTAATTAATTAATATATTTTATTTAATAAATTAAAATTATGTTTATATTCGATAGATTCGATATACGAATATTAGATTTAAAATTATAACGAAATATCGTCTTTATTTAATATCTTAAAATTATATTTATATTCGATAGATTTAATAAACGAATAATATATTTAAAACTATGACGAAATATCGTCTTGAGTGAATCAATATGCCTAATAATGCGATTTGAGCTTTTAGACAGAAACACTTTTAGAATACCCTATATACTATTATATTCGATAGATTTAATATGCGAATAATAGATTTAAAACTATGACGAAATATCGTCTTGAGTGAATCAATATGTCTAATAATGCGATTTGAGCTTTTAGACAGAAACACTTTTAAAATACACTATATACTATACGGTAGGAAATATAACAGAGGAACTTGGATAGCGAGAGTACTCACCACAAGATTACTTTTCTCTGCATCTCCTCTCCGGACTTGTTCTCTTCTTCAGCGCCGCCTTCGTAGGTTCTCTATTGAATTGCGATTTCTAACGATAGATATCGTTCAGTTGGTTAAGAATTAGATTAACCAACTGTCACAATCCGCCACGACTGCGCCAGTTATGATATGGCGGCGAGTAAAAGTCTTTTTAAAAAATTATTAATTTATTACAAAAAGATGAAAATTATACAAGACTTTACTATCTGAAGACAAGAATGCAAGTGAATTTGAAAGTAATTTAAATAAAAATGAAAAATTGTTACATTCCCGAAACCCGGTTATGATTCCGCGAAGCCCATTGTTTTCCAGCTTGCCTCATCAGCGGATTCCAACGGTTACGGCATCTTAACTCTGGTTCGGAAAAATGCTCATACCGAGAAGAACCAGCAAGAAACTCGGCGGTCAAACTTTTCACAAATAAATATTTCAATAATATATAATTTTTCACATATCAACAAATTACTATATAATTTAGTGCAAGAATCCACCTTCATTGCAAATTAAATAAATATTTAGCTTTCAAAAAAGTGCATTCTATCTAATAAGAATAATATTCAAATGGGATCTTACACACGTAGACACGTTAGCTGCATCACATATTCAAGGGAACTTTACTATGGCGGGAGCAGCAGTTAGCCCTGCAGAACAAACCAAGAGGCGCAAATATGAAGACATAGATAGAAGCTTCATTTTGTGCCTTTTGGTGTAGAGGCCTCAGGTCCATGGGACCCGGGTATGAGCATTCATACCTTCTTCAACGGGCTATCCAGAAGGCTCGTAAAGCGTACCGGGGACCCGACAGCTGGCAGCTACCTTGGCCTTACCTTACGCTGTATTTTAGGAACTTTACGAATCAATCGATTCGTATGGTATGGAATCGATGGTTTCCATTTAGTGTAAATATATTTATTTATTTATTTGTATTTATTCTTTAATTATTACTTAGTTTAAAGTTTTTTAATGCTTTTTTTGTAAAATGGTTTAGTAAATAATAGTATCTATATTCAAATTGGCATTGGAACTTAAGATAAACTCAGTTTCAAAAGCAACCTTATACTTGCCGTATTTAGACAATCAGATATTAAATAACCAAGCAAGTCTTGTTGAATACTATATATAGTTTCGAGGAATAATAACTCACGTATCGGATTTGAACTCTGTCCGAGTTGAAGTAATCAGATATCTGGCCGAGAACGAAATAAGTAACTTAATGTTATTCAAAACGTGTCCCCACATTTATCCTAAGTGAAAGATCTAGCACGACTTCACAAACTAACTCCATATAAATCTTGAAGTATCTCAACTTGGTAATGGCTGAAACGGATCTCATTGAGATGCTGTAAGCGAATGTAGATGCAAGTTTGCAAATGTTCGCCATTTCTTTGTATAACTTTAGGTTTTGCTTACACAAATTGATTTTCTATAATCAATTAGGTTTCGCCAGCGTGGAAATCAGTGTCTCCCGAAATATTTCCGAAATTTTTATGTAATGTGCTATTAACATAAATCTCTCTCAGCAATTGCGCTATCTTTAAGTACAAGCCGTACAAAAATCCGTTTAGTACATTTTGAGAAAATCGATCACATACATACAGACAAATTTGTGGACTTATTTTTATAATATGTATAGATAATTAATATTATTAATAATTGAAATATTAATTATTAATATTCCGTATGGTATCCGGTGGAGTAGAATATACCACCCGTATTTCTTACCGAAGTGTCGTAAAAGACGACTAAGTAAGTTTCACCTACCATATGGTATCAAATTCAAATTATTCTTTATTCAAATAAACTTGTAAACAAGTGTTTTTGAATCGTCAAGTGCTGTCGGAAACCTGTTCCTACAGAGAAGGGCCAGCAAGAAACTTGGCGGTTGCTCTTTTAAAAATATATTTTTTATAAATAGTTACTTTTAGTCATTACTGTCTTGTAGTAGCTACGTCCACGAATTCTTCTCATCTAAATATTCCTCAATAGTATAGTAGGCTTTTGTATTCGGCTGAGTAGAATAGACCGCCCTTATTTCTTACCGAGGTGTCGTAAAAGGCGACTAAGGTAAGTTAACCTTGCATGAGGTATTCGGTTAAATAGACAATCCTCTTTCTTACCAAGGCATCGTAAAAGGCGACTAAGGTAAGTTAATGTCAGGCAGGCGTCCGGTCGAATAAAGAAATAAATAAAATATTTATAATAATTGGAACAGAAACAATTTAATTATTTTCTTTAACTCTGACATAATATTAAACATTTCTAAATATATATTCTAAAAATTTTCTGTACATAGGTGTTATATTGCGCTCGACCACACGTGGTGTACGCTTTATCACAGCATTATCATCTCTATTTACATTAACTTAAGAATCACAATTGTGTGGATGATATCCAGTACTTCGATAAAGGCGACATTTGCCATCGCCTGTTTGAATAGATAATGTCTTGTCCGGAGATAATGATGCTGAGACTGGACCAGGACTATTTCCCTCATTAGGGAGATCTAGTGGTTAATGGCACGGGAAAAGGGATTGATAAATTAATTACTATGAACACTGCTTTGCTTTAGAGATGGATAACCACCGCTTGGAAAATGGATTTCTAACATATCACTACATATTATAAAACAAAGTCCATATTTCCGTATGTACGCATAAAACTTTAAAAGCACGCAACCGATTTTGATGCGGTTTTTTTTAATAGATAGAGTGATTCCAGAGGAAGGTTTGTACGTATAATAACATTTAATACGAAGTAGAGAAATAATGTAATTTTTGAGGTTTCTGTAAATAATTACATTTTTTTCCGCTTACATTGCAAACGCAGGCTAAACCCTACGAGATTTATCAAAATGATGTACTAAGTATTTGTACACCTTAAAAAGGTCTACAGAAAAGTCCGCGATGGTATATATCTATCTCTTATGGATAACCCACAATAGCAGTTTTTTTCATTTACTTTTTACGAAAAATGACGCCTTATGTTCAAAGCAATTTTTATACAATACAGCATTAATCTTTATCCAATTGAGTATCTTAAATAAATTGTTGATTTAATATAGATGAATATTGCCGTTTACAGCATGTAATTTAAGTGAACATTTTCGGAGATATTACAGATTTAAAATCCCGCGAGGAGGCCGCGCTTAGACCTATAAGCACTTCGAATTTAGCAGCGACCGGAGGCGCAACTAAATGTCCTTCTTTCAAGTTTATATTGTCTAATGATAAGAAAGCTATGAATGTTGTATGTAAAGACATTGTCTAATCAATTGTAAAAATAAATAATATCACTACATAGTATAAAACAAAGTCGCATTCTCTGTCTGTCCCTATGTCCGTATATCCCTATGTATGCTTCAATCTTTAAAACTATGCAACAGATTTTGATGCGGTTTTTTTTTTAATAGATAGAGTGATTTTAGAGGAAGGTTTACATGTCTAATAACAATCAATATGGAGTAGAGAAATACTGTATTTTTTGAGGTTTCTAATGTGATGTCGTAAATAATTACATTTTTTCGCACAAAGTCCGCGATGGTATATGTCTATCGCTTATGGATAACCCACTAAAGCATTTTTTGTCGTTTACTTTTTACGAAAATTTATTTTTGAAGCAATTCTTATACAATACAGCATTAATCCTTATCCAATTAAGTACCTTAAATAAATAGTTGATTTAATATAGATCAATATGGCCGCTTACAGCATGTAATTTAAGTGAACATTTTCGGAGATATTACAGATTTAAAATGGCGTAAGGAGGCCGCGCTTCGCCCTATAACACTTCGACTTTAGCAGCGATATCGCTCTTTCAAGAGTTTGTTTAAAGACATTCTGTAATTAATTGTAAAAATAAAATACATAGGGAAAATATAAAAGTAAATAAGTATTAATGTACTATATGAATTTAGATATTCCAAAGATAGCAGGAAATCTTCTTGGTATAGGGAAAGGAATTTTTTTTTCTCCAAATTTAACGCTACGGCCACGGGCAGTAATGAATAAATCAAAACAACTGGATCAATTTTAATTATCTTTTTGTACACTGACTGACATGGGATATATATTTTATACCCGTGCGAAGCAGGGGCAGGCCGCTAGTATAAATATAAAATACTAACGCCGTGTGGTATCCGGCTGAATAGAATGGACCACCCTCATTTTTTACCGAGGTGTCGTAAAAGGCAACTAAGTTAAATTGAACAGCCGTGTGATATCCCGCTGCTTACAATAGAGCACCCTCTTTCTTATCAAGGTGTCGTAAAATACGACTAAGGTAAGTCGACGTAGCCATATCATGTGACAACAAGTTTGTTACATTTAAAGCGGAATAAGGGCAGAAGAATGATTGATGAATCCATACAATACCAGTCTACAGACAGGTTTAACAGGTTTAAATTAAGTAGAAGTTTCAACTTATCTTAATCGCCTTTTATGACACCTCAGTAAGAAATGAGCGTGGTCTATTCTACTCAGAGAGATAACACACGGCGGGTCGACTTACGTTAGTCGCCTTTTACGACACCTCAGTAAGAAAGAAGGTGGTCTATACTACTCAGCCGGAAACCACACGGCTAAAAATAATTGAAAATCAGCGTCCTACAAACAACGTCCGTTCATCGTTTTCCTTGACCAAAGAGGTTAAGACCTCTTATACTTTCATAAAAAAGAATTTTATTGTAGAATCAAATACAGAGACCATCGAATGAGTTGCTAACTCTGCTGAGTCGCGTCACAGGGATCAAAATCTTTTTGTACATAAGAATATACATAATTACACATAATTGCAATTAATTACTTCCTTGTGATAAGCGATGTATATAATAGACAAAATAGGAACCGGCATAAGCTTGCGGCTCCTGCTTTGCGCCTTGCAAAAGTACGTAAGTAGTTTGTGGGTTTGGGTATAAGGTTCTATAATAAAATTCCGTAATCAATTTTACCTTTGCCATTACAGCAGCTTAAAAGCACAATTAATAAAAGGCTAATACCCTACTATACTAATATAGCCTACTATACTATTGAGGAATACTTGGATGATAAAAATGCGTGGATGTAGTTACTCTTCGACCCTCTGCAACACAGTAATAACTTTTTTTTTTTTTTATACAGGAAAAAACCCCTTATGGGTACCGCCGCCCGACGGCGACAGGCGGCAGTTATGTCGGACTCGCACCGACTAAAACGACCTGTGTGCTCCACCACGCTGCCGATGGCAAGGCCAGGGTATCATTGTAAATATTGCCCCCATCCCGCCGACAGCTACACAGTAATAACTAATATAACTAGTAATAACAATTATATTTTTAAAAGAGCAACCGCCGAATTTCTTGCTGGCGGCTCTTTTCGGTAAGAACAGCTTTCCGAACCAGCAATAGAGTTGACGATTCATAAACACTTGTTTACAAGTTTATATGAATAAATAATATTTTGAATTGAATTGAATTTTGTGACCTCTCGTATATCTATGATATATTGATATGTTGTCTGGTAAAAGGGATTCGTTTTGATACTTGATGTCAATTGACCAAAAGGCCGATTAAAGTTTGTGATTAGGTACTGTAATTCTTCAGTATATTTTGTAAGCAAAAGCGGTCTCGAACATTTGTTTATACGCCGATTCAATCACGAAAACGTTTATGATCCAATGTTTAAGATAAACTTGGTCTATTTTTAATTCTTTGATCTTACACTATGGAATGGTGGGCTAGTGCGTTATTAAATTCCGTTGGCTACGAACGAACACAGACGCTTTCAATGATTTGTACATCGGAAGTGTAGGTTCGGAATACGTAAACATTGTGATTAAAAAAGTCGAGTAACTGTATAGTCATCATTTCATCATTATTTTATTTTATTATTATTTTATTTTATTATTATTTTATTTTATTTTATTATTATTTTATTATTATTTTATTTTATTATTATTTTATTATTATTTTATTTTATTATTATTTTATTTTATTATTATTTTATTTATTTTTATTTATGGGACACTTACGCATACGATCGTCCGTTTCCAAAATAACATGATTCTTGTGTTATGGTAGGCAGACACAACTGGTGAATATATACTTATATATTTTTAAATACATACTTAAATACAAATATACACCCAGGCTCAAAGACCAACAAATTCATTTATAGAGAATGTTGGCCCTCGGCGGGTATCGAACCCGCGACCCGCGGAGGTGAAGGCGGGGTCACTACCCACTGCGCCAAGGGGCCAGTCATTCTACTGCCCTTATCCCACTCTAAATGGGATCTGCACAACATGTTGTTAACATGTTATCACATGATTTGGCTACGTATTTTACTATCGGCCACCTGTCTGACGTCAATTTTCCTTATTCGCCTTTTACGACACCTCGGTAAGAAAGAGAGTGATCTATTCTACTCAATTGGATACCACACGGTGGCTCAACTTACATTAGTCGCCTTTGACGACATCTGGGTAACAAATGATGGTGGTCCAGTGGTGGCGGTCTACTCAGCCAGATAACACACGGCGGGTCGACTTACCTTAGTCGCCTTTTACGACACCTCAATAAGAAATGAGGGTGGTCTATTCTACTTAGCCGGATACTACACGACGGGTCGACTTACCTTAGTCGCCTTTTACGACACCTCAATAAGAAATGAGGGTGGTCTATTCTACTCAGCCGGATACCACACGGCGGGTCGACTTACCTTATTCGGGTGACCGAGCCATGCTCGGTATTTTTTTTAATAGTTAAAATAAAATGCAATTAAAAATATAATAAAATTTATTTTATCTGATTTAATATTATTCTATTTTATTTAATATTCTGAATTGACCGCCCCTTACTCAATTAAGCTGGGAGTATCAAAACTTTGCGAGTGACAGCGAAATTATCCTCTGCTTTCTCATAAAATTATAGCAGTTTTTTTAATGCCCGAAAACAGGGATAAAATAATTTTTTTTCTTAATAAAACCTAACAAAATGGTTCCCCCCCCAAACCCTCTAAATGCTGTGTTTCATGAAAAACGATTTTCATTTTTCATGAAACACAGCAAGACATTTCCAAAATTCAGAAAAATATGTACTAATAGTAATATCCCGCGGTTTCACCCGCGTACATACTGATATGATATCAGTAACAGTAAAAAGTCTACTAAGTCGGACTATAGACTTATTTATGTTAAATATATCATCAATAGGTAGTTTCCGCAACGCATGCGATGACTGATTTTATAGCTAATTTGGTGTAACCTTCACCGAGGTGTCGTAAAATACGACTAAGTCAAGTTGGGATAAGCAGGCGGCCGGTCGTACAAAACGTAGCCAAATCATGTTACAACATGCTTAAAACATATTGTGCCGACCCCCCTTAGAGTGGGATAAAGGTAGGAGGATGATGATGATCTGTGAATTGTTTATAAAAACTCAATTTAAAATATAATCAAAACAAAATCATAATGCACACCCAGCATCATCATCATCATCCTCCTACCCTTATCCCACTCTAAGTGGGGTCGGCACAACATGTTATAATCATGTTGTCACATGATTTGGCTGCGTTTTTACGACCGGCCGCCTGCCTGACGTCAACTTACCTCAGTCGTATTCCACTACACCTCGGTAAGAAAGAGGTTGGTCTATTCTACTGAACCGGATACCACACGGTGCGTCAACTTACCTTAGTCGCCTTTTACGACACCTCGGTAAGAAATAAGGTTGGTCTATTCTACTCAGCCGGACACCACACGGCGGGTCGACTTACCTTAGTCGCCTTTTACGACACCTCGGTAAGAAATGAGGGTGGTACTATTCTATTCAGCCGGATACCACACGGCGTAATGCACACCCAGCATAGCAAATTTAATTCAATATTTGTGTCGTAAATCACACGCTTGATCTGTTTTTTAACGGAAGTTTAAACTTGCAGGGAGAAAGAACTCAAAGTTCTCTGCGGACGAAGTAGAATAACATAGTTGACAACTTTTAAAGTGTTATTGTAGGGTATTTTACGTATCTTTTGAAAGTTTTTAAGTTTTCGGAACGTGCCAAGTGTTCGTTTAAGTGCCGTAATCGGCAAGCTATGATACTTGACTACGAGTTTGGACATGTTATTGAGTCATATGTTTGCGAAAAGATTTTCAAATGTGCAACTAATGTTTTAAATTTACAGAATTAAATGAGCCTATTTTAAATATGTAAATCAGTTAATCTTTTATATCTATAGTAGTAATATTATAAAGAGGAAAAATTTATATGTATGTTTGTAAGCTACTGGACCGATTTCAAAAATACTTTCACCATTGGAAAGGTGTATCTTTACTGAACAACATAGGTCATATTACATTTAAAAAATAGGGATCCGGCCTCACAGGAGTCACCCTTAAGGCGACGCTCCCAGGATGCTGCGAGTGTCGCTCGAGACTCGCTCTCTCAGTTTTTTTTCACTCCGACGATGCTTCTGCGCGCTAACTCTCTCGGTGACGCTGTCAAAGCCTCTCGGGCTAACAGCATTAGTTAGAGGTAAAAAAAAGCCGAATTCGCCACTTCGTCAGCCGACACTATAGCGCGCGCACGTGTACGCTCAAGAACAATCCGCAAGTTTTATTACACCCGCTGTACCCCTAAATATCCGCTACACCAATATTTAATATACTTAATCAGTATGTGAGTGTACATAAATAAACAGAACTAGAAAGCAAATGGTCATTTTATTAGATACATCAGATTGTCCTCTTTGTAAACTGTAAAACGGGTGCCGCGGTTCTACTGATTGCCGAACAAACGACCTCCAACAAAAGCTGCAAGCGGAAGTGTATTTTCGAAACGAGATTTCAGTTCCGCGTTATAAATAAATGCGATGCATGTCGTCGCCTCTACTGATTCAGAACCACTACTTAAAATAGAATATTGGTTTTTGCCATAATTCTATGTTAATATAATTATTCATCTCTATCATCATCATTTATCATTCATCATCTGGCCCGTTGGCGCTGTGATTCCGCTCCGTGGGTCGCGGCTTCTATTCACGCCAACATTTTTTTCGCTGTAAAAGCCGTTAGGGCTAACAGCATACAGTCAATTTGAAAAAAAAAACATTTTCTATACCTAAGTCAATTTGTTGGTCTTTGAGTCTGGATGAATATTTGTATTTAAGTATGTATTTAAAAATTATACATGTATATATTCACTAGTTGTCTGTCACCCATAACACAAGTATTAAGTTACTTTTGGGTCGGACGACCGTGTGTTTAAGTGTCCCATATATTTATTATTATTATCTCGTTATTGCCCTTTATTAGTCATAGGTATACAAGTCAGTTTCGTTCTCCTGCCCTTATCCCACTCTAAGTGCGGACAACACAACATGTTTAAACATATTGTAACTACTCGTTTAGTAAAGGGGTGTAATATTGGTTGGAAATGCCATGATAAGATGGAAGTAGAAGTCTAAGAAATAACATTAAGGACCATAATAAAAGTTACTAATAATAATAAGTTACATAATAATAAAATAATATAATAAGTTGACTTTATATTTTTATGGACCCGTATGATAAAACATAAAGCAGTATTTTACAATTTTCTTTTCTTATTCTTCTTTTCGTATATCTTATAAAGATAGAAAGTTTATTTGTAATTGGTATTATTTACTAATTTGGTAGTAAACTAAGTCTTTACTTTATTAGAGGTTAGTAAGTAGAAGGTGAAGCGGTACTCTAATTATTTTTTGAGTAAAAAACAGCTTTTCAATAGTGAAAAAGGTTTTTATTTCAAATTCAGGTTACTACTAAATACAGGTTACGAGATTAATAAATGTTGAAAATATCGAAATTAATTCAAATTGTTGCAATCAGCTTAGCGATTCAGCGCGGAAACGCTGCCAGCATTCTTGGGACCATTCCACGTGGGCATGATCTGTATAGTCCTAGCGTGTAAGTAATTTAAGATAGATATAACTTGTACATTTTTGCTGTAAATAAAATATTTGACAATTGTTGCAAATATACAATATGCTGGACCTGATGATAGATTTTCTATCGCCACGAGGCAAATTAAACGGTACACATTTAAGCAAAGTCCTTATCGTAATAAAAACTCTATGAAAGTAATGAAAATTTTATTTCGCTATAATCTTCGATGAAAAAATATATATTTAATTCTAAATGTGTAGTGTTCTATTAGTTCTCATTCCTGACTCCACTTAGACTCCACAACAAAATCGCGAAGCGATTTGCGATTTTTTCGTGTAGTCTATCTCCTGACTATGCTTCAGTTACGGGGCAAAACAATTGTTGATATTATGGTGGTGAATGTGTGCAGTGCTTGTGTATTGTTGTTTTTACAAATTCTGCATGTATCGGGTATAAGAACGAATAGTACACTCTACATTTAGCATTACATATATTTTATTTCATCGCAGATTATAGAAATATAATATTTACATTAGTTTTGTAATATGGACCTCCGCAAAGTAGCGCCTAATTATATAAATTATTTAAAAACCTTATGCTTAATCCTTAAACACATTTTCTGGTTTCATATATCTACGGCTGCGCCAGTATCATATTTCAATCCCAAATAATTTATAACCGTCATAAAATACGTTTAAGAATCAAGACTAATACTGAAATAACAGTCTATAATTGCGGTTGTAAATGACTGATGTCTTTTAGGATGGCATTAAAAAGTTTGAAAATAAACATTCAAGGGCCATAATAAAAGGTCCTTATGTAAAGAGGGTTTTATATTTTATGGGCTCAAATGGAGAAATAATAACAAGGGGTTTTCGTGTCTAAATTTATCTTTAATATTTAAATGAGTTAATCTTGTATATATATAAATATATTTTCTGAATCTCAGAAACGGCTCTAACGATTTACCTGAAATTCAGCGTGTACGGTTTTGAGGAATAAAAATCGTTCTAGCTAGGTTTTATTTAAAAAAAAATTTTTTTCATCGCTGTTTTTGAGCATTCAAAATATGGTATAATGTAGAATTGAAAGCAATCCGCCGTGTGGTATCCGGCTGAGTAGAATAGACCACCCTCATATCTTACCGAGGTGTCGTAAAAGGCGACTAAGGTAAGTTGACCGACCGCGTGGTATCCGGTTTAGTATAATAGACCTTGCTTACCGAGGTGTCGTAAAATACGACTAACGTAAGTTGACGTCAGGCCGGCAGCCGGTCGTAAAAACGCAGCCAAATCATGTGACAGCATGTTTATAACATGTTGTGCCGACCCCACTTAGAGTGGGATAAGGGCAAGAGGATGATGTAGAATTGAAAGCAATGGATTTTTAGCTGTGTTGTTGCGTACGTAAACGTAAACGTAATGTTGCGATAGCCGATGGGTAACGGGTGGACCGAAAATTCCCAGGTTGTGGGTTCGAATCCCACATGTCATCGGCGCCTACCTTCTTTTTTATTTTTTTTTTTATTTTTTTTATATCTTTAAAAAAATACCGCGCAAAGCTCGGTCAACCAGGTTACTTATGATAATGTATGCAAATTTTTATACTTAAGTTTTTATAACTTTGTAAAGTGAACTCTTATTATATTATATTGAAAGAAGATTATTTGATTATGGGCAGAAGAATAATTAGCTCTTTATAATTAAAAATGTTAATTTTTTTAGTTGAAACTATAAAGCGCATAAGAAGAATAAATAAGACTGTGCTCCATAGGTTTAGGTAATCAACTATATCATCATCATTCTCTTACCCTTATCCCACTATAAGTGGGGTCGGCACAATACGTCTTCTTCCATTCTCCTCAATCATTCGTTCAACTACATATAAATATAATAAGGTAATTAACTAAATATAAACAAAAAACCATACCGTAAAGGTTAGCAATTTTTGAATTTAAACTATCGTGAGTGGAATTCATAATTAATGTATAGAAACCGGCTATACTCATTTGTTATTTTATCGGATGAGCCCGACGCGATAACGCCGCGTAAAGAGCTCATGAATAAGAGCCCCGTATGGGCTTGAAACTAGTCGGGCTCATCCGATAAAATAACACGTGAGTTTAGCCGGTTTAAAGAAGAAAGAAAGAAAGAACGTTTATTTCACCTTTCGCGATACACAATTATTAACTAAAACTAAACCTAAACACATAAAACAATAGAACAACAATATAACAAGAACACAAAACAATATCATATAAACATACTGCATACCGCAAGAAGGAGAAAATGGCTTAGCTCAGTATAAATTGAGCGACAGAATTCTATCGCACAACACTGTTTTTCAGCAGTAGCCAGGAGCGACACAGTTTAATTTAGGATAAACTTGTATAATTACTTAAATCACAAATATTTTAATGAACAGATAATGATAATAAATAAATTGTATTTTATATGAAATTAATAAATAAACTAATATATTATGTATAATAATATATATATATTTTATAATGATACGAAATAGCATATATGTTAATATACAATAATTAAAACAAAAATAACTAAAACAAAAATAGATACATTAATTAAAAAAACCATATGACTCAGGTGTGGCAAACTAGCTTTTACTTTCGTTCGGTCGTTCGTTTACCTTCAGTTAGCTAGGTAGCTAACCTATGAAGTATACATTCAAAAATTCACAAGTGAATGGTAGTAAAAAGATATCCAAGAGATAAAACTAATCTATGCTTTACCAAGCCGAAACATCCATCTTGTGACGTAAAAACAAATTTCCATATTTAAAACTTTGAGAGTAAGGAACTTACTCGACTTTGTAACTTAATAAACTTATTTGAATTTGACTAAATATGTGAATGTATACCTGTAAATGTCTCTGTTAGCGCACACTATATACAATAACACGATATAATAGGAATACCACAATTCCCGTTCCGAGATGCACTTCTCTTGAATGACGAACAAAGACTGAATGTCACTGAAACGTTTTATCAATGGGAAGACTAAACCGGGAACAACAAAGGCATAGTGTTGCCACCATTTTAATCAAAAAGGGCGCCATACTTTTGTTTCATGACTGTGTTGCTATAAAATACAAAGCGGAAGTCAGTGGCGACAACATATCATAAAATATTGGTTAACGAGTAATGTCTTTAACAAATTTTTAATGATACAAATTACAATTTTGAAAGAAATGCAAATCATTATTCTCCTGCCCTTACGTCACTCTAAATGGGGTCGTCACAACATGTTATAAACATGTTGTCACATTATTTAACTATGTATTTTCCGACCGGCCGCCTGCTAATGTCAACTTACCTTAGTCATATTTTACGATACCTCTGTAATAAAGAGGGTGGTCTATTCTACTTAACCGGATACCACACGGTGTGTCAACTTACCTTAGTTACCTTTTACCTCGGTAAGAAATGAGGGTGGTATATTCTAGTCAGCCGAATACCACACGGCAGGTCAACTTACCTTAGACCCCTTTACGACACCTCGGTAAGAAATCATAGTGGTCTATTCTACTCAGCCGGATGGATCTGCTAGTACTTCATAATAAAATATATGTATAATGGAATAAAAATGGTGTTTACCCATAGGGGTAAACACCATTTTTATTACCCGTATAGACGGGTGAATGAACTCTATAATAATTGCTTACAAATTTTCATTGACTTTAAAAGAAGGTTAAATTGAGAACAGATAATATAGAACATTAAAATGTGTCTGAATCGTATTTGAATGACATTTTTTCCATCAATAAACCGGACGCAAGAGCTAAGAGTGCCATAGACACTACAAATGAGGGTGACTTTAGAATAACAAATGAAAGCAACTCAAAAACCAACATTGAATTCAAACAATAACACTCGAATGACAAATAAAGCGCAACAAACACTGAAAGACACTTGAAGTGCTCTTTTGTGAAGCATTGTTTGATAGTAAAATGTAAAAATCATTTAACACCGCACAGTTCTTTGAAGTTGTAAAACAAATTACGGAAATCTTGGCTTAGTTTTGTACCATTCATGCACTGCCTTCTATTGAATATTACGTTAATGAAGTGGTGCTAATAGGGACTTCCTTGCTACAAATTTTAGGTTTATACCGTGTTTGTATTATTGTTTTGTGTTGCTTGGTAAACAATCTTTCTTTGTTTGGATATGGTATTAAAAGCATTCTACATTAATTCTTTGAGGGATTTCTCCGATGCCTAACCTATTATCCTAATCTTAATAATGCTTCAAGGCAAAGTATGACTTTGACCTTACCTGATCTATTGTTGATCACCACTGCTTACAGTTCGCAGTCTACCATAGCTATAATATAATAACTGGATTATTCATTTTATAATACTTGATATCACCTCTAAACATTTAGTGAAGTTGCTTATATAGAAAGCTTATTTTGCTGTCGAGGATTTTAATATTAGTATCCTATGTTTCTTCCTACTAATATTATAAATGCGAAAGTTTGTCAGTATGGATGTATGTTTGTTACTCTTCACGGTAAATCCGCTGAATCAACATCTTTGAAATTTGGCACAATTATTCCTTATACACCGTAATAACATATAGGCTATAGAAATCCTGTCAATTCTATAGGATGGCACTGAAAGAGCGTCATGTAGCCACTTATAACGCGAGATCAGTCTACGCTAGCAAAGTGTCGGGTAAAAAGCTAGTAAAATAATAAATTGTTCTTCGGTTTTATTGCGGTAGTTGGAATGTTTTGGTTAGATTTTTCTGGCTGCTACTGAAAATCAAAAATTTCCCAGACATAAGTTAAGTACCAATACACTGATAATTTATACCTTCTCATTGTTATATTAGTGAAATTGTTAAATAACTTCAATTATGTGTCTTTCGTTTTGCTGTTTTCGAAGAAAAACTGATTTTATATCCCATTTGTTACCTGTTTAATTGAACCATATGGCATCAATATTGGTTGAATTGGGATCTGTGAAAACTTAACAGACAGATAGAATTTAGCATTTACAATATAAGTAAGGATATATATGTACATTGGTCATGAAATTTACCTCTAGTTTTGCAAAATAACTAAAATAGCTCCAGACCGTTATCTCACCGTGCTGTACAAATTCGTACTAAGTAAGCACGTTTCATTGCGCCGTCATGTATTACAGCTAATGGCTCTGTATCCCATGCAGCTAACTTGCCTATTTAGCTAATTACAGTAGCTCTGGGAATAGCATGGTCTAGATCAGGGATCGGCAACCTGCGGCTCTTTAAAAATAAATATTATATTCAAAATCATACACGCTAGTTTTCTAATTGATTTAATAGCACAAAAGGAATAGTAATATTATTTAGCTATAATCTAAGATTAGAGAAAATTTATCATTAGCTAAAAAGCGTTGAACTACATTCATACGAAGATTAGTTTATCCGATTTTGTCCTGGATATAGAGATGATGGTGTAGAGATCCCATGAAGAGACCTACGTCCTGTAGTGGACGTCCATAGGTTGAAGAAGAAGATGATATATACAGATATACATTTCTTGATGATGTTTCAGTTACAAGGCAAAACTATTGTTGACATTGTGGGAGTGAATGTGGGCATGCATTAGTGGTTTATTAAAACTGCCTTGTTCTATAAATGTCCGGCTGAGTAAAATACACGTAAAAGACGACTAAGAGAAGTTAACCTACTGTGTGGTATCCGGTTGAGGAGAAATCATCACCCTTTTTCTAATCGAGGTGTTGTAAAATACGACTAAAATATGTGGATGTCAGGCAGGCCGCAGGTCGTAAAATATGTAGCCAAATATATTACAGCATATTTATGACATGTTCTGCCGACCCCACTTAGAGTGGGATAAGGGCAGGAGCTTCATGATAATGCCTTGTTCTATAAATGATTAAATAATGATAACATTTATTTTTTATTAAATTCGTTTATTCTAAACAAAAAAGTAATATATTAATAAGAGTTTACTTTATAATGTTAGAACTATATGATCGGAACAAATTTTATTAGAGGCTCTTTAAAATTTGGTATTTTTTGCGAAATTGTCAGTTTTTGCTCTGTCTTAAAAGGTTGCCGAGCCATGGTCTAGATGACCTGAGTGGCGTCCGAACTTGATCTTCATTTTATATTCAGTACATGCGAGTCGATATCCTTATCAGAGACGGATATAAAGTAAAAATTAAATAGCGAAAGTAAATCCTATCCTATTTTTGGGAAAAAGTTTGTTAGCGCATATATATACAATAACACGATATAATAGGAATACCACAGTTCCGTTCCGAGATGCACTTCTCTTGAATGCCGAACAAAGACTGACTGTCACTGAAACGTTTTATCAATAGGAAGACTCAACCGGAAACAACAACGGCACTGTGCTGCCACCATTTTATTCAAAAGGGCGCGATACTCTTGTTTCATGACTGTGTTGCTATAAAATACAAAGCGGAAGTAATTGGCGACAACAAGTTCCTCTTGAAGAAAAAAAATAACTTTTTTACCGTTTTTAAAAGGTGCGATGTAATTCTGTTTAGTAAAAGGATTCCGTTTTTAAAAG
Organism: Morpho achilles; assembly: GCA_947086495.1. Taxonomy (NCBI): domain Eukaryota; kingdom Metazoa; phylum Arthropoda; class Insecta; order Lepidoptera; family Nymphalidae; genus Morpho; species Morpho achilles. The sequence continues at coordinate 12,960,384 of CAMTZB010000001.1, read as the reverse complement.
GATTTAGACAGAATAACATCGCATGCTTAATATTAAAGTAACCGAATTCAAAATTAGGCTTAATTGAATTAGGCACATTGTACCTAATCCTTTAGTTAAATACATTTACATGCCATCTACGAAATCACGGTACGAACGATAAAGAAAACAAATGTTTTCTCGCTCTTCTAAGTTATGGGTCTCTTTAACACTCATGATTTTTATAGGCGCTACGTTACGCTTTACGAGCATTTCAATTTGACAAAACATTTTTTTTTAATTAGTTCACTTTAATACTAAGCGTGAGATATGTATTGATTACTCTTCTTACTGGCTTTTTACGCCCTCATTTCTTACCGAGGTGTCGTAAAAGGCGACTAAGGTAAGTCGACCCACCGTGTGGTATCCGGTTGAGTAAAATAGACCACCCTCTTTTTTATCGAGGTGTCGTAAAATACGACTAAAGTAAGTAGTCGTTAGGCATGCGGCTGGTCGTAAAATACGTAGCCAAATCATGTGACAACATGTTGTGCCGACCCCACTTAGAGTGAAATAAGGGGAGGAGGATGTTGACTCTTCTTACTGGCTTTAAGTGACTTACGGGCCTTAGGTAAAGGGGAAAAAAAGTTATAAAAACTCCAAATACCACATTAAGCTATCCAACGATATCACTATTAAATGTTGCGTTCTTTAAGGGACAAACATCTTCTAGTCAATAAGAAATAAAACCCTAACACCATTGGGTCATGCAAACCTGCAATAAGTAATCACTGATTCTAAAATCGATTTCAAATGACCGGAAACTTGAATAGCGACGCACATTTCATTTAGTTATGAGGTCAAACGAATTTGTTGAATTTTGTTAGATATTACTTGTAAAGTTAATCGATTCGGTAGCTTAGCCTCTATATTGCAGAAGATTTCGATTTTTCATTAATAATTAATTTAATCGTTTACTTACATACTTTTATATTATAGAATGGACATTATAGAAAAGTGCAATCTATACTAATATATAAAGCTGAAGAGTTTGTTTGTTTGAGCGCGTCTGTTGAATCTCAGAATTTGAAAAATTCTTTAAGTTTAAGATAGTCCATTTATCCAGGAAGGCTATAGATTATATAACATCACGCTAAGATGAATAGACGGGCAGCATAAACATAGACGATGAAAGCTATTTAAAAAATCTCTTAATAACTAGTTTTATGATCCAAATTTCAATTTTGGAAAAAAAATCTGATGCATTGATTTCCATACGGGCGAAGCTACTGGCACAGCTAGTATTAGTATTGGATAATATGTACATTGTTGTGTAGTTTATTCTAATGTTCTAATGTAACTGCCACTGGTTGTTCCGAATAAATAAAAATAAAATAAGTAAAATTTCATTATTCTCTTGCCCCTATTCCCCTCAAGTGAAGTTGGAACATGCTTTTCGCTTCCATGGTTCACCGTTCCAACTGAATATAACTAATATACTAATAGTAATATAATAACTGAATATACTAATATATAAAACAGAAGAGTTTGTTTATAGCGCGTTCAAACAATCAAACAATTGTTTGAACGCGCTAATCTCAGGAACTCCTGGACCGATTTGAATTTTTTTTTCAGTGTAACATAGTCCATTTATCGAGGAAGGCTATAGCCTATATAACATCACGCTAAAATGAATAGGAGAGGAGTAGCAATAAAAATAGTACAAAAACGGCAAAATTTAAAGCTTTACTTGCGTGCGCTGAGTAAACGGTGATAGTTATTAAAAAATCATGTACTACAACATTGTTCTCCTCTAAAAGTTCTAAAAAAAAGTCCGGGACAGCATATATCTAGCTTTTAAGGTTGACCCACTTTAACCATTTTTATGGTTATCAAAAGACTAATATTACGGTTTTAATCTCTCCACGCGGGCGGAGCCGCTGGCGATAGCTAGTTCAAGATAAAGCTTCTAATAGTTGCCCATAGATAAACTATCAGCCCGATGTCGTATATAACAATTTCTAGCTCGCATTTACATAAGATCTACCGCCAAGAAAATTGCAAATGTATCATTTTATGCCTGATTTCAATACTCGCTTTGCGGGTCATGTAATTGAGTACTAAGCGATATCGATATTAAATCGATGTTGCGTCTAATAAAATAGTGGTTTCAAGATGTATTAATTTATAGCCGTGTGGTATCCGGCTGAGTAGAAAAGACCACCCCCATTTCTTACCGAGGGGCCGTAACAGACGACTAAAGAAAGTCGACACGCCGTGTGGTATCCAGCTGAGTAGAATAGACCATCCTCATCCCTATGAGGATGGTCGATTCTACTCAGCCGGACCTCCTCGGTCAGGGTACCGAGGTGTCGTAAAAGGCGAGTAAGGTAAGTTGACCCACCGTGTGGAATCCGGTTGAGTGGAATAGACCACCCTCTTTCTTATCGAGATGTCGTAAAATACGGCTAAGGTAAGTTGACGTCAGGCAAGCGGCCGGTCGTAAAATACGAAGCCAAATCATGTGACATGTTTATAATAAGTGTTGTGCCGACCCCATTCCACTCTAAGTGTGGTCCGCATAACATGTTACAAGTATTGAGTATTGCCTCTTCAGGTGACAAGAGAGCTGGCTCCTTTTTCGCACAAAGAATCAGCTTAGCGATTCAGCGCGGAAACGCTGCCAGCATTCTTGGGACCAGTCCACATAATCTTCCTGCCCTCATCCCATTTAAAGTGGGGTCGGCACAACATGCTGCCACATGATTTGGCTGCGTTTTTACGACCGGCCGCCTGCCTGACGTCAACTTACCTCACTCGTATTTTACGACATCTCGGTAAGTAAGAGGGTGGTGTGTTCTACTTAAACGGATACCACACGGTGGGTCTACTTACCTTTGTTGCCTTTTACGACACTTCGGTAAGAAATGAGGTTGGTCTATTCTACTCAGCTGGATACCACACGACGGGTCGACTTACCTTAGTCGCCTTTTACGACACCTCGGTAAGAAATGAGGGTGGTCTAATCTACTCAGCCGGATACCACACGGTGGGTTGACTAACCTTAGTTGCATTTTACGACACCTCGGTAAGAAATGAGGGTGGTACTATTCTATTCAGCCGGATACCACACGGCGTAATGGATACTAGATCATAACTTATTTTAAATTTATTTCAGAATTTATATTTGGGCTTTCATTGAACGCGTGTTATTATGACGTGCCCACATAACATTTATTCTGAGGAAAATGATTATAAAAATTTTGATTTATAGATATTAAAAACTTTATGGGACAATCTTTCTATAGCGTTTAAACACTTCCACGAAATCACAAACAACTAATAACGTAAATTATGAAAGAACCGGCTCGTTTAATCGATTACACATTACAATATGATTCAAAAATTAGTTACCAAATCACCAGTGAAATTATTTCTCGTTCGTTAGCCCATGAGGTGTATCAAAATCTTGATAGTATGAAATTATAGTAACGAATTTATTGAGACATTAAATTCTTGGTAATTTTAGCTGATTGCTAATCCTTACTAATGTTTCTAATACATCTCTGATTGCAACATCGCTTGTTTCGTAATTTCGGGACAAGAATAATGTTATGTTTTAGTAGATACGTCGTTTCATATATACATTTGTTAGCTATTCCAATATTTGTCTATTCCAATCTTTATATATTTGTCTATAACTACACCCAAAATAATAAAGGGGACTATGGAAAAGCCGAGAGGCGGCCATGCTTGCGCGAGCTGTCAAAAGGAATATACGAAAAAGAGAGAGAACGATATTGTATAAAATTAAACTGTATGTATTATAAAGTTAAATAAAATGAATTCAAATTCAAATTTTCAAATTCAAAATATTCTTTATTCAAATAAACTTGTAAACAAGTGCTTTTGAATCGTCAACTCTACTGCTGGTTCGGAAAGCTGTTCCTACCGAGAAGAGCCAGCAAGAAACTCGGCGGTTGCTCTTTTAAAAATATAATTCTTAATATTATTTACATTAGGTCTTGTACAGGTTCAAAGAGAGCTATATCCACACATTCTTATCTTCTAAATAATCTTCAAGAGTATAGTAGGCTTTCTAATAATACAAAGCTGGCCGTATTTTACTATTACTACTTATTATCAAGAGAGAAGACGGACTTTCTAACACATTTACCAACAATATCAACACTTTCGAAGTGAAAAGGCGATTAAGGTAGGTCGACCCGCCGTGTAGTATCCGGCTGATTAAAACAGACTACCCTCATTTCTTACTGAGATGTCATAAAAGGCGACTAAGATATGTTATGTTTCTATGGTTATTTTTCTTGTTTTCGAAGTGTTGGGAACTCCAGATCCATCGATTCTTCAAAATATGCTCTCCATCTGTCATTATACTATTTCAATCACTTTCATTCTTCTGCTAATCAACTCACTTCCAAATATTTTCCACGCCACTGAATTCGATTACGAGAACCATAGTTGGCAATCAAGTTTTGAATCAATCTCTTAGCTTTTGTCTGCCGTTCTCCTTGGTGACATACAGTCTTAGAGGCAGAAAATTCCGTAATCTGCAAAATATACTTACACATAAAGCAAATTACGCAATAACTTTCAGCTTCAAACAAGATTGGGATTAAATAATATAAATTAAAAGATTGGCCGCCGAGTTTCTTGCTGGTTCTTCTTGGTAAGAGCAACATTCCGAACCAGCTTCATTAAATCTAATTGGTCCTTTACGATTAAAAAGTGTTTGTTAAAAGCTTAACTGAATCATATTATTTTGATTTGATTAGAAGATTTTGGTCTACGCTCAGCAGAGACACTTTAGGAGAGACTCTTAGGTAATCTTGGCAAAGATTGATTCAGCTTATACATATTTCTGACTGAATATTTTCTTTTGAATATTGAAATGCACATGAATATTATATTTTCAGTAATTAACCAGCTGCAATGATGAACTCTAGTTAATGGTGCAGGTATGTCACAATTATAATTTCTCATGTTAAATTATCATAAAGATTTTATACAGATATTAAAAACTTAATATTTTTACCTGATTACTAATCTTTACTAATGATCGTAATATATCTCTGATTGCTTCGACTGAAATTAATCAGAATTTATTACCGCATGCCATTAATTTAACTATTAAGTTTGATTAAGCATTAAACTAAACATGCGTGCTGCAACCGTCTCAAGATTTGTTTCCGGTTACTAAATTTTTCAATTAGTGAACTGTGAGATCCGTGAACCTTTTGCGTAAAGTACTTTTGTCATTTTCTGTAACTTTAATAAAATTTGACTGATATTCAGCTAAGGGCCTTTATAAATCTTTATTGTTAAACTCATAAACTTTACAAAATGTAACTTAAACTATGAATTCCACACTAAGCATGCTTGTATCGTGGAATTCGTTCTATTATGTTACCACTTAATAATTTTTATCGGACGTTGCGGGTATGTCGAACACCTTAACATAGAATAAAATAGGCCAGACAGGGCAAGTTTTACATCATTTCTTCTTTCTTAATTAACTATTATATATTTACTATATATTTATATTTTATATAAACTAAGTATTTATTTATTATATAAATATAAACTAACAAAATAAAAACACAATTATATAAAGATTACTTCAGTAATACGATAAGATTTTCAGTTTCTTGATAATTTAGATTAAGTAAGAATGACATAGTTATTTCCTTTACTTGACGTGTTGTGATATTTTTAAAGTTGCATAATTGAGCAAATCTATTGTATAAGAATATTGAGAGATTTGGAAGTTGAGGCAATAACATTCTATTAATTCTAAAAACTCTATTGTTGAGCAAGGTATGATAGTTTGGTAAGGCTATAACTGCTCGATGCACACTAAGGAGAATCCTGTGGATAAAAAGTTGACGCACTCGTAAGACTCTAAATTCCTTGTAAATTAAATCAGTCGGGTAGATATAAGGTTTATTTAAAATGGCTTTTATAACTGATCGTTGGGCTGTTTCAAGTATTTTCAAAGTAGTTTTAGAAGATGCTCCCCATACACAGATGCAATAATTTAAAGCCGATTGACACAATCCTGAATATACAAGTTGCATGATTTTTATGTCCGCACATTTCCGTAGTAATTTGAAAATACCAGCAAGTCTACGAGTTCTACTGGCCAAAGCTATAATATGATCTTTAAAATTAAGTCTTTCATCTACTATTATACCTAGATATTTAATTGTTTTTGATCGCTCAATATATAGGTTACAGGAACACTTATTAAATGGAGAACATTGGCAATTATGGATTTTTAAGCTTGATATAATGGGTGGCAAGGAGTGAGCGGTTTTGTGAAAACATAAAAACGTAGTTTTTTTGATGTTCAAAGTAAGGAGGTTATTATTAAACCATTTAGCAAGAGAATTTAAAGTTTTTTCAGCTAACTCAGACACTTTTTCCCATGTTTGTTCTTTAAGGATAACAGCAGTATCATCAGCATAGCAAATAATATCGGTACCTTCTTGAGCAAAATTCATAATATCATTAATATATATGTTGAAAAGCATGGGACCTAAAATACTTCCTTGCTATACCGATATTAATTGCTAGTGCTTCGCTTAACTTGCCACCGATTTTCACTTTTTGACTTCTGTTATTCAAGTAACTTTTAAACCACTCCAACGCAAGACCTCTGATACCCATTCGTTCCAATTTACTCAACAAAATAGGCCTTGAGACTGTATCAAAGGCCTTTGCAAGATCCAAAAATATACCAATTAATTTTCCACCTTGATCCAGGCCATTACGTATAATTGATGCGAGCAGAGAGACTGCATTATCACAAGACCTACCTTTACGAAACCCAAATTGCCTATCGCTTAATATGTTGTACTTTTCTAAAAAGCTAGAAAGTCTTATGTAGACTAGTCGCTCAAGTACTTTTGATAAGTTACTTAATAAAGAAATCGGGTGATAGTTTGATGGATGTGTTGCTGGACCACTTTTATGAACTGGTGTTACCGTGGCTATTTTCCAGCAATCGGGGAAGATCCCTGATGATAAACTAAGGTTGTATATATGAACTAGAGGATCTTCTATACAATTAACTAATTCCTTTACTGTCCTAGCTGTAATACCATCATGTCCGGGTGCGGAGGCTGATTTTAGGTTTTTAATAATTGATCGAACCTCAAAATGGTCAGTTGGCTGAAGGAAAATAGATTCTGCAGATTTTGATTGCAAATTTATATTGGAGGCTAGTTGCTCCTCAGATGTATTAATTTTTGAGATAATTTGTTCCGCAAGTTTTTTGCCAATATTACTGAAGTAATTATTACAAATTTTAAGGGATTCATTTGAATTTGTTTCAAGATTAAGAAGGGGATTTGAATCACTTCGTTTACTCGGAATGTGACATATATTCCTAACCGAATGCCAAAGCTTTAGCGAATTATGTCTATTTTCAATGAGCATCTTATTATCGTATTCATTTTTTAATTTTTTAAGCAGAGTATTACAGTAGTTACGGTAGAGTAAATATTTATTTTTTAAGATGACATTATAAGGATACTTTTTAGTCTCTAAGTGCATTTTATCTCTTTTAGAAATGCATTTCAACAAGCCATGAGTTATCCAAGGCTTGAGAATTGTTTGAGATCTCTTTACCCTGATAGTAAGAGAGTGTTCCTCAATTTTCCTGTTTAATAATTCTATAAGAAGTGTTGCGGCTTTGTTAACATCGGACAATGAAGTAATATTTGACCAGTCATAACTCACAAGATCTTCTTTTAATTTTTTAAAATTTATTTTGATTTGGTACTTAGGTATATCAAAATGTTTTATTTGTTGCCCCAAGCTAGCAATTGCCAAATGGTGGTCAGTTACATCATTCGAGCATACAACTGCTTTGATAAACTGCTTCGTTTTGATCATTATATGATCTATACAAGCTTTTTCGCGCGTTGCTATGTTAATAGTTGGTATAAGTCCATGAAAGGCAATTAAGCTTAAGTATTCAGATGCATTTGTACTATTATTAGAGCCTAGTATATCGATATTGATGTCACCTGCAACTATAACATTAGAAAAGTTTTGAAGAGATGCTAACACATTATTCAAAGATGACAAAAATTTTGAAACGTTACTAACCGACGGAGAACGATAAATGCCAACGATTGCTTGACCCTCACTTTTAACAATAAGGCAGTTAGCATCATTAAATTCCGGTTCTTCGGTAAGTACTGAGATATTATTCCTTACATACATTACAACTCCGCTATTTTGGTTAATAATCTTTGTAGTGGCATAAGCACTATAATGATCTAATTGTCTAATGACAGATACATCAGAAAGCCAGCATTCGGTAAGAATAATAATGTCCAAATTGATGTTAAGACGCGTCAGTAACACTTGTAATTCGTCAAAATTCTTGTTTAAGCTTCTAATATTAAAAGTAAGAACCTTAAAACCTTTCAAAAGAGCACCTTTACAATCTTCAATGTTATTTTTAGCACAACATTCAATGTTAAGTGAATCTAATTCGTTAATTACATGAATGTTTTTGTCAATCATCATAAATCACGTTGTAACTAAGCACAAAGGAAATGTTTGTCTGTGATTTATTGAAGATTGTAAGGTTATATTTAATTAACAAATTATCTATATAAGTAAACAGATTTGAAAGTGAATCCAAAGTTCTTAAATAGTAAAAACCAGGTACAATAATAACTTTATAAGAAAAATATATCATGAAATAGTTCAAATTAAAAACATAAATGGTGATCCTGAGTGTCTTACAGTTTACATCCTTGTAAAGGCAGTGATAGATCCAACTCAGCAATAGATTTAATCCGGATCGCATTTTTACCCTCACGCTTTCACAAGTTACCAATAAACTGTCAGTTAGATTATTTGGAACATACTGACATATATGTCGGAATTTTGCGTTTCTCAGGTTTCTGATAGGCTTATTCAGCACTTAAAGTCCCTAATGAGTTAACAGGTAGATCATGTGACTATTATTTTGTTTTGTTTGTCTGCTGGATAGCAAATACCTATTTCAAAATGGCGCGCTTTTATTTAAAAAAAAACCACTTTTTCGAGTCTCTTTTTAGAGACATTTATCTGCTACCTGCTTAGTTTATTTGTCGATTTACTATCCGACTCTTTATCAGTAACTTGTGAAACAGGCTCTTATACTCATATATTGCTATCCAGCTTTTTGGATGCATATACTTTTGGTGAGTCCACTTAACAGGGATGTAGGTGGAAGCAGCCGTTATAGGTGGGTTTTGATCCACTTTAGCTTTCTTGAAGTAAGACTTCAAAAAACGCTTAAAGAGATAATTAATGGTGGAAAGATCGAGGTCTCTATGGAGGTTAACGTATTGCATGAACCACGAATAATCATCTGTCCGTATGAATTAGTTCTGCAGTATTTGTGCTACTTGTCCAAATATTTATAGTATTAAAGCGTAATGGCTTAGCTTGAATGAATTGGTACCGACTTCAGCCGTTAAGGACGTTCAAAGAAAAACATATTTTTTGCTGATATGTATAAACGATGTATCAATTAGATATCAAATAATTTATAGAATTAGGCGTTACTTTGCGGAGATCCAAAACGGATTGTCCACTCTACATTTAGCATTATATATATTTTCTATTTTACGTCATCGCGGATTATAGCAAAATAATTTTATTATTACTCTTGTAGTGTTTATCAAATTTGACGTGTAATAACGTTGATCTACACAAAGTGTTAACTAATTTTCTGGTTTCAATATATTAATTTGTAACACACGCTACCATAAATATAGAAAATATTAGGTTAACTCTTATAAGATTCTTATTTTCAATACCTAACAAATATGATGTATGCCTTGGAAATTGATTTACGATTCTTGTCGGCGTGATGTATTCTCAATACCAAATTCAATTTTTCCATTACTGTCTATAAAAGCAAATTCGTATGCTTATGTATAAAATAATTTTTGATTGAGTTCCACATTTGTGATATATATTTGGATTTATTATATAATCTTGTTCCCTTATAGGATTATTTACACTGGAAATTCACCTAGAATTTATGAAATGCTGAGTTCGGAACGTATAACATAATTGGGTAAGATATTGGTTCACATCCGAGCTACGAGTAGGGTTGCTGAATTTAAGGGAAAATATTATTAGTTTTCCTAAACTAGATTTTTTTTTATTTTATATTTTATTCTATAGAAAACTAGCGGCCTGCCCCTGCTTCGCACGGGTATAAAATATATATCCCATGTCAGTCAGTGTAAAAAAAATGATTAAAATTGATCCAGTTGTTTTTATTTACTCATTACTGCCCGTGGCCGTAGCGTTAAATTTGGAGAAAAACAATTTCCTTTCCCTATACCAAGAAGATTTCCTGCTATCTTTGGAATATCTAAATTCATATAGTACATTATTACTTATTTACTTTTATATTTTCCCTATGTATGTTATTTTAACAATTAATTACAGAATGTCTTTAAACAAACTCTTGAAAGAGCGACATCGCTGCTAAAGTCGAAGTGTTATAGGGCGAAGCGCGGCCTCCTCACGGCATTTAAAATCTGTAATATCTCCGAAAATTTTTCACTTAAATTACATGCTGTAAAGGGTCATATATTTAAGGTTCTTAATTGGATAAGGATTAATGCTGTATTGTATAAAAATTGCTTTGAACATAAGCCATCATTTTTCGTAAAAAGTAAATGACAAAAACTGCTATTGTGGGTTATCCATAAGAGATAGACATATACTATCACGGACTTTTCTGTAGACCTTTTCATGGTGTACAAATACTTAGTACATCATTTTGATAAATCTCGTAGGGTTTAGCCTGCGTTTGCAATTTAAGCGGAAAAAAATGTAATTATTTACGACATCACATTAGAAACCTCAAAAATTATAGTATTTCTCTACTCCATATTGAATGTTATTAGACATGTAAACCTTCCTCTAAAATCACTCAATCTATTAAAAAAACCGCATCAAAATCTGTTGCATAGTTTTAAAGATTGAAGCATACATAGGGATATACGGACATAGGGACAGACAGAGAATGCTACTTTGTTTTATACTATGTAGTGATATTATTTATTTTTACAATTGATTAGACAATGTCTTTACATACAACATTCATAGCTTTCTTATCATTAGACAATATAAACTTGAAACTCCTCCTCCTCTTCCCCTCGGGCCTCCGGTGCGTTTACACGTTAAACCTGTGCTAATTTTAACTTTAATTTTATTTTATGCAATATATAATTTTTGAGTTAATTGTGGAAAGTACCAGGCGACCATAAAAGTGCAACAAGTGTTCTATATAGCTAAGGCGTGAGTTGAGGCAATAGGAGACAACGATAGTGAGGCGACAATATTACTAATAGCTTCACTGCGCATACGGCAAATCAGCAAGCAGTACGTAATCCTGCGTCATACATTGTCACTTGCCACAATTCATAAGCGGCAGCGATAGCGACTCTTTTTTAGTGTATGGTATAAGTTGATTAAAAATGGATAGTGCAGCAAATAAATCAGCCTCAGATTCAGAGATTAATCAACTTGGGTTAGAAAATACCCCAGTTTCTCATATTTTCTCTCGCTACAAAAGGAAAAGAGAGGATGAACATTATATGGAATTAAAAGACTTTAAAGATGAAATCAAGAAAATGATGTACGAGCAGGAGAAGGACCTTAAGAAAATCCTTAAGGATATTCAACAGACTAATATCGACATTCAATCTTCGATTGAGCATGTCATTTTACAAAATGAAGATTTTCAAAAGAAAATAGAAGTTTTAGAGCAACAAAGAAAAGAAGATCAAAAATATATATCTTTGCTAGAAAATAAAATTGAAGATTTGCAGATCACTACACGTAAGTCAAATTTTGAAATTAAAAACGTTCCAAAGAAAAATAACGAAACTAAAGACGACCTAATAAATATGGTCACATGTCTGGCAAAAACAGTATGCAGTAACATTAGCAAGGGAGATATTAAAGACATATATAGAGTAAGAACAAAAAAAGAGGGAAGCAAGAATCCTCCAATAATTGTGGAAACCTGTTCTACTCTACTGAAAGTGGATTTTTTAAAATCGAGTAAGGCATTTAACGTTAAACACAAAACGAAGTTATGTGCGCGTCACTTAGGGCTGAAAGCTTCTGGAGACACTCCTATTTTTGTCTCAGAGCAATTAACTGCAAAAGGCTCCCGCTTATATTTCCTAGCTCGAGATTTGATGAAAGCAAAGAAATATAAGTTTTGTTGGACTGCATATGGTAAAGTCTATGTCAGAAAAGAAGAAAACTCACCAATTATATTAATTAAATCTGAAGCACAAGTCCATCATTTACTACTAGCGATATGACTATACTTATTGTACTTTTTAAATGCTATGCGCTTTATATGGTATTATTACGGTTGTATTTTTCTCCTAATGTTGTTTTTAAAATATTTAGTAAATTTTTGTAATTACACAATCACACAATCTTACTCACAAAATCAACACATACTAACACAAACAAATAAACTTTTTTACATAAATATAAATAAAAATATTTATTCACATAAAACTCATATTCAGACTGTCTACAAAGAAGATTGTATCATATTATTAAAAATAATTAGTTTACATTGCAAAATTGAACGCAGCTCCAGTCATAAAGATTTTCTACTATGACTAGTTTTCTCACTACCCAAAATGAAATAGACGAATATGAAATAGGATACTCACTTCAATGTGACATTGAGGACCTTACTCAATACATTAATGTTAAAGAAAGTGGCTTGACAGTTATAACACAGAACATTAGAAGTATATACAGTAATATAAACGAACTACACTTAACCCTAGATATATTAAAATATAGACCTGATATTATTATATTAACTGAGTGTAGAATAAATCTTAATAAGTCAATTCCAAATATTACGAATTACACCACTTATGCTACAACTCGGCACCTAAATCAGAACGATGGAGTTGTAGTTTACATAAGTAAGGATATTATTGATGCAAAAATTACAGAAATTAAATTACGTCATGCGTCAGGTATACAAATAATTACATATAACACTATAATCCTAGGCGTGTATCGCTCTCCTTCTAATTATAATGCTGAGGAGTTTATTGACTCATTAAATCAACACTTAGAGTTGTTAAAAACTTTTAAGAATATAATACTAATAGGTGATATTAATATAAATATTATCGTAAAAGAAATTGAATCTACTTATGAACGAAACAATAGACTAAATTACCTTAATATGCTGTCCTTACATAGTGTGATGCCTGGTCATTTAATACCCACTCGCGAAAATAATTGTCTCGATCACGTAATGCTAAAATTAAATAACGATAATTTACGTGCTAGTACAGCGGTATTAAACACAACTATCACTGACCACTCTATGATATTTCTTAGTTTGTCTCAGATAGCATCGAATAGAAAATTGGAGAACAGAAAAATTAAAAAGATCATTGACTATAAAGCTGCAGTTATAAGCTTAGCGGAAAAAAACTTATCTGAACTATTGTTTTGTAATGAGCCACAAATAGTAATCGAACAACTTATTAGAAAAATAGGACAGTCGTTAAATGATAACACGAGCACTATTTATGTTCCTAAACGTAATCGAGCTATCAAGCCATGGATTACACCCGGTGTCCTCAAATGTATCCGAAACAGAAATAAAATGCAAAAAAAATCACGATTGGATCCTTATAATATAATTTTACAAATCAGCTATAAAAGGTATCGAAATTTTTGCAATAATCTAATTAAAAAGCTAAAACGAAATTATGATAAACAGCAGTTGGAAAAATCTTCTAAAAACTCTAAAACTCTTTGGCATAATATTAAATCTTTACCCAATATAAAAAACTCAAAATCTGATAATAATCAATTATTGGCAGTAAAATCGACCCCAGCTGATTCAATAAATTTTATTAATAATTATTTCACTAACGTAGGAAGTAACTTAGCTAACAATATACTATTAACCCAAAAATCTGAAGATTTGCAAGCTAATCGTGCACTTGTAACTCAATGCAATTCTTTTGTGCTATTGGAAACGGACGATAATGAAGTACATGACTATCTTATGAGTCTTAAATCTGAAAGTTCTCCAGGCTGGGACAATATTCCATCAGATTTTCTGAAATTGGCAAAAACTGATGTCATTCCTATTATCTGTCATTTAACGAATCTTTGCTTTCGGCAGGGTGTCTTTCCTAGTCTCCTTAAAAAATCTACTATAACACCTGTATATAAGAAAGGCGACAGAGGTGACATCCAAAACTATCGGCCGATTTCTGTATTATCATCAGTATCAAAAATAATAGAAAAGATCTTGAATGCGAGGCTAATCAGTTATCTTAATAAATATCAGATTTTATCGGATGCGCAATATGGTTTCAGGCAAAGCAGATCCACGGAAGACGCAGTTTTAGCTCTTACTTCACTTGTTACTAAACAACTAGATGGTGGCAAAAAATGTCTTGGACTGTTCCTAGATCTGAAAAATGCTTTTGATTCAGTTTCTCTCCCCATTCTCGCAACCAAGTTGGAAAACTTGGGAATTAGAGACACTGCCTTAGATCTCTTTAAAGATTATTTAAGTGAAAGAGGTCAGAAAGTAAAAATAGGCCCGCTATTTAGCAGCGAGTCAAAAACATCTTTTGGTGTTCCACAGGGTAGCGTTTTAGGACCTACCTTGTTTCTAATCTACATTAATGACTTGTGTAATCTAAAAATCAATAACGCAAAAATTTTTTCATACGCGGATGATACGGCGATAATTTTTTCAGATATAACATGGGACGGTGTTAAAAAATGTACGGAATTGGGCCTTTTGAAAATTGGTAAATGGCTGAGGGAAAATTTTCTCACACTTAATGCAATGAAAAGTAATTACATGTGCTTTACCATCTATAAACATACGCAGCCTCAAATTGACTACATTATAAGATTACACGACTCTGATAAATGTAGAAATGACTGCATTATCTGCCCCACAATCAGTAAAGTACATTGCACTAAATATCTTGGTATTATGATAGATCAGACATTACGTTGGCATGTGCAGATAGAAACAATAGGTAGCAGGATAAGAAAATTAAATTGGATTTTTAAAAATTTAAGACATATTGCTTCTAAGACTTTACTAAATAAAATATACATAGCATTGGCTCAATCTATTTTGAAATACTGTATTTGTGTATGGGGTGGAGCAGCAAAAACAAAGTTCATTGAAATTGAAAGGGCCCAAAGATCGCTGTTAAAAGTAATTCATTTTAAATCATATAGATTTTCTACTCATATGCTATATGAAATAAGTCAGGTATTAACTGTACGGCAATTATACATCCTTTCTGTAGTACTTAAATTACATAAATCTCAAAGTTTTGACTATAAAAAATTAACTAAAAGAATAAAATATAAAGTTATTAAAACACATGCAACTAAAACCAGTTTTGCTGGCAATCAGTATTTAACGCAGTCTGCTCGTATTTACAATAGTATTAACAAATCACTTAATATCTACTCGATGACATATTATGAGTGCAAAAAATTTTTGTCTGAGTGGTTAAAGAAGCAAAGTTATAATAAAACAGAATTAATAATAACACATTAAAACTAATCATGTAATGTAATAATGTAATCATTGATAAGTACAAAACATACATACGCATGCGCTCATACGTATCGCACACAAACACACACATGTACATGTACAAACCCAACCACACACACACACGCACGCACACACACACACACACACACACACACACACACACACACAGAGAGAGAGAGAGATACACACACGAACACAGAAATACAAACTCAAACATATACACACTCATTTATTCTTTATTGTTATGTTTATTATTAAGATATGGAAGAGCGGAACCTTCTGACACGAGTATACTTGACTTACTCACTAGAAGGTTCCTACCTTTATATAGTAATGCAGAACTCTGGTAATGAATAAATGAATTTTGAATTTTTTTTTTTTTTAATTTTGAAAGAAGGACATTTAGTTGCGCCTCCGGTCGCTGCTAAATTCGAAGTGCTTATAGGTCTAAGCGCGGCCTCCTCGCGGGATTTTAAATCTGTAATATCTCCGAAAATGTTCACTTAAATTACATTCTGTAAACGGCAATATTGATCTATATTAAATCAACAATTTATTTAAGGTACTCAATTGGATAAGGATTAATGCTATATTGTATAAAAATTGCTTTGAACATAAGGCATCATTTTTCGTAAAAAGTAAATGATTTTTTCATTTACTGCTATTGTGGGTTATCCATAAGAGATAGATATATACCATCGCGGACTTTTCTGTAGACCTTTTTAAGGTGTACAAATACTTAGTACATCATTTTGATAAATCTCGTAGGGTTTAGCCTGCGTTTGCAATGTAAGCGGAAAAAAATGTAATTATTTACAGAAACCTCAAAAATTACATTATTTCTCTATTTCGTATTGAATGTTATTTTACGTACAAACCTTCCTCTGGAATTACTCTATCTATTAAAAAAACCGCATCAAAATCGGTTGCGTAGTTTTAAAGTTTTATGCGTACATACGGAAATATGGACTTTGTTTTATAATATGTAGTGATATACATAAAGCTATATATAGAGTAGACCGAAGTATGGTATCCGTCTGCGTAGAATAGAAGACCCTCATTTCTTACCTAAGTATCGTAAAAGGCAAGTAATTTAAGCAGACCCACCGTGTGGTAACAGGCTGCGTGGAATAGACCACCATCACTTCTTGAGGTGTTGTAAAATACGACTAAAATAAGTTGACGTCAGGCATGCAGCCAGTCCTAAAATACATAGCCAAATCATGTGAAAACACGTTGTGCAACCCCACTTAGAGTGGGATATGGGCAGTAGAATGGTGTTTAATGTAGAGGACCATCTATGAATTATATTTCTTCTATTTACTTAACCGCGTATTATAGCAACATAATTTTGTATTAAAGAAATATTCCGCAAACTTTGGACCACCGCGAATAATTATAGCTCGTATTGAAAAGTCATAACTTGCCGGGAAACCGTTGAGAGTACGTTGTAGAGATAAGGATGCGTGCAATTCACTTTATATCTGCTCTAAAGGAAATTCGAAGAGCGCTGAGGAAACAGAAACGACTCTAACAAAGGTTTATCGGTAAGTACGCTACGCTTTTGTTTTTATAGTATTACCTCGAGACTCGAGTAAATAAATTAAATAATAACATCACTTTACTTCTACTGTAGAATTTGATTGCTCGTGAATAAATTGTTGATAAAGGAAACATCTAATAGCATTTTAGTTGTACTAAGTACTGGAATTCATCGATGTTTTTTTAAATATAATAATAATGTTTATTTTATTGGTATTAATAGCGCTTATAAGTGTTATGTTAATAGCGCTTATAAGTGCTTTGTTAATAGCGTTTTCGTAAGCTTGTTTTGCTTGTTAAAACGTATTTTTTAAATTTTTTATATATTATTACTTTTTGCATATTATTTTACGTAAGGTATGGTATCCGGTAGAATAGACAACCCTCATTTCTTACCGACTAAGGTGACGACTTGAACTATCTCTTTAATGCTTATTTTTGAAACCCGCCATTCCGTATTGGAGCAATGTTGGAAAAGCTTCAATCCTGCTCTCTAATGAAAACGTTTTCTGACGCTATATAGTGGAAATCCTGCGCTTTAGTCTCTGTATTTGACAACCATGAGCTGTCACGCAAGCGCTTACCTCGCATCTCCTTACAATCCATTTAAATTTCAAACAAATAATTTCAATAGCGGAGGTCATAGTCCAGCTGTGGGATGGCAACCTTGCTTTTTACACGCTGTATAAATAAAAAAAGAGAAAAGTAATGAAAAATATTATTATTCTGAAAAGCGTCCCATGTGTGGAAAAAGTGTAAAGAACTGTGAAAATATTCTGTCAAATAAGCCTGTGATAAAACAATGAAAAAAGCTTGTGATAAAATCATGTGAAAAAAGCCTGTGAAAAATAATTTATTATTTTTAAATTATTATTGAATTAATTTCTACGATTAATATTTTTCATTACTTTTCACTTTTTAGTACAAAAGCGTGTTTTTTAGTTTTTTAGTAACTGTTTTTAAGACATCTGTTACTCAGATAATCTCGTATAATGTCACCTGACTAATATAACGACCACACATGTTCATTCTTAGTAGCTCCACTTTGTATTCTTTAAGGCCGATAAAATCTTAGTATTTTACTATCTTCCGAATTAGCTACTTGGTTATCTAGTTGCCTTCAAATTTATTAAATATTTAAATAAATTTAAATATTCAAGATATTCTATTTGATTCTCGCTTTATCTTAAATTATGTATCGACTCGTTTTGTTTTTATCGAGTGTTTAGTTTACGTATCGGCATTGAGATTCATTAACCACTTTCTTTTACTAATTGTTTTATAGAATTTTATAAATATATTAATTTATTGCATTTCAATGTTCTTCATATATCTTTTGAAGCTTTTCTAATATGCTACATGCATTTGAAAAATATAATTTAAGATTTTTTTTTATTAATTACCATAAACATAGTTATACTCTTATAAATAATACTTATAAATAAAAAATATAATAAATGAATAATTCTGTTCTTGGCTATTATTTTGTTACCTTAATCGTACTTTTTACAATGTTAAATATATTTTTATTTTAAATAAACTTGTTTCCAAGTTTATTTTAAAAAAAAAGTAAGTAGCGGCCTGTTACTATCCCACTGCTGAGAATAGGCCACTTCTCTTCGTTTTTGAAGAGAAGGATGAAGACGCTGCTCCAAAACGTAGGTTACACATATCTCCAGAATTCTCGAGAGATATGCAGGTTTCCTCACGATGTTATCCTTCACCGAAAAGCGTATGATAAATTCCAATTATTATTTAGACACATAAGTTTTAACAGAAAAACTCATTGGTGTCTGCCCGGCTTTGAACCCGTGACCTCCTCGAAAGAGTCGCAAGGTGTTACCGCTGAGCTACCACATCTTATTTATTTGAATAAAGAAAATTTTGAATTTGAATTAGTTGTATAATTATTAGTATTAGTATTTGTCAGCCAATAGTGTGTTTCATTTGTTTGTTATTTAATCATTAAATCAATAAACAACATTACTCGTCCATAACTAGGTTGTCCGTAATATTCTATTAAATAAGTACCATCTTACTTTTTACTATAAACTTTCACGCAAGTATTTCAATAAACATAAAACGAAGCGTGGGAAGATAAAAAACGTTATGTAGTTCACATTGTATCTGATTTAAAATAAATACCAGAAGCTCTGAGTTAGCAGTACCAATTCTAGCAAGGGTTTCGTATTCGCTACGATTTCGTTTCTATCGCAATCAACGTATTACGTAACTCGATTGTACCGATTGAATGTATCAATACCTAACTTTATCAGTATCGATTCACTTTCTAGTTACTTCTTCATATTATTCTTATAAGCGAATTGATTTTATTTAGCTCTAGTATAATCACTAAAGTCTTATTTTATTTATCTCGTGATATCTTTGTATGATTATATACGAATCGGTTTATTTTTAGCTATATATAATCACTAAAGTGTTGTTTTACTTTTTAATGATTTATTCAAACGATTCTTATAAGCAAATTGATTTTTTTTTAGCTCTAATAATAACTAAAGTCTTATTTTATTATTTCATGATTTTGTCATATGATTCTTATATACGTATTTATTTTTTAATAACTCCAATATAATCAGTAGTCTTAATTTTAATTTCTTATGATTTTTTGTATGATTCTTATATGCTAATTAATTTCTTTTTATCTCTAATAGAATCACTAAAGTCTTATTTTATAATCTCATGATTTTGTCATATGATTCTTATAATATGCGTTTTTATTTCTTAATATCTCCAATATAATCATTAGTCTAATTTAACTTTCTTATGATTTTATCTTATGATTCTTATAAGCGAATCGATTTCTTTTTAGCTCTAATAGAATAACTAAAGTCTTATTTTATTATCTCATGATTTCTTTATATGATTCTTAAACGTATTTATTTCTTAATAACTCCAATATAATCATTAGTGTAATTTTACTTTCTTATGATTTTATCTTATGATTGTATCTTATGATTCTTATCAGCGAATCGATTTATTTTTAGTTCTTAATAGTCACTTAAGTCTTATTTTATTTCTCTAGTGATTTTTTCATATGATTCTTGTAAGAATATCAATTCCTTTTTAACGAGTTTTTTTTATAACAAGTGTTTTACTTTTTCATGATTTCTTAATATGGTTCTTATAAGCTAATTCGTTCCTTTTTAGCTCTAATATAATGACTAGTCTTATTTTACTTGTTAATGATTTATTCGTATAATTGAGGCTTCAAACCCGCTCAGGTACCAATGAGTTTTTCTATTAAAACTTATATGTCTAACTGCTAATTGTAATTTATCACACGCTTTTTCGGTGAAGGCAAACATCGTGAGGAAACATGCAAATGTCAATAGAATTCTAGGGATATCTGTAACCTACCTATCTGAATTGAAGCAGCGTGGTAGGTCTTAGCTCCATACCTTCTCTCCAACAGAGAGAGGAGGCCTATGCCTAGTAGTGAGATAACAACAGGCCGTTAGTTCACTAATATTTTTTGACTTTTGTGCCAAATTTCACCAATATTATATAGTGCATTAGCCATGAAAGCATAACCGACAGACAAACATTCGCACTTATAACATTAAAATAAATATGGATAAATATCTCGGAATTGCAAAGGTCACTCATAACATTTTATTGTGTAAACATTTTTATGTTTACTCTCATCTAAAACGTTGTAAAGAGCTTCTCTTCATATTTCGCTACGTCGCACGAGAGTTCTTTAGAAAAAGTTCAAGGTATTTCTCAATGTCAAGCTGGCTAGCTTTATCTGCTAACTTAGTGTCTTCGCGATGCGAGCTCATTTCACGTATGTGACTTGAAAAATACGCTATAAAATCTAATGCAGTCCGCTATTTACAAATGTATCCTTTCTTTTTATTTTAGCATCTAAGACAAGATATCCTTAATATTAAAATGAGTTAATTTTGTATATTTTTTTTCTGAATTTTGGAAACAGGTCCAACGATTTTCATGAAATTCGGCATGTAGGGTGTTTTTTGGAGAATTCGATCTAGCTAGGTTTTATTTAAAACAAATGTTGTTTTATCCTTGTTTTTGGGCACTGAAAAACTGCTATAATTTTATGATAAAGCAAATGTTAAATAAGCTGACAACAATGATGCTTCCGTTTCGGGACGATCGTAGACCTCTACGATGATTATTAACAACCTTGTTGTAGTGAGTTTGTGTAGTGCTTGTATGGAGTGTGGCGAATTGTCCTGTAAGTATGGGGTATGTGATTGCCTGCTTCATACACTTAGCATTGCATATATTCTCTTAACAAACGCGGATTACAGCAAAATAATTTTATTGTTACTCCTCAAAATGTAGAATAGAATAGAATAGAATACTCTTTATTGTACAACACAAAATTAACAATAGTACTAAATAACAAAATCACAATATAAACCGCGGGATACAGTGAGGCGGCCTTATCGCTAACAAGCGATCTCTTCCAGGCAACCTTTGGGATAGAGAACTTCACAACTCAAGGAAAGAAGGTAGGGTGGTGCAAGACTTATAAATATTACATATTTACATACGTATAAATATTACAAATTTTAAATAAATATATACAAATATAAAATTATATATATTCATCTATAAAACAATAGTAATAATTACATATAAATGTAAATACAAATATGTATCAGGATTAAGTGTACTTAAATATTATCTAGTGCCATCACACAGGTCAAATCTAATAAATGAAATGTTATCAATGCGACATACTTATTTAATTAGTCACATATATTCAAATTCCGCGGAAACATTAATACATCCATATTCATGACAACCGGTTACAATGGTAAGTAATAACCGTGCACAACCAGATATAATTGACCTAGCGTAGTGCAGTGACCTTTATTATTTTATTATTATTTTTTTGCTGTGATAGCCCAGTGGTGCGACCGTGCGAATCTCTAGAGACGATCATGGGATCATGGGACGACCTTTGGCAGAGACCAATGAGTTTTCTATTAAAACTTATATCTAATCGATAATTGCAATTTGTCACACGCTTTTCAGTGAAGGAAAACATTGTGAGGAAACCTGCATATCTCTGGAGAATCCTAGGGATATGTGAAACCTACCAATCCGCATTGGAGCAGCGTGGTAGGTGTGGGTTTTGTGGGGGGAAAAATCGATCTAGCCAGGTTTATTTAAAAAAAATGTCGTATCTCTGTTCTCGGGAATTGAAACAATGTTAAAACGTAGAATTGAAAGCAAATTATATTTTTGGCTGTCAAACATTATGTTGTGACAGCCTAATGGCGGGCGTAAAAAAGTCAAAAAAGCACAAAACCGGGGTTCAGACCCACATGCCACCGGCGCTATCTTGTTTTTTTAATTGCATTTTTTTTCTTTTATTTTTAAATTGCCTTTTTGAAATTTTTGAAAAAATCACCGAACAAGGCTCTGTTTCCAGCTACTGCTATTTACATAGGAGAAAGTCTGCAGGTCCAAGTATACTGGTCGTCATATAGATGATTATCAGTTTAATCTCCAAACATTAATTGAAACTCGATATAGCCAAGAATTCTTAAATTCAACGAATCCATGTAGGTATACTTTATGGCCATCAACGCGTTTTATTTATGGGTTATTATGTTTTGTTTTGAGTTTTTATTTTTTAATTGGCCATGTGGTGGAGTGATTACGGGAAAGTTGAGTAGGCGGATTATTCTTAATGCTTTTCAATAATAATCTTTAATATTTAAATGAGTTAATCTCTTGAAATCTCCTGAAATTCAGCATGCTGAAGGTTTTGGCGGAGAAAAATCGATCTAACTAGATTTTATAAAAAAAAACTTTTTCCCTGTTTTTGGGCATCAAAAAATACTAAAACTTACTTTAAATTTTTTGCATATATAAAACACTATTTTTGCCGTAAATTGTCAAGTCAGCGTAGCGTAATCGGGAAACGGGCTGTCTCTAGAAATGAACATTACAAAGCACAGATCGGTATTTTTTTTAAAGATCGGTATGGTACTAATAATAATATTCTTTATTGTACACCAAAAATAATACACAAAAATATACTAAGAAGTTTTGTGCAATAAATAAATAATAATAAATAAATATATGGGACACACACACGGTCGTCCGTCCCCAAAGTAAGTAACATAATACTTGTGTTATGGGTGACAGAAAACTGGTGAACATATATATTTTTTGAATACATACTTAAATACAAATATACACCCTGACTCAAAGACCAACAAATTCATTTAAAGAATAATATGCTTTATAAGTTCTCGTATAAGTTCTACAAGTTAATAATCCTCTGAACAACCTTATTTGATCTTGATTAGGAAGAAATCTCAATTGAAAGTTGAATTGTCTTAGATATGCCCTCAACTGGTTTTTGGCTTTCACTCAACTCTTCCTCGATTTTCGGTTAAATAGATAAAAGTAAATAGGTCGAACGTAAAGAATTGGACGCTCCGGGAAATTGTCTTTCCGAGGTGATTTGGTAAAGGTGCGTACAGACATCGCGAGCCATGTGTTGCGGATGGTTCGTCACGCATGCCTCGAGTTGTGTGGACGTGTGTACTCACAGTGATCATTTGCGTCATACTATCGTCGCGAACGCTGCCTCAGTGCGAGCCGTGGGCTCCGTGTAGAGGGACGTTTTGTTTGCGTTGCAAGCTCATGAGTCATCGAGCCCATGTATTCCAATAATATAATCGGTTAATAAAAAAAATATTTTTGTCTTACATACATACATCAACTATAATATTTTTGTTCATCAACCGCCGTGTGGTATCCGGCTGAATAGAACAGTTCCACCCTCATTTCTTATCGAGGTGTCGAAAAAGCGACTAAGTAAGTTGACCCACCGTGTGGTATCCGGTAGAGTAAAATAGACCACCCTCTTTCTTACCGAGGTATCGTAAAATACCACTAGGGTTGACGTTAGGCAAGCGGCCGGTCGCAAAATACGTAGCCAAATCGTATGACAACATGATTGTAACATGTCGTGCCGACCCTACTTGTGGGATAATGGCAAGAAGATGATGATGATGATTTTTGTCCATCAGCGTCTTGTCTTTTTTAATATTTTACGAATTACTATATAGGACGCAGCTGCAAATCTGCACGTCGTCGGGGCCATTATTCTACTGCCGAATATCATGCGTAGTTGTTTGTGTGCTTATCTTGAGCATGTGTCATACGGGACACATGTATGTCATATTGGCTGTCTCGTTGGTGCAGTGGGTAGTTACCCTGCCTTCGGCTCCGCATGTCGTTG
Organism: Morpho achilles; assembly: GCA_947086495.1. NCBI lineage: Eukaryota > Metazoa > Arthropoda > Insecta > Lepidoptera > Nymphalidae > Morpho > Morpho achilles. The sequence goes on along the minus strand of CAMTZB010000001.1, from coordinate 12,935,971 downwards.
GTTTGATTCTCGCCGAGGGCCAATATTTTCTATAAATGAATTTGTTGGTCTTCGAGCCTGGTTGTATATTTGTATTTCAGTATGTATTTAAAAAATATATAAGTATATATCTACAAGTTGTCAGTCTATCATAACACAAGTATTAAGTTACTTTGGGGACGGACGACCGTGTGTGTAAGTGTCCCATAGATTGATGTATTTTATTTATATGCCTCAGGTTGAGGCATGCGTGACGAATTATTCGCGACGCACGCCTCGCGCTGTCTGTACGCGGCCTAACATGCATCAGTGTCATAACGGACATCAGAAACTAATAAAGCGGATCATTAATCTCGAACGCCGGTTATTACGACGTTCGCAGCTTTATGAATGTCTTGTTGTGACTTTGTAGAGTACATTTCTTTTATTAATGTCTTGTCATTTTATTAAAATGGCGTGTCGTTACACGGTCTCGGTAATGATATTAAAATTTATTTATTATCAAAATCTTTTTCAATAAAGTATTCATGTTTAACGTTAGCCCTGTCAATGTCGAACACGAAATAGTTTGTCATTTAAACTATGATAGCACGGCAACTCTAATCTATTAACCACATATATATAGTTACACTCATTCACTGACACACACATACACACACGCTCGCACGCGCACTCACACTCAAACACAAACAAACTCATACTTTTAGCCTATATATGTAAATTATAAGTCTTGGTGGTTGAGCAGTTTACCCAGTAATACGGGCTCTTGCTTAGTACAGGCCTAGTAGGGGCCCTTGCAAATCCGTATCACACCTGTATTTTAAAAATAAATAAAGTTTTTTGTTTATGCTGCGACGGGTCGATTAAGACTAAAGCCGGTTTAAACCAAACGAAAATAAATATAGAGCTAGAACAAGAGCATTATTTCTCGTTATATAAGCGAGAGATGACACCAATTTGGGGCATCACACTATGCAAGTTAGATTTTGTACTGCGTTCTTGTTTTTTTAGTTTTAATATATTATGTGTGTTATAATACTTGTGTAGTGTGTTGTTACAAATAAAATCATTTTTCTTTCTTTCTTTCTTTCTCGATCCTTTAGTGTAAATGAAAGATAATTCTTGGCGTTTATAATAAAATATAAATCAGCCTTTACTTTATTTTGTTTTTTTTTATTATTGCATTTTTTTATATTTAATAAAATCACAATCGGTCACTCAGGTACCAAGCTTTAATTGTGGCAAATTTCATCATCATAGGTCCAGTTGAATATCGTAATAAGACGATTCCAAAAAAAGGTATATAACACGTTCTTTCTTTTATTGGCTACAGCTTCGCTACAGTTTTATTTACGGGCAAAACTTTACGGTTTCTTCTTCCAAGTTTCTTTGGAAACGTAGGATTAACTTCACTGAAATGTTTCAAACTATTTAGTTCACGTGCTTTTACTAATTGCAATTTGTTTCTTTTAAATACAAGATGTCGATTCCACTAGGTCACTGTTCAAGTGAACATGCAAGTCGGGATGTTAGCGAATCAAAGATAAAAAAGCAATAAAAAAAGAAAGAAGTAGCTATTCAAATCCGGGAGTCAATTTGAGGTAATTTAACTATTTAGTTCGCTCGTTCCCCACTGAGCTACGAGTATTACAAATCTATAAATGACAGCATAAATTAACATTTATATTCAGTTTGTATTTAAGAAGTTTTTCAATTCCTCACAACTGAGATGTTTTTAAGCTAGATATATTTATCGTCCCCAAATCGCTCTACAGTATGTAGTTTGAGTTGAGTTTGAGTTTAAGGAAAATAAATGGAGCCGTTTCCGAAATTTAGGACAAATTTCAAATTTAATTTGTATAGCTGTAACGGATTAGTCGATTCAATCAGGTACATAAGTTTAAGCAGAAAAAGTTTGACCTGTGACCCCCTCAAAAATTCGCAAAGAGTCACCGCTGGGCTATCACATCACACACACGATATATATCAAACAAAATTCAAAAATATTGTTTTTAAATATAACGCAACGCAACGAATCGATCTTTTAAGCTGTAGGTTAATTTTCATTTCTCGAATTTCTCACGCAACGCGGTTCAGGCCGCCCGATCCGTCTCCCGAATACTAATAAGTTAATCTTTTATATCACGTTTTCGTGAAACAAAGAGATGAGGAGCAGAACACTGAACCAGTATAACTTGACCTGTCCATAACATACACACCATTCTAAATCCCACCCGTCTTCGTGCGTACGATGACGTCATTGAAACTTTTAGAATCGCGGCGTGGCTTAATTCTGTATTAAAAGGCTTTCTACACGATCGGGATCGACCATCTTGCCCTTGGTCTGGTCAACCAATTTTTGTATTGGTTCTGCACGGTCGGGCATTTGACCTAACTTATCAGTTTTTTTCGGCATCTAAGCGTTTATACTTATCAATTCAACAACAAAGCCTTTCAAATCAACAAAAGGTTGGTTTGGCAAAAACTTTTTTATGCTTGAGTAAAGGAGAAAAACCAAAATAAGTGGATCAAACAATTCTTCAGAATCAAGAATACTAATTATTATTGATTCTGAAGGCTTTTAAAAACAAGTACTAATCTCTTATTTGCAGCATTCGTTTTGCAAATCCATTGGAACTCATGACAACGTGCGTCCGCTTCAATTGACAAACGTACTTTGCAGCGTTCTCGTTCCAGACATTCGGGACTGAACACGAATGCAGCCAGTGGGGAGAGATGCGCTCCTAACCAAGGCCCCTGCCATCAACTAAACATCGGCTATGTCAACCGATTTCTACACTGTCCATTTTACACCAACCCAACCAAGGTCACGGCAAGGCGGTTGATCCCGACCATGTAGAAAGTCTTTAAGAAGTGGCATTATATGTTCCTTGAATACTAAACGGTCATTTAATGTTTGACCATTGCTTGAAGGAAGCGGCTCACTCAAAGTCAGTGCGTTTTTAGTTGAGATTCCTATTATGATAATCGAGGTGTAAATGGGGTCTTTAAAAGTACGTGCCTAGATACAGATGGTGTTAAGATAAAATATATTATTCTAGTGGACCCAGACAAGTCAAATTTAAATCTTATCAATTACGACTTCTTAAAATATATTTTGGAATTCATTTATTTTAAACTGATCGCATCCTCGAAAAGCTTATTTTTTATGGAAATGTCGGGACTGATTATTTATATTATCTCCGAGTGTCTTTTAGAACATTTTAAAAGTTCTTTTTTAAATGATACTATACTGTTAGCCCTAACATCATTTCCAGCATCACCCATAATGTTAGTTTATAAAGGTCCATGTTTTATAAACACTTTTTAAACGATTATATTATTATCAGAAACTTTATAATGTATAAAATTCATCGCACTTTTCGTCCATGACTATTCTTGAAAATCCTTACCGCGGTAGCTGTAACTTCACTTTTCACTTTTCAACCCTTCAAGTGAATTAATACCAATAATGTGTCAGTTGCGTCGTTCAGGCGATAAGGAAGGCAAACGGACATACTTTCACATTTATAATACTAACAACTACGTTATTACATCTGCATTTTCAGTAGCAATACTGCCACTAATCTCCATCTGCCGCTCACCATCCTCTCAATTATTCGGGTTCCAAAAAATACACTAATCAGTTGTTCAGTATCCATTTATAATATTATTATTAATTTCCAAACGATAATTCCTCAACATTTTTCCAAATTACGTGAACTTAGTACAAAAACATTTAAAAAAATAATTAATTACCCCGAAAAGCAATTGAAAAGAAGCCCCTAATTTATATTCTAATGAGAAGCCGAAATACTCATCGTTGCCTTAAAAAGAAACAAACATTTTTTCACTCGTAATATTTCATCTAATTTGTATGTACAGCATCCTCTCTAAGCGACCGTACTATTTTGAATAAATCTTCCTAATACTAACTCAATAAGGAGAGCTCGTTTGACTCGTGTCGAAAGTTAACGTTTACGGAATTGAAAAAAGGTTAACCTAATTTGCATTTCACTGGAGATAATTTTCTCAGATCTTCACGTTGTCCTTTTGTAGGTACGAAAGGTAAAAAGAGTTCAAAGACCTTAAGGGACTTTTGTTTTAAATACGCATTAGGATGACTAATAGGACAGGTTTTTGTTCATCAATAAACTATATGAGCTATGATTACTGTTATATTGTTACTAGGCGGAATAGGATACAATAAGAATGTAAACAGTCAAATCGTCAAAGGTGCAAAATACGTTTATAGAATTAGGCGTTACTTGGCGGAGATACATAATACAAAAGTAATAACGAAATTATTTTGCTAATTAATTATAACTTTTGTGTAAAATACGGTCAATACAGCGCAGAATCTCTACTAGCGTCGTGGACATCGTCCCAACGGTGATATCTGTAAAGCTGGACCACAACTTAAAGCGACGTGATGTAGAAAACTGGTGAAATAATTATTGCAGTAATATAAGCTTTCAGATGTCTATGTCAGTCAGTACCAAGGGCGTAGCCAGGATTTTACACAGAGGTAGGAAGAAAATCCTAAATTATATTGCTTTAATTATAGTTTTTAACATATAAATATCTCAGTTTAGTAATGGAGGTGGGGTTAAATATAGGTATGAGATCTTAAAATGTACCTCAACTTACTGCTCTTCTTTAGCCACCCCCGTAGCTCGCCACTCCCATCTTCGGTTTTCAATACTAAAAAACATTCCTAACTTCCTTTGTAAAATAGTACAAGTATCGAACACTGTCACAATTCTAATATTTGTGTAGATTCTCATAACTTAGAAATTTCATACCGATAAGCTTTATTTCCTAAGTGTCGTTAGCAAATACTTCTCGCATATTGTCATCATACTTTACGTAAAGTTCAAAACCACACACATTACCAACTTCATCACAAAAGTAATCATTGTCATTAACGAACAAAGTAACCACTGAGTCATCCCATACAATCACACCTAATGAATTGTCTAATTCTCTATTACCTACTTCACCTCTGACAGTGAATTAATAGTTGATGTTTCGGTAAATTCCAATTGCATCATAGATTTACTTTTACCTATGTTGTTTTTGGTTTCTAAAATTTATTGTTCAACTTTGATATTCCTACAGATACGATTTGTAAAAGATTTATCGTTTACAAACCTAAAGATTAATTGTTTAAGATACAAAGCATGTTTAGAAAGTTTGCAAACCAATATTTATAACAGTGTAAGTAATTAATTTGTATCTATTTGATTTAAGTAGAACGAAATTGGATTTATTGAAATTTTGTTTTTAGAGCATCATTTGATTCTGTATATTACTTGATAAGGTCGTTTTCTTTTAGATCTTGAATTAGTTGTTAAGTTAGCAGTTTATTAATGTTTGAGATCGTAAGTAAAATTTAATAATGATTAGAAAAAGTTGATTACAAATTTAATATTAAAAACTAGAAAATATTTTTAAGGGTAGATAACGGTTTATAATGAATTGGTTTTAATTTTGCAATTTATTAGCTTTTGCGAGCGCTAATAAAATCTAATTAATTTGACTGGTATGCCTACCACATATCTGAATAAAACGGATATAATTAAAAAGATAGAAAAAGGCTATCCTTTTTAGGATAGGATTATTGTGCTGTCCAAACCAAATAATTCTGTTAAAATTTTTGTATGGAATTCCGCTAAGTTACACCTTATGTGAAATTACTTACACGCTATTACTATAAAAATCATTCCCACCTGAAATGATCCCAAAAATGCTGACAGCTTATTTGCTTTCAATGCCAAAGCTGATTATTTGCGCGAAAAAGGAGCTAGCCCTCTCGTCAAGTGAAGAGGCAATTAACCGAAGTGTTATAACGGACAATAAATTTTAGCACCTTGATTCCATCGCCCTATGTTGCCATCTGAAAAAGACTTATTAATGGACTAGCGGCCTGCCCCTGCTTCGCACGGGTAAAAAATATATATCCCATGTCAGTCAGTGTAAAAAAAATGATTAAAATCGATCGAGTAGTTTTGATTTATTCATTACTGCCCGTGGCCCGCACGCGTTAAATTTGGAGAAAAACAATTTCCTTTCCCTATACCAAGAAGATTTCCTGCTATCTTTGGAATATCTAAATTCATATAGTACATTTTTACTTATTTACTTTTACATTTACAATATGTATTTTATTTTTACAATTAATTACAGAATGTCTTTAAAGAAACTCTTGAAAGAGGGACATAGCTGCTAAAGTCGAAGTGTTATAGGGCTAAGCGCGTCGTCCTCGCGGCATTTAAAATCTGTAATATCTCCGAAAATGTTCACTTAAATTACATGCTGTAAACGGCCATATTGATCTATATTAAATCAACTATTTATTTAAGGTACTTAATTGGATAAGGATTAATGCTGTATTGTATAAAAATTGCTTCAAAAATATGCTTCATTATTTTTCTTAAAAAGTAAATGACAAAAAATGCTATAGTGGGTTATCCATAAGAGATAGACATATACCATCGCGGACTTTTCTGTAGACCTTTTCAAGGTGTACAAATACTTAGTACATCATTTTGATAAATCTCGTAGAGTTTAGCCTGCGTTTGCAATGTAAGCGGAAAAAAATGTAATTATTTACAGAAACATTAAAAAATTACAGTATTTCTCTACTCCGTATTGAATGTTATTATACGTACAAACCTTCCTATGGAATCACTCTATCTATTAAAAAAAACCGCATCAAAATCTGTTGCGTAGTTTTAAAGTTTTATGCCTACATAGGGATATAGGGACTTTGTTTTATAATATGTAGTGATTATCTCTTCTATAAATTACATATCTAGTATGTAAAAAAATTATGATATTTTCATTAAATGCCTCAACGCTAACGAAACTAACTTATATTTTCTTAATTTTTATGCAAAATATATGATTTAACCTTTAATTAGTTTATAATTTAGAAATGAAATTTAGTATTTTTTGCTAAGTTCTTATATATGCTTCTTAAAGGTTTTTCTTAGAAAAAATCATGAAATGTAATGTACAAATGATACTAAAACTGACATAAACACTTTGATAGATGTTGATGAAAAGGCAAAATGTCCGGGTAGCAATTTGAATGGACAAAAACATCATAAGCACCGCGTTTCAATCACGTCATAAAAACGAAACAACTTTATTTCTCCGTTCGATTTCCATCGAGAACATTTACAAGTGCTCAAATAAGCGGTTCCAAGGTCAGGCCTGTCATTCCCGTGGTTATTTCGAATCAATTGGCCGATGTAATAAAGACATTAAAGTCTTGTAGATATTTATCTGACCGAAGATAATCTTAGCTTCAAACAGACGAGCGGTATCGCACTTTTGTCTGTAGATTATTTTAATGATTCAATAATTTTGTTTTGTCTGATCTTACTTAAATTGATTTTAATAGAAATGTCTATATCATGATTATGATTTGCTTTTCAATCAAGTGTATCTAATTACTTTTGGTAATTAGTTTTGCAATTGACTTTACTACTTTTTGTCTTCTAATATGATCAAAATTAAAATTTGGACATGCTGTTGGCTTTGAAAAGTCTTATTCCGTTTATATTGACATCGTTTTACGTCCCATATTGATGGCAAACAATTATACACTATTTATAATATATATAAACTAAAACCATTCTGATGGCTATATCTATGAAGTAATAACATAAGAGACATTCAACCTTCTGAATGTCTCGCATTTTTTTACTAAATTTTATAGTAACCCGTTCGTGTATTAGCTATAATTGGAACCTGTTTGTGCAATGAATATGTATCTATAGGACTTATAGGAATCTATTCGTATAATTAACATATGTATTAAATAAATAACCTGTTCATGTATCGTGCACTTATTTTACAACAAATGAATTATATTAATTTATGCTTACTTTACGCCTCCAATCTGATGAATCTGTGGTCTCTGACGCTCTAAAAGTATTTGAGTTATTACATACACAACGTAACATGGGTCCTAACCAACTAGCCGAATCACGAGCCAATTATATTTAAAAGTGCTAGCGCTCTTGCGCTAGTTTTATGCAGTTTGGTGGTAGAGCGCGAGCGCTCTAGCCTCATTCTAATAATATAATTTATATTGATATTATAAATTTAGAGATGAATAGATGAGAATGGAGGGCAGATCGTTACAATGCGTGTAATGTGTTAATTTAAGGTATAATAATAAGTTATACACAACCATAGTTTTCTCTATATATAAGTAAAATACATTTATAAATTTGCCAAAACTTGTCAGTTGGATTTTATTTCTATCTATAAACCTTTGTGTTATTTATTTTAAATGCCTGTTTTTTGGCATATATTGATATAATTGGTTTTACATTTTTTAATTACCTTATTCATTTAAATCAGCTCATTCATTAGAAAATAATCAATAGTGATTAGTAGGCATTAAAATACATTTTAAGTATTCATAACTTAGTCAACTGTTTCCTATTTCCCTTTACTTATCTTATCGATAAGACCGCTTTCCCATAAATTGATTTTGTTCCAGTTTTTTCTCGTTTTTTGGCGTGATTATGTTCAATAACGTCTCTTTTTTTACTATTCATTTATCTGTTATATTTAATTAATATTATTTTACCGCCGTGTGGTTTCCGGCTGAATAGAATAGTACCACCCTCATTTCTTACCAAGGTGTCGTAAAATACGACTGAGGTAAGTTGACGTCAGGCAGGCGGCCGGTCGTAAAATACGTAGCCAAATCATGTGACATGCTTATAACATGTTGTGCCGACTTCACTTAGTGGGATAAGGGCAGGAAGATGATGAATTTGCAATTTGCCATGTTACGTCTTAATAAGATTAAAATTAGTGCCCACGTTGTGAACTGCATTACTTTATCTCAAGATTATGTTGCTAAAAATAGCGATAGACCCTTTGAAGCATATAATTCGCGCAGCAATAATCTGAATTAGTTCTTCGGTGTAATGAAGACATTAAGTTCAGAAATAACTACGTACGAGTTAATAATTATGTAGTTTCGCGTGCAGGGCTCGCCGTCAGCAAATTAATTTAACAGTTTTTTTCTTTTTAAGTCCAGTGTAAATACAGGATGTTATCGTACAAAATTGATTGGAGTTAAAGACTTTTCATTTGTTCTTGGGAATTATTCCTTTTGTTGCATTTTAAATTAAATACATATTTAACCTTTTATCTTTTACCTTCACATCTGCAGCAGAGTATATTAGACCAAGAGTCAAAGTCACGCATGAATTTATTTTTGCATTTCATTTTATTTTTGTGGGTTTCAATTTGCATTATCATCTAATACATTTATAAAATCTTGTCTTGGAGTCTATCTCCTTATGATGCTTCGGTTACGAGGTGAAAAGATTGAGATTGTTGCAGTGAATTTGTGCAGTGCTTGTGTATTGTTGTGGGTGGTGGGTAGTGCATGATTTTTTACGAATTATGCATGTATCAGGTTTGAGAACGAATAGTACACTACATTTTACATTAGTTAATTTTCTTTTTATCGCGGATTATCGCAAATTAATATTTTTCACGACACCTCAGTGAGATATGAGTGTGGTCTATTCTACTCAAACGGATACCACACGGCAGGTCAACTTACCTTAGCCACTTTTTACGACACCTCAGTAAGAAATGAGCTTGTCCTATTCAAATCAGCCGGACACCACACGACAGGTCAACTTAACTAAGTTACCTTTTACGATATCTTAGTGAGATATGTGGGAAGTCTATTCTACTCAGCCGAATACTAAACGAAGGGTCAACTTACCTTAGTTGCCTTTTACGACGACTTGGTAAGAAATGAGGATGGTCTATTCCACTCAACCGAATACCACACGGCGGGTTGACTTACCTTGGATGCCTTTTACAATGACTTGATAAGAAATGAGGATGGTCTTTTCTACTCAACCGAATACCACACGGCGGGTCGGCTTACTTTAGTTGCCTTTTACGACACATCAGCAAGAAATTTTAGTGATCTATTCTACTCAGCCGGATACCACACGGCTTTTACAAGTTGTAATATGTAAATAATCGTATTAAGGCGAACGTGCATGCGATCAAAATAAACTTATCAGTATCATCCCCTATTTGTCTGGATTCCTTTACAACCCTACTCCCTATTATACGTAACAAACTTTACGAGACCTTGGTTTTGATTCGTATCTGCGTGTACCCGATACGTGCCTCGAAAATCTGATCCACCTGAGTTTGCGCGTTTACCTTTGATCGCGGTTTCATGGTCTGGGATATTGCATATTTGATATTTTCTACCGTGTATATGTTATCTCATAAAAATGTAATCTGTTTATATTAATTTCTGCGTTTACATATAAGTAAATTGACCTGCCGTGTGTGCCGGCAAAGTCGAATAGACATGGTCTATTCTATATATGTATTTCTTACTTAGTTAATGTATAGAACCGGCTATACTCACGTCTTATTCTATCGGGTTAGCCCGACTAGTTTCGAACCCATCCGGGGCTCTTATTCATGAGCTCTTTAGTCTTTAACTAATGAATACTACTCACGATAGTTTAAATTCAAAAATATTTCTTACTTCTTCTCTATTTCTTACCGTGTCATAATAGGCGACTAAGGTAAGTTATAATAAAATATAATTATAATTAGTATATGGGACTCTTACACACATGGTCGTTCGTCCCCAAAGTAACTTAGTTCGTGTGTTAAAGGTGACAGACGACTGGTAAATATATACATATAGATATATAATTTTAAGTTTATACTTGAATACAAATATAATGTGGTATCCGGCTGAGAAGAATAGACCGCCCTTATTTTATACCTATGTTTCGTATAAGGCGACTTAAGTAAGTTGACCCACCGTGTGGTATCCGGTTGAGTAAACTAGACCAACCTCATTTCTTATCGAGGTGTCGTAAGATGGGACTTAGGTAAGGCGACTCGCTGTACCTGTCAAGTAGAAAAGACCACCTTCTTTCTTACCGAGGTGTAAATTACGACTAAGGTAAGTTGACGTCAAGCAGGCAGTCGGTCGTAAAATACGTAGCCAAATCATGTGACATGTTTATAACATGTAGCCGGCCGGATATTACACGGCGACTAACCATTACATAAAAGTTTAACTGAAAAAAAAGCTATCTATAAGCTTTCGTCAAGCTTTAGTAAGACAGAACATACGTCGAAAAATCTATGTCACATGAGACAAAAGAATAATCAAAGACAGACAGACAGTGCGGTTTATATGTAGCCGCTCGAAAACTACGCGGTAAACTTGCTGCTATAACTGTTATTGCTCAAACGAAAATCAACGTTATTGCTAAGGTATAGAGGTAGAAATAGCGTGTATCTTTAACTGTTTTGTTGTGACTTATTAGTGATAGTATAGACAAGCGTACTACATACCAAATTAACAGACAACGATGACAAGTTACAAGTGTATTGTACGATGTCGGTGTTACAGGTGGGTAGTTGTGTTTTTATTAAATAGTACTTATTGCTTTGTAATAAGGTTTCGATTCGTATAGCAATTAGGAGATCGAAGTGCGTTGTCATAAGATTGTCAGGGGTGTCAAACTTAAAAGCTAACTTGGACCAAATAAATTAGGTGTGTCATAAAACTATCAATATTCAACGAACGTTTATATTTTTACTAGTACATTGTAATAAACATATAAAAGTTAAATTATGTTTACGTCCTGATACTTGACATCTCTACTTTGTTAGTAAGATTAGAAAGATAGATCAGATAGTCAATTTTATTGACCGAGATTACTTTCAAAATTGACCCAACGTGCGCGTTGTTATAACCTCAATGCTTGAGGACCTCAGTCTTCGAACAGTGTGTGTTCCGAGTGATGACGTACAGATCCGAAACGTGGTGGCTGACTATGGACCTTATAAGAGAGGTAGTGGAGCGAGTTGTGGAGTTTCTCTACGTGATCAAATCAAAAAAGAGGAGATCCGTAGAAGAACCAAAGTCACATATACAGTTCAGATTGTCTTGAAGGTGATGTGGCGATAGGCAGGGCACAAAGTGCGGAGAACTGGGCGTTTGGGTGTTTTGTGGTGTTTGAAAGGCGACCCCGCACCGGAAAACGCAGCGTCGGTAGACCCCTACGAGGTGGAATGACGACCTCAAAAAGGTCGTGAGGTACAGCTGAATCCAAGCGGCACGAGATTGTGTGTGAGATCCCATGAAGAGACCTATGTCCATCGGTTAAAGAAGAGCGTTATTGAAACAGTTTCCGTCCGTATAGTTTAAAATTTAAGTATATTATAATTTTATGTGCTGTTTTCGTTTCTTCGCCGTGTGGCATACGGATGAGTAGAATAGACCACCCTCATTTCTTAGGTGCCGTATAAAGGGACAAAGGTACAGTTGACGTCAAACGGCCGAACGTAAAATACACAGCCTAATGTAATCGTGTATATATGTTTAAATATGTTATATAGGGCGAAAGAATGATGATGATGCTGATTTCATTTCTAATTCATTTTCTATCGTATTTTTACTATGCGTATGAAATATTGATTGGGCCGCAAAAATATTAATCGCGGACCGCGAGTTTGACACCCCTGTTGTAGGGTTTTGTATGTTCCATAGACAATACAAAGACAAAGCTTTCTTGGCGAGCGGTCAACGTTTCGAGTAAATGTGGTACCACTGTCAGTATACCGTTATTTTACGCTGTATATGCATTGAGCTTTTATATAGTATTTTCTAGTATTGCGACCTAAATGCCTTAAGGTTGACCCTGCGCAATTTCCTATTAAATTCATACTATTATGCTACAAGTTTGTTGGTTTGTTGGAATGTTGCGAATGGACCAACGGTTTATATAGTTTTTGAAATAAAAATAGTTGCAAGTGGCTAGGCTTTTAAGGGGATTAGTCGCGGAGAGAAGCTAGTGCTAAAATTACCAAAATTTATCACTGATAAATTTAGTAATTTTAAATAATAAAATTAATAATATGTAAAATAAAATAAAAAGCTCTTTCGATGAGGTCACAAGTTAAAATATAGGGTAGGCGCCAATGAGTTTCTGTTAAACTTTTGTGTCTAATTGACAATTGCAATTTATCACACGATTTTCGGTGAAGGAAAATATCGTGAGAAAACATGCGTATCTCTAGAATTATGTGCAACCTACCAATCCGCGTTGGAGCAGTGTGGTAGTTCTTAGCTCAATTCCAGGCCCTCACTTTAGTACTAAATAGTTTCAAACATCTTTGTGATGCGATTGACAATTCGCTTTTAAATTAAATATAAGTTATCGTTAAAAAATTTATAAGAATTAAACCTATCAAAGAGGAAAACGAAAATATATAGATTTGTTATATCTCAAGCGGACTTCGAAGCTTTTTCTAAAGAAGCTCTCAGGTGGTTAGAGTTTAAAGAAATTTTAAACAACTATCGCTATATTTCAATTAGTTTCAAAAAAACCGTAACGACTTCTACGGTTAAACATTTATTGTAAATCACTCTTTGTCTCTTTCAAAACAGCATAAAAATCTGTTCAGTAATTATAAAAATGAACAGACCAGCTAAAAACCAATCAAGAGTGAGCTCCACTATAGCGACCCAAATTCGCTAACACATAACAAATGATGAAGCATTATAGAGCTGTGCTGATTAAGACAAATGGCGGCAAATTTGCGCCATTAATAAATATTAACACATTATTTGAACCGATTTATCAAGCCATGAAGTTAATTGATATACGTTTTTGTCTTATTTTTAGTCTATCCTTTCTGGATGGTGAAAAAATTGCTATTTTTCGTATTTCCTTCTAAAAATTAGATTCTTTCGCTATTATATTCCATATCTGTAAAATTATTATCTTTCTATTTCTGTATGTCGCGTAAAATATTATAAAGTATAATATTCAAGCAATTCGAAATTTTATGAGAATATTTTATCTAAAACATTATAATAAATTACTGTTATATACCTGTCACCTATTTATTATATTAATTATAATAAATTAACGTTGCAATATATTTTAAATTTATTTATTATTATTTATTATTTAATATAGCACCTTAAGAATTCTACGCACTATCTTTAAATATAATTGTATATTATGTTAATTAAAATAAATTAACGTGGCAATAAATTTTTCATTTGTTATTCAATTCTTATTCTTTATTATCTAATATACCATCGAAATATCAGTTATTTTTTTATTATACAAACATTGTTTTATAGAATTAGGCGTTACTTTGCTGAGGTCCATATAATATAATTTTGCTATAATGAGGGTGATACTATTCTATTCAGCCTGATACCACACGGCGTTATTAAATAAATACTAATGAATTATACATATTTACTATTTTACTTCATCGCGGATTATAGCAAAATAATTTTAATATTACTTTTATATTATGGATCTCCGCAAAGTAACGCCTACTTCTATAAATTACCCTAACACTTACTGAAATGATTGAGACAAATAAGGCCGTATACACACTATCAATAAATATTAAGAAAATTTGAACTGATTTATAAAAGCGAACAAGTTAATAAATACCCGATCGTGACTTTAGCTCTTTGGTCCGTTTATCACGATAGGGGGGAGGAATCGTGATTTTGTTCAGCACGACGTACTCATGTTACATGACAGTTGTACCTCTCTATCAATCCTTATGATTTAGAAAGGGATATCCGATATCGATTTATTTGATGCAGTAATGATCTTGTTATTTGGGAACGAATCAATTTAATTGTTTCGACCTCATTTTTACATTTTATATGAACATTTCTTATTTAAATATATGGGACACTTACACACACGGTCGTCCGTCCCCAAAGTAAGTAAATTAATACTTGTGTTATGGGTGACAGACAACTGGTGAATATATACTTACATATTTTTTAAATACATACTTAAATACAAATATACACACACGCTTAAATTAATTTATAGAAAATGTTGGCCCTCGGCGGTAATCGAACCCGCGACCCGCGGAGCTGAAGGCAGGGTCACTCCAACGGGCCAGTAATTTACATATTTTATTCATTTTTTATAACTAGCTGTGCCTGTGGTTTCGCCTGCGTAGAATACCGTGCATTTAATTAAATATTTTAAAATAAAATTAGCTATTGCGAGATAACCATATGATGTAGAAAGTTGCGGTTATGGACTTTTTTGTAGTATTTATGTAGATCTACAATTCTCTAGTACATTACTTTAGTGTATTTCTCTTGGTTTACGTTGCGCACGCGACTAAATTTCCCACAGAAGGCGAGTGTTTTTGCAACCGCGCGACCTTTTCAACACAAATAACATAAAACCGTAATGTTCTATTATTCTGAACCTTCTAGAAAAATGGCCTTACCTTTTAGTAAAAACTGTACAATGATCCTTTCAGTAGATTTTGAGAAAATCGATATACATACAGACAACTCTTATAATAAGGGGACTTAGGTTTATAATAAGAATACAATCGAGCTTGGCCTTCAGCGGGAATCGAACCCGTGACTCACAGAGCTGAAGAATATAAAGATGCGTTCATGTAAATTAATAGTATTAAATTTTTCAATTCGATAACTTTTTACGAAACCACTGGACCAATCGAAAGCAATAACCAATTTAGCGGAAAAGTACATTAATTCTCTTAAGGAGACCCGAAGTGTAAAATATATAGGGTGGGACACAACTATTCTGCAGTAATGAACTAAAAAGCAGACAAGCGTGAGTTGTCGTTTGAGTAAGGGTTCTTTGTCAATTTAATATTTATTGATATTTTTTATTAATTATAATAACTCGATATATGGTTATTGACGCAGATGACAAACACATTTTTCATTCGTAAGAACCTAAGCCGTGTGGTATCCGGCTGAGTAGAATAGACCACACTCATTTCTTACCCAGGTGTCGTAAAAGGCGACTTAGGTAAGTTGCCTACGGTGTTGTGTCTAGTTGAGTAGAATAGACCACCCTCTTTCTTACAGAGGTGTCGTAATAGGCGACTAAGTTAACTTGACCCGCCATATGGTATTCGGTTGAGTAGAATAGACCAGCCGCATATCTTACCGAGGTGTCGCAAAAGGCGACGAAGGTAAGTTGACCCGCCGTGTGGTATTTAGTTGTGTAAAATAGACCACCCTATTTCTAACAGAGGTGTCGTAAAAGGCGACTTAAGTTAACTTGACCCGCTAATGGTATTCGGCTGAGTAGAATCTTTTTCTTACCGAGGTGTCGTAAAATGCGACTAAGCTCAGTTGACGTCGGGCCGGTCGTAAAATACGTAAATCATGTGATAACATGTTGTGCCGAACCTACTTAGAGTGGGATATGAGCAGAAGGACGATGATGATAAGAACCTTCTATTAGAATTATTTAACACAATAAAAAAGGAATTAGCAAGTTGTTCCATCCTTTCACGCGTGATGCTACGACCAAGGGAAACAGATATTCATATTTATGTACTTATTGATGTTTTAGCGGCTTCGCCCGCATGTGTCAGTAAATTTTTCCTGAATTAAAATTTTGAATATACAATTTTGAATATATAATTTTGAATAACACGCCATTATATCTTAATAGTAGGCAGAAACGCATAACGTTTCTTTTGATCCCCACCTACACGCATTTACATCGTAACATCCTTCTAATAATACCAATACACTTTCAAATTTTAATGTTTTTTGAAGATAGGCGATAATAGAATAAATCTAGGATTAAATGATTCTGAATTATGTTTTTTGAAGATAGGAATGACTAAATCTAGGATTAAGTGATTCTGAATTTTATATAATGTTGTTTTGAATGTCTCTTTTTACAGGTAAGTGAGCGTGTGATTCGGTTTCTGTTCACCTTTTCCGTAAGTTAACTACATAATTATTTACGTGCTTGTTAATCTTTTTTGCAATATGTTAAAGATGATCTATAATACCAAGAAAACGAAGAGGAGGAAGGAAGTCTCCATATTATATCTTAGTGCCTTATTCAGCTGCGTTTAAGGCTTCGCCAGTGTGGAAATTGGTGTATTTTATTGAAATTTTGAACATAAAAGTAGTTATTGTGAGTTAAGCATAAGAAATAGAGACATGCTATCGCGGACTTATTCGTAGTATTCTCTAGTACCTTCTACGAGCCTGGGTGTATATTTGTATCTAAATACGTATTTAAAATTATTTATGTAACTTTGCAAGTATTAAGTTACTTTGGGGACGGACTTTTATTGAATCAAAAGCCCAAGTGGCTTTTTGATATAAAATATGATATTCATGACAATACAATACAGGTGACAATTAAACAATACTCCCTAAAAACAATCACTAAATTATTATTAAATCCTCCTGCCCTTATCCCACTCTAAGTGGGGTAGGCACAACATGTTATAAACATGCTGTCACCTGATTTAGCTGCGTTTTTACGATCGGCCGCCTGCCTGACGTCAACTTACGTTAGTCGTATTTTACGACACCTCGGTAAGAAAGAGCCACCCTCTTTCTTTCTTCTTCTTTCTATTCTACTTGACCGGATACCACACGGTGGGTCAACTTACCTTAGTCGCCTATTACGATACCTCGGTAAGAAATGAGGGTGGTCTATTCTACTCAGCGGGATGCCACACGAAGGGTCGACTTACCTTAATCGCCTTTTACGACACTTCGGTAAGAAATGAGGATGGTACTATTCTATTCAGCCGGATACCACACGGTGGCACTAAATTATTATTAAATAAGGTATATAAAATAGGTAAGGTATATAAATTATTATTATATAAGGTAAGGACGGTATGTAAGTGTTCCATATATTTATTGTTATTATAACATTATAATTTAACAACGTTGTAGTCCGATGAATATTGTTTAAAATTTAAATTTGGTAAAATTTATTCAGCGGCTTACTTCATTGTGATTCGGATTATTGCATTGTGGAACCCTAGAAATTAAACAAAAAACTTCTTTTCAAGGGGAATGTTTCTATAATAGTAACTCGATCCTTTTTGTAGAAATTCAATGGAATGGACATAAGCGGTGTGTGGGGATTAAAGATTATTTTTTTATAAGTTTTTTGATCGTGGATTTCGTGTTTTATTGAGCTTTTTTGTGTTAAAAAAAGTTAAAAAGTATTAATGTGTATTCAATCCATACTAATATTATTAATCTGAAAATCTTTCTGTCTTACAGTTGCACTGATTTAGGCAATATTTATTGAATTTGGTACCATCATACACCTGCCTTTATCTCTTAAGTGGAGACGGCACAATATGTTTTAAACACGTTTGTTCTTGTTTTGGCTTTTGTTTTGTCACGTTGTCGACCGGCCGCCTGCCTGGCGTCCACTTACCTTAGTCGCCTTTTACGAGACCTAAGCGTTATCCTATATAGCCTCTAGCCTTCCCCAATAAATGGACTATCTTACACTGAAAGAATTTTTGAAATCCGTCCAGTAGTTCCCGAGATTAGCGCGTTCAAACAATCAATCCATCAAACAAACGAAAAACAAACAAACTCTTCAGCTTTATATATTTGTATAGATATCATCCTCCTGCCCTTATCCCACTCTAAGTGGGGTCGGCACAACATGTTACAAACATATTGTCATATGATTTGGCTACGTATTTTACGACCGGCCGCCTGCCTAACGTCAACATACCTTAGTCGCCTTTTACGACACCTCGGTAAGAAATGAGAGTGGTACTATTCTATTCAGCAGGATACCACACGGCGTATATATTTGTATAGATATATAAGACTTAAATAATTAAGACAGGACGTCTGTCGGGTCAGCTAGTTTACTTCTATAATAACTTTACTTGAAATATTAAACGTTACTAGAAATAATATTTTCAAGTTATTTGCATAATTCAGTACAGCAGACATTACAGAATAACAAAACAAAACGCTGTACAAAGAGAGAAATGTAAAACATTTCGCAGTATGAATAGCTCAAAGAAAACTATCATGCGACTGAAAATAAAGCCCCATTCATACAAGATATTTCTCTAAAGAATTCTTATGTCATATCCCTCGATATTTTTTGGTTTTATACCGGTTCCATTGTATTATATAAAGGGGGTCTTAGTAAACCTATAAGGGTGAGTCGACACATGTAACCCGAGTCCTGATATCACGCTGCTTATTTACTATACCCAAACACTGCCCTTTGTGATGTTTTCGCGAAGTTTGTACTAAAATACAATTATGATTAATAATAATATTATTCCTTTTTACCGAGGTGTCGTAAAAGGCGACAAAGGTAAGTCGACCTGTTGTGTGGTAGCCGCTATTCAGAATAGACCACCCTCATTTCTTATCGAGGTCTCGTAAATGCGGCCAATCCCGTGTGGTATAATTTCTTACCAAAGTTTCGTAAAAGTCGACTCAGATAAGTTTTAACCGCGGTGTGGTATCCAGCTAAATAGAATAGACAAACCTTATTTCTTACCGAGGTGTCGTAAACGGTGACTGTGGTAAATCCCGTGTGGTATCATTTCTTACCAAAGTTTCGTAAAAAGCGACTAAGCTAAGTTGACCCGAGGTGTGGTATCCGCTGAGTAAAATAGACCGCCCTTATTTCTTACCGAGGTGTCGTAAACGGGGACTGTGGGCGATTTTGAACCGCGGTGTGGTATCTGGCTAAGTAGAATAGACAACCCTCATTTCTAACCGAGGTGTCGTCAAAGCTGGTAGTGACGTCAAAGAGGTGTCGGCAAAGTTAAGTTGAACTGCAGTGTGGTATCCGGTCGAGTAGAATAGACTATCTTAAGGGCAGGAGAATGATGATGCATATTATTATGTAAGGCTAAAATTGTTTTATTGCCATTTGAAACGTTCAAAAAGTTTATAGAAGTAGTCGTTACTTTAAATTCCATTATACAAAAGTACAATACTTTTGCATCATGGAATTTCGTAAATTGCTATATGACGAAATATTGCAAAAATAATGACTTCATTTTATATTCTACCTTATAAAGCCAAACTACAGTTTTATTAGTTAAGTGATTTTGCACTTAATGATAGCAAAATTAATAAATGGGTGATTTTATCCCTATTTTTATTATTATTTCTAGTCGACACTGGCGTATATAGCAATCTATAAATGCAAATCAAATCAAAAATACACAAACACACAGTTTAAGACTTCTAATTATTAGTCATTATTATTCACTAATGTCAAATCATCATTCTCTTACTCTATCCCACTAAATTTGGGGTCGGCAAAACATGTTTTAATCATGTTGTGATGTCATTAGGCTAGGTAATTTGCTACTGACCGCCTGCCTGACGTTAACTTACCTTAGTCG
Organism: Morpho achilles; assembly: GCA_947086495.1. NCBI lineage: Eukaryota > Metazoa > Arthropoda > Insecta > Lepidoptera > Nymphalidae > Morpho > Morpho achilles. Next base: position 12,915,739 of record CAMTZB010000001.1, on the reverse strand, counting down.
CCTTTTTCAACAATTCGGAACGAAATGAGCATGGTCTATTCTTAGCCCTAGATACCACAAGGCGCAGGTAACGTCAAATGGTTTTGTAAATTAAATTTGAACTCTGGCATATAAAAATATTTTTAAAACTCCCGCTTTTTAATAATCTAAGTCCCAATCGAAATTAACTCTCGAATCTGGTCTAGAAAAATTCGTATTCAACGTAAAATTTCTCCCTAAAAACATTCACAAAAGCCATTTCAATAATTTTAAAAGCCATATTAATCTGCAAACGTTTGCCCGTTTTTATCACGATCACAAAAATATTTGTTTACAGTAACCGGAGACGTTTTTGCGAACTGTACCGCCGCCCTCGCTTAAATGCGATACCCTCAGAGTGGATTGCTAACAAAGGGGCTGTACTGATTTTGTTGTGACTAAAATTGTGAGAGCGATCATATTACAGCGAAGTTTGCAATGATAGGTATAAGTTCTATCGAGTTCAGGTTTACTTAGATTATAAGAATGCTTGGGCATAGCCATTCTTCGACCCTTTACAAGACAGTAATGACTGAATGTATAGCGACTAATAAGAATTATATTTTGAAAGAGGAACTTCCGAGTATCTTGTTGGTTCTTCTCGGTAAGAACAGCTATCCAAACCAGCAGTAGAGATGACGATTCAAAAGCACTTTCTTAAAAATTTACTTGAATAAAGAATAATACTAAATAAATATTACGTCTTACAACGCCGTGTGGTATCCGGCTGAATAGAAAGTACCACCCTCATTTCTTACAGAGGTGTCGGAAAAGGCAACTAAGGTAAGTTGACCCAACGTGTGGTATCCGGATGAGTAGAATAGGCCACCCTCTTTCTTGCCGAGGAGTCGTAAAATACGAATAAGGTAAGTTGACGTCAGGCAGGCGGCCAGTCGTAAAATGCGTAACCAAATCATATCACATGTTTGTAACATGTTGTGCCGACCCCACTTAGAGTGGAATAAGGCCAGGAGGATGATGAAATATTACGTCTTACAAAAAAATCTATTTTTGTATGTGTGTGTGTATTCGTCACATTTATTGCACTGAATGGTTTGCATAGATATATTATCTATTCTGCGGTTTGCTTTAGAATGCTATACATTTGTCACCGTAACTATTGTGTCCCCATAAAGGCCCGGAAGTCCGACAGAAGTTTAAGAAATCTCGCATAAAAATATAAATGACAGCAAATAGATATTGTATCCTTTATACTGACAATACAATTGTAAGAATAGATACAGTTGAAATCAGTTTCCAATACCGGCTTGCTTATAAACTTATATTGTAGTCTAAGAGACAGCTCAGTAAGTATATATTCAACTTTAGGACTGTTATATCTAGATGTTATATTGATTATAATGATTAGCTACTAGACATTTACACACACAGACATTTACTCACAGTAAGGGAAAGTATTATATGTAAGCCAAATTTTAAAGGTGTTAAGTAAATGCTATTAATAATCAATATAAAACTATGTAATAATGATTCGAGTAACGGTTAAAAGAAGTTTCATTCTCTACAATAGGCTTCATCCTCCTGCCCTTATCTCTCTAAGTGGGGTCGGCAGAACATGCTATAAACATGTTGTTACATGATTTGGCAACGTATATTACAACCGGCGGCTTGCCTGACGTCAACTTATCTTAGTTTTATTTTATTACAGCATGACATGAAATATAGTGGTCTATTTTACTCAACTGGATACCACACGGGAGGTCAACTTACCTAAGTCGCCTTTTATGACACCTTGGTAAGAAATTAGGGTGGTCTATTCTACTCAGCCGGATGCCACAATACTCTACAATAGTCAAGCAATAAAAAAATAACTTTCTTATTCACTTTTTGCTTATACTTATATCAATTTGTAAAATTATGCGGTACTTTACGGAGGTCATAATTACATTAATTAATAAATACATTATTTAATAAAATAACTTTGTTGCTGCTTTTGTATTCTTATGTCATATGTATAAGTAATGACGTCCCCAACATGCTTTTATATATATATTTTTGTCATTTTACAATTACCTGGATAAAATATCTAACATATAATAGGAAACTCAGTTTTTAATAAGCTTTGAGGTTAATGTATAAATGACATTCACGTGTGCTTAAAAATGTATTTAGTCCGTTTTAATTCTTCCTACTGTCTCTTTGCCTATTTGCTTCCTTGATATAATGTTTGCCGATGCGCTACACAGCATTGCTCGAACTTATTTGATGGATTAGTGTCAGTCGAAGCGCTGTTTTTATTCATGGTTGAATAGAGCAACTTTTTTCCTTGTGCTATACTTCCTTTACGTTTTTGTGCACCCAAGATACGTTGAGCGGAACAAATATTGGGCGTAACGCTATCAATTTTGTTTGTGAATATGCTGTATAGAAAATCGGAAATATGCGATTAAATTTAATAGCTTTAAGACATGTTTTTATGTAATATGAACTTCTTGTCAGTATAAATCTATAGGGTAAGGGGAATGAAATTGTAATAACCGGTTTAAGTTCAAGCTGTACAATAGGTGACTGTCTCTTGTTTCTGCCCTTACAAAACTTCATTACACAATTTAAGAACGAAGGATATACGTATGACTGATATCAGAAAAGCATTAGTTAAATTTTTGGCGTCTAGAGATGAGACTAGGGTTGCCACCCGTACTATATTATATAGTATCGTACTATATTTTAGTTAATTTTACTATATATTATAGAAAAATAATATAGGACGAAAAATACTATATTTTTATCACTAATTCAATTGCCGCGCTTTTTTAATCAACTGTGAATGGCACGCACCCGCAATATTGCATAGGGAATGTTTAAACGAAACTCATTCATGTATTTACGGGGCCTAGTTAGTTAGTAACTCCAACTCCTTTGTCATTGTCCAGCGAAAAGTAATAATAAATAATCATGGAAAAATAAATAATGATTGAAAATACATATGTACTATTTTTTTTTCTGAATTTCCTAAAAGTACTATATTTTTTTGATTTAAAAAGAAAAATACTATTTTTCTTCAAAAATAGGTGGCAACCCTAGATGAGACGGTTATATTTAATTGAGATGTACAAAACGCCATCACGCTGGCAATAAATCATAATGTTGGCATTGAAAATATTCAAAAAAGTTTATTCAAAGTATGAAATAATAGCGAGAAAGATATATTAAATAGCGAGTCAACTTCTTGTCGGATGTAGGATGTGGCCGGCTAAGATCTATAAATACCTTAGTTCTAGCCTTCACTAAATGCTCCTCACTGGCTTAGTCGAGATCATTTAGCTTTCAAGGTGTTAGGCTGTGGAATGATTTACCAATATCAGTCCGCAAATGTCTTTTTTACCTTTCCCTAGCTGTCTAATAATGCTTATGATGAGGCAATTTTAGGAGGACATTCCTAAATACTATTATAATTTTTATGCTACATTGTACTTACTCATTTTGCAATATCCGGCTGAGTAGAATAGACCACCCTCATTTCTTATCTAAGTGTCATAAAAGGCGACTAAGATAACTTGAACCGCCGTATGATATCCGGCTGAATAGAATAGAACATCCTTATTTCTTGCTGAGGTGTCTTATAAGGCGACTAAGCTAAGGACAGCGGCGGGCGGCCGGTCGTAGAATAACTAGCCAAATCATGTAACAACACGATAAAGGCAGGAGAATGATGATGATACGCATTTTGCATTCTTAGCGGTTCTTGTGGGAGTAGACGATACAAAAACTGCTAAGTCTAACAGCATATTGATAAAACGAAAAACCACCATCAAAATAACATTAGCCACTAAAGATCCATTGTGATGCTACCGTTTAAAATCCCATATGCAAAGCCATTGTTATCTAAACCAGTCCAGCTGGTAATAAATAAAAACTGTTCCACTTGAACTAACTAGAATCTTTTTAACCATGATTTATGGTTTACATTAGTTCACTTATTTTCAAGTGCATCTTGAATCACGTAATGGCCTTTGAGGGATCTATGTTTGAGATTACTATATTAGTAGAAATGTTTTGAAAGTATTTATAGCAGTTATACTGATGTAAGTACATTCTGTTTTAGTAAGATGACCTCTTTTTTGGATTATATAGATGTAGAAAAAACATAGAGCTAAAATACGTTACAGTAAAAGATCTGAAGAGAATCTAAATAGAATATAAAGGCGTCGAGGATTTTTTTACGTCTATGGCACTGAATCTTGCTTTAGGATGACTCGTATTTTTTATTTTAATAATAACGAATTATCTATATCTATACTAATATATAAGCTGAAGGGTTTATTTGTTTGGTTGATTGTTTGAACGCGCTAATCTCAGGAACTACTGCGTAAGATAGTCCATTTACTGAGGGAGGCTATAACATCACGCTAAGATGAATAGGAAAGGAGCAGCAATGAAAAATATCGCGAAAACGGCAAGATTTAAAGCTTTCCTTGCGTGTGTTGAGTAAACGGTAATAGTTATTCAAAAATCATGTACTACTAAATTAGACTGTTAGAGGGAACCTCTAATAAAGGGAGGGGAAAATTTGAAATAAATGTCCGCGACAGCTATGTTTTTTTACTTTAAGGTGAACCCACTTTACCATTTTTATATATTACGGTTTTAATCTTTGCACGCGGGCGTATCCGCTGGCGATTGCTAGTCTTGTATACTATGACTTTACTCCCATAAACACACGTTAAAAATTGTTCTATTAAAAGAATTCTTTACCTGTATACGACGTCAACGTGTCACCAAGCTGAGTTGGGGTTGAAAAGGAAGAAACGAAATCAGCATCGACAATTCGCTCCGCTACGGTTGACAGAGGAAATTGATGCCGAGAGCGAACTTTTCTGACAGTTCCTTTACATTTATAAAATATTAAACGTAATTGTGTGGAATCAACGATGCGCGAACTACAAATTATTAGGTGTGTTGCTTTATGTGAAATTTTGTTTTTTTTTGTATTTGCAATGTGCCCGAATTTCGCTGGCCGTTGGAGCAAGTGTTTGTGCCAACCTGGCCAAGTGATCAACCTTGGGGTAAGTGCCCCAAGGTTGGTCACTTGGCCAGGTTGGTTGGTTGGTCCAAGCCTGATCCAACATAAAAAATAGTCGAAGCTCATTTGCCCAAGGTCAATTCAGGCCTGGGCCAGCATTGATATACCGAGGCTCGGTGGCCCAGTGTTGATCTAGGCTTGGCCCTGTCGTTCAACATTGGGAGTTACTACATGGGTCCGTGGGTCGCGGGTTTGTACCCGCCGAAGGCCAATATTTTCTGAAAAGAATTTGTTGGTTCTTTAAGTATTAAGAACAGTACGTGGTCGACCGCGGCTTGCTCGGTAATTTCTTAAAAAATCTAAAAAAGAAAAAATATATTGGATAGGTGGAGTTCGATCCTAGGTATTTTCATTTCTCGACACCGCCCGATCCCCGAATAAGCTAAGCTGACTTGACATTTTACGGCATAAATAGTGTTTTATATTCAATGTAAATTTTAGTATTTTTAAATGCCCCGAAACAGGGCTTAAACGCCTTTTTTTAAATAAAACCTAGCTAGATCGATTTTTATCCCCCAAAAGCCTCTACATTCTCAATTTTCGAGATTCCGATAATATATATATACATACAAGATTAACTCATTTAAATATTAAAGAAAAGATAAGAGTATTAAACCAGAACATAAGTATTAAGTTACTTTTTAGACTAACTGTGTAACTGTCCTAAATATTTATTTCTTTATATTAAACGTGGTCTTTGCATTGAGTGGATTTCAAATCTGAGTTTCTTTAACACGTGTTATAGTAGAGTCAGTAAAATGTTAATTTATTCTGAAAGAGTATTTTGGTTATTGAATAGAGACAATATAGTCCTTAATGACTTTAAAAAGTGCAGCGGTAAATGGGGAAGTTGCTGATAATTTAGAATTTTACTAAATACAGCATATTGTCCATGACGTTTGGTATCCGCGTGAAAAGACCACCCTCATTTCTTACTGAAGCGTCGTAAAAGGCGAGTAAGGTAAGTAAACCCGCCGTGTGGTATCCGGCTGTGTAGATTAGACCAAACTCCTTTCTTAAAGAGGTGCCGTAAAAGGAGACTAAGTTAAGCCGAGCCGCCGTTTGGTATCCAGCTGAATAGACAACCCTCATTTCTTACCGAGGTGACGTAAACCACGACTAAGTCGATGTCACGCAGGCGGCCGATCGTGAAATACGTAGCTAAATCAAGTGACAATATCATCATCTTCCTGCCCTTATCCCACTCTAAGTGTGGTCGGCACAACATGTTACAAACATGTTGTCGTATGATATGACTACGTATTTTACGACCGGCCGCCTGCCTGACGTCAACATACCTTAGTCGTATTTTACGACTCCTCGGTAAGAAAGAGGGTGGTCTATTTTACTCAACCGGATACCACACGGTGGGTCAACTTACCTTAGTCGCCTTTTACGACACCTCAGTAAGAAATGAGGGTGGTCTATTCTACTCAGCCGGATACCACACGGCGGAAAAATCAAGTGACAATATGTTTATACTATAATCTGCACGCGTATTAAAAAGTTTTTTTTTTCTTTTTTAGCATACCTCAAACAAGATTCAGTTCGAGATACAAAAATATGATTAAATTCACCGTTACACAAGAATATTGAAACAGAATGTCGTATTGATAAAACAAGGGACGGAATGCTTTTAAGGGGGTACGTGAGCAATTTCCAAGTAATTTTCAATACTGAAAGCGCTTAGCTTTCTTTATTATACGTTTTATTTTCCATAACCTTATTGTCACGGGCCGATGCATTTGTCTGTGAGAGCTTTTGGAATATGAATTTTAGATTTGTATTCCATATCTAAACTCAGCGGTGACACCGTGCAACTAATTCAAGATGTCACAGGTTTAAACCCCAGGCAGACAATGAGTTTTTCTGTTAAAATGATGTCTAATTGAATTTGAATATATGAAATAAAAATAAATTAATTAATTAATATATGGGACACTTACACACAAGGTCGTCCGTGCCCAAAGTAAGTAACTTAATACTTGTCTTATGGTAGACTGACAACTGGTGGATATATACTTATATATTTTAAAATACATACTTAAATACAAATATATACCTAGTCTCAAAGACCAACAAATTCACTTTTAGAAAATGTTACCCTCAGCGGAATCGAACCCTCAACCTGCGGAGCTGAAGGCAGGATCACTACCCACTGCGCCAACGGGCCAGTACCAATATTATAAATAAATAAATAAATATATGGGACACTTACACACACGGTCGTAAGTCCCCAAAGTAAGTAACTTAATACTTGTGTTATGGGTGACAGACAACTGGTGAATATATATACTTATATATTTTTAAATACATACTTAAATACAAATATATACCCAGGCTCAAAGACCAACAAATTCATTTATTGAAAATGTTGGTCCTCGGCGGGAATCGAACCCGCGACCCGTGGTGCCGAAGGCAGGGTCACTACCCACTGCACCAACGAGCCAGTCAATATTAAAATTAAAATTCATTTTTTTTTATTTAAATAAACTTGTAAACAAGCGCTTTTGAATCAATTCTAATGCTGGTTCGGAAAGCTGTTCCTACCGAGAAGAGACTCAGACTAAGTCCTTAAAAATTGTCTTTATGTGGTCGATTTTCTCATCTACGGAACGTATTTTTGTACAGCTTTTAATTCAATTCTCGAGAAAGGCTTAAGATAATCGTACAATTTTCCGAACCGATTTTGATGGGACTTTTACTAGAAGATGGAGGATGTTAAGGGCAACATGTTGAGTACTTTTATCCTAGAATTCCAGAGAAGATACTTTTACAGCCAGTGACTTTATATTACAAAAAAATAATACAAATTTCTCATTTACTATCATAAAACTTTCATCACTTTGTTTAAAAGAAAATACAGGTAGAATAAATAAATATAGCAGTTTATATAAGGTTTCATAAACACTTATCCTTCTATCCAAAAACGGAGAGAAGAGGATACCATGCCCAGCAGTGGGATAGAAACAGGCTTTTACTTTACATACTAGTTAATAATATCTCCTATTTAATAATATCTCCTATATTAATTATGGCTTTAGAAAATAGCGCAACAGTGTAAGCAAGATGCTTATATCTATCGTAAAAGTTTAATTTGCTCGGCTGGTATTTTCAAAATTACCAATATTGATTCCATTGAAAGTTGACCAAAGATTTACCTGAAAATAGTTCTTATGTCCATTGTTATAGGAGTTCTTTTGGCATCATCATTGCTGCAGATGTTTAACTCTACTGTGCAGTTAATCGGAGTTGACAATATCGCGTCATAAAGACTGCATTCAGCTTTATGTTCTCGTAATGGTTATTCAATATAAATATTATTATAAGATTATTTTACACAACTATTACATGTATCCTTTGTATTACAAATACCTTCTTTTTCACCTTCTTTGCCCGTGCGAAATAGTAGGTTTTTTAATCTCAAAAATTATGCAGAAGCAAGATGTGTCAAAATATTTGTCTTACAAATATCTTTGAAGATTTAGCCAAAAATACTAAAAATATAATAAGATAAAGTAACATAAGATTTCGTTTACGTAACAAAAACATACGTTATCAAGTCATAACTAAAAATTGCTCTATAATATAAATAAACTAGCGGCCTGCCCCTGCTTCGCACGGGTATAAAATATATATCCCATGTCAGTCAGTGGAAAAAACTTGATTAAAATTGATCCAGTTGTTTTGATTTATTCATTACTGCCCGTGGCCGTAGGGTTAAATTTGGAGAAAAACAATTTCCTTTCCCTATACCAAGAAGATTTCCTGCTATCTTTGGAATATCTAAATTCATATAGTACATTATTACTTATTTACTTTTATATTTTCCCTATGTATTTTATTTTTACAATTAATTACAGAATGTCTTTAAACAAACTCTTGAAAGGGCGACATCGATGCTAAAGTCGAAGTGTTATAGGGCGAAGCGCGGCCTCCTCACGGCATTTTAAATCTGTAATATCTCCGAAAATGTTCACTTAAATTACATGCTGTAACGGCCATATCAATCTATATTAAATCAACTATTTATTTAAGGTACTTAATTGGTTAAGGATTAATGCTGAATTGTAAAAGAATTGCTTCAAAAATAAGGCATTATTTTTCGTAAAAAGTAAACGACAAAAAAATGCTTTACTGGGTTATCCATAAGCGATAGACATATACCATCGCGGACTTTTCTGTAGACCTTTTCAATGTGTACAAATACTAAGTACATTATTTTGATAAATCTCGTAGGGTTTAGCCTGCGTTTGCAATGTAAGCGGAAAAAAATGTAATTATTTACATAAACCTCAAAAATTACATTATTTCTCTACTCCGTATTGAATGTTATTATACGTACAAACCTTCCTCTGGAATCACTCTATCTATTAAAAAAAACCGCATCAAAATCTGTTGCGTAGTTTTAAAGTTTTATGCATACATATGGAAATATGGACTTTGTTTTATAATATGTAGTGATTGTTATTTTCCTCGCTAGAGAGCTCCGATCATAAATGCGTCCGATCGCTGCTAAATTCAAATGGTTAAAGGGTGAACCGCGTTTTTTTTTCGAATTTGACTAATTCTGTTAGCCCTAATGGCTTTGACAGCGTCACCGATAAGACGGGCGAGCGCGGAAGCATCGCCGAGAGGCGAACCGCGACCTCCGACGCGCTATTTATAGGCTCGCGGCGCGGCCCCTGCATTTTAAATCTGTAATATCTTCGAAACTGTTTATTTAAATTACATGCGTTAAAGGGTCATATTGATCAATATTAAATAAACAATATATTTAAGGTTCTTAGTTGGATAAGGATTAATGCTGTATTGTATAAAAATTGCTTTGAACATAAGGCATCATTTTTCGTAAAAAGTAAATGACAAAAACTGCTATTGTGGGTTATCCATAAGAGATAGACATATACTATCGCGGACTATTCTGTAGACCTTTTCATGGTGTACAAATACTTAGTACATCATTTTGATAAATCTCGTAGGGTTTAGCCTGTGTTTGCAATGTAAGCGGAAAAAAATGTAATTATTTACGACATCACATTAGAAACCTCAAAAATTACAGTATTTCTCTACTCCATATTGAATGTTATTAGACATGTAAACCTTCCTCTAAAATCACTCTATCTATTAAAAAAAAAACCGCATCAAAATCTGTTGCATAGTTTTAAAGTTTTTTGCGTACATACGGAAATATGGACTTTGTTTTATAATATGTAGTGATAAGCCGTCATGAAAATTGTAAATGTATTATATGTTGGTAATACATAACCTCGACAAGAAGTTAAGGAAGCCATTTTCTAAATTAAAAGGAGCCAAATGGAATACAAACAATGAAAAAAACATTATCCGTAACATGAAATGCATTTGCCTTGTTTCTTAGATCTTTTATTTACCATCCATTACTTTTAAGTGATAATCCATGAATGAGAAAACATCTTTAATGTTTAAATGAGTTAATCCTTTAGTATATACATACTCGTATATAAATATATTTTCCGAATCTCTTAAACGGTTCCAACGATTTTCATGAAAATCTTTAGGAATAGGGGTTTTGGGGGGAAAAGTTCGATCTAGCAAGATTTCATTTTAAAAAAATGTCTTTTTATCCCTGTTTTCGAGAAAATGCTAAAATTTACGTTGAATTAAAACGATGATTTTCGCTGTCAAACGTAAAGTCATGGTAACTCATATGGAGAACGGGCGGTCTAGAGAGGTGAAAAAACCTAACTTCGAGCCCCACCTGACCAACTATTTTTTTTTAATTTTCTTTTTTTTATATCTTAAAAAAAATTACCGCGCAAGGCTCGGTCACCCAGGTATTGTTTATTAAAGCATCATTTTCTATTTTTTATCTGAACTCAAATTAAAAATAAGCATTATGATTTCAGAATTTACGAATCGTGATATTGTAACTTAGCTGCCGGCGGTCAGAAAAAAATGATTTTACAGAAAAACATTTTGCACTTTTTACTTACTTTATTTCTCATTGTCCACTTACATGAGACCTAAAAAATTTGAAACAAAAGAATTAAATTATTTTAGGTTTCTAGAGTTCACTAGTTTATCCAGTAATTAATTTTCCTATAAAATCTAGGAATGACTCGTGCTCTAAGACGTAACTTCAAAATCCAAAACTGGAGAAAACAAAATATTATATCATAAGGAAATAATATTTTGTTTGTGTTATTCGTGTTAAACAAATTATATCATACCTAACGAAAGCAAAAAACTGAACCTTAACGATTGTTTAAATTTCTTGAGTCGTAGCGTATTCTGTTATTAGTTTACTTTGTTTCTGCCGCCGTGTGGTATCCGGCTGAGTAGAATAGACCAACCTCATTTCTTACCGAGGTGTCGTAAAAGGCGACTAAGGTGGGTCAACTGACCCACCGTGTGATATCCAGTTAAGTAGAATAGACCACCCTCTTTCTAACCGAGGTGTCGTAAAATACGACTTATGTAAGTTGACGTCAGGCAGGCAGCCGGTCGTAAAAACGCGTCCAAATCATGTGACAGCATGTTTATAACATGTTGTGCCGACCCCACTTAGAGTGGGATAAGGGCAGGAGGATGATGAGTTAACTTTGTTTCTAGTTATTTATAATTACATCTACAGTATCATATAAATCATGTATAATATAAACGTTCATTATTTGACTGGCTCGTTGCCTTTAGTTCCGCGGGCCGCGGGTTCAATTCCCGCCGAGGGCCAACTTTTTTTATAAATAATTTGTTGGTTCTTCGAGCCTGGGTGTATATTTGTATAAAAGAATGTATTTAAAAATTATATATGAATATATTACCAGTTGTCTCTCAACCATACTAACATAAGTATTAAATTACTTATTTCGGGGACGGGCGACCGTGTGTGTAAGTGTTCTATATTCTTAATATTAAAATGAGTTAATCTTGTATATATATATATTTTCCGAATCTCGGAAACGGCTCCAACGATTTTCCTGAAATTCAGCATGTAGGAGGTTTTGGGGGGAGAAAAATTGATCTAGCTAGGTTTTATGTAAAAAAAATATTGTTTTATCCCTATTTTTGGGCATTAAAAAATACTAACATTTATATTGAATTGAATTTTCGCCATTAACTGTCAAGTCGACGTAGCTTATTCGGTTAGCGGGCAGCTTCGAGAAATGTGAGTGCCAAGGATCGATCCCTACTAAATAATTGTTTTTTTCTTTTTTTTAAAGTTTTTTTTTGTAAAAAATTACCGAGCGAAGCTCGGTCACCCAAATATTTTATATTTATTTTATCATCCTCCTGCCTTTATTCCACTCTAGGTGGTGTCGGAACAACATGTTATAAACGTGTTGCTACATGATTTGGCTACGTATTTTACAACCGGCCGCCTGCCTGTCAACTTACCTTAGTCGTATTTTAGGACACCTCGGTAAAATGGGTAGTCCATTCTACTTTACCTTACCTTATTCTTACCTTAGTCGCCTTTTATGACAAGTCCGTGAGAAATAAGGATGGTTATTTCTACTCAGCCGGATAGCACACGGCATAAATCATGTATAAACGCTATCATATATAAATGAATCTTCGTTAACAGACAGTTTAACGCTTCACGATATCCATTAGTTATTTTGAAATCTGAAATATCTAGACCGCAATTAGCGGTACAATCCGATCGCTCTTAAATTACCCGAGAGACAACATCATTTGTAACTGAGATATTTGTTTTAATTGCTTTGTAAGATTTATTGTTTGCATAGATCACTTTACTTATAGTTTTGTTGTAAATACTAAAGTTATTAGTGACGAAAACGATTTAATTAAGAATGACTAATGAAGACTTAATTGGTATCTAATGATATTCAGTAAAGATAACTGCGATTTATAGTTATTATTTAATTAAGTCAATACGCCGTGTGGTATCCGGCAGAATAGAATAGTACCACCCTCATTTCTTACCGAGGTGTCGTAAAAGGCGACTAAGGTAAGTCGACTCGCCGTGTGGTATCCGGCTGAGTAGAATAGACCAACCTCATTTCTTACCGAGGTATCGTAAAAGGCGACTAAGGTAAGTTGACCCACCGTGTGGTATCCGGTTAGTAGAATAGACCACCTTCTTTCTTACCAAGGTGTCGTAAAATACGACAGAGGTAAGTTGACGTCAGGCAGGCGGCCGGTCGTAAAAACGCAGCCAAATCATGTGACAGCATGTTTATAACATGTTGTGCTGACCCCACTTAGAGTGGGATAAGGGCAGGAAGATGAGATTTAATTAAGTCAAAATAATCTCTGATAAAAAAAAATAATATAAAGATTAATTTTAATACCTAAAGAAATACATATGAACGCCTAAAGGGATTTTACAACAGAAATTTTCTCTTTATTCACGAATCATCACAGATGACGAATAATGGAAGATCACTAAAGCGGATACATAGAGATTTACTATGAATTCAGAATTTCTTATGCATGCATAAAAATGAAAACATAAAGAAAAAATAGAAATATATAATAAAACAGATCGTTCTCTGACTCGGGCATAATATAATGGTGTTTTCTAAAATTTCATCACATAAAAACAAGTTATAACAAGAAAAAAGTTATAATTACCACATGCTATAGAGTTTATTTCTTCAAGATAAAATACAGCTTTTTCAAATTACGTATAAATGTGAGAAAGATTATTTAAACTCAAACAGGCATAGACACAAAAACATAGATCTAAAATCACTATGTCCAAACAAGAAAAAGATGTCATCTACTCCATTCCTCGCCTTAACAGCCAACTTAGAAGCTCTTAAAATAACTTTAACTGTAATTATTGCACTAAACGAGTATTTCCAGATTCATGCGAGTCAATGAAGATACCTAGGTACCAGTCAATTAATTACTTAAAACGAAATATATTTCTTAGTACAGAAGACAACATTATCACGTCAATTTTAATCTTCGTTGAGTTTTGTACTTAAATGTATTTAGTATTAAGTTTAATTTTCTATGGCAACGTATTCTATTTAAGTTTCAAATTGTGTTGCCAATTTTGTCTACTTAGTAGTAATTATCGCGGTGCTACCTTTAAATTGTCGCTAAAGACAGCTTCATGGGTTTACCTATTAGATTAAATTGTCATTAGGATTTATATTCTAGTTAAGTTTGCGTGCGGCTAGCTTTAAATTGTTTGTTTGTTAAATGGCCTAAGGATTGTTAGAACTTGTACCAACCTACGTATAATACCTATAATACTACCAACTTAATCATTGATTGTACTGCCAATATATAAAATATGATAATCTATTGTAAAATCATCGTTAAAGAATTTTAAGTCGACAATTTTATGAATCGGCCGAACGTGTTTCGAGTTAGGACTTTTGTGAGATTTTAAATGGTTTATTTTAATAACCTTTAGGTAAATAAGTCATAAAAAATATCTTATATTTTTTACTCTATACAAGTCTATGACATTAGGCTGTGTATAATTTTTAAATCAATATTGAAATTTTTAATTCGTGCAATAAAATTATTGAATTATTTATTGGATTAAATAAGGCGAGTAATAATATTTTATTAATCATACTCTGTCAAAACTTGAACTGTATTAAGAAACCAAACTAGAGTCAAAGCTAAACAGTAATGATGTCTATTTTTTTATAAATTAATATGGTCTACTTTGCTTAGCAACTACTAGTTTTCATATTGAATTTTTTTCGCTGTGAGTTATCTACGTCAAACTTATTTGAATGCTGTACCGAGGTTTTTTGTATGAGCATCGGAATGAATAAAAATATTCTCATTAAAATCAGATTTTAGCGCATGCGTTTCTAAGAGACATTTCCAAAGGTACCTAAACATTACCATCGTCCCTACGGAATTATATTACAACCAAAGTTTGTTCAATAATTAAGATGTATCTACAATATACATCTTGATTATCTAAAATATACCGCTCTCTGTCACGTACTTTATTAAAAATACACGTACCATTATGATGGTTCCTTTATATTTTGAAGATTAGTTAGTTTCAAATTTTGATGCGCAATAATCTACCTCATCAGAATTTGTAATATAATGAGTTGGGCTTTAAAATATTTCCGACGTCTTTTATGATCACATAATACAGAAAATTTATTAGCTATAAGCTTCATCGCGGTTGTTGATCTGCTTAGACTTTCCTTATTATCTTTAATTTATTACTTTTTGTATAGGAATACTATTTAATGACAATTTTGTAGTTCCATTAACTTTTAATTGAATGAAACTCTATTATATTTTATGCATAAAACTTTTCGTGTAATATTGCGAAAGCGAAAGGAATAAGTAAGACATAGGCTACTTATATTCCGTAAAATGATTGGTTCTATAGAAAACAAAAGAAAAAAACTTTATTTTTATCTATGACTAGGTACACTAAGTAATCAACTTTATGTAGAACGCCTTTAGGTTGTTTTATTATAATATCACAAAAATTTTATATGATTTTTTTAAAGATCACTACATGCCTCAAGATGTTTTAGCACTTAAATCCTTCAAATTTTCTGATTGAAATTCTGCATTTAAGTCATAAAGGTCGTCAATTCATCCACTAAGCATATTCCTTAATAACAAAAACTATCATAAACAAATAAGTAACCGACTTGCAGTGGGTGTTCGTCTGTTGAGATGGAACAACCAAAGTCGCGCTATGAACAAGCTGTTTAAATTAACTCCAAACCTCCCACCAGTATATCGATGAAATTATTCAAAATAATTGCCAATCTACGGCCATTTATTATGCCGCAAAGCTCTCCGCGATAAATTATTTCCTAGTACAACTTTACTGTCACGGCTTGAAGTAATGACTGAGAAACGGGTTTAATGATTTATTCAAAAGTTCTCCATAACTGAACATAACGAATAGAGACCATTTTAAATTGTAGAGTTTTCTAAATTAACGGCTTGCATCCACCTTTAGTCTGGATAAAATATTGATTTTATTTTCCACTCTTCATTGAAGTGAGGTTCACTATTAGATATATCCAGCAATCTTTTATTTGGCGCTTGGATCAAATCCTTTTCATTTGATGCCCAACAATGTCTTTGAGGACAACTATTTTTAATCCCACGTACTCGTAGTAAGGTTCTGCCACAACTGCGGTACGGTATTCCAAAACTTTGAAACTCCAAGGTCCAATTTTGTGAACTCTGTGACCAATACAATATTAACTAAATATCTAATGTTATCCAACTCATTAAATTTCTTTTGACACAGGATCTTCTCAATTGTCTGATTGGACAATCGGGCTGATTTTGATTGATTTTCTTAATTTTAGTAAAATAGTTCTTGAAATCAAACATAGGCACTGATGCATTCCTCGGTGTGCTATCAAGTTTTTACTTTTTTATATATTTTTTTACTATTCTATTGTCATTGTTTGTCTTAATTGCTTTCACTAATCGCAAAATATATTGCAGTACCAATTTCTCCAGCATCGTTAGTCGTGGAGTCACATTTATTAATGAAGATTATTTTTATTTTTTCGCCTTAATCTTCAAAAACTCTTTCAGATATTAAGATTTTATCCAATTTTGTAATTTAACTGTCACTATACCTGTTTAAACACTCTTACACTTTCTTGTTGTTGTTGGATGGAGTTACATCCATCAAATTTTCGTTTAAAATGCAATAAAAATATTGTATTCCGTCGGTCGATAACATTCAATTACAAATCATTTCTCAGCGTATCATCAACCACCCTCTGATCCAGGAATTGACAATTCGATAAAATTATCATCGTCTATCCCTCTCGCACCTTACTTTTGCACTCCGGCAGAACAGGACAGCAGTATCCTCTTCAAACATGTCCTCCTTATCAGGGACATGTCACCGCGGTAGCTGGTACCTGGCTTATCATATATTTATCAATTTGTAAATAACGTTCGACGGGTGAATTTTATGAACTGGAAAGTTGTAATGGATTAGGATACACTTGGACACGTGGGTATTGATAAAATATGATCGATCGGGTGTCTTATCGATTTTGGGTCTGTAGGGAATTAGGTCTGTGGGCTGTATTTTGACGCCTGTTGCCTGATTTTGGTGATAAAGGATATTGATAATTATGGTTGCACTGAGCTGCTACTTTATGGTTGTCTTATCCATAATGTTCTTCCTCAACCTTGCTATTTCTAGTAGCATATTTACCAGATGTGCCTTAATTTAGTGATCTTCTGCTAAACTACTGGATAAAGCTTCTGATTACCTTTGAAGAATCGTAGATCCAATCCATTGCTCCAACGCGAAACAACCGATACTTTAGATAGTAAAAAAAGAGTACGTAAACAAGAATTAACAACTCCAACATTGGAAATCGAACCCTAAACTTAATCGCGAGATAAAAATAAAATATCGCGAGAAATTTCTAAACATAGTAAAGAGTTAAGGTGAAATGAAGTTAGTGAAATGTCTGAGGAATAAACAATTGAAACGGATGAAGTTACAATAGTATGGAATGTGATAAGAATAATACAAAAGCTATATATTTGCACGATATCTCACAGACTCCCGAGGGAGATAGTGAAAGGGAAGCCGCGGGAGCACCGCGGGGTGGTATATGTGATGAATCTACGGGTATTTCTTAGTGCGTATTGTAAATTGCAAATCAGTATCACTGTTTATTTTTAAGAATCTGATATTTACATAAGAAAAAGCAATTAAATTAGCACTATAAGATATTCATATAAAGGCAAATTGGTTTATATATTTCTTACAATAAATACGCCGTGTGGTATCCGGCTGAATTGAATAGTACCACCCTCATTTCTTACCGAGGTTTCGTAAAAGGCGACTAAGGTAAAATGACCCACCGTGTGGTATCCGGTTGAGTAAAATAGACCACCCTCTTTCTTACCGAGGTGTCGTAAAAGGCGACTAAGGTAAGTTTACCCACCGTGTGGTATCCGGTTGAGTAAAATAGATCACCCACTTTCTTACCGAGGTGTCGTAAAATACGACTAAGGCAAGTTGATGCCAGGCAGGCGGCCGGTCGTAAATTACCTAGCCAAATGATGTTACCATGTTGTGCCGACCCCAAAGGCAGGAGGATGTTTGTATTTATTACAATATAATGAACTAAAGTTCGCTTCGACTGATTTTAGTACTGAGACAAAAAGTAGCCGATGTCAAGGTCCAGCTTATTATGTATTGATTAATAATATTCTCTACTAGTTGTACCTGCGACTTCGTATCTAATTTAAGTTTTAAAGTGCCCTCAGTAAGTGGATTTTCTTTTCCTGAAGGAAAATTGGGAAATATTTTATGTTTATGTAGTCCCAGTAGCTTTAACTACGTTCAATTTGTTAAGCTGTCATGCCAAAAACGATGGTCCAACATCGTTTTTGGCATGACAGCTTAACAGACCGATAGACAGGATTCAAGTTAATTTAAAGTTATAGTAATAACTCATGCCAACATAAACTAGTAAAAAACTCGGAAATTAAACATTACAATAAATATGAAAGTGTTATAATACTTAAAAGAAACTTAGGTGAAAACAATATTAAAAACTACGATAAGAGTTTATCAAGCAACGAAACGGCAACAATTTATGGATCATAATATAAATGTGATGAATTTGTCAATATAGTCGTTTACATTGTTATATTTCGTAAGATAAAATTAACCTTTCGAAAATTAATGAACCTGTCAATAATATTAAATATCTTCATAAATTCAATAGAAACAATTTCCGCTACATCACTCCCATGTTACAGGTAGGTAACTTATCTTCGTATTAGTCTGATAGCTGCTCTCGAAGAAGCTTAAGTCCTGAAAGCCTTAAATCACGGGCAATCTATCTGAGCACAGGGTACTATAAAAATAATAATTCGTCTCAGTCAGCGTTAGTCCAAGTCACAAGCTTTTAGCGGGTATAAAAATTTTTTCGCTAAGTTTTTCCGATGGCACAGGATATTATTGTTGCTGGACTATTAAACTATTTATAGCGATATAAATGAAACCACTGTAATGTACCATGTACTTAAGTGCATAAGGTTGTGGATGGAATCTATAGCCCGGAATAAAAAAAGAACAGCGCTATCTGGTTGTGTTTTTACGAATTTTTAGAGTTACATAAAAGATTATTGAACAATTATTTTATAATATATAAATACAAAACTATAGAAAATAAAATATGATTTATCGTTATTATTACTTGTGTGTTGTTTACAATTTTGTGTTTTAGGATCCAATACTATTTACGTTCTATTAAATATTTACGTACTATATACTATGTATTTACGTAATAGTAAATATTTATGTTCTAAATTATTTTTGTAATGATTTTTATCATCTTTTCCTGCAGATTATATCGTTCACTGACAATAAAGTTTTATTACACCTTGTTTATAAATTCTATCTAAAACTATAAACATCTAAATATCTATACATACATATATAAAGTCAAAAGAAGAATATAATAAATTGAAATTATTTTATATCTAGAATAAATTGTTTAAAATATGTTTTTAATATAAAACTGTATTTGATTTCTTTTATCCATAAGCAATAAAATAGTGTAGTCCTTAAAACATAATATTATTTGTTTATCCTTGGATATTTGGAATTGGCAAGCCAAAGTTTTTCGCAACGCGATTTAGTGTGAACAAAATTGTTTCGCAAAGCGATTCAAAGACATAATAAAGAAAATTGAAAATAAAAAGTAGACAAGATTTAATAAATCTTTTAAGATATCCACATTCAGTGATTCACTTTTGTTGTCAATTAATTTATAATTACAATAATAAATTATCGAGTTACTAATCGCTTATATTTTGTGACACACAACAAAACTCGCTCGTGATCCCTGGACAAACCGGGTGGCGCGACCTTATTCTCTGAGGTAACCGCTTGCTTTCCAAGATATAGAATTTTATTGTTACTCGGTAGGCAGGTAAATGAAGACAGATTGTATCTACAAACTAATACTAAGTGTCAAGTACTTACTAAGTTGTTTACTTCTTTATCAATAGCAATTTTATAAACGGGTAAGTCTGTTTGTTAGTTATTACTTTCATAAACAAAGTTTGCATCATGTGTTTTTTTTTATTATAGGTATATCTCCACTTTGATTATTAGTCTCATGATTGTGTGCATATTCGATAAGACGTTTTAGTTGTTTTATCGCAGATTATAGCGATATAATTTATTTCTTATATATTATTACTTTTCTCTTAGTTGTCAGTTATATGAACATTTTTTACAAGCCTTTGTGACTTCATCCTTTTAGATATATATTAAAAAGATCATCTAGATCTAGTACCTAATTTTTCAGACACTATTAAACACTCTAGAAAACTACATCACCTACGAGAACTATATATAATTATCCTCCTCCTTGCAGTTTATCTCTGACTGCTTTTTGCTGCTTATTGGTGGCTTATTGCTGGCTTACCCCCGGTATTGGGGTAAAGTGACTTTTTTATTAAAACAGTTTGTCCTTGATAATGGTCTTCCATTTGTTCCTGCTTTTGGTCACGTGGATGGTCTCGAAGATTGTCGTATTGAGTGTGGTGCGGATCTTATCTGTGATTCTATATGTTATAGAACTACGTCCTCTCGGTGTATTCTTATCGATCTTGCCAATGAAAATGAGTTTTAGCATGTCGTCGCCAAGCTTGCGAGCATCCTCCGTATCCGATCCTCCGTAGGCATATATTCCTTGGTTTTTTGTTTATATTGAGCTCTTCGAGCACTGACCTGTTGGTTCTATGCGCCGTCCATGGGTCCACATAATTATAACTAAACGAAACATATAACTAAGATGTAATCAACTAATTTTATCGCTTCATATCGATGTCTATATGGATACAAACTAAAAACTAACTACTAAACTAAAATCTAAACACGAATCCAACATTACCTAAATTCCGTATCTAACTGATATATCATTTAGTGATCTATTGCCTTTATATTACGAATATTTCATATAGGGAATTGGGATATTGTAATTTCCCTGAACCGTGTAAATTTAGAGATAGCCGGCTATATTATGGCGCTTATTTCCCTATGGATTTTTGTGTAAATACATTTTGGGATGATTCTTATAGAGGATATCATAAATCTCATTTCTAATGCGATTTAAATGTTATTAGCTCGCTAAGAAGATTCAAAATCGCACAGCGGGCATAAGAAATACTATATGTAAAATAAATTCTGTCATTTTCCGACAAATAAAGCTTATAATAAAAAGTTACGTTTCTATTGTTAACCGTTGAGGTTTTCCCCCTATAGAGCTAATCCTGGCAGCAGCATCAGATCATGATTATGATAAACATTGATTTCGATTAGGACTGGACCAGTATGTAAAAGTTCAGCTCAATTGGACACTGGGAATTAGGTCAAATTTAAATTTTGAAATTCCATACTTTGATATACAAACAAGGAACAAACATACAAAGCAAGTTAAATAAAAGCTTTTAATATTTCTATTTATTTGGGGTCATTTAAATACATATAAAATTTACCTATAAAATAAAAATAGAAGAAATCTACTCTGATAATATCGTACCAGGCGTGAATAACTTAACAAGTCTAAAACGCACACTTTTCAGGGAAGGTTTTTAGGTTTACTTATAACTTTTCAGGTTCACGTTTAGAAGAGTTATTTAAATATTCGCAAGTTTGTATGTGCGATATAAAAGACGTATCGACTTCACTGAAATATTCAACATATAATTAAAACTCAAGTCGACTTATCAACATACTCACGCCTATTACGAATATACTAATACTAGCAATCGCCAGCGACTCCGCCTGGAAAGAATTAAACAATAATGTAGTATTTTGATAAACATAAAAATGGTTAAAGTGGGTTAATCTTAAAAGCAAGATATATGCTGTCCCAGACTTTAATTTAGAGCTTTTAAAGGGGAACAATTTTGTAATACAAGATTTTAGAACAACTTTCACGGTTTACTTAAAGTTTTAAATTTTGCCGTTTTCGTAATATATTTTATTACTGCTCCTCTCCTATTCATCTTAGCGCGAAGGTATATAGCTTATAGCCTTCGTCCATAAATGGACTATCTTACAATCAAATAATATTTCAAATCGGTCCAGTAGTTTCTAAAATCAGCGCGTTCAAACAAACAAACTCTTCAGCTTTATATATCAGTATAAATATAGATAGATCGAACTCATATATCTTTAGTTTTAGGAACGAGATTAATTTAAAGTCAATTCTAAGATATGCTACTCTTTACAATTAGCAAAATCACAAAAATCGCTCTCGTTTAAACGATCATGCGAAGTCCCATCAAAAACAGTCGTATTCCAAAATGCCCGCCGACCTCGGCGTATAAAAACCGGTTCCTGACGAGCGACGATTAAGTGATCTCGCCGTTGTTACACCGATTTAGAGTTAATTTCTTCATTTTGTTGCGCCCCGGCCTCGCATTCTTGTTTCTTTTGCTCGAACATCTCTTAACATTCCCCCGAAAACTTGAACAGCAATTTTTCTAATGGACTTTCCGAAAGTGTACCTCGTGTCGCAATCAAGATGCTTTCTTGGTAATGATGGTCGCCTTTTTAGGCCAGTTTCGACGTCAAAAGGTTCACAGCAAATGCCACGAGCTTCGTTTGTTGTAGATTCTGCAAATTATGTCCACAATGTTCTTAAGTAAGCAAAAAGGTTAGGGAAGAAAATTCTTGTTGAATTTTGGGGACATAACGTAACTTTTTAGCCCACTGCTGGATAAATGTCCATAAGAAGGAAAGTATTAACATTTAAACCGAGTACGCTACCTACACGTCACATCTCTTCTGCATACTCTGCAAATATATGCAGGTTCTCTCGCGATTTTTTCCTTTTCAATACACACTTACAATAAGGAATTG
This sequence comes from Morpho achilles, assembly GCA_947086495.1. NCBI lineage: Eukaryota > Metazoa > Arthropoda > Insecta > Lepidoptera > Nymphalidae > Morpho > Morpho achilles. Next base: position 12,892,838 of record CAMTZB010000001.1, on the reverse strand, counting down.
TTAGTATAAATTAAACACATCTTTGATATTCGAATGAGTTATATATCCATATTTTTTGAATCTCGGAAACGGCTCCAACGATTTTCATGCAATTCAACATGTAGGCGGACTTGGAGGCGGTGGTGTGAATCGATCCAGCTAGATTTCATTTGTAAAAAATGTCGTTTTATCCCTGTTTTAGAGCATTGAAAAAATGCTAATAAATAGAATTGAATGCCAATGATAGTTTAGCTGTCAAAATAGTGCTGTGATAGCCCAATAGTTAACAGGCGGACCAAATATGTCCGAAACCCGAGATCGAGTCCCACATTCCACCGGCGCCTATTTCTTTTTTTGCATTTTTTTATATGTTTTAAACTATTACCGAAAACTTGAAACGACCCGAAAACGTTATTTTTACTCAATATTTGAAACCGGGATCCCCTAAGGTTCAATCAGTCCATGGACTGGCAAGTAGGTTAGGTTTAGAGACTCAAAACGGCGACAAGATGTAGCACTATATTACATTTTGGTATAGAAAAATAAACTCGCAAAGCTTCACGATATACCTCCCTGTTATAAAACGAAGTCTTGCCTTATTTTATATATTCTATCAATAAATGTTTGCTCTAACAAAAGCAATGATTTACTTACTACTTACTTATTATATCGTATAGTTTCAGTGGAAAATTGAAATAGACTGAAGTGTACTTCAAATAAATACTATCGCAAGGAAATAATAAAAAATACCATTTGCAATAAAAACTAGAGCTTGAAGTAGCAATAAAAATATGCATATACAAGTGTTGCTTGTAGTAAATAAATACTCTGTTATTTATGAAGATCGTCAGAGATCTATAGTGAAAAATTATTTCCATATTTTATATATGCTTTAATGAAATCGATTAAGTGTTAATTTTCTCTTTATTCTCTAATTCCTGTAAAGAATCGATTAATTCCTCCCGAGGTTACGGGTTTAAACCCCAGCCAATAAGTCTTTCTATTTAAAATTGACATACACAGTCGTCTGTCCCCAAAGTAAATTAATACTTGTGTTATGGGTGACAGACAACTGGTAATTTGTCCGTCACCCATAGAGTACAAATACTCAAGTAAACGAAAAGATAAACAATCCTTTGTGTCTTTATCATCATTCTCCTGCCCTTATCCCACTCTAAGTGGGGTCGGCACAACATGTAACAAACATGTCACATGATTTGTCTACGTATTTTTCGACCGGCCGCCTGTCTGTCGTCAACTTACTTAGTCGTATTTTACAACACCTCGGTAAGAAATAGGATAGTCTATTCTACTCAGCCGGATACCACATGGCGTGTAAACTCACCCCAGTTGCCTTTTACGACAACTCGGTAAGAATTGAGGGTGGTCTATTCTACTCAGCTGGATAAAAACCCAGAGGTTTAACTTAACTTAGTCAGCTTTTACGATATTACGGTAAGAAATGAGGGTGGTCTATTATACTCAGCAGTGTGGTATCCGGTAGCCGGCGACCGTGTGTCATTGTCTCATATATATAATTATTTATCAAGGTTAATTAATAAATAATCGATTTTTTGTATCAAAATAATCGAATAATTATAATCGATTTTTTCTAACTATTTGAAAAGTTGTCTCTTTTAATATTAATAATTAATTTGAATAAAGGCTTATAAAAATGGACAACTATGAGTACCAATAAATAATAACAGATGCACTGTTTGTGAAATGTTATTCAAATATGTAGATTGGCTACATTGGTTTCATCCGAAAATGCATATGTCATCTTAAAAAATAAGATAAAAGAGTGAAAAAGATAAATATAATGATTTATAGAATTAGGCGTTACTTTGCGGATATCCATAATACAAAAGTAATAATAAAATTATTTTGCTATAATCCGCGAAGAAGTAAAATAGAAAATATATATAATGCTAAATGTAGAGTGGACAATCGGTTATCATACCTGATACATGCAGGAGTCGTAAAAAACACATGCACAAACCTCCACCACCGCCACCATGATACACAAGCACTATATACGGGTATTGTATGTATAAATATAATGATTGAAATAATCGATTTTTGATGTAAAAATAATCGATTATTACAAAATCGATTAATTTTTCACATCTCTACTGTGCTTCTTGAAATATTTATTGTATCGTGTATGGTGTTTATTGGACACTACTCGAAATTCCTGGCCGCGTATTGATATTTTCTAAGTTAGCTCACGTACTATATACGAGACATTATTGTTTAAGTTGAAAAAAATAGCTTGCGATACATTAATCCTGTGTAAGTGACCTTGTTGCTTGGAACGTCTCCATCGTGACAGTTAGATTCCGACTCGTGTTCGAGTCGTGATCGAGATGTCAATTTGATGTTTTTATCTACGGTCGCGGCTGGTATTTTTTGAGCATTTCCGATGTCTGTTTACGTTAGATATTTTATTCTGTTGGTTTTTGGAAACGAATTTCTTCCATTTTTAAAAGCTTTTATTCTACTTATATTAAACAGTCGCAGACACTTTCGATTTTTAAAACAAGATTTAAACGGCATTTGTTTAATAGTAATACCTAATCTTATATTTATGTCTACATGTATTTTTTTGTCTTGATTCTGTCAGTATATTATATTGTATATATCATCCTGTCCTTATCCCACTCTAAATGGGGTCGGCACAACATGTTTTTCTCTTCCATTCTTTTTTTTTTTTTTTTTTATACAGGAAAAAACCCCTTATGGGTACCGCCGCCCGACGGGGACAAGTGGCGGTTATGTCGGACTCGCACCGACTAAAACGACCTGTGTGCTCCACCACGCTGCCGATGGCGAGGACAGGGTATCATTGTACATATTGCCCCCATCCCGCCGACAGCTCTGATCCCAGAGAATAAACACCTCCGGGTAGGGGCCCCTCGAAAGAGAAGCTCCCCTCCGCTAACCGGTGCATCGGGAGCACCAGATGCACCGACCGCCTCGGGGACCTATAAGCCAGACGTCCGATATAACCCCGTTCGGAACGTCCGAAGGTCCCGACAGGGCGGCAGACGATGGGCTTAGGCAAGTCGCTATCGCCAGGACTCGCCAGCAGTAGATTGGATCCAGAACAAAGTTCCTGGAACCGCTCCACCGCCTCCCTCCACTCCCCTCCGCAGAGCAGAAGGAGGCCATCGCTGCCCGCGGTCGCTCCCTGCCCACCGTGTTTGCTATTTCACGGTCGACAGGGAGAGACCGCGCCCTAAGTAGGGACCCCTACGCCATGGTGGGCGTTTCCGCCCCCACCGGGTAATTTTTTATAGAGGTTTTCTTCCTCGCAACCCGAAGGTTCCCGTTCCCATTGCTGGGCTTCCGGGCTTGGGACTCCACCCCAACCCCCCCCCCCCCCGGAGTCCCCGGCCCGTCCAGATTGCCCTCTGCTAATCAGAGGGACAACTGGATTGGCCACTCCACAGTGGTCCGTTCGCCAAGACTAAGCTTGCCCAGGGTGCGCCACGAGGAGGCCGACCACTTTGGCACCCCTTCTCTTCCATTCTGTCCTATCTTTCGGTAACTCTGGCGCCACTCCTTTTATATGCATATCATACTTCACACAATCCAACCATCTCTTTTTAGGCCTCCCTCTAGGCACATATCCATCCACATTCAAATTTAACACACGTTTGGTCACATGATTTTCATCCCTCCTCATTACATGTCCATACCATCTCAATCTTGCACTTCTCGACTTTTCTATAAAGGGCGCAACTTTCAGACTTCCCCTGATATACTCGTTTCGTATTTTATCCAGTTTTTCTCATCTCATTTGCATGTACTCTTCTTTCATCCCTCCTTTTCATTGCCCAACATTCTGATCCATACAATACGACAGGTCTTATGACTGCTTTATAAATTTTACCCTTAACTTTAGTATATTTTCAGTATATTAAATTGTATTACATTGTTATATCTTATATTTCATTGTATTCAATTACAATTTTATTTTAATATACTATTTAATTTATATGCATTTTATATTCCGTTTGCACCTACTGCCTACTTTGTAAGTTTGCCTAAGTCCAGTATATTAAAATGGTTGCCTGGAAGAGATTGCTGACTTAGCGCTAACGCCGCCAATTGTACAACGTTTTTCTTTTTATGTTATTTATGTTTTGTTTCTTTTTAATTCTTTTAGAAGTTGTAGCAGTGTTATTTGTTTTTTATTGTGCAATAAAGAATATTCATACATTCGTTCAACTTGCCCTGTATGTATGTAGAGGTTGAATCTTGCAAGTTAAATTTGATCCACTTTCTAAGGTCCGATTAAGCTGAAATTTTACATACTTGTCCAGTCCCGATGACAATGCTTGTTTATGATAAACTTGACCTAAAGCTGCTGCCAGGAGATGGCTCGAGGAAATAGCTAATGGTTCGAGAGAACTTCTTAAAGGTTAACAGTTGGGAAATGAAACTTTGTCAAAGAGTTTTTAAGACTTTTGACTTGTTTGATCTAAATTCGTTCTCCATACGTCTATTTTCATCAGTAATGAAAAAAATATATAAATTATGTTGCATTTCAAAAACTATATGCCAATAAAAAAAATATGCATTCGTGGCGACCAATGTCTGTTTACGTTAGATATTTTTTTCTGTTGTATTGTGGAAATTTATTTCTTCGACTTTTGTCTCTCATTGCGCTTTGTAACAAATTTTTTCTTGTTTTAATTATATTGCAATTTAAAAACTACTTCTTTTCAGATAAGACATTTCACGTTTATATGCTTGATTTAAATGCTTATAATAAATATGGATGTACTGTCTCACCCTCATAGATCTTCTTTCATTTCACATCTGGGATTCAAACCACAAGAAGACCTAACGTTTGAAATAAAATTTTTAGTATCCTATTTTTATTATCAGTATTGATTGCGTATAATATATCAATATACTAAGCTTAAGTCAGGATTTTACACTCATCTTGGTCTTCAGTGGTATTGACCAGTAAAAAAATAAATCACAGATTTACACGCGCCCCATAAATAATTCTATAAAAGCACAGCCAGTTACACCGTCCGTACAATTGCTCGAATTGAAATAGTAAACGTCGTAAATAAATCTAAAGCGCCATAAGCGGATAACGATTGAACATTTTAATGACATTATGCCCAATATATTTATATTGGTCCAAATCGTAAATGGCCGAACAATAATATTGAGTGTGGTTCGATTTGTTAATACAATTCCCCTCACTTTTGTTTCGCCTTTACACACTTCGTAATAAACGAGGTGGCAGATCGTAAAAGTCGTTTATCGGCATTTGTCCGAGTTTGTTTACGGCCAACAGGATTTACTGGCCGTGATTGATTCAACTTCCTTCAAATAAATCCTATTCAAAAACTTCGTAACGTTTGTTTAACGCCGACATATTAAAATTTGAAATAAAAGATATCCCCATCAGATTTACGGCCTGATTCCAGATAAAGCAAGGCTTATTGAATTTATTCCCCGATCCGAACATTTTATGGAGACATTAAAATATAGAATGGAAGGATTCTGAGATTGGATTCTTTTAACGGATGAATTATTAAAAATGTTTCCTCTTAAAATCAGCGCGCAGCTAATGGATATTACCGACAAAACATATGTAAAAGATCCAATACCAATCAATATATCGTTATTGCCTCCATCTATCGCAACTATTGCTACTATTCCTTTACATTTGCAACCTTATTCATTTACCATAAACGCTGTATTCGCTTGACCAATTAAAAGGTCTGTTCGATTAAAAATATCGGCGTAGAATTTCATAGTGAGAGTATTCCCTCGCTTGGTTAATTAAGACATGGATTATCAAACGTTTTGGAGCAGTAAATAAAATTGTAATCTTTTAACGTTAGAGTATAGGCGTCTCCATAACACGCCCTTATCTCTAAATGGTAGGCCGAAACGCATAACGTTTCTTTTGATCCCCACCTACACGCATTTACATCGTAACATCCTTCTAATAATACTAATGCACTGTCAAATTTTAATGTTTTTTTAAGATAAGCGATACGAATGACTAAATATCTAGCATTAAGTGACTCTGAATTCTGTATAATGTCGTTTTGAATGTCTCTTTTTACAGGTAAGTGAGCGTGTGATTCGGTTTACATCTGTTCACCTTTTCCGTAAGTCAACTACATAATTATTTACCTACTTGTTAATCTCTTTTGCAATAATTTAAAGATGATCTATTATACCAAGTAAACGAAGATGTAGAAGGAAGTGTCCATACTATATCTTAGTGCCTTATTCAGCTGTGCTTGAGGCTTCACCAGTGTGGAAATTGGTATATTTAATTGAAATTTTGAACATAAAAGTTGTTATTGTGAGTTAACCATAACAGATAGAGATATGCTGTTGCGGAGTTTTTAGTAAATCTACATTTCTTTAGTATATTACTTTTGGTTATCTCTGCTGGTTTTGGCGGCACGCGTGAGTAAAACTCTCAGCTAGGGCGGTTTATACAACCGCGCAAACTTTTTAACACAATTTACATACAACTGTAATGTACTATTAACCTAAACCTCCCGGGTGAATTGTACTATATTTAGTAAAAACCATACAAAAACTCGTTTAGTAGATTTTAAGAAAATCGTAATACATACAGACAGCTTTTGGGACTATGTTTTATAATAAGTATAGATATAGATGATAAGATGGGAAATATCAATGAAATCAAATGTCAGGGTCTAATAGATCTTTGTGGTATCAATATTGTTGGTTTTTACTATTTTCTGTTACATTAAGAGAGGATAAACTATTTAAAAAATGTGACATCTTTATCTCATTGTTAAAGAGATTTTTGAAGATCAAGCCATGACCTGATCTCCAATGTAGCTCTGTAACGGGCCTTGCCGTGTCACTTTACGTTAAATCTTCATTAAAATGAAATACAGTCATCTCCAATTTGAGCTTTAGAGGGATTTTTAAACACTACAGCAGCATAAAAAAGAATACATGGAAGTAAATTTGCATTGTGAGCATTGGTATCTTTAAATCTATCTTTAAAGATGAAGTAGTTTTTCTAACAGAATAAGCTCTTTCAACAGAGGTACAACAAAATGACGTATGTTATCATAATGGAATAAATCACAAAGTTTTAGCAAATATTTCTGTAATTCTTAAGCTACATTACAATATTAAACAAATATTTCTGCAACACCTTAACAACATTACAAACTTGAGAAAATATTTCTGTAATACCCATTTCCATTTCAGAACCATTAATTTATTTTCCTGCTCTCTCATTACTAAACGTTCCATGTTCCTAATTTAACCTAAACTTCACAAGATATAAGTCACGTCAAAACTTTTTGCTATACAAAGCAGGAGCGCCCTAGGACAGTCTGATTAAATGGTTTAATCTTTATTTACTGAGACATTTGTAGGTACAATTTCGTTTAAGGATTTATAGTATAACTTTAAATGAGCAAAATGAAGTTTGAAGTTTGAGATTGGTGTGGCTCTAGTCCATTATTTACGACTGGCTTTTTTGGAAATGTTTTGGAATGTGTATTAAAATAAACATGATGTAATATTTTTTAATTATAATCCTGTCAATATAATGTAAGTAATTGTACTAAAGGTTTTAGTGCCGTATGGTATCCGGCTCAATAGTCCTTCATTTCTTATTAAGGTGTCATCAAAGGCGACTTAGGTAAGTTGATCCGGCGTGTAATATCCGGCTAAGTGGAATTGTCGTAAAACGCAACTAAGGTAAGTTGATCCGGCTAATATAATAATATCCGGCTAAGTGGAATAGACGACCATTATTTCTTACCGAGGTGTCGTAAAGGGCGACTGAGGCAAGTTGAGGTCAGGCAGGCGGCCGGTTGTAAAAGTTAGCCAAATCATACACGCTTGGTTTCTGTTACTCGTATTAAAGCATTATTATACGAAGACTGCGACAAAATCGCAAAGATTTTGACTACAGTTTGCGAGACGTATACTCAAGATTAAGGCAAATATCATTTACCACAATCCAATATGGTTAACCAGGTTAGCAAACCTGTTATCGACCAATAAACCGGTAGTAAGTTACTGTCAACCAAAAAGAAAATCCTTTCGAACAAATATATACATCGATTTCTCACCACAGAAGCTTCTCGGACGTTGTCGCTGATGGGTTTCCAAATATTGACTGCTTCGGCCATTATCTGAGGGAACGCGGCATCTTTGATAACGCCGATGTATGTCGCCACCCTAAAATGTGTTTGGTTTTTGTTCAGTTAAGGCTACTACACACTGCTGCTGTAATCTGAAATAATATGTAATAATCTATATGAAATACGCCACGTGGAATCCGACCAAATAGACTAGACCACCCTTATTTCTTACCGAGGTGTAGTATAAGGCGAATAAGGTAAGTCAACCAGCTATGTGGTATCCGGCTGAGTAGAGTAGACTACCCTCTTTCTTACCGAGGTGCTGTTAAATACGAATTAGTAAGCTGATGTCAAGCAGGCGGTCGATCGTAACATATGCAGCCAAATTTTGTGACAACATGTTAATAACACCTTGTGCCGACCATTTAGAGTGAAAAGAGGGCAGGAGGATGATTTTGTTATAATGTATATATAATGTAATAACTAGTATACCCAGCCCGCTTCGCAGAATTCATTTTAAATACTACTAACTACATTTCAAAAATCGATTGATCACCATCAAATTTTACAGAAGTAGCACTGCGATAATCTAAACATTGTCTGAAAATGTCATTAAAATGAGTCTAGCTATAAAATGCATATATTCTTTATCTTTTATATAGATATTGATAGATTATAGATTCATACGGTACTTACAGTACATACATACAAGTCTTCAATCAGTTCTAATTGCTGTACACCCAATTGTTATAATATATACACCACCATTAGATAAATTCTTTTTTTAATTATTAAAAAATGATAATCCATGGTCGTCTTGAAAATTTTTACAATGAACTCTTTTTCATACCTACTATTACTAATTGCGACCGCTTTTTTACTTGGTAATGATAGAGTAATATAAATTACTTTTTATTTTATTTTATAAAGACTATTTAAAACGATTTGTGATTTTCATTTACACATACAAAGATTTTAGTATAGAATTACCTTCTGTCGCAGTAAATTTACAAGAGACGCATTTGTGTGTCGCGGCCTTAACACGTTGTTTGTTTTTATTCCTATTAATGTTGCCGCCTGTATTGAGGTGCGGTTCTTTTTAATTAAGGTCCTGCCGACGACTACTTTTGCGCAGTGTCAATATTTGTGAGTGACCAATGGGTAGAAAGTAATTAAAAGAGTAGGTAGTATTACTTTACCCGAATAATGTTTGATCGAACGTTAAGGACGCGTGACCTTTACGCACGAGTTCAACTCCGGACCGGCAGTTGTTGAGTTTACCCTATCCTACTAATATTCCCCGAGGCGGTCGGTGCATCTGGTGCTCCCGATGCACCGGTTAGCGGAGGGGGGTTTCTCTTTCGAGGGGCCCCTACCTGGAGGTGTTTATTCTCTGGGATCAGAGCTGTCGGCGGGATGGGGGCAAAATGTACAATGATACCCTGTCCTTGCCATTGGCAGCGTGGTGGAGCACACAGGTCGTTTTAGTCGGTGCGAGTCCGACATAACCGCCGCCTGTCCCCGTCGGGCGGCGGTACCCATAAGGGGTTTTTTCCTGTATAATAAAAAAAAAAATCCTACTAATATTATACTGTATGTATTTATGAGTACGGATGTATATTTGTTACTCTTCCACATAGAATCCGCTAAACTAATATCGATAAAATGTGGCACAATTATTCCTTATACACCGGGTTAACATATAGGCTATAGAAATCCTGTTAATGCTGCACGTATAGGATAATATTAAAGAGCCCTATCTATTATTAACCTATCACGCGATAACAGTCTACGCGAACGAAGTTGCGGGTAAAAGCTAGTACTATTATGATACAAATTATTCAAAAGCAGTCTGTATGTATGTGATCGATTTTCTCAAAATATACTAATCCGAATTTTTTACGATTTTTACTAAAAGATAGTACATTCTTGCGGAAGATTTAGGTTAACATAACGGTTTTATGTAAATTGTGTTAAAAGCGTCATGTAGTTGTAAAAAACTCGCCTTTTGAGAGCTTTAGTCGCGTGCGCCGTGTAAACGAACCAAATCGATTATTAATTAATAATCGTTTTTTTCCCCTCCAATCCACATCTCTAGCAACTCCCCCCCCCCCCTAAGGCAGTATGCGACGGACTTTGACGTCACCTGCTCCCAAAATTAAGCTTTATGCCCAGTTCACATTACTCCAGTACGACAATCGAGCGAGTCAATCCAATCCAGTGCTGGACTGGATTATATCGTTTACACTATTCCAGTCATTAAAAGTTGTCTCATGGGTTAACACTATAGTGACAATGCTATCAAGAAAGAAGTTTAGAAATTTCAGTTAGCTTCATTGTTAAGAACTATGTACCAATAGAATTCCACAAATAAAACAATACGTGTTCACTGTTTAGCGTTTTAGTCAAGCACTGGATTCAACTGGATTGACCGTTCACATTATTCCAGTGGCACTGGAATGGGTGAGCTGGAATGAAAAATAGAACGCCAATCCAGTCTGGACTGAATTGATCACTGGATTGGTACATTCCAGTGCAGGGTCAATTTATTCCAGTAGCATTCCAGCGCTGGACTGGAAGGCTCGACTGGAATAATGTGAACCGGGCATAACCCTCATTTTACAGTGCGTAGTTTCGATTTAACCGACTTCTAAATCGATGCGGACAAAGTCGCTGACAGCAGCCTAGTGATCCGATAAATCTTTAACCCGACTCGCACATGTGTTGAGTGAGGGCGTTCAGGAGTTATTAATTACAACACAGACAGACACCCGAGCCGGGAAACGATTCTCAGTGTGTATTTCAACGCTTTAATTGGTAACAAATGTGATAATATTCGTTTGCTTTTTGCTTTCGTTCCGGTGGTTTACATTTTGTTTTGACACTCCATAAATATTGGAGCCAAAAACAACTGAAGCCTTAGAATTTTAACTACACTACTATGAAAGTTAAATTCTTCTTCTCTTATTCAACCGATAAATATTCAATCAAATCAAATCAAAATAATCTTTATTCAAATTAACTATTTTAAGCACTTTCAAATCAATCAAGGATCAATATGATTAATGAAGCAACAACTGGTTCGGAATGTTGCTCTTACCGAGAAGAACTAGAAAGAAATTCAGGGGTCAATCTTTTGAAAATTTTCTATTTTACATTATTAAACTGAGGTCTTGTATGAAGCTGAAAGAATTTTCAAGTCCAGGCATTTATATCATTCAAATAATCTTTGCATATTACACGCATAAGTATATTTCTTATACTTAATTTAAACCTTTCTGTAGACTGGTCTAGTATGCATGCGGAATTTATTGTGGAAGCGAATACCGAGACCATCGAATGAGTTGCTAACTTTGCTGAGTCGCGACACAGGTACCACAAGCTTTTTGTGACCTCTCGTATGTCTGTGATATAAATAAATAAATAAATAAATAAATATATGGGACACTTACACACACGGTCGTCCGTCCCCAAAGTAAGTAACTTAATACTTGTGTTATGGGTGACAGACAACTGGTGAATATATACATATATAATTGTTAAATACATACTTAAATACAAATATACATCAAATTTCGTCATATATATATTTTTCCGTACGAATAGAATATTGAATGTTAACACCTATGTCTATTCTACTAGCCGGAATCCACACGGCTATTCTTTATTTTCTGTAAGCCTGTAGCTAAATTAAATTTTTAATATTTCATAACATATTAACCCAATTGGTAACAAAACGACCAAACCACGAAGTTAGTTGATTTATTTATACTTTTACAGGTTTAAAAAATAATAGGATTAGTATTATACTGGTCCAAGTTTAGGGAGTTTGTCCCGTTATAAGAGCCCTAAGCCTAATGGTTAATTTAATTAGCTGCTCCGCCACATTCGGTCGCCAATGCCTCGTTGATTAGTAATATTGATTAGTCGTAATAAATAACTCAAAACAAGTCAATATTGAAAATTGGTGAGATAAAAACGACTTTCTTGGGCACATCCTGTATGTCGCAGAAACAATTTATCATATAAAATATCATAAATATAATTGTTATTAGTTCACTCTTGGTAAGTACGTTGGTCAATTTTAAACTTGTAAAGTGCCTTCAATAATAAATGTTAATTTATAAATAAGCTGCTCCAGAACATTAATCTTATAAGCAAACATCCAATAAGAAGATAGTTATCTAGAACCGCTGTACAGGCAGCGACAAAAAACTTTCACTGGAAATATTAATGAAAACATGCTGCGAACAAGAAATTTGAAAAGTAAAAGAGATTAACTCAGCAATTCCTATGTTGTTTTGGAATTAATCTTTAGAGACCAATAATTTATAAAGTTTGTATGAATCTCAAAACTACCAGGGGAGATCCGATATCTATACGTATTATAAAAAAATATCCCCAAAATCTGTCTGTCTACTAAGTGATCGATTTTTTCAAAATCTAATAAACAGATTTCTGTGCGGTTTTTACTAAAATATTCTGTAATTCTTGAGGAAGGTTTAAGTTAATAGTACATTCTCCGGAATGTGAAACCGATTTTGATGGGATTTATTCTCTAAAATATAGGAGTTTGTAAAGCATAAGCAGCTTAACACTTAGAATTCCTGGGGGATGTACGGGAAAAACTTTGTTGACAAGTTGATCTTATGCGGGCGAAGTCGCGGGCATAGTTATATGAATCTATTTGATGTAGTATTTATTAATATCAATATAACATTTCATATCGCCACGCCGTGTGGTATCCGGCTGAATAGAATAGTACCACCCTCATTTCTTACCGAGGTGTCGTAAGAGGCGACTAAGGTAAGTCGACCCGCCGTGTGGTATCCAGCTGAGTAGAATAGACCAACCTCATTTCTTACCGAGGTGTCGTAAAAGGCGACTAAGGTAAGTTGACCCACCGTGTGGTATACGGTTTAGTAGAATAGACCACCCTCTTTCTTGCCGAGATGTCGTAAAGTACGACATTGGTAAGTTGACGTCAGGCAGGCGGCCGGTCGTAAAAACGCAGCCAAATCATATGACAGCATGTTTATTACATGTTGTGCCGACCCCACTAGAGTGGGAAAAGGGCAGGAAGATGATGAACATTTCATATCGCCAAAATCCTTTCGCCATTATAATGTAATATAAAACGTTTAAACATCCTTTTTGTCGCAAAATAAAAACTCTGGGTTCTACAAAACTAAGAAAAGAGTATAAATAAATTGATAGTGTAACGATAATGAAATAACATACACGAGGAAGAAATTTTTTTTAATATAGATCGAACATATTACGCATAATATTTTTAAATAAAATTGTATTAAATAATAATGTTTTCGTTGCTACAATAAATGTGACACTTGGTAGCATTATTTAAAGCTGACTGTACTTACAATGAGAAATCCGATTAATTCAACAATATAAGTTAATTTTGTAGCGAACCGGTTGTATTAACCGAGCGTAAAGTAAAAGATTAGCCTTTGAATATTTTTTAATCTTTTTGTTGTTATGTTATGTGCGATAAAATAAAACTTGAGTATATTAATAGACTTTTTAATTTTTTTTGAAGCGGCAGCAGCGGAATGGTTAGAGTAACGGATTTGCGATTGAGAGGTCGTGGGTTCGAATCCAGGCCATTATACTACCGACGTGTACTCATTCCTTACAAAGCATTTTTTAATTACTGTTTTCCTTTTGCATAATACATTGTTGTTGTAACATACATCGCTCGATTAGTATTAAATTGTTTTCAAAAAGTACTCTATGTCTCTTTGTGATACTCACAAAGCTGTGATATCTCAGTGGTGAGACCATGCGACTCTTTCGAGATGGTCACAGGTTCTAAACCCGGGCAGGCACCTATTAGTTTTCGGTTAAAACTTATTTGTCTTATTGATAATTACAATTTATCACATGCTTTTCGATGAAGGAAAACTTCTTGAGGAAACCTGCACATATAGATATACGTGTAACCTACCAAACCGCATTGGAGCAACGTCAAATTCAAATTCAAAATATTCTTTATTCAAATAAACTTGTAAACAAGTGCTTTTGAATCGTCAACTCTACTGCTGGTTCGGAAAGCTGTTCCTACCGAGAAGAGCCAGCAAGAAACTCGGCGGTTGCTCCTTTAAAAATATAATTCTTAATACTATTTACATTATGTCGTTACGATCTTGTACAGGTTCAAAGAGAGCTATATCCACACATTCTTATCTTCCAAATAATCTTCAAGAGTATAGTAAGCTTTCTGTATCAGCCTCTTTTTAACAGTGTTTTTAAACTGCTGTAATGGCAAAGCTGACGTCGTTGTTCTTATCTCCTACCCTGCTCTCCAAAAAAGGGAGGAGGCATATGCCCAGCAGTAGGATAGTAACAGGTTATAACAACTTTACTTTTTATGGATTGCAAAATATTTTAACTCAAAAATTATCTAATAAAAAGCGTTTACAATTTACAAACTGACAATCTCAACTGCTATACATTTAGAAAAAGAACTACTCGTAGATTTACAGAAGTTTATGTTGTCGCCATTGACTTCCGCTTTGTATTTTATAGCAACACGGTCATGAAACAAGAGTATTGCGCCCTTTTTGATTAAAACAGTGGCAGCACTTTGCCGTTGTTGTTACCGGTTTAGTCTTCTTATTGATAAAACGTTTCAGTGACAGGCAGTCTTAGTTCGTCATTCAAGAGAAGTGCATCTCGGAACGGGAATTGTGGTATTCCTATTATATCGTGTTATTGTATATAGTGTGCGTTAACATTTATTTGTTTCAGAAAACGCTACTATATTAAAAATGGGATCGTCCGGACTGGGTCGATCTACAAAAGTTAAATTGTTTGTGAAGTAAAATCTCAGGAAAGTAATTTAGAAAAATCTCAGCGTTTTTAATTATAAAGTTAGTTCACCTTGTCATAACTTTTCTAACGATATTTATATACTATCAGATAACGGGACGTGTTAGATTAAAAGTTATGGGAGAAATAGCAGCAAATACTACTGGGCGGTGATTGCGTTATAGGGTTGTGATTAGTATAATAAAATATAAGTGGGTTCTGCAAAACATGTTTCAAACATTTTTTTTTTTTTTATGTCAGGAAAACCCATTATGGGTCGTCACCGCCCGACGGGGACGAGCGGCGGGTATGTCGGACTCTCACCGACTAAAAACCTGACAGTGCTCCACCACGCTGCTGGTGGCGGGGACAGGGTACCGTTGTACACATTGCCCCCATCCCCGCCAGCAGCGGCTCTGTATCCCGAAGAGCGCCACCTCCGGGTCGGGGCCTCTCTAAACAGTGGCCCCTCCCTCCGCTAATCGATGCATCGGGAGCACCAGATGCATCGACCGCCTCGGGGACCTAACTCCAGCGAACGCCCGATAAGCCCCCGTTAGGATGGTAGGACGTTGATGTAGGGAAGTCGGAATGAACATAAAAATGTATGCTGTCAATGTGTCATTCTGTATGTTTATGACAGTTGTTAACGAGCGTTCGTGGACAATTGTTTACCTTAATTTTTTGGAGAAAATGAGATTAAAATAGGCAGCTTTTATAAAAAACATCCTTGTAATTATTATTGCTTCGGAATCATTTATTTACCTAATTAGACAATAACATTTATACATACTATACTAGCTGTGAATGCACCTTCGCCGGCCGGTAAATCTGTGTAATTAATTGAAGTTTTGTACATAAAAGTAGTTATTGTGACTTAACCATGAGATACGGACACATGCTATTCCAGACATTTTGTAGTATTTTTGTAGGTCTATAAATATTTATATTACTTTAGTTTATCTCTAGTCTCCCCGTTAGGGCGGCATGCGACGGACAAAACATGTTTCAAACATGTTGTTACTTGATTTGACTAGGTACTTTCCGACCGGCCGCCTGCCGGACATCAACTCAAACCTAAAGTCGTCTTTTACGACCGCTCGGTAAAAATTAGAGTGGTGGCAGTTCAATTTACCTTAGACGCCTTTTACGGCATCTCGGTAAGAAATGAGCGCGTGTTCTATTCTACTCAGCCGAAAACCAAACGGCACTTACCTTAGTCGCCTTTTAAGACACCTCGGTAAGAAATGACTGTGGTCTATTCTACTCAGCCGGATACAACACGGCTAACTCCAGAAAAACTTTGTAAAACATTATCATAATTGCCAAGCGTGCGAAGTTACAGGAATATCTAGTGTTAATATAAAAAAAAAATACAATATAGTTCATATGATAGACCATATCATAGTTTTATTAATATATATAAAAATAATCCTCATCTCAAGTATAAAGTCATGACTCTAGAGAACCCTTGTCTCTGGCTGATAGTCTTATTAGTTTATTCTTTCATAAATTGCCTGAGATGAAGTTTGCCTTTGCAGTAATTGAAAGCCAATTTGATGTCGGGCGCATAATTAAATTTCATTGAAATATTATCAAGATTTTTTTATTTACGATAAGGATTTCATTTTTCAAACTTGGAATTGAAAATAATAAAAAGGTAAAAGAAAATTATATATTTAGAGGTGTTCAAAACGAACGTTGTTTCTTTAACATTTTTATGCGTCGTTTCAGTTTTATGCAAATTGTTTTTCGAATTAAAATTTTCAATTTACGAAATTAGTAAGAATAAAAAGTTAATTTAGATTTAATTAATTTCGAAAATTTATAAATGCTATTAGAATTTTAAGTAACACTGTGTCAGATTTCATTAAAATTATAATACAGTTTATGTAATAAATATTAATTTTTTTTTAAAATTTCCATCATATTTATCATCATACTCCTGACTTTACCCTACTCGGAGTGAGTCGGCATACTGTGTTGTAAACACGTGATCTGGCTAGGTTTTACCGTTTTTACCTTAGTCGCCTTTTACGACATATCGGTAAGAAAAAGGTTCCTCTATTCTACTCAGCCGGATACCACACGGCGGGTCACCTTACCTTAATCGCTGCTTATGACACCTCAGTAAGAAATGAGGATGGTCTTTTCTACTGAGCCGAATATCACTCGGCGGTTACTTAGCATCTTATTATATTCGGTGCAAGTGTTAATTCTAGTCAGTTATTTTCGAGCTACTGACTGATTGTCTACGACTCGCCGAAGTCCGTCGCATGCCGCCCTAACGGGGACCTCCGAGCGATCCGAACGGGGCTTTATCGGACGCTCGCTGGAGTTAGGTCCCCGAGGCGTTCGATGCATCCGGTGCTCCCGATGCATCGTCCAGCGGAGGGAGGGGCCACTTTCAGAGAGGCCCCGACCCAGAGGTGGCGCACTCTGGGCTACAGAGTTGCTGCTGGCGGGGATGGGGGGCAATGTCTTCATAGGTACCCTATCCCCGCCACCAGCAGCGTAGTGGAGCACTCAGGTTATTTTAGTCGGTGCGAGTCCGACATAACCGTCGCCTGTCCCCGTCGGGCGGCGGTACCCATAAGGGGTTGTTTCCTGTTTAAAAAAAAAAAAACTGACTGATTGTCTAGGAGTACATAGTTTAGCTTTAATTCGTCGTCTTAATTAAAAATATTCACTACTAACTTACTCCACCTTACTTTAGTTAACATTATCTCTAAAAATTCTAGTTGGTCAAAGTCAGCTCAATTTGAGTTTATTAAAGTAAGTCCAATGAATTCATCGAATAATTTTCAGCAGTGGCAGAAAAATTTCTAATTATTTTAAGGCATCCACAAATTTTAATGGTCGAGGCATAAAGTAAACACAAAATTACTAGTCCGCAAAATTCCTTCGACTATAAACTTTACTGGAGTCAAAAGCAAATAAAGTCGGTCGTTGAAAGCCAAAAATCCGTGAAGGCCTATAAAGTTTAAATTGGTCTTTAGATGGTCTAGATGCCTGTTAAAATAGTAAGCTATAAATAATTTGTAGAACTAGGTGAAATTAAAAAATTAAAGATAACATTATCTCTTATTTGATGTTTAAATGAGTTAACCTGTATGTCTAATACATACATACATATATATATATCTATATATATATATATATATATATATATATATATATATATATATATATATATATATATATATATATATATATATATATATATATATATATATATATATATATAAAACGGCTACAATGATTTTTATGAAATTTAGCATATGGGGGAGGGGCGATCTAGCTAGGTTTCATTATTATAAAAATTACGTTTTATCTCTGTTTTCGGTCATCGAAAAATTTCCTAAAACGTACAATAGAAAGTAAATGCAATTTTAGCTGTCATTTGTAAAGTTGTGATAGCCCAATGATGAACGGGCGGACTAAGAAAGCGAAAATATCCGGAATCAAGCAGCTGTTATTACAACTTTTTTTTTCTTTTTCTATAATAAAAAAAATCATCATTCATTGGTCGTCCAACCGAGCCGGTACTTTTATATAATCTTCGATGAATGCCGTGAAAAAATCTTTAATCTTTAAATGAGTTAATCTGGTATATAATTGTATATATACTGAATTATGGAAACGGCTCCAACGGTTAGTTTTTCGATCAATATCATCATCATCATCCTCCTGCCCTTAACCCACTCTAAGTGGGGTCGGCGCAACATGTTATAAACATGTTGTCATATGATTTGGCTGCGTTTTTACGATCGGCCGCCTGCCTGACATCAACTTACCTTAGTCGTATTTTACGACACCTCGGTAAGAGAGGGTGGTCTATTCTACTAAACCGGATACCACACGGTGGGTCGACTTACCTTAGTCGTCTTTTACGACACCTCGGTAAGAAATGAGGTTGGTCTATTCTACTCAGCCGGACACCACACGGCGGGTCGTCTTACCTTAGTCGCCTTTTACGACACCTCGGTAAGAAAAGAGGGTGGTACTATTCTATTCAGCCGGATACCACACGGCGTTTTTCGATCAATATATACATATCAAACTTAACCAAAAGACTGGAATACTGGACACAATTATACTAGCTTTGATGGCATACTCTCTTTCTATGTGGGTAGACTAGTAATTTTCACACGAGCTGTCAAGTAATGTGACCACACACTTTATAGGACAACAATTTATTTAGATGGTTTCACTACTTCCTCCTGGCCTTATCCCACTCTTAGTAGGGGATGATGGTTGTGTTTTTACGACCGGCGGCCTGCCTAACCTCAACTTACCTTAGTCCTATTTTACGACTCCTCGGTAAGAAAGAGAGTGGTCTATTCTTCTAAACCGGATACCACACGGTGGGCCAGCTTACCTTAGTCGCCTTTTACGTCACTTCGGGGTTTCACTACTTCCTTGTGACACAAAAAATGTGTGCTATCTCCATTTTGATTTATTTTACTTATTTAATAATCTTTTCTTTTTTGGTCTTTATCTATACGTTATTAAAAATACGCGGTTTCGTGGCGCTTGGCTTGTTATTAAAAATGTAGTTATGTATAAGTTTTCCAGGCGTTTATATATTTTTTAATGTTTTTAGAATAATAGATAAATTTAACATAAATAAACATAACCTTTGCTAAGAGACGAAAGAGTGAAAAAATTGCAAATAACGAATTCGAATATAACCTTAAACTACACTTTATTTAATTAATAGGGATCTTACCATGTATTAAATTTTTAGTTTTATATTAATAAATATAAATAAGAAAAAATAGAATAACATAAGAAATGATTACATACGAATATAGAAAAAAATGCACCTTTTTTAGTTCACTATTTAAATATTCAAAGCGCATTTCTTATTAATTTGTCAAGTATATTTGACAAAAAAAGCGCTAATCTTTTCAAACTTAACTCAATAACTTATCACTACGTTGGAATACTTCAATAATTACATTGTAAAGGGTAATGACATTATTCCCCAGAATATTAAATTGTGGTACATAAATTTTGAAGTCCCAAATCTTATAGGCAAATACGATTATCCCAATAGCGTTATGTAACTAAGTTTCTTACAATGTGTAACCCTAAATTTACTTAAGCAAATATTAAGTTATAGGCTATATTAATTGATAAACATTGTTTGAATTGAGTAAAGTTTATATATGACTAGTTCTTGTCAGCGATTTCATCTGTCTGGAGTTAAGAGCCGGGACACTATGTAACCTTCCTTGCTTTCTACTTTTTCAACTTCCCTTTCGAGACAACTCCGATCCGTAGATTAGATAGGATGTGACAGGTAAATAAATATTGATTATTTGACTGACCCGTTGGTGCAGTGGGTAGTGACTCTGACTTCAGTTTCACGGGTCGCGGGTCCGATTCCCGCCGAGGGCCAACATTTTCTATAAATGAATTTGTTGGTCTTCGAGTCTGGGTGTATATTATAAGTATACATTTAAAAATATATATATAAGTATATATTCACCAGTTGTCTGTCTACCATTACACAAGTATTAAGTTACTTACTTTTGGGGACGGACGATCATATAAGTCCGTGTAAGTGTCCTATATATTTATTTATTTACTTTTGCGTTTCATAACATTATAACTAAATTCCTAGAATAGTTTTGTTTTCTTTCTTATAATTTACATCCGCTAAACAACGTTAAATAATTGTTTCAGAAGAAATATAAAGAAACTATGTTATTTGGAGAGCGAGTCATACTGATTCTGTTAATAATGTCACTACCGTATTAGTATAGTTTTAGAAAGATTTCTTATGAATGGATACTATGAAAAGTAATAGTTTGTCAGTATCTATTTGACACAGGTCCGATGTGGTCCGAAATTACACATACCCTAGAGTTGCATATTTCTTTATTACCGAAAAACATAAAATGCACATATTAATATAGCACATAAGTTTTTGTAGAAAATTCATAGTATTTGATTCCACAAACCTTGAAGAGGAGTCTAGATTTATCACCATTCGAACAATACAGCTACCAAATTCAAGATTTTAAGGACTTATCCGTGCCGACTGAAACATCATGGTGCACCTACACGTCATTTATTTCACGATCGCTGTGAAAGCAACACGAGTTTATTAACCGCACAAATTAATTTTAATTACTGAAGTAAGCAGCGAGTAATTTACGAGTTTTTTTGTAGAATGTTTTAACGTTTTCAGCATTGGATAATTGACTGTGATATTATTGTAATTGATGTAGAAAATTGAGGTTTTTGTTGTTAAATATATAAAAGTAATGGTCTGTTACTATCCCACTGCTGAGGATAGGCCTCCTCTTTCCGTTTTTGGAGAGACGGGTTGGAGCTAAGCCCCATTACGCAGCTCACACAGTCCTAGAATTTTTAAGAAATATAAAGGAATCCTCACGATGTTTTCCTTCATACAAAAACATTTGATAAATTGCTATTATTAAATATATATAACTTTTGTAATTTGTAATATGTATGGTAAGCTAACCTTTTCTCGACATCTATCCAATTAATTGACACCCTAGCAATTTTCTTCCAAAAATAAGAAAATAACAACCCTAAATAGTTCCATTTGTACCAATTTTGTTAGATAATATCATAATTTCTTATTTTGGCAACAAAAAGTTGCAATAAAAATAATATGGCGACTAATCAGCTGAATGAAAAAGAGCACATAATAAATTAAGTAATAATTTATCGTTTTCTTAAAAATTTGACAAGGTAAGTATCTTACAAGTATTGTTAAAACTTTCTGTTTTCAGTCTGAAATACGTCGATTATAGTGTTATTGTGGTGTTTATAGTACAAGTTAACTAATCGATAAGATTTATTTCAAAATTTTTGTTGTAATTGACTTTGTTTTATGGTGTCAACATATGGTCCACTGAAAGTACCAGAATACCAATACATTGACATCCAAGTCAATAAATAGGATTTTGTAAAACTAAGGTCACAGAATATGTAATCGTTTCTTTTAATCAATTTTCTTGTTGAAAATCCTTTCAGCTTCATACAAGACTGCGGTTTAATAATGTAAAATTGAAAATATTTAAAAGATTGACCGCCGGGTTTCTTTCTGGTTCTTCTCGGTAAGAGCAACATTCCGAACCAGTTGTAGCTTCATTAATCATATTGTTTCT
Organism: Morpho achilles; assembly: GCA_947086495.1. Classification (NCBI taxonomy): domain Eukaryota; kingdom Metazoa; phylum Arthropoda; class Insecta; order Lepidoptera; family Nymphalidae; genus Morpho; species Morpho achilles. The sequence goes on along the minus strand of CAMTZB010000001.1, from coordinate 12,870,751 downwards.
TGACGATTCAAAAGTGCTTGTAAGAGCTTATTTGAATAAAGATATTTTGATTTAATTTGATTTAATACATAAAAACATAAATAAGGTACCTATCTGCGTGCTTTACTTGGTTTTCATAAAAAAACTGAAGTGAATTTGAAGTGTCGATAATAGGGAATTATGTGTCAATATTTGGGTACACCATTGCAATTCGATAAATATCACCAATTCAATAACAAATAATATCCTAGTTAGAATTTGATTTTACTGGCAACATCTTAAAATAGTTGTCTATATTTATAAAAATTTATCGTTATTTGAAAACACTGTGGAAAGCTTATATTTATTACTTTTTATACGCTCGTTCTAAAAGTGTCAATAATTAATTGGGTACTTTACCCTATTTTGTAAAAGTAAATTTTTTTTTATCGTCCATAAGAAGTAAAAAGATTAAGAATCACAAGGAATCTACTTAGTAAATTCTTCCTTATATTTTTAATTTCAAAAGCAAAATATAGTTAAATCGTTGACTTGAAAGTGCATTGATAGATTTATTTTAAAGTTTAAATTTAGTTGCATCAAGTGACATAAACTCTAACAATATTGTTAGGTGCTAACTGAAAGATCTCAAAAGCATTAAACGTTAGGGTGACCAATCAACATTGAGCTATGCGGAAGCAATTTTCAAAATCACTACATGTTGTTAGCTTTAATAGCGTCAAACGTTTACTGGGCCTGATAGGTGCGTAGGCATTATCAAGGTCGCTAAATATGGAGAGTAGAGAGCAAAACTTTCAAGTCGTTCTAACGCGATCTTTGAGACCGGAACACGGTCTAGAGCGACATGTAGTTAGTGTTTAGTGATTAGTGATCATGTATGCGATGAGAATACGTCATAGTTATCATGTACGCGCCCTTGTACCCCACAGGCTAAGTCTGAGTTAAACGGTTGGCCTTTAAACATAAACTAATAACAATCAATACCAGAAAGTTCACTTAGCTTAACTAGCATTTCCTCTGTTCGGAACCGCTCTTGGTAAGGATTGGCGCAATGTGTTCAACGTTACTATGTCCCCGCCACCAGCAGCGTGGCGAAGCACTCAGGAGTCGTCGTTAACAAGAATTGACATACCCGCCGCTAGTTTCCATCGGACGGCAATGACGGTTTTCCTGAAAAATAAAGCTTAACAGCACTGCAAAGCATAGCTCAATATAGATTGGTCACCCTTAGAACGAGTCGTAAATAATGACACTACTAAAATATTTCACTTTAATAGTGTGAACATACTTGGCTGCGAAACGAGCGATTTTATGGTTCTATTTATGGAAAGCTTTATTGTAAACAATATAAATTTTCTTAATATAACTGATCTCATTAGTAAGCCAACTTTTCAAAGGTGATCATTTATTTATAGGTGCATTCAAAAATACACCGTGATTGCTTAGCGATCAGAGTGTCTAAACCTTACTGTGAATTTGTGGATTCATATTTGGAGAAGCATCTATTGAGCATAGATACTTCACAGTGGAGAACTGACTATATAATATAGCTGTTATAATAATATGATCATTAGTAACACATGTATAAATCATATATCACAGATTAAAATTATTTTAATTAGAAGTATATACGTAATCTCCTTAGTCGTAACACTCTTGACAGAGTGTTCGTGGTTGCCACACAGTATTTTCATGGTTGGCAGATGTTGCTCGCCTCACGATGTCTCGCCATTTCTCCCTGTTCCTGCTCATTCTGGTGCACTTGTGTACAGGGCCGCCAACCATTGCCTTAGCTTGATCGGTCCACCGCATCGGAGACCGTCCACGCAGCCTTGTACCTTCCACTCTGCCTTGGACAACAAGATGTTCCAAGGAGTCGTTGTTTTGCCTCGAGATGTGTCCAAATAGCTTTAAAATGCGAGTTTGTACTAAAGTTGATAGACGCTGCTTTATGCGGAGTTCTTGCAGTATGGAAGTATTAGTCCTAAACTCTGTCCATGACACTCGGAGCATCCTTCTCCAACACCACATCTCTAAAGCATCTATCTTCTTTTATTCGGTATCTCGCATATATATACGAATTATCTTAGAATTAGTATTTCTATAATACTAATACGTAATAAACATATTATAGTTGTCAGGCCTATTTACTTAACCGATTTTGATGTTTGGAATTAGAATCAGAATGAGGCTTGGAGAAAGACATAAGTCACATAATTTTTCATTTGAAATAAATAATGCCTATGCTGTTTTCAGCTTTTGTGTAATTAATACTAGCTTGCAATAAAATTAAACTATGTCACAGTAATCTGTCGCTTTATCGGAAAGTAAACATATATATGTATATCCTCCTGTTATCCCACTCTAAGTGGACACAATATGTTATAAACATGCTGCAGCATGATTTGACGACTGGCCGTCTGCCTGACGTCAACTTACTTAGTCGCTTTTTACAAAACTTTGGTGCGTGAAGAGAGACATGAGGGTGGTCTATTCTACCTAACCTGAAACAACACGGCGGGTCAACTTACCTTAGTCGCTTTTCACGACACCTCAGTAAGAAATGAGGGTGGTCTATTATACTCAGCCGGATGCCACAAGGCGGGTCGACTTACATTAGTCGCCTTTTACGACAACTCGGTAAGAAATCAGGGTGGTACTACTATTCTATTTAGTCAGATACCACACGGCATTAATCAGAAATTTACTTTCTATTCCTCTTCCAATGAAATTAAAAAATATATATTTGCAATTTATAATTACAGACTAGTAAGAATTATTAATGTAAATACCAACTTTTTTTAAAGTTAATAATAATGTCAAAATCGCTTTCTTCATAACCTCATAATAAAGTTCGTCAGATTTCTCATCAACGCGTCCGCTTGCAGCATTCTCAAGTATTGAACCTACATTAAGAACTGGTTCGAAGCAAAAACAGAACTGTCCCGGCATTCATAATACTTTTTGTCACCTGTCGTCCAATATCACTCGCCCTACGTATATCATATCATATCGCATGCCTTTTGATTCCTGAGCCAAGTTCACAGTACGTTCACGACTCTTTTTATTACTTCAACGGGAAACGGAATCTCATTCATATAATTAGAAAATGTACCATTAGATAGATAAGCGCGATAGCGGTCTCATATCAGAAATTTTTCTTGCTTCCTGGGAATTTTTCTGCAATGTATTGACAGTAACTTCATTTTTTTTCAACTAGTTACAAGCAGTTGTGTGATTATTACATCTATACCGATTTCATTAAAACGGCGTGTGGTATCCGTCTGAGTTCTTAAGACCACCCTAATTTCTTACCGAGGTGTCGTAAAAAGCGACTGAGGTAAATTGACCCACCGTATGGTATTCGGTTGAATAGAATAGACTACCCTCATTCCTTACCGAAGTGTCGTAAAGGCGACTAAGGTAAGTTGACCCACTGTATGGTATCCGGTTGAGTAGACCACCCTCTTTCTTAACGAGGTGTCGTAATTTAAGACTAAGGTAAGTTGACATCAGGCACGCGGCAGGTCGTAAAATACGTAGCCAAATCATCATGTTTATAAAATGTTGTTCCAACCCCACTTATAGTGGGTTAGGGCAGGAGGACAGATTTCATTAAAATAATCGTTACCTCAAGTAAACATAAATGTAAAGTTAATATTAATAAATACCATCCATTCCTTATGCTTCCAAAATGTTTGAAATTTAATAATTACTTGCAACATCATAATTATTGAAATATGATTAATCGCCTTGCGTTCGCAGCAATACTTGAAGTCCAAATTAACTAGACCCGCTACGTTCTAACAGAATCATGCTTACAATGCTCTTAGGATTTAGCTCAAGCTTGCTAAGTATCTTGTTAACGTGGCCAGGCATACTCTGATTATTACGTTAGTCCACAAGATACTAGTTCAGTTGTTCGAGCCACCCGCTGAGCCCAATGTGCGGCATACACCTCACCACCTAGCCCGTTTTATTAATTTTCAAACTTGACATCACTTTCAACCTTATTGCCTTCAAATAAGTATTCCTCGCAATTAAATCACCAATAATTTATGTCGTTAATTGTACACGACCCATTACAATCCTAACATCATTTATCATACTTTACACTGCTATAATTTATTCATAAAAGCTTTCTTGTTTTATTTACACCGAGATTGCTTTACACGGCGTTCTCAGATTTCTCAGGACGTGATGCGATTCGTATATAAAGTCGTCGCGGAGTCTTATTGTACTTTTATTATCGATAACAATATTTTACACGTCGCCAAGTGTGCCTGTAAAACGAAACCAAACCTTTATTTATGTTACGACCATTACAGGATTATGGATCTTCGCTGTAGTAAGCTTGGAATTATTCGTATTTATGTCTTAGTAATTTGTAATCCTGTACAGTTCAGTTTATCTTAAAAATTGAATCATATTTAACATCAAATGCATAAAGATTTTTAATATTAAATGAACTATTTATTTGAAATTCTATACTTTCTTTAACTGCAGTACATCATAAATTTTCAGATTTATATATTTGTAGTCCTTTATTCTTTCCTTTACCTAGGTATTTCTATAGGATACTAATTAATAGCTTAAGGTGAACTTTAATTAAAGCCATGTGGTCTGTCTGGCCCTCACAAGGGTTGTGGTCACTAACTGATAGTTTAACCGTCGATATACGATCCGTCATAAATAGTTAAAAGAAGAGACATAACCACTTAACCTAATTAACAAAGAGATACAGTACTTAATGAAATTAGGGTTTGGAACGAAATTCGTAATAGCTTATCGCGAAGTTTTTATAGACAGACATTGTGGTGCCGAAGTGTTAATATTTTATGTATCACTGAATAACAGATTTGTGAAAATGACGAAACTATATTTTAAAAGTTTTTGATGCATTTATTTGAAGCTGGAATTTCAAAAATGTTCCTTCCTATTAAATAAATTATGCAATATTTAAAAATGTCGTGTCTGAGTTTACACACTCTTAAAAAAAGTAGTTTTAAGCTAACGAATCGCTTATAAAAGAAAATATATATAAAAACTGTCCTAAGGTTTATGTAGCCTGCGGATTGTTTTTATCGATATAGCTAATACCTTCGTAGAATTTTGGTTTCTGTTCTTTTCATTAGTTGAGATTCAATCAGCGAAAACTAATACATTTTATTTCACTAGATATTCCAACTTCCAACCAGATATTACTTAGTTATTTTCAGTTACGAACTTTTGTATAGTACAATTTAATTAATTACGAAACTTCAACTAAAGTTTATAGTACGTTAGTTATAAATTTATGGAACAAACATAATAGAATTGAGTGTTGCCTATTGAGCATATTATTATCGAATAGAAAATAATGCGGTCCCAATATATCACCTTGTCGCATCTTAATTAACCGGGCTTTAGAATTAATTATATTAATATTGTCGGATCATAAACTCAGACTGAGCGTTATTGTTAAGCTGACTTAGCTTTGATCGTCGTTGGTTAATTTGTGGTTCCTGAGGCTATTGCATTAAACATTAGTATTGTGGGCGAATGCAATAGTATTGATATATAATTTAAATTATTTGTACATGCTTACTTATATATGTTTTTAGTACATTGCATTCAACTTCTCCAGCCATTAATACAAAAGTAACAATACAATTATTTTACTATATTCCGTAATGAATTGAAGATGTTTCACCGCGATTATAGCAAAATAATTTTATTATTACTTATGTATTATGGATCTGCGCAAAGTAACACCTTATTCTAAAAATTATCCATTAGTAAATTAAGAAAGATTATTTAAAGCTTCTTTAGCATAAGCTACATCATCATCTTCCTGTTATAAACATGCCGTCACATGATTTGGCTATGTTTTTACGACCTCCCTGACGTCAACTTACTTTTGCCGTATTTTACGACACCTCGGTAAGAAAGAGGGTGGTCTATTCTACTAAACCGGGTACCACACGGTGGGTCGACTTACCTAAGTCGCCTTTTACGACACCTCGTTAAGAATTGAGGTTGGTCTATTCTACTCAGCCGGATACCACACGGCGGGTCGACTTATCTTAGTCGCCTTTTACGACACCTCGGTAAGAAATGAGAGTGGTACTAAGCATAAGAATAAGCTACATGTTACTATTATATTGCTAACCAAAGGCATCTTCTCTTCTTTGAAGAAAAGGAGAAGATTTGAAGCCCACCATGCTGCTACAATATTAAACATTACAGTTATAGACGGAAATTTATTAAGTCAATTAGAGGGTTTTCTTTGTGCATGATAATGCAGCTATAGACGGGAATTTATAAAGTCAATCAGAGGACTTTCTTTGTTTATTATAATGACAGGCAATGACGAAATAAGAAGAAAATATTGTATATCCAGTATTAACAGTTAATACAAAGACTTTTAAAAACTATTGACAGTGATTTTGCGGGAAACGATCTTAAAATAAATTTCGAAATTCTTTGTTTTTTCCTATCCGTACCAAGTCAGATTAAGTAAGAAAGAGACTGTCGTAAAATAAGTATAAAAAAACGAATGAATATTTGTAATTTATGCGCTATCACGTTCACCCACGAACATAACAATCGCAGCACAAAATAACGGATATTTACGAATATAATCTATACTTATTATAAAACAAAATCCCCCTAAGTCTGTCTGTATGTAATCGATTTTCAAAATCTATTGAACAGATTTTTGTACAGTTTTTACTCGGCAATAGTGCAAGTTTTCCGGAAGGTTAAAGTTAATAGTACATAGCGTTTTAACGTAAATTTTGTTAAAGAGTTCGCGAGCTTGTAAAATTAACTCATACTGGGAGCTTAAATCGCGTGCGCCGCGTAAACCAATAAAGATACACTAAAGTAATGTACTAGAAAATTGTAGATCTATAAAAATACTACAAAAAGTCCGGGATAGCATGTCTATATCTCTTATGGTTCACTCGCAATAACTACTTTATGTTCAATTCGGAAATAATTTTGGTACTTCCACCACGGGTGAAACCGCTAGCATAGCTAGTATCAAATAAAGTAGAATATTACATCCAGTGACATTTTATTATAACGAAACAATACATAACGCTCTCGTTATTTAATATAAGCATTGGCCAGTTCATAGCTTGGATAATATGGAAATAAGTCTGGGTCCGGTCCAACTTTCCTCGGTTGTAAGACTTTTAACGAAAGCTACTGACGTAGAAAATTGTATTTTATAAACGGTTCATACCAAAATATCTGTGCTATACAATTTGAGAGGAAACATATATTGTATTTTCTTTTTACAACTGCTATTTAATGGCATATAGTGTATATCTCCTGATATTGGCACAGATTGGCAGAGATAATTTATTAGGCACAGGACAACATTATGAAAATGAAACGAAGTCCTTCTCTCTCTTTGGAGTATGTGCAAGTGCACATCATGAGAGCATTTATAGTTTTTAGTCTTTACAATTATAAAAAATGAAAAATTAAAAAAAAATCGCGGCCATTTTGAAATAAGCAATTGCTATCCAGCAGATAAATAAAATAAAAGCCACATAATCTACCTGTTAACTTATTAGGGACTTGCTTAGTGCTGAATAAGCCTATCAGAATCATGAGGAACGCAAAATTCCACATCAATAACACATGAGAAACCCAAAATTCCGAGATATGTGTCAGATATGTTCCGAATAAGCTAACTGACAGTTTATTGGTAACTTGTGAAAGAGGCCCTTAGTCTAATATTTTGTAAAAAAATTTATATGTATATTTTTTTGTAAAAGTTTTGTCATACAATTTGTAAAATTTCAAGCTAATACATAATCTTTTTATGCTTCGGCATCGATACTGCGTGGATGTAAACCCGAAAACCACTCCCAAACGAAATAACCTTAAAAACTATGACCCAAAAACATTGTGCTTTAACGGCAATAAGTTCCAAACAGACTGGGATAAAAGTGAGACTTACACTCCTAAATCATCATTCCTCTGACCTTATCCTACTCTAAGTTTCAGCAGAACATGTGTTTCTCTATACTATCTCCTATTAACTCTGACGATACTCCTCTTAAAAGCGTGTCATACTTCACTCAATCCAACCATACCTTTTTCGTCCTCTGGTCACATATCCATCCAAATTCATACTTAGCTCTCGTTTGTCATCCTTGCTCATTAAATGCCATACCATCTAACATACATATATATAACATGGTACATAGTGCAAAACATGGTATATATATGTAACATGGTACAGTGTACCGCCGTGTGGTATCCAGCTGAGTAGAATAGAGCACCGTCATTTTTGCCGAGGCCTTGTTTAAGGAATCTAATGTAAGTTGACACGCCGTGTGGTATCCGTCCGAGTAGAATAGACTTTCCTTATTATTACCGAGATGTAACAGGCGACTAAGTTAAATTGACATCCATTCGTAAAATACCTACCCAAATCGTGTAATAACATGTTCATAACATGCTGTGCCGACCCTAATTGGAATGGAATAAGGAAGGACAGGAGAATGAGCATCTTACGTTATTAAATATACACAAACACCGTACAGTTTTATATGCATGTATCTTTAGATTAGTATGTAAGTAACGGCCCGTTACTATCCCACTGCTGGGCATAGGCCTCCTCTCTCCATTTTTGGAGAGAAGGGTTGGAGCTAAGACCTACCACGCTGCTCCAATGCGGATTGGTAGGTTACACATATCCCTAGAATTTTCTAGAGATATGCAGGTTTCCTCACGATGTTTTCCATCACCGAAAAGCGTGTAATAAATTGCAATTATCAATTAGACACATAAGTTTTAATAGAAAAACTTATTGGTGTCTGCCCGGGTTTGAACCCATGATCGTTTCTAGAGATTCACACGGTCGCACTGCTAGGCCATCACAGCTTGCCAGCAGCAGCCATCTTTAGATTAAATTGTATCTATTTCTCAATTAATATCCAAAGGTGTAAAAGCCGTATATTATTTGTAAGAAAACGATAATACAATTCGGAGAGACTCTTATTAAGACATAAATCTTGTATATTTGTTCGAAGCATTTTCATAAAACCATTAAATATCGAATGGCCTACTAATAACGCCTTCGATTACGAAAGAGCTCAGAGTCCATTAACTAAAGTCATTTAATATGTAGTTTGTATTGATTTATATGAAGAACTTGTATTTGTCTATGGCTTTCGTAACGCAGTGGCCTATTTTAGAATAGTATTATAAAGCAAAAGTCTGTCTGTATTTGATTGATTTTCTCAAAATCTATAAAAGCAATTTTTGTACGGTTTTTACTAATAAATATAATGGATTTTTAAATCGATTTATTATGTTTAGAAAATCGATTCTGAAATATCTATACTTATTATAAATTAAAGTCCTCAAAAGCTGTATGTCTGTATATAATAGATTTTCCGTCGATCTACTCAACGGATTCTTTTACTGTTTTTACTAAAATGTAGTGCCATTCTACCGAAATGTTTAGGTTAATAATATATTACGGTTTTATGTAAATTGTGTTAAAGAGGTCGCGTAAGTAACGGCCTGTTACTATCCCACTGCTGGGCATAGGCCTCCTCTCTCCATTTTTGGAAAGAAGGATTGGAGCTAAGACCTACCACGCTGCTCCAATGCGGATTGGTAGGTTACACATATCCCTAGGATTCTCTAGAGATATGCAGGTTTCCTCACGATGTTTTCCTTCACCGAAAAGCGTGTGATAAATTGCTATTATCAATTAGACACATAAGTTTTAATAGAAAAACTCATTGGTGTCTGCCCGGGTTTGAACCCATGATCGTCTCTAGAGATTCACACGGTTGCACCGCTGGGCCATCACAGCTTAGTTAGCAAGAGGTCGCGTAGTTGTAAAAAAAAGCTCCCAGACTTTTAATGGCGTGCGCCGCGTAAACCAACAGACATACACTAAAGTTATGTACTAGATAGTTGTAGATCTACAAAAATACTACAAAAAAGTCCTTGACAGCATGTTTCTATCTCTTATGGTTAACTCACAATAATTACTTTTACGTTCAATATTTCGTTCAAGGAAAATATTTGGGATATACTGATTTCTACGCAGGCGAAGTCACTGCTAGTCACATTATAAATCCAGAAATTGATCGCATCTAATAGCAAAAAGTACTCGTTAATTACTCCCTTCCTCCAGTGATGGATAGACTAGTCTCAATGTTCTAGGAATCTGATTGACAAGTCGGCGTGGAATCGCCTTTTTGTCTTAGACGTTTTTTTACACTACCGTCTAGGCTTTATGTCGTCTTTATGGGAATATACGAGTTTTACTAATGACTTCGTCCATATCACATTAAGTGTTAATATCCCCTTAGTTATGTTATATATATTTTGTTCTTGTTCCCGATGTAAATACGGTATTTATTTATGCGTAAGTCCAGTATATAAACTTCAATCAATTACCATACCCTGGTAATTACATTCTTACGCCGTGTCGTATCCGGCTTAATAGAATAGTACTACCCTCATTTCTTACGTGATGTGTCGTAGAAAGCGACTAAGGTAAGTCGTTCCGCTTTGAGGTATCCGGCTGAGTAGAAATAGACCAACCTCATTTCTTACCGAGGTGTCATAAAATACGACTTACGTAAGTTGACGTCAGGCAGGCGGCCGGGCATAAAAACTCAGCCAAATCATGTGACAATTTGTTTAAATGATGTTGTGCCGACCCCACTTAGAGTGGGATAAGGGCAGGAGGATAATGGCACCTTACATTCTTACATCACATAGTATCACCACATAATTAATCCATACTAGACCAGTCTACAGGAAGGTTTAAATTAAGTGTAAGAGATATGCTTATAGGTAAAGCATATTACACAACAAATAGGTAAAGCATATTACAAAATACTTGATTTGAATCCTTGCAGATTCATACAACACTGCGGTTTAATAATGTAAAATTGAAAATGTTTAAAAGATTGACCGCCGAGATTTTTTCTGGTTCTTCTCGGTAAGAGCAACATTCCGAACCAGTTGTAGCTTCATTATTAATGTTGAATTTGACGATTCATTAGTGCTTGAAAGACCTTGAATAAAGATTATTTTGATTTTAAACGTTTAATATTTCTAACAAATGAGTTGGTCGGTAGATGAAATTGAAAATGGGGTCTATCTCATGATCCCCAAATCGGTAACGTATATACTTAAGGTCCCCAAATCGGTCAAAAATAACGTATATACTTAAAACTGACCCCAGAAATTCTTGGAGCGAAACATCTTAAGTTTTCCACTATTAAACTCCTATTATTTCTCTATTCATTTTCAACTTGACTAGCCTATCGACTCATAAATTCACTTTTGCTAGAAATGACCTTCACGATGACAATCGACAGAAATGACTTCATCACGTCAATCCCCACTCACATAAAAGTCCCTACCCTCGCTATTGATCACTCAAGAACGTCGCTTCCAGAATTACCAACAACACAGACTCAGCAACACATAGTCATTCGACTATTTCCTATTCCAAGATTTTTAGTGTCTGTTATATACTTCTCACGCAATTACTAGCCAGTCGTAAAGAACAAAGTCAAGAATTCATATTAGAGCCAAACAATCCCACTGAAATTGCCCCCAAACGAATAGTTTGAGTTCACACACTTCAAAGGCAACGGACGTCCCCGACGTCCAAACAACAAACTATCCGACAACAAAAACCGCCAAAGTCCGAACTCCGGCCGCAAATTGAAATGGAAACTAAAAATACTTGAACAACGACCGTCCGATGTCTTAATTCCGCGAATCGAATGGCCACCAATTTGTCGGCCCCGTTCGCTTGATATCTAAATTAGTATGGAGACGGCCCTATTCCTTTTTTCTCTCGTCCTTTTGAAACTTGACGTTAGGGATGTTAAAAAATAATCGATTATTCTATTATTATACATAATAACTTATTAATTATTTATTTTATCGATTATTTTGTTATTATAATCGACTACCAGTGCCAGGTGCAAGCGGCTTCGGCCGCTTGGAAATCAGTGTCACAAAATTTTCCCGAATTAAAATATTGAACATTAAAGTGCCATACCATAAGAAAGACATGCTATCGTAGAGTTTTTGTAGTATTTGGTAGATCTACAATTCTCTAGTAAATTATTTTAGCATATCTCTGCTGCCTTACGCAGCGCACGCCACCTTTTCAACACAATTGATATAATACGGTAATGTACTGTTAACCTTCCGGAAGAATTAAAATCCTTTAAATAAATCGAGAGAAATTCGATCATGTACAGACAGACAGCTTTTGGCCTTTGTTTTATAATAAGTATATATATTTAATAATGGATTTCCTATACATTTCAAATCGATTTTTAAAAATCGATATTAATTACTCTCTCTCTTTCCTCTCTTACTCCCTTTTTAAGATATGAGATGCTTTGTTAAATGACACTAATGTATAAAATTTTAATCGGATTTCACAAACAGCGCAACATAAATAGCAAATTTTATTCGTACTAGTGGACTTTAATTAGTCTTTATTTTAATAAATTACCAGTATTAAAAAAGTTACTTTTGTAGTAGTAAAAAAATTGATTATTAATAATCGTTTTTTTATTAAGTATTAATAATCGTTTCTAACACAAGTTCTCCTCACACCCACTCCTAAGCATTTTGCTCAGCTGAAGTTCACAATCACAAAAATGGTTCACAAATTACTAGTAATTTCTAACCCATCTCGCTAGAAACCTTCAAAAAAAAAATCCGATACTTATTATTCAATTTATTACAAATCGATTTATTTTGAAGGAAGAAGAATCGATTTTTTAGTAGATCAATAATAATAATAGATTGATAAAACGATGTTTTTAGAATCGATTTTTTTCCCACTCCAATACCCATCCCTACTTGACGTCTCAATTAATGGCGTGTAATTTGAAAGATCTAAATCGTTAACGCCTCATATCCCAGTGAAATGACGTCCAGCTGACGGATTTAACTCTCTTTGCATTTATTAATACTGTTGGTAGCTCAGTTTTGGAATCGTCTTTTTGTAATTTGCACAAATTATATGGAATCCATCTTGTCTGTTATACTGAATTATATAAGATTTTATTAATAGTACGTGGATGACCGAGCCTTGCCCGGTATTTTTTTAAAGATATCAAAAAATAAAAATTGAAAAAAATTCTTCAAATTCAATTTTCCTAATTGAAAAAAAAAATTCGGGCATTTCGGCTTCCTAATTAGGTGTTTTCACATTTCTTGACCGCCTGTTTCCCAAATGAGCTACCATGACTTTAATTTTGACAGCAAAAATTATCTATTCAACATAAATTTTAGAATTTTTTGAGTGCCCTAAAACAGGTATAAAACGATTTTTTTTAAAAACCTGGCTAGATCGTGTTTTCTCCCTGTGAACGTGGTGAAATTGGGAATTAAAAAATACAAAAGTTTACATTGAATATAAAACACTATTTTTTCCGTAAATTGTGAAGTTTGCGTAGCTTATTCGGGGAGCAGACGGTCTTAAGAAATGAAAATACCTAGGATCAACCGGTCAACCGGGAACTATGTTTAATATAAATAAAATTTATACTGTCTTATGCTATAATCCCTTCACCAAAGGTTGTCTGTAAGATATTGCTTACAGCAATAAAACCGCCTTTGTGCAGCGTAAATTTACCTTTGACCAGTTATTTGTGTTTTTGTATTAAACAAATAAAATACTTTTATGAAGAAAATAAGACTTAACTCCTTTCAGCTACAAACAAAATAATCTCCGTTTCGAAGCTCCTAATATTAAATTCAAAAGCAGAATTTTTAAAGTTAGCATTTAATTTTTTGTTATATGTAATACAATTGTCGATTTAAGTCAAGATTTGATGCTGCGACTTTATAAGGCTTTGTCAAAAATTAATGCAAAATAATACAATTTCGCTAAGAACTTCCAGACAGGGCCAATGTTTTTGAACCGTCCCCCATTAGGACTGTATTTATTTTAGTATCTAATTTAAATAAAACGGACTAACTTTTGAGTTTTCGCAGACAAACAAATTGCTATTTAACCGTAGCAAATTTTAATTTGGATGCATTATGATATTTTAAGCGAAGATTATTTAGATTGTAGAAATGTCGTTACTTTACTTAATTCTATATATAGTACAAAAGGAAAAATAGAATAGATATTTTGCTGTAATTTGTTAAGAAAATCTATGTTGATGCTAAGTGTAGGAAGCAAAATCCGTTTTCATCCTTTATACATGCAAGGTTAATAGCCGCACGTAGCAGAAATAACACGTCCACCTGCACACTACACAAACACTCGATACACATATTCACTATGTCAATCTAAACTGATACAAAAATCCTACTATAGTAGACTTCTCAACAGTATACTGATTACAAGGATGGTATGAATCCGTGGATATAACTTCTCTTTGATCATGACAAGGTAGTAATGACTAAATGTAACTAGAGTTCTGAGAACAACATTTTGAAAAAAAGCAACCTCCAAGTTTCTTTCTGGCTCTTCTCGGTAGGAACAGCTTTACGAACCAGCAGTAGAGTTGACGATTCAAAATCACTTACAAGTTGACTTGAATAAAGAATATTTTGAATTTGCTACCTACACTTAGTATTACATAGATTTTTTAACAAACGCAAATTATAGCAAAATAATTATATCATTGCTTTGAATATAATCCTGTCAGAAAGAAAGTTTAAAGGGGATTAAAGAGCGCATTGAAATTACCGTGGCCGTAATGACGTAACTAGAAAGGTTGTCGGCTTTGGTAATTTGGGACGATATTCCCTCGAAGCGTTAACAAAACGCAGCCACAAAAATGTAACAATTCATCATAATAGTGCCAAGCAATTACTGTTGGAAGCGTTAATGAGTGACGTTCATTATTAATATGTGGGTAACTTGTTTTGAACTTACAAGACATATAGCCCTTTTTTGATAATAATCTTGTTTTAATATTTAAAGGCCTTCTACACGGTCGGGTTCAACCGCCCAACTAACGTGTCCTTGATCGGATTGGTGTAAAATGGACAGTGCTTAAGTCGACCGGTATTTGGTTGATGCAAACGGCCTTGGTTGGGAGTGCATCTCTAAGGATATGCTCAGGTGGTCAGTGTAGACTCTATGGAACGCTGTCAGCCGACGAGAATGCTTCAGTGTGCGTTTGTTAATCTGTGACAATGAAGTGGACAAGTGCAGGAGAATTGTATATGCATAACGAATCCCGTAAACGAGAGGTTGTTACTTCTTCTTAGGTTTAAGAATCAAGAATTATTAAAATATTGCGCTGGCCAAAGAAATTCGCTCTTTAAGCCATTGTTTCATCCATTTTCTTTTTTCTTTGTTTCTCTCTTTCACTCAAGCATAAAAATTTAACTTCAAACCGTCATTATGTTGCTTTGAAAGGCAAGCCCTATTGCTACGACTTTACTCTGAGAAGGCTGAAGAAATCAGACAAGTTGGATCAAACACCCGACCGTGTAGAACGAATACAAAAATTCGTTGACCGGACAAAGGACACGATAGTCGGTGGTTGCTCCCGATCGTGTAGAAGGACTTTTATCAAGTAATTTCTCTTCCCACAATCTTGATTAGTTCTATTAGTTATTTTTTCCTTATACACGACTTAATTTGGTGGCTCAACAAGTTCCGGGAATGCCTTATTTGTAAGATCTCTATTTATTTTTATCTCGCTTTCAATCTTTCAATTTCTGAGAAAGATGCTTCTATCTTATATTTACATTTAAACCTATTAAGTTGTTTATTAATCAAACAAACTTTTAGTAAGGTAGTAGATTTAAATTAATATGTCCTACGTTTTTGTCAAATTTATGTACATTATATTTTCTAATTGCTTAATACTATGAATTATATCAATATAAATGTATATGATAAGCTGTGATAAGCTGTGTAAATATAAGCTGTGATAGCCCAGCGGTGAAATGTTGTGTCTCTATCAAGGGGTCACGAGTTCAAACCCTGGGCAGGCCATAAAGTCAAAAGCTACATCTCTCCTACATCTCTCTCTCTTCTGTAATGTAAATTAAAGCATACACATATCTGATTCTCTCGAGTCGAATAAGTTTTTATAAATAGACCATAGAGGATACAAGCCTTATTGGGTCCAATCCCAAGGATTGGGGAGGAGGGTCGAAGGCTCCAAGAGGAGGAGAGTCAGCTGGTCTTGCTGTTCGATAACCTAACTTTTTTTTACTAATTTATTTCATAGACAAAAACAACCATAGACACCAAATAAAGTACACCATCTTCATTAAATTATACTATTATTATAAAAACGTGTAATTTTGCCGAGAATTCTAATAATATTTTCGCCTTAAAACTATTTTTTAGTGTAGAAAATTCCACCCAAGCCTCGTCACCTTAAGTGGCAATTCAACGAGGTGTTAAATTGCATAAGAATTTAAAACTTTGAAATTCTTAAAAATTGCTTAATCTCTCTCTCCAGCTATGAATCCCACATGGTAGTGGGGTCAGCCTTCCTACACAATCAAACCCACGACGCTGCTCCAGTTCGGTATACTAATTACATTTACATTCAATACAAGAAATTCAAATTGAGACCTTCTATAAGCATTAAAAATACTGTCAAAAGGTCTCGCTTTTCCATAACGAAGGTAACTTAAGTTAAAATGGTAAGTTAATTTATAGCGTAAAGTAACACAAACAATATTCTTAATAACTTTTAAATTACAGTTTGCGTTTGTGTGTCTGTGTGTGTGTGTGTGTGTGTATGTGTGTGTGTGTGTGTGAGTGCGCGCGCGCGTGTGTGTGTGTTTGTGTGTGTGTGTGTGCGCGTGCGTGCGTGTGTGAGTGTGAATCTAAATCTATAGATTTAAGACATATATTGTCATAATTTAATAATTTAAATAATTTAATATAAAGCAATTTATTCAATCAGTTATTAGCCAATAAGATCAAGTATTTTAGCAGTAACGTATTGTATAGCGCACAGCGAATTTTAAATGAAATCTAGCAAAAAGTCATGTTACCTTCCTTGATTGTAACCAACAAACCATTGGTAAGTACTAAACATTCTAGCCGATAAGCCATCAACGTATACAACAACAAACAAGCATTTCAATTTGAACACGTTTGTATATACGAAGAATTTTCACATACAAGATCTCTTATAATATTTATGTCTTTTAAAATGTTTGAACATTTGAATAACTTTCACATTAAAACATTCCAACGTTTCAACTTACCTGCATTTCGAGTATTAGACTTGTACAATCAACTATATACCTTCATAACAAGCGTCTATTTAATGATGTGAATTCTATTGTTCACAATTACCTTTCGCTTTAAGAGTCTTTATATTCATGTTCATTCAGTAATCTGGATGAATTCATATTTACTTATTTAATTCCGTGGCTTCTGTTTTTTTGGGTAATAAATATTAATCACTTGTTAAGTCGTATTTAAATGTCGGCTACTGTTAGAAAATTACTGATGCCCAAAAGGTTCTTATTCATAAAAGCTCATTATCATATTAGGGGCGCGGCGTGTGGGTCAATCTACAACCGTCTTTATCTATGCTTATTATAAAACAAAGTCACCAAAAGCTGATCAATTTTATCAAAATCTAGAGACCGGATTTTGGTACGGATTTAACTAAAAGATAGTGTTCAGAAAGGTTTAGGTTAATAGTACGTTACAGTTTTATGTAAATTACATTAAAGACGTTGCGCAGTAGTAAAAAAACTTTAGCCACGTGCGCCGCGTAAATTAAAAGAGATATACTAGAGTAATGTACTAGAGAATTGTAAATCTACAGAAATTCTACATGAAAGTCGGCGACAGCATATCTCTATCTCTTATGGTTTGCTCGCAATAATTAGTTTAATGTTCCTTTCAATTAAATACACTGATTTCCACGCGAGTTAAGCCACTGGCATATTGCCAATATCTTTTTATTACGAAAACGAATTCATATTCCAAATATTCTGTATTCGAGTAAACTTTTACACAAGTGCTCTTGAATTGTCGATTCTACTGCTGATTCAGAGAGCTATTCCTACCGTGAAGGGTTAGTAAGAATCTCGGTATTTTAGAATTATATTTTGAAAAAGATATATAATTCTTATAACTAGTTTCTACCTTGTCGAACCTTACAAGTCGAAGAGCGGCTGTATTATATTCGTATCGTCCATGTAATCCTCAATACTAAGCTTTCCGTAGTAACCTGTTTGGAGTTCTGGAGTTTTTAAACTGCTGTAATGGCAGAACTGAAATTGATGATTTTATTATAGTAATAACGGAATATCAGGATTTTTTTGTTTTATTTATTTCTTTTTATACATATATGTAGAAAATAAAGAAAAAGTAAAAAGCACATGTATAAAGGCGGGCTTATCCCTAAAAAGGATACGTTTTTAATACCACAATGGAAGTGCTTTACTAAAGTCTATATGTAGACATAATGCTCATAACCAACTTTGTTACTGTAAACTTTAATATGTTCTTCTATTAATTTTAAATAGGCCTCTAACTTTACTACCGCAATACTAAGTTCAAAGAGTTTATCCTTTTGAGGCTTTCCACTAATTCCTGTATTGATGATGTATATCACCATGATTTATTTTATATAGATACTTGAAGTTACAAACCCATTATTATTAATTAATTCTACAATCAATTACATCATTCTCCTGCCCCTATCAGAGTGGGATAGCCCACTCTGAGTTTGGAATAACATAGTTATTGTATAGAACCGGCTATACTCACGTCTTCCCGCCGCGATAACGTCGTGTAAAGAGCTCATGAATAAGTGCCCCGGATGGGTTCGAAACTAGTCGGGCTAATCCGATAGAATAAGACGTGAGTATAGCCGGTTCTATACAATAACTATGAATACTATTCACGATAGTTTAAATTTAAAAATTGGCATAACATGTTATAAATATGTTGTTACATGATTTGGCTATGTATTTTTCTACGGCCGTCTGAATGATGTTAACTTATCTTAGTTTGATTTTACGATACTTTGACAAGAAATGTGGATGGTCTATTCTACTCAGCCTGATATAACTCGTCAATAACCTTAGTTGCCTTTTACGACACCTCGATAAGAAATGAGGGTGGTCAATTCTACTCAGGATACCACCTTATTCGTCTGTAGCAGTATTTTAATTCTAAAAATATTGAAAAGTTAAATAACAATTTATAACAAAAATTCATCGCCCGATAATAGATCTCTATGCATTATTTAATTCGATTCCACGGACTTCCTAACTCAGATAACCAGACCTATTCCCAAATACCGTGTATTAATTAACCGTATTTCATTATTCCGTTTCAATCTGATAGGCACATTTCCGTGACCGCGTCAGCGGGTTAAGAGATAAGACGTTTCGAAAACAACATTATATCAGTTTATATTAAACGATCAGACTTACATACCTCGGTGTATAAATAAAATTAGCGGCCATTTTGTTTTAAGCTCGTTACAGCTCGACGCACGTCAGCGACCCTCATAATTACGATGTTAGGAGAGCGTGGTACGTTGGGGTTTAGCTCGCGCGAATTAAACATCGCTTGTGTTTCATGCACTTTGTTAAGGGGAGTTATTAAACTGCGTTAATGTTATATATTTATATATGGGCACATAGTAGTAAGAATATATGAACGTTGGGTCTTAAGGTGTTGGAATGGGTCTCTCGGACTCTGCACCTGATAACTTACATCTTACAAGGTGTACTAACGACCTTGTCATCTTGTCTTGTCATCTGAATCATAATATGAAACCTCGTGATTCTCCAAGTTTAATGCAGGTGTCTTGACTGTAGCTTCACAATATATAAGGTAGCTAGTACTGAAAACAATCCACTTGAATACAGAATAATTTGAATTTGAAAAAACGTCGCGGGGAGGGAGCCGCTGAATACAAGCGGAACAAGATCGTGTCGTGTGGAGATCCCGTGAAGTGATCTTTCTCCAGCAGTCTACGTCTATCGGTTGATGAAGAAGAAGTATACGAGTATATTATGGTTCAGAACAGGATGATTATAGTCTCTACAGAATTGATTTATTTCTGATTAGTTTTACTCTAGACTTTGTAGGCGCTAAATTATCTGTTAGAATAAATTATGTACCATATAATTTTCAGTTCCTGAAGAAAAAACTAATATTTTCTATGCTATGGAAAAGGTCCCCGACGCAGTCGATACATCTAGTGCTCCCGATGCATCGGTTAAAGAAGAAGAAGCACAATTGCACAATTTCCACATATCTTAGAAAACAGTAAAAAAAAGTAAACAATTGAGGATGTTTTAACACTTTGTTTAATATAATGTCGACGAATTCGCAATTAGATCTTATACTTTTAATAAATCGGATAATAAAAGGAATTCGCCTTAAGCGAGCGGTTGTCGGGAGATTGGCGGCGTTTTTGATTTCGGGCGTTTGTCTAACAATAATTACTATATACCTTCTGCCCGCGGGCGTTGTATCCGCCTCTCTCCATCTGTTGCATAAGTTGTTTCTTTTTATCAAACGTCTTAATCATAAAGCCGGACGTACACGCTTTCGGTGTAAGGCGAGGAATTGATTATGTTTCAGATATCGCGTGCCTAGAGCGAAATTGACGTTTGATTAGAATTCAGAATTTAGAGCTCTATTAATAAATATAAATTTAATAATAAATTTTCATAGTTAATGTATAGAACATTGCTATACTAACCTCTTATTAACTAGAGTGAGCCCGACTGGTTTGTTAATTTTTAAATATTTTTTTTTTATTTTGCCGTGTGTGAGTAGAATAGACCACCCTCTTTTCTTACCGCGGTGTCGAGAAAGCGACTAAGTTGAGTTGACGTCACGTAGGCGGCCGTAAAATACCTAGTCAAATCAAATCATATGTTTCAAACGTGTTGTGCCGATCTCACTTAGAGTGGGATAAGGGAAAGAGAATAGTTGATGATGATGATATTTATGTACAAAGAAAACAGGATAACATTATTAATAAAAAAAAGTACAAAGTTCAACTTTTCATTTGGTTTACAAATATTTAAAAATTCCAAAAAGATTAAACAGTATCTTTTTTGCTAATAATTTGCAACTTTTGGACATAAAACCTTGACAAATTATAAACTTAAACGTTCCATATAAATCACTCCACTTATTGAGCATTATGTCATAAAAATCCGTTCAGGAGTTTTAGAGGTTATCGCGAACAGACATACAGTTAGATAGACAAACGCGCTGTGAGAGTTAGTTTTGTATGTTACTAGCTATACCCATGGCTTCGCCTGCGTGGAAATCACAATAGTCTGTCACAAAGTTTTCCCCCCGTAAATCGCGACCATGCGGGATTTCTGGAATAAAAGTTAACGTATATGTTGCCCCATAACCGGTTCATATAGGTGTATCATCAAAATCGCTTTGACCGTTCTGGACAATGTATTAACCTTTCTCAAGAATTGCACTGTTTCTTTTAGTTAGTAATCTTTTAGTAAAATCAGTACAAGAATCAGGCTAGTAGATTTTGTGAAAATCGATCACATACAATAAAACTTATAAGGCCTGCGTAAAAGCCCTTTAATAGAGCAGAATAAAAAAAATTAAAAAAAAAACTTATAAGGCCTTTGTATTATAATATGACTAGCTGTGTATCAGTCAGTCAGTGTATCACAATTTTTTTCCCGAATTGAAATTTAGAACATAAATGTAGTTCATCATAATTCTCTTACCCTTATCCCGCTCTAAGTGGGGTCGGCACAATATGTCTTCTTCTTCCATTCATATCATTCGTGAACTGGTGCCATTCCTTTAATATGCATATCTTTTTTCACACAATCCATCCATCTTTTTTTCGGCCTCCCCCTACTGATACATAAAAGTAGTTATCGTGAATTAAGTAAATGAAATTTTTGAATAAGTTTCCCTTTTACTTAGCGCACGCAAGGAAAGCTTTAAATTTTGCCATTTTCGCAATATTTTTAATTGCTGCTCCTATCCTATTTACCTTAGCGTGATTTTATATAGTCTATAGCCTTCCTCGATAAATGGACTATCTTGCATCCAAAGATTTTTTTATCGGTCCAGTAGTTCCTGAGATTACCGCGTTCAAACAATCAAACAAACAAACTCTTCAGCTTTATATATAATATTAGTTTAGATTTTATAATCATTCACATCACTGTGTAAAGATGGCCCATATAGGGTTATACCGCGAATAAATTATCCACTCTCATTTTGTGTACATAATAATTTAATATCAGTTCAAACACGGAGCGGTGACTCCAGTCAAGTGCTGATCTAATATTTGAGGGTACTTTGTGACATAATACTTTGTTATAGGCAATTGACGTTTATAATATCTAACGCAATATTTTAGAACTGTAATTTTCAAACCAAAACGACAGGATTAGAAGAATCGAAAGTGCAAAATGGCATTGAAAATTTAGGAATTATTCGTTTCGCTTCCGTTTATTGCGAACTCTTTACTTATACAAAAGTAATAATAAAATTATTTTGCTATAATCCGCGAAGAAGTAAAATAGAAAATATATATAATGCTAAATGTAAGTGGACAATCGGTTATCATACCTGATACATGCAGGATTCGTAAAAACACATGCACAAACCTCCACCACCGCCACCACAATACACAATCACTATATACGTTCACTATCACAAACTCAACAATCGTTTCGCTCCGCAACCGAAGCATCATCAGGAGATAGACTCCACGACCAAAATCAAATCGCAGAGCGATTTTGGTCGTGCGATTTATATAATGCACGATACACGAAAATATATATAATTATATATATTTTCTATTTATATATATTTATATATTTTATTATTAGCATTATAAATATTTTCTATTTTACTTCTTCGCGGACTATAGCAAAATAATTTTATTATTACTTTTGTATTGATCTTTGTACTTTTGTATGGATCTCCGCAAAGTAACGCCTAATTCTATAAATTATTCTTTACTTATATTTAAGTTTATGTATTTAACGTATGTTCTTGTATGGTATGGGCCATTAAATTTAAAAGAAATAGTATCTTGTGAGACTTATTGCGTGTGAGTCACACCATAGAAACTATAGTCTACCCACGTTGTAAGCTGGGAATATTTAGATATTGTAAGACTAAGAGCTAACTAAAGTAACTGATATCTGATTAAGCTTTTTTTTTTAAAATCAAACTAATTTTTATTCAAGGAAGCTTTTAACAAGCACTTTTGAATCAATTATATTTAGTGAAGCTTTAACTGGTTCGGAAATTTGTTGGTTAATAAGTCTAATATTTATTGCGGAATGGTAGGTTTTTAAACAACATAACAAGGTAAATTTTAAAATTGAATGTATAAGTGGGCGATATGTATAAACCATCAGCTACAATGTTAGAAATATTTCTTTTAGAATTATATAGATAAACGACAATACTAGCCTGATTAGTTTGCACATTTTTTTTACACTCTCGTAATTACTCGTCAAAACATACATCAGACCTTATGCGTCTGACGTCAAGGTTAAGCGAATAAATTTTATTTTCATCCTTTTCGAAAAACAATGCTAATAGTGGAAGATAGAAAAAAAGTAGCGAAATAAAACAAAACAGATAATGACTCTCCGGATAAGTAAGACAATCTATTGTTTACAAGTCAAGTTATTCGAGCTCATCATCATCATCCCCCTGCCCTTATCCCACTCTAAGTGGGGTCACACACACAGCACAACATGTTATAAACATGCTGTCACATGATTTGGCTGCGTTTTTACGACCGGCCGCCTGCCTGACGTCAACTTACCTTAGTCGTATTTTACGACACCTCGGTAAGAAAGAAGGTGGTCTTTTCTACTAAACCGGATACCACACGGTGAGTCACTTACCTAAGTCGCCTTTTACGACACCTCGGTAAGAAATGAGGGTGGTACTATTCTATTCAGCCCGATACCACACGGCGGTAAAGCATAAATTTTCGTCTCATCCTTTCCGTAAAACAATGTTAACAGTGGAAGATAGAAAAAAAAAGAAGCGAAGTAAAACAAAACAGATAATGACCCTCCGGATAAGTTAAAGACTCAATCCATTCCTTACAAGTCAAGTTATTCGAGCTCAAGGCGAGGTAAATGCACAGTAACGAGCAAACAATGAAATTGTTAGGCAACAAAAGATAAATACAAAGGGCATTTAGTTGGGCGATTCATGAGTGCTCCCCACGACGTCACGACTCCTTCATTTTGTGTTGCTCCCTCACTTTTTGGAATAATGCCGTAATTTTTGCTCCCTGTATGAACTGTAGCACTATGGTGTAAATCTATATCATCTTTTACGAACTTTATTAATGTATCGTTTAACAAATTTTCATTTTCATTTCATTAAAATATATCATGTATTTATATACATTAATATTTATTATTGAAATATTTAAAAATATAAAATTCTATTTTATTTTTTTATAATAAAATTACGCCTTGTGCTACCCGGCTGAATAGAATAGTACCACCCTCTTTCTTACCGAGGTGTCGTAATAGGCAACAAAGGTAAGTCGACCGGCCGTGTTGTATCCGGTTAAGTAGAATAGACCACACACTTACTTATCGAGGTGTCGTAAAAGGCGACTAAGGTAGTTTACCCACCGTGTGGTATCCGGTTGAGTAGAATAGACCATCCTTACCGAAGTGTCGTAAAATACTACTAAGGTACGTTGACGTCAGTCAGGCTGTCTAAAATACGAAGTCAAATCATGTGATGACATGTTTATACCATGTCGTACCGACCCCACTTAGAGTGGAATAATGGCAGGAGGACGATGAATAAAAAAATAAAAAATGATGTTTATTTAAGGTTATTTCCTGAAGGCTTTTATGCAGGGGCAAGTCACTCACTTTTAGGTATCTTGGCTGTATCTACTTAAAGCTTACTTATACTTAAAGGATATTTAAATGATTGTAACACATTTTGACTGCAGTCAGCTAGATTGACAGAGCTTGATTGATAGAGTGCAGATTAACATTTAATTAATCAATGAAATTGTTTAATTATTAAAAAAATAGCCGATTTCTTCCCAGTAGGAGCAAACTTCTAAATCAATGGTAGGTTTTTTATAGTATTTGATGATCCATTAGTACTGGAAACAGTCTACTTGAATATAGATTTTTTGAATTTAAATCAATTTATTTATTAAGCTTCTTTATATTGATCTGCCAAAATACGCACCCAAAACTAAAAGCTTTCACAAAAGAATAAACAAAAACTGTGATTTTATTTTTCATAATTCACAAAACTGGAACCGGTCGTTAGCGACTAAAAACAGACGAGCAGTCGATCAGCGATTTCAATTCAACGTTTGGGATCGGCATCACTTTTTGTGAGAATCCCCCGCTAAAAAAGATAAATTTCTTTGCATATAACATATAATATACCTATATAAGTTTTACAAAGTTATACAAGTTATACGAAGTATAACATATAATATCATCATCCTCCTGCCCTTATCCCACTCTAAGTGGGGTTGGCACAACATGTTACAAACATGTTGTCATATGATTTTGCTACGTATTTTACGACCGGCCGCCTGCCTGACATCAACTTACCTTAGGCGTATTTTACAACTCCTCGGTAAGAAAGAGGGTGGTCTATTTTACTAAACCGGATACCACACGGTGGGTCAGCTTACCTTAGTCGCCTTTTACGACTCCTCGGTAAGAAAGAGGGTGGTCTATTTTACTAAACCGGATACCACACGGTGGGTCAGCTTACCTTAGTCGCCTTTTACGACACCTCGGTAAGAAATGAGGGTGGTACTATTCTATTCAGCCGGATACCACACGGCGTCTAACATATAATATATATAAATTATATATAAGTATTAGATAAGTAATTTAAAATTACTTATCTTACAATCATATCGTGAAAAGGTCGTGGGACTCAGCTTAAAGCTGCTTTTCAGCCCACGCCTTGTACCAATGCTGCCAACATTGTGTTTCTTACAATTTATATAAACCAAAATAAATAAATAAAATGTAATCTAAATAGTGCATGAGCTGGTCAAACGATTATTATCTCCTGCAAGGCACAAACCAGCGCGTACCCACGCTGAATATTAGTCACATTAATAATAATAAAGTAAAGTAAGAAATAGAATTGTAAATATCTAATATGAGCGCATCCTAAAGCAACGGAAGTATGTAACGAAAGACATCGAATAAAATGTACGGAACTCTGTACGACAGTACGGTTCGCGCTTTTCGAATATTTTTTAACATATTTAGACCGTCATTGTCATCGGCCGGTAGCACGAGATGTCACGACGGGACAGTTCGTCGTATTTTATTTACTCCGGTTCCATTGTTTTTTTTGTACCCCACTTGTTGGTTTTGTGGAGAACATAAAGAAATTGACGTCTTCATCGCGATTCGTCACGCGTTGCCGTCGATGGGATGACGTTGCGATTTCCCTCTGTACTTGAGAGCCGTTAAATATACTTGATCCAGACAAAAATGAACTTTTTCCTTTTTTAGATACGGTGTATATTTGAATGTACTTAGGCACTGCTTATTTTTATACAGGATGATAATGTTCTATGATCCTGGGATTACAATCAAATATGTTAATGGTTTGAAACTAATATGGAATATATTAAATAATTAACTAAAAAAAACCAATATTATATGTATTTATTTAACGTCATAGTCTTGTTTTGTCCGTGTATATTAATTTCTTTCCTCAACAAAGATTTCATTTTGAGTATTTTTTTATAACGATACTACGACGATTGTAATATACTTAACTATTCATTAAGTTAATAAACTGAAACTTAAGTATTTAATGACGAATTCAATTCAACTTAACGAATAAACTTAATTATTATAAACTTAACTTTAACCGTGTTATAGGACGGTTACCTGTAATGCTCTTGACAGTGTAAAAGTCATCAGAACCGATGACCCTATGTACATATGATGTTTATTAGATTGTGTAAGTAGTGTATATAAAAATCGACAGAATGAATCAAAGTCTATTCTATTCAGTCGGATACCGCGCAGTGAGTCAACTTATCTTAGTCGCCTTTTACGACATCTCAGTAAGAAAGAGGGTGGTCTTTTCTATTCAGCCGGATACCGGATAAGTTACCGCTGTGTGGCGGTAACTTTAGATAATACAATTATTAGATTATTATTAGCACTTAATTTATTCCATCCTATATAGTCGAAGAAGCCCACGCAGACCCCTCGTCGAGTGCAGAGATGACTCAATTTCGGCCATTAGCTATGGGCGCGGGATTGCGTATTTTAACTGTAAAACCTTTGTTACCGCGATGGCATCAAAACGCGTGATCTTAAAGAGATCCTTTTGCAACTCGCTCTGCATCTTGCATTCCACATCTTACTATCAGCATACTTTATATGCATTTGTTTTACAACAGACACTACAGTGAGGTCTAGTCTGTCGATTGTCGTCGTGAAGACAATTTCTAGTAAATAGTGAGAATGACTTCTCATTATATTAAGCATTTATTCGCATATTAAGTAAGTCAAGGTGAAAGTGAATAGCGAGTTAATAGGAGTTTAATAGTAAGAATGTTAAGATGGTTCTTTCCAAGACGTTCTCGTCTCGTTTTACATTATAATATGACGCAACCTACATTACAATTTTCTAACTTTTGTTTTTTCTGATTGGTTTCCTTTATCCCAGTATAAGACCCGGTAACGAACAAAGTGAAGTGAGGATGTGTTGCGAAGATGTAAGGTAATTTTCTTAAAGTGGTAGCATGTGATCTGTAAGAGCTCCCAATCAAGTGCTATCTACTAAAGGTCGAATTCACATCGTTACAAAAGTTATATGTTAATTTGCTTCAGGAACGCCTCTCTCCATCTTCGTAGGTGTTTAAGTGTTGGAATGCCTCAATAAAAGCAGCATCGGTAGACCCCCTATGAGACTGACGACTTCATAAAGGTCGCAGGGAACCGCTGGATCTTAACGCCATACGCTCGTGTTTTGTGGAAAACTCGTGAAGAGACCTATGTACGGCAGTGGACATACATTGGTTTAAGAAGATACGGTTCTCAGTAAAAGATATCATTGTGAGGAAACTGCATATTTCTGAGATCTAAGGACAATCAACGCATAGGGTATAATGGGTGCAAATGTGTGTACTCCTTTCTTTTATTAACTTTTTTCACTGAGGTGTCGTAAAATACGACTAAGGTAAGTTGATCTCAGGCAGGCGGCCGGTCGTAAAATACGGAGCCAAATTATCGGACAACATGTTTTAAACATGTTGTGCGGACACCGTTTAGAATGTGATAAGAGCAGGACGATGATGACAAAATATTTGATGATAAATTTTTAACTTTAAAACTTTAGGTTACATTTCATACACAGTACTCATTTAAAATCTTATAATCGAGTTCTGATTAAAATTATGTCCGTGACTGCGATAGAGGTAGCAAAAAGCGGTAATACACAGATAATAGAAGGGGAAATGAGTTGCGGAGTGAATTGATTGTATGTAAATCGGACGTCAAAAGTCTGTGAAATTTCGCCTATTTATTTTTACAATAGAGCGCAATTTAAAAAACCTGAATGGATTTTTTTATGAAGAGCCAAGCCAAAGGAAGTTATGATCTTCGTTATTTAAGCATGGAGTTTATTAAAAGCTTTTCATTTCCAGCTATAACATCTGATATACCTGATATCAGATGTTTTATATCAATCGCGGAAAAAACTATTTTATTTTACTGTACATTTTTTACATTTATACTTTAACTATAACTTTATGATACCAAGTCGCGCGCTAAGCCCCGAGTGCGCTAGACACGCGCAAAGGTGGCGACCACCCATACTAGTGATGTAAAAATCATAAAAGTGGTTATTATCAGATTATAATATAAGAGTGATATATCACGGTGTAGGCCTTATCAAGTGCTACATACCAGTGAAAACAAGGTGAAAATCGGACAAAGTTTCACAAAGTTATTGGTGAAGAATAAAAAATTACTTTTGATTTTATAACTATCATTATCTTTGTGCACCAAGCGCCATGTACCTCAGTGATAAACAATTTACACGTGATTTACCTAACTCCCAAGCCCAGACTTATCTGCAACCAAACAAGAAATTTTACCAATTTAACAATTTAATTTATTTATTTTGAATGTAATTAAGACTTCCATGTAATTTATCTTATCAGTTCTGAACTTGATACAGCACCATCTAGCGGCAAAGTTTGGCAGTGTCCGCCAACAAAACTATAGATTTACTGTTTTGTATTGAAATTTTTCTATTGAATGCATTGTATAATGGGTACTCTCTCCTTATCTTTTTTTTTTTATTTCGACATAGTTTTAACAGTTAAATTTGTTGCGGATAAAAACTTTTGTTTTTATTATTTAATTAATACGCCACAGCGCCATCTAGCGATACACTACTAGATTAGATTAAATAAATTAAAGCCATCAATAATAATTGAATCTAGCATATTATTTAATATATTATATAAAGCGGACTCGGGGGTTAAAGTGCGGCTTTTCATTTACACATATACACACATACATACACTAACACAATATTCAACACCATGTCACTCACAGGGGAATCTTCGGGGGAATTCAGCCGCACACCCTCTCCAGAACAGCTGCGAGCGTCACAGCTGTCCTCATATACCCGGGAGGGGTTCGCTTGTGACATTGTCAACCTCGGAAGAGAGACCCTGCGGGATCTCTTTTCCGAGGTGGACAGTCACCTCCAAATCCTGTGTCTCTCCATCGACGATCCCGCTAGGCTGGGCCACTTTCGGCGTGTAGGGGTGCGTGACACTAGCCTGCAGCTAAGAAAGTATGCCGTAGCCGTGCGCCGGCAACTTGACTCACACCTGGCCAGCTGTTCAGCGGGGTCTCCACCACTTCACGTATATGCTGAAGTCGGTGGTAGCCCCATGGCCAGTGGACCTATGCCTATGAGGGAGTTAGTCGCTGAAGAGAGACAGGAGAGGGCACTAGACTTCTGCCGGGAGATGGGGAAGAAAGCGGACGCGATCCTTGAGAGGATCACATCCGGCAAGTCGTTACCGCGCCTCGCCAAGGAGGCCGTTATCGACAAAGCTCGCGCCATAAGGGGGCTCGCGGAGAATTACACGCAGCAGCTTATCACGGAGTTCAACGACCAGGCTGTACTTAACGAGCGAGATACTCGTGAGAGGATCTGCGCGGGCCCGTCCCGAGAGGCGCCGCGGCACACGCAAATAGCGAAAGCCGATGCAGCAACCAACACTAACTTGGACCTACACAGATCCCCTCACGATTATACAATGGTGCGAGTCCGGGGGGAGACTCGAGGCTCCCAAGACGATTTAACTCGAAACCTAAAGTCTCCACCCGGGGCACACGGGGTGAAATTTATAGGGGAAACTATACACCAGCCTGGACTGGCCATGGCCCCCTCCGCCCCTATTAGAGAGACCTTAATCACGGGCACTCACACACACACTGAACACTCACACATACATAAAGAGGGTGCACACACCATAGAACAGGAGCAACTCGAGGAACTGAAACGGGCTTTGGTGGAATGTGTCGGGGAGAGCGTACGGAAAGAAATGAGCGAGGTGAAACGCGTCGTCGCGACTGAAGTGGCCACGGCGCGGCCCACCTACGCCGCAATGACCGCGCGCTCTCTTAACCAAGTCGATTCCAGCGTAACCTCGGCGGCTCGCCCACAAGAACCTGAGATCTTGGACCCGAGATGGCCGATCGCGAGGACTAGACCCAGGCACGCTATCATAATAGGATCCAGCGTGCCTGGCAAGACCAGGGGGGAATTGTTGGCAGCCTTTCGGAAAAAGTGCAGCTTCCGAGACCGTCCATATGGTCCTGAGGATGTGGAGTTCATGTCTAACAACAAAGTTAGAGTTGAATTCCACACCCTCGAGCAGCGAGATGATGCATTGGCCATGGCCAGCGGAGCCGAGGGATTCCGGGCCCAACCTGCGCGCAGGCCCTGGCCGATGCTTATTCTCAAGGGGGTCTCGCGCGATATACCACATCACGAGCTACCGGACATCATAACCCGACAGAATCCTGACTTGGGGTCTGGAGCAGGGAGGAGTTCAAGCGTCCTGAGATTCAAATTTTTCAGAAAAAATAAAAACTCAGAGCTGTACAACATAGTTTATGAGGCTGAACCAACCTTCTGGAGGTCTGCGATGGAACGCGAGCGCCTCAACGTGGACCACCAGAGGGTTCATGTACAATATTTCACACCCTTTCTGCAGTGCTACGCCTGCCTGAAATTCGGGCATACGCAGCGGCACTGCAGGGCCGATCCTGCGTCCAGACCCTGCCGGTACTGTAGCGAGCTAGGTCACAAGGCGGAAGAGTGTCCCTCTAAGGCTGAGCAGTTTAAACCTAGGTGTTACAATTGTGTAAATAAAACTCCTCGTCCTACCTTTGTCGACCACGAAGCGACTTCAAATAAATGCCGGACTTTGCTGGCCATGAAGAGGTACATCGAGAGCCGAATCGATTATGGGTTCGACAGCGGATTATAGGCGCGCATTAGAGAAAATGGGCCTTAGTTGGACATAGTATCCCTCTAAGCAACTCACTATTCATACACACATACTCAGTCACACACATACACAGTCACACACATACACAGTCACATACAAAACCAGTGCATCAAAAGATCTGTATTACGATGAACAGCCGTAGCGAACCTGTAATAAAAAGAAATAAATAAACAAATAAAATAAAATGATCAATTAGCGGCATTGGTTACATTGTAAATAGTCCAGTGTAAATAAATTCATTATAGTCAATAAGTTAGGATTAAGCAGTAGTGGTAAGCGGAATAAAATAAAACTTTAGGGATACAGTTAAATAAAATGTGTGAATAAGATATTATATTGTGCCATGCATAGTTAATTTCTAGATATAGGTTAATTTAGTTTAAAGTCTAGGGTTAAGAGTAATTTAGGATAGAGGCAAACAAAACTAGGGGATACAAATAAAATAAAATATGTATATAATATATAATGAGGTGTCCTACAAAATAACTGTAAATAGTAAAGCGCTAAGAGTACTCAGAATCAACAAGGCATAAACCATGTATATAACTAAAGTGTAAATATAATTAAATCGGGTGGAATAAATGTAAAATAAGTAACTCGCATGATAGGTTAAGCTTTTAGTTTTAAGAGATTGTGTTAGGTTAAGAATTCCCCTTTCCCTTTATCCCTTATTCCCGTCAGAGTGAAATGGTCTCCCCATCCCCAAAGTACAGGCGGGGCGGGACGTATCCAATAGCGGAAGCCGTCACCCCTGACCTGTAGCGAGTTTGGCCACAAGTTGGGCGTTTCTCGCCAGTGGAACAAAATACCACAACCGATATCCACTCAAAATAGGAAAGAAAAAAAAAAAAAAAAAAAAAAAAAAAAAAAAAAAAAAAAAAAAAAAAAAAAAAAAAAAATACTTATGATAAAACTTTATGATACCTGACACAATGCATTGCTGTTGTACACCTCACTGCGTGGATAAATAACCACAAAAATGTTGAAGAGATCTGCTAGATTTAATCACCAAAATATGATGATAGGGACTTCGTATGATATCACATGAAGATACCCATGATATTCATGAGTAAAAAAGAATTAGACATCTGATAAGTTTAAATTAATATTTCCTTATTAGTTAAAAGCAAACTTGTTACGGCAAAAGTTTTTCTTTATTTTTAACTCTTACACAAGTATTATATATCTATTATGATTTGATACTACTAAAATTAAAAAATGCCGTGTGGTATCCGGCTGTGTAGAATAGACCACACTCTTCCTTACCGGCGGGTAAAATACGACAAAGGTAAGTTGACGTCAGGCAGGCGGCCAGCCTAAATACGTCGCCAAATCATGTGACAACATGTTTATAACATTTGTTGTGCCGACCCCACTTAGAGAGATAAGGGCAGGAGGATGAAGCCTATTGTAAAGAATGAAACTTCTTTTACCCGTTACTCGAATCATTATTACACAGTTTTAGTATAGATAAGGGCAGTCGGAATACTACTAACATACTAATAACATACACAATATCGTTTTTAAAGAAGCTAATATTGATATATTTAGAGACTCCGGCAATAAATTTAAATTCAAGATAAAAAAATATTTTCATAATAAGTAAAGACAGGTTCAATTTTAAAATTCTAAAATTATATAAATTTTTGTTTTTTTTTTTTGCTGGTTACTAGTTTTTTGTATGTTTCGTTCATGTAATAATTAAGTTATTCTCTACCTTTTTAAGCACTGTTCTTAATTATTTATAATAACATGTTGATACTAAGATTGAAGAAATGTTAAAAATTTAAATGTTATATTGTATACCCCGTACACCGTTGGCTTTCTATTTTAATAAATAAATAAATAAATAAATAAATAAAATAAATAACATCAAAAAACTAACATTGGTCACAAATGCTATATAGATAATTCTAAAGTATAAAAAAATTCACATCAGTTTTAATAATGTTACAGCTATAGAAACTCCATCGTTCTTCCTGAACTTTCTTAATGTTATTTGAGTAACACAGACTTGTTGCTTATCACCACCCGCCATACTATAAAGGCAAATAAAATATCTCCTAATAAATATTCGGTTAGAAACAACACAATAAATTTGCAAGCTATTCTAAGGAACAGGTAAAACATATCCTCAGAGATATGTTTAGGTGTTCCTCGGCTGAACAACGTGTGAAGTAACCAACCGACTCCCATAGGGATACTGGTTTATTTCCCACTCGTACATAAATTTGTAATAATGCTTCGCATACATAACAGAGGCAAAGGCTCTTAAATGCCAAAACGCGTGTTAGTGCATTTACTGATGCACTTAGTAGGAATTTTTTTTTATGTGCAGTGCACCTGCAGTTTTCAAAAATTTGCGATATTTTGGAAACTGCAGATGATAGCGATATCAGAATACTTCACTCCCTATACACACACTCCGCTTGACCATGGCATTCCATGACGTGGCGCGCATTTGAATCTATTTATTTAAACGTGAAAACTCAGTGACACAAACTAGCTACCAAATTATTTCCTGTGCACGTTTACTTGGCTTCAAGCGCTCATCTAAATACGCTTACTCGCATCTCTACATACGCTTTATTTTGCTTTTTGGAAATTTGCGACGGTGTAAACACGCTATTGTTAAAAACATGTCATCGTTTTTTTACGCGCCAAAACTCCATTATGTGATCGTTATATTGGAATATTTTTCGATATGTCAACTTATACCTACATTTGTAATATATATTTGTAACACAATTTATATAAATTTGTAATATATACTATACATATAAATATATACCTATTTATATAAAACGGTAATGTATCAACATAAACTTACCAGAAGAATTGTACTATCTTTAAGTAAAAACTGTATAAACATCTGTTTCGTAGATTTTTAGAAAATGGATCACATACAGACAGAGAGCTTTTGGGGACTTTGTTTTATAATAAGTATAGATAGATCATAAATTTACTTTAAATATCATCTTCAGAAGCATTAACATCTAATTTATAGACGAGCGGGGAACATTCCGAGACAAAGGATGCCGTAAGATTACATCGGGGTTTACGCACATAAATTACTAACCATTGTGTTGCGGAGTTTCACCATACTATGGTATTGTTAATTTTGTGATAGATATTGATTGTACGGACAATGGGTAGAGTGGAAATGGCCATTGGGGTGTGATTTAGACAATGATAGCAAATTGCAATATTGATGAATAACGAAATGGTTCTGGCTGTTGGTATTTGCATTATTGCTGCAATAGGATTGTATTGTATGCACGAAATATTAATTATTATGGAAACATATTTTCTAGAATTTAAATATCCGCTGTTTGGGTATTTAGCTACTGAATCTTTTGGCAAGAAGCTGATGGATCCAAGCGTGTAGTGTAGTAACCCTTTGAAGTACGTACTCGTACCTTCAGCAGTAGATGTCTATAAAGTAGCGGCCTGTTACTATCCCACTGCTGAGAATAGGGCTCTTCTGTCCGTTTTTGGAGAAAAGGTTTGGATCTAAGACCTACCACGCTGCTCCAGTGCGGATTGGTAGGTTACACATATCTCCAGAATTCTCTAGAGAAATGCAGGTTTTCTTACGATGTTTTCTTTTCTTGGTCCTATTTATTTAGGAATTATTGATATTTATATTTCACATATATACCCTCGAACCTTTCTTTATCATTTTATAAATTAGCTTCTACATCATTCAAATTAATATGAGACATACGAATGTGAATTTGTTTTTCCTCTTTATAGTCTCTAATAACAGATTGATTTCTTTATTGTAGAGATTGTTAAAGAGTTTGAGAATACGACGTTCACTTAGAAGGCCCTAAGGAACTAGAAGTTGGTATATCGTGTTCCGCTAATTTATCTTCAATATCAAATTTACGGTTCACAAACATAATCTCATTTTGCAATTAATATTTGTAATATAATTCTGCTAAATACAAGTATGTTTCGGTTATTATAAAATTACTTGCTACAATTTGTACGGCTTAATAAACATGACCGTGTTCGGAAATTATATGCATTGTAAATGCTTTATTTGTTATTGGATATGAAATTGCTTAATCTGTTATGCCTTTGTTCATTGTAATCATACGTGCATTAGTGTATGGTTCAGCTGATATCGATTCTGGTATTCACGAACGTGGTTATTCAGTTTTAAGCGAATTGAATATTTTTATGATGACCTAATTTATGTAATGTAGAGGTTAAATCAATATAGGCCACATTTTTTTAATAGCTAACAAAGACGTTGATCGTCAACGTCTTTGTTAGTTAGTAGACGTTTTGCGAGAAGCTTTGAATGCTGTTGCAACTAGAAGTTTTCATCGGGGAATCCCCGCGTAACTTCCATAGAGTTATAGTGGAGTAGTTGACGCAGCCATCGACAATAAATAGAAAACGTAAGGGATAATAAATTTATCTGTTTTTCATTTTTGTGTAATTAGACTAAGGTACGTTTCCTAATTCTTTTCATTATTTGTTGCGACTCACTTACAGGCTCCCCCTGCTTTTAACATATACCTATACATACAATTCCAGCTCTATAATAAGTTGTGATGCCAAATGAACGCAACGTAATGTCAAATGTAGCAAAATTATTAATGACATCCATTTTCAGTGCAGCAAGCTATTATTATGACAATTTACATTCTAAGCACAGTATTTGGGCCGGCTGAAAATTTCATGCTAATCTACTTTTCATACATATTGTCGGTTGGAACGAGATCTTTTGAAATATACTATTCTATGAGTAATAAATATATTCCATTATAATGATCCAATATTGAACTGAAGGTGATTTTAAAAGAATTATGTACATATCTGAGTTGAGATAGCCCAGCTGTGAGACCATGCTACTCTTTCAAGACGGTCACGAGTTCAAACCCCGGGCAGGCCCCCAATGAATTTTTCTATTTAAAATTATTAGTCTAATTAATAATTGTACCACACGTTTTCGGTAAAAGAAACATCTTAAAGAAACCTGCATATCTCAAGAGAATTCCGAGGATATTTGTAACCTAGTAATACGCGATGGAGCAGCGTGATGGATATTAACTCCCACGCTTCTCCCCTAAAAGAGGAGGCCAATGTCAATTGGCGAAAAAAGGAAATTAGTGGGATAGTACCGCAACGATTTAACAATTGTAGGTTACTTGTAGCTTATTCTTGTCCTGTATTTATTTACTGGTAAGGGTGATTTTGTTAATAAAGTTTTTTAATGTTACAGTTTATAGAATTAGGCGTTACTTTGCGGAGGTCCATAATAATTTATAGAATTTTGCTTACTTGGGTAATGCTTCGTTTTGCGATTTTGTCATGGAGTCTTATCTCCTGATGATGCTCCGGTTACGGGGCGAAACAATTGTTGAGATTGTGGTGGTGAATGTGTGCAGTGCTTGTGTATTATTGTGTTATCGGTGGCGGGTAGTGCATGACTTTTTACAAATTCTGCATGCATTAGGAATGAGAACAAATAGTACACTCTACATTTAGCATTAAATATATTTTCGTTTATCGCGGATTATAGCAAAATAATATTTTCCTTAGTTTTGTAAAGTTACAGTATTAAAAAGTACAGTAGTAAGAGTAAAAAGAGTAGTATTTAAATTAAGTGTAAGAAACAAGCTTATACGTAAATCACATTACAAAACTAAAGATTATTTGGATGATAAAAATACAAGACTGCTGTTTAATAATGTATTGAAAATGTTTAAAAGATTAACCATATTGATTCTTGATGATTCAAAAGTTCTTCAAAGAGCTGACTAAAGATTATTTTGATTTGATTTGATAAGAATAATAAATCCACACGTAATACAAGAAGATACTCTTAAAAAATTGCGTAGTAAAAAATATATTTGAAGATAAAACCGTCGTCAGCACTATTAAATTTAAACAAAGCTTTCAAACTACGGCAAATAAAATCAGAATATAAGACTACTATAAAATTCCTTCAGAACTCGAGACCGTCTTTAAAGTCGTTATAATTCAAAAGAATAACAAATTGTTCCGACAAAAGAGACATTCGTACGTCAAATATTTGAATGTGCTCCATTCTTGAGTTTTATTGCCCGCCGTTTCTTATACCTTATTTGCTTATTTTAAACGTTTCTAGATACGTGTAGTTTTATCAAAAAAGTTTAAAGACTATTTTTTTTGTTACATAAAATATACGAACATGTGATGAGGAGTGTTGAAAACCATATGAACAAACGAGTTTTAAATATAAATGTGGATGGATATACGAGTATAAGAGTATAGTCCAGACCAGTGTTTCCCAACGTGGGGCCCACGACCCACAGGGGGGCAATTTGATGGTTAAGGGGGGGACAACTCGACACGAGTTTAAGCCTTTCGCTCTGGGCCATTTAAGTGCAATGCTAGATTTCGGTACCAAATATAACAAAAAAAAATGTATGTTACTTAAGGGGGCAAAATAATTTTTAAAGTGGGGCATGGATCAAAAAAGGTCGGGAAACACTGGTCTAGACTATGACTAGATAGGACTATATAGCTAGATGGAGGCCGAAAAAAAGTGGATGGACTGTTTGAAATATGATATGAATATAATAGATATACCACATTTAGAGTGGGAGAAGGATTTTTTGAATTTAAACTATCGTGAGTGGAATTCATAATTAATGTATAGAAACCGGCTATACTCACGTGTTATTTTATCGGATGGGCTTGAAACTAGTTGGGCTCATCCGATAAAATAACACGTGAGTATAGCCGGTTTCTATGCATTAATTATGGGAGAAGGATATTCAAAATTCAAATTCAAATAATTCTCTATTTAAATTGTCTTTTACAAGCACTTTCGAATCGTCAAATTACAATGAAGATGCGACTGGTTCGGAAAGGTGCTCTTACCGAGAAGAACCAGCAAGAAACTCGGCGGTCACTCTTTTCAAAATTAAGGGTTACAGGATAAAAAAATAATGCTTTTCACTAAGACATATAGTTTGTTTAACTTATTTTAATATTAGTAGTATATAAACTACTAAACATAAGGTCATTACTATAGGACTATTATCCAATGTATGTATATTTTAGGTAAAAAAAAAAGTAAATTATTTAAATATATGCTTTATGTCATCAGTCTCTTGCCCTTATCCCATTATAATTGGGATCAGCACAACATGTGCTAACCATGTTGTTACTGGATAGGTATTTTACGACCGGCCGCCTGAGTGACGTCCGGCTGTGTAGGATAGACCACCCTCATTTCTTACCGAGGTGTCGTAAAAGGCGATTAAAGTAAGACCCGCCGTGTGGTATCCGGTTGAGTAGAATAGACCACCCACTTTCTTACCAAGGTGTCGTAAATTAAGTTGATCTCAGGCAGGCGGCCTATCGTAAAATACGAGCGATCGATCGACAACCTGAGTTAAATAGATCGCGCTCATTTCTTACCACGTTGTAAAAGGCGCCTAAAGTAAATTGACCTTAGTTGGCCGGTCGTAAAATACCTAGCCAAAAAATGTGACAACATGTTTATAACATGTTGTGCCGACCCCACTTAAAGTGGGATAAGAGCTGCTGAATGATGACCAAGCTGAGTTGAATAGATCGCCCTCATTTCTTATCAAGGTGTAAAAGGCGCCTTAAGTAAATGACATCAGTTGGCCGGTCGTAAAATACCTAGCCAAAAAATGTGACAACATATTTATAAAATGATGTGCCCACCCCACTTAGAGTGGGATAAGAGCTGCTGGATGTTGACCATCTACCTACTGCGTTTATTGCAATGCTTATTCGTTGTGAATATAACATATCCAGTTTTTACCTCTTTTAGGAAATAATATAAAGTCAATTAATTAAACTTAGGTTTATATCAGTATATACATTTTTAAAATTAGTCTAAAGATGTCAATGAATATTCAAAATACTTTGAAACTTTGATACAGGATGCTTTCATTAACACCTTGAACAGTTTAATATAGTCGAAATTCTGTCTCCAGCATTACCCCGGTATCGTGCTCCTGCGGGAAATCGTTTGAGATGCAAATTCCGAGAGGCGTATTAGTTGCTTTATTGGTTCTATGTATAGTTAAGTATGATCACTAAATAGTTAACGCTTTGAATAATACAGTACTGTTAACTGAGTGGAAGATTATTAAAATTTTATGCCGGCAGGAGTAACTTTAAGTTGAGGTAAAATTTACTTTCGGCGTGTCTTAAAATGTTAATGTATTGAATGTTTGAATGAGTAGGAATGATTGCTAAGGTTTAATGATTCTATAAGTATATCGTCTGGCTCGTTGGCGCAGTGGGTAGTGACCCTGCCTTCGGCTCCACGGGTCGCGGGTTCGATTCCCGCCGAGGGCCAACATTTCCCATAAATGAATTTGTTGGTTTTTGAGCCTGGGTGTATATTTGTATTTAAGTATGTATTTAAAAAATATATAAGTATATATTCACCAGTTGTCTGTCTACCATAACACAATTATTAAGTTACTTACTTTGGGGACGGACGACCGTGTGTGTAAGACCGTGTGTGTCCCATATATTTATATATTTATTTATTTATAAGATCACTATTACAAAATACAGTTGTGAACGTAACGTAACAGAAGCACAAATTTACAGATTTATCATATTAATTGCTGCTCAAAGTATTGCCCGCATATAAATCTGTGTCTCACAAAGTTTTTCCACCAGTACCAGTACCTGTAAACTGAGGCCAGAGCAGACCAGTAGACAGAGCCTTTATGTTTACTGGGCTTTTGGAGGGAAAATCGATCTAGTTAGGTTAAAAAAAAAGTCGCTTTATCACTGTTTTCGCGCACTGGTACAATATTAAGAGAAAGCAAACGTTAATTATGCTCTCAATTTCAAAGTCATGATAGTTCATTTGAGTAAAGGGCGGTCTTATATTCAGAATACCAGGATCGAGTCCAAGTAACATAATTTGTTTTAATTGCACTTTTTATATATTATATTTAAACAAATTACCGAGCAATGTTCAGTCGCCCTGATACTAATAAACGTATAGATTTTGCTAGACAATAAAGCTTTGCCAAGTGCAAAGGTTAAGTTACGATCCTAATCTACAAATTGGCACTATCACTTGAAATTAGTGTTAATTTCGACAAGTGACGTTTGGTGTTAGTTGAAATTAACACTAATACCATCTAACACCAAACGCTACTCACGTTACATAGAGCCTTGTTACTCGCACTGACGTAATTCATCAAGACGTGATAACACTGTTGTGACACCCTCGTATTATATTACCCACAATGCCGTTGCTTAGTTAACTACGGACTAATTACTAAGTGAACTCATTAATATAGTGTTGGGTTGCCGTCGAATAGATTTAGAATGTTCTCTTGAAATAGCTATATATTATTTAGGTAGGTAGATAAAGCTGTTGTTGCTTTTCTCGAGGAGGTCACGGGTCCAAACCCGGGCAGACACCAATGAGTTTTTCTGTTAAAACTTATGTGTCTAATTGATAATTGCAATTTATCACACGCTTTTCGGTTAAGGAAATTGTCGTGAGGAAACCTGCATATCCCTAGAGAATTCTGGAGATATGTGTAACCTACCAATTCG
Organism: Morpho achilles; assembly: GCA_947086495.1. NCBI lineage: Eukaryota > Metazoa > Arthropoda > Insecta > Lepidoptera > Nymphalidae > Morpho > Morpho achilles. The sequence continues at coordinate 12,829,664 of CAMTZB010000001.1, read as the reverse complement.
CACTGGAGCAGCGTGGTAGGTCTTAGCTCCAATCCTTCTCTGAAAACGGAGAGAAGAGGCCTATACTCAGTAACAGGCCGCCTGGCAGGAGGCCTAAAAAGAGATGGTTCGATTCTGTGCAATATGACATACAAAGAAGTAGCGCCAGAGTTGACGAATGATAGGACAGAATGGAAAAGAAAAACATATTGTGCTGACCAAACTTACAGTGGGATAAGGGCAGAAGAATAATGAATTATGAATGATTTATAGAATTAGGCGTTACTTTGCGGAGATCCATAATACAAAAGTAACAATAAAATTATTTTGCTATAATCCGCGAAGAAGTAAAATAGAATATATATATAATGCTAAATGTAAGTGGACAATCGGTTATCATACCTGATACATGCAGGATTCGTAAAAACACATGCACAAACCTCCACCACCGCCACCACAAGCACAAACCTCCACCAAAGCTTCTTGCTTTGCGATTTTGGTCGTAGAGTCTATCTTCTGATGATGCTTCGGTTGCGGGGCGAAACGATTGTTGAGTTTGTGATAGTGAACGTATATAGTGCTTGTGTATTGTGTTAGCGGTGGTGGAGGTTTGTGCATGTGTTTTTACGAATCCTGCATGTATCAGGTATGATAACCGATTGTCCACTTACATTTAGTTTTATATATATTTTCTATTTTACTTCTTCGCGGATTATAGCAAAATAATTTTATTATTACTTTTGAATTATGAATGAGTTATGAATGGAGAATAATGAGAATAATGAATCTGAAGAATAAGGTCACATTTTCTATGCTAGTACATGCGACATGTGTCTTTATTCTTCACATAGGGCGATATGTGAAGAAATAATAAAACTATATTAACACAATAATTACAAACAAGTTCCGATTTTAAATTTCTTAGCAATAGAGAATCATCTATTGACATTGTTTGTCAAAGCCTATTTTCGCTTCTCCCTTTGATTATAAATTAACACAGTAATTCTCTGAGTGGTGATTAACTAAATACACGTATAGTACTGTTCAAGTACTTACTAACAAATTGAACTTTGTTCTACTTAGTCTCATTAATATGCTGATTCAGAATTATAGTTGAATAGGTTTAAACCTACTACGAATATTGTAGACTAGCAATTGCCAGCGGCTCCGCCCGTGTGGAAAGATTAAAACCGTAATATAATCTTTTGATAACTATAAATATGGTTAAAATGGGTTAACCTTAAAAGCTAGACATATGCTGTCGCGAGCTCTTTATTTAGAACTTTTAGAAGGGAACAATATTGTAGTACATGATTTTTAATATCTATTACCTTTTACTCAGCGCACGCAAGGAAAGTAAATTTTTCCGTTTTCGTACTATTTTTTATTGCTGCTCCTCTCCTATTCATTTCAGCGTGATGGTATACAGCCTATAGCCTTTCTCGATAAATGGACTATCTAACACTGAAAGAATTTTTCAAATCAGTCCAGTAGTTCCTGAGATTAGCGCGTCCAACAATCAAACAAACTAACAAACATACAAACTCTTTAACTTTGTGTATAATATGTAGTATAATATAATATGTAGTATAATAGCTGTTAATGTATAGAAATTATCTCTAGAGTTAGACTTTTCTGTAGAGACATTAAAAAGGAATTTTTCATCATAATTTACTTTGTTATTTTTGAATAGATCTCATCAGTTCAAAAAAAAATCCTTATTTTGTACAATCCAAAAAGTTAATAATTTCTTTGCACAGATAACCGCGGTGTGATTTCTTTATAATGTAATAGTAATTTTATTTCACTGATAAAGTCTTTATGTTAGTCTATTAGTCAACATTTTAGTCTAATTAAAACAACATAATCAATATAATAAAACAATTTCACCGCTAACAATACAAAAATGGTTTCATAGAAAGCTCTATTCATTAAAGAACCTCCAAATCGGTTCCATAAACAATTACGCGCCGGAAACCTGGCTGGCTGGCAAGGCGATAATAATCTATGCTTTTTAATTATACGAATAGGCCCCGCCTGGTGCGGTAATTTGTATGAAAACGTCCAATCGTATTAACGTACGCTGACGCAGAGTGTCATTTTAACCATCAGAATATTAATCACGTTGTCGTTATGGATTTTAAATATAGAATACAACAGCGGGAATGTGGTTTTTTCGGGGCATAGACAAGATTTTTAAATGTGATTCGATTTGACGTTCGAACGAAATGATTGCCCGTGGGTCGGATCGATCGCGATCGGTGTTTAAAATAATGATGCGTATTGAATCTGAATGTTTATTGATTTATGTGTTTCGTTGTTATGTAATCGGAGACGTGTTATGGATGCTCTGTGATGTTTCGGGTTTTGTCTATGATTATTAAGACATTTATTGAACTAACGATATTACACTAAAAGTAATCTTAGAATGACAGCTAACAATCTTTGTTAAAAAGCTTGTATCTCTAAAAAAATTGTTACACGTGTTCAGCGGCAAAATAAAATAAATGATTGGGTTGAATTGATTAATATATAACTAAGCTGGTTTGAGTAATGCTTCGCTTTGCGATTTTGTAGTGGATTTTATCTCATGACGATGCTTCGGTTGCGGGGCGAAACGATTGAGTTTGTGATAGTAAACGTGTGTAGTGCTTGTGTATTGTGGTGGCGGTAGTGGAGGTTTGTGAATGTGTTTTTTACGAACCCTGCATGTATCACGTACGAAAACGGATGATCCACTCTACATTTAGCATTATATATATTTTACTTTGTCGCGGAATATAGCAAAAAAAAATTCAGTATTAAGTTCAATACGATTCACTTCACTGAGATTTAACTTTGACATTGCCAAATCTAATGTACTCAAAACTACACATTGTACTTAAAAATGATGTTTCCAGTATATAATTTACAGCTGCTCAAGCGGATGCCTTCTCACAAATTACGATACGAAATAACACATTCTCCTGCCGGCACGACTGGCCATGGGGAGATTCGAAATTAACCATAATTGCTTAATTCTGAACCCGTGTTTGCTCAAAATGCCGCATAAGGTTCTAGGAGTGAAAGGGACGGCTATATTGGCGGCATTGACGGTGATAGAGAAGAAATTACTTTATAGGCTGAGAGTTAACAAGATGTGTTAAAAAAGTATAATTAACATTAATACATTGTGTTTTTCTCTTAATATATCCAAATTTAAATTTAAACTAAGAATATGATTTATTCAAATACATTGAAAGAAAGAAAGAAAGTTTATTTCACCTGCCGCGATACACAGTTGTTACATCAAACCAAACTTTAACACATAACATAACACAATACAATATCATATAAATATACCGCATACCACAAGAAGAAGAAATGGCTCAGCTCAGTATAAATTGAGCGAGATTCATTGATTCCACTACTTTGAATCATCAAATGTTTTAAAAAGCTACAACTGCTATTCAGAAGTCTGCCATGAAAAACTAGCAAAAAACTCGGCGGATACTGCTTAAAAAAATGTACTAATTGGTTGATTACATGTTTATTGTTGTAGCTAGCTGCAATTAACTTTTGTAACTATCACTCACATTACTTTCAATTGCTTTATCACAAAAAAAAATTAACTTAAAAATTTTATTTATTACATCTAAATTTGTCGATTAAATATTTAATGAAATATGCAGAGTCTACTATTTTTAATCACCAAACTATCAATCATTATAAATTAAATGATGTCATATATTACTCTACCTTATTTTCTTTACATTTTTGCAGACTTTTTCTGCCTTTTGTTCACTATTTTTGATTTATGCATGAGTTAGAAAAGTTAATAGAATTTTGTGCAAATAAATTATTTATTTTGGTCGCAGATTTGCTTCATCATCATTATTTACGTACTTATTACTTCAGGTAGTGTTTTATATATATTTAAATTATATTATAATAAATTAAATAAAAATATAATATTTCACTATTACAACATTTTAAAAAACTACAATAAATATACCACCAAACCATACAAAACTTTTTCGTATGAAAATCATAAATCTTCCAATGTTAATGTTTCGCGAAAAAGTTTTTTAAAGAATGTTCTTCTGATATTAAAGATATGATATGTACATAAACTAATATTTTATGAATTCACAATACGGCAAACAGAGGAAAATTATTTAAGTGTTTTCAAACTGTAACAGATATATCAACCGTCGCTTGGACTATCAGAAATTGGACGATGCGTTTGCGTCTTACAGGTATAAGAAATAACGTGCGAAGGGATTTAAATTATTAGAGAACTCATTTTTAGAGCTATACGTAATGACTTTCTTGATAAAAAAAACTCAGTCGACGATTTTTTTTTTTAATTTTTAGGTGTGAATATAAAAATAATAGGACTCCTCTTTTTAGTATAGTAATAGTTAACGCTGCAAATGGAAAATTTTTCGTATAAACTGTATATTTTTGGCCTTCACTGTTTGTGCAGTGACAGAAGTCATGACATTTCTATTCATATTATAATACAAAGTCCCCAAAAGTTGTCATCTGTATGTCATCGATTTTCTCAAAATTTATTGAACGGATTTTTATACGGTTTTTACTATAAGGTAGTGCAATTCTTTTGAAAGGTTTGGGTTAAGTGTACATTACGGTTTTATGTAAATTGTGATAGAAAACACTTTGTGACTCATTGATTTCCACAGTAATACAAAAGTAATAGTAAAATTATTTTGCTATAATCCGTGATAAAGTAAATAGAAAATATATACAGTGGTAAATGTAGAGTGGTCCACGTTCATACCTGATTCGTAAAAACACATGCACTAGAAACTTCTACCACGACCACCACAATACGCAAGCACTACACACACTCACTATCACAAACTCAACAATCGTTTCGCCATGCAAAAAAGGATCATCAGGAGATAGACCCCACGACAAAATCGCAATATGTATAGGTTAAAAGCGAATAACAAAACGATAGCTGTTCTCGTTTAATTACAAACCATTATTTGTAGGAAATGTTCCTTCTATATGGATTCAAGTATGTGGACTAATTAATAAACTGTTTAATTAATTTATTAATTTAGTTTTGAGAATGTGAACTAAACAATTGTTTGTTTAATTAAAAATGCATTAATTAGTTTATTTGGTAATAATTTAATAATATTACTTCGATATTAATTAAATAAATTCATTACAATAAATTCTATTATTAAACGTGCTATATATTTTTTTTATTTATTTTCAGATATCATCGTTATCCGCATGAAGACTTAAAAAAGGTTTGTTTGATATCAGATTTATATTTCTCCATCTATATAGGTTTGATGAACTATAACCATATAACCGTAAAAAAACATTAAATATTACACATTATGCTGTGCATAGTTTCAAATACTCTTGAATATTATTTCTGTATTTCTTATTCTCTTTTTGAATATTACAATTCTTAAGTAAATAAATATAAATTAATATTTTATAAAATATTAAATATTACAAAATAAAGACATTAAATATTATAAATTATTCTTTGTATAGCTTTAAAATATTTGAGATGACATTGTTATAGCACATCAAACCAATGCAGAATATATCGATGCAATTAATTCACTGCTGACATTTGCAAGAGCGGAAGACGAGTGAATTGAGGTTTGTTTCTCAATCACAGATATTTCCGCTTCGATAATAATTTATTGCAATTCAGTGGTCGTACATCTTTTGCGATATTTGTATAAGTCTTTAACAGTATAATGGTTTTATCATTGCACGAATTGCCTTAAGCCTGTTATTTACTTTTTCTGAACATTATCTTATTGTGAAGAAGTGGATTAAGGATTTAGCATTCTTTCTATTTCTTCTTGCGAACTTAGAAATTATTATGCTAGTGGTACGCACATGTATAAGGTATGTGAATGTAAATGTGCTTTCTACAATAGCATTACCATTTGATTAACAAACACGGAATATAGCAAAATAATTGTATCCTTACTTTTATTACAATCATCATCCTACGGCTGTAATCCCACCCTAAGTGGGGTAAGCACAACATGTTATAAACATGTTGACAAATGATTTGGCTACGTATTTTATTACCGGCCTGTGTGACGTCAACTTCCCTTAGTCGGCTTTCGCGATACCTAGATAAGAAAGAGCGTGGTCTATTCTGGTCAGCCGGATACCACACGGTGTGTCAACTGACCTTAGTCGCCATTTACGATACCTCGGTAAAAAAGAGGGTGGTCTATTCTAGTCAACTTGTGGTGGGTCAGCTTACCTTAGTCGTCTTTTATGACACCTCGTTTAGCAATGAGGGTGGTCTATTTTACTCAGCCTGATAAATTCTGCCCTTACTATTATAACAATATTTAGCCGTGTGGTATCCGGCTAAGTAGAATAGTACCACCCTCATTTCTTACCAAGGTGTCGTAAAAGGGGACTAAGGTAAGTTGACCCACCGTGTGGTATCCGGTTTAGTAGAATAGACCACGCTCCTTCTTAACGAGGTGTCGTAAAATACGACTGGGGTATGTTGACGTCAGGCAGGCGGCCAGTTGTAAAAACGCAGCCAAATCATGTTACAACATGTGTATAACATGTTGTGCCTGCCCCATTTAAAGTGGGATAAGGACTAGAGAATTATTTTACTATTATAACAATATTGTTTCAGTTTTATATGACTAAGCTGCCAAAGCACCCCATCACTGCCTTACAGTCATCAATTTATAGTTAATGTATAGAACCGGCTATACTCACGTCTTATTCTATCGGGTTAGCCCGACTAGTTTCGAACCCAACCGGGGCTCTTATTCATGAGCTCTTTACACGATGTTATCGCGGCGGGAACTGTTGAGTCATCAATTTCTTTTAATTGCCAACATTGCTTTTATTATCAATAATTTCAGTTTAATCCGCCCGTTATATCTACAGTAACATTTAAAAATTTATTACCTTGACGTTCGAGTAAAATACTTTAAAATATGACTTTATGATTTCGCTCGGTCGTAAAATCGACTCCGATATTCACTGGTGTCTAGCAGGTAAGTGTTTACATTTGGATTATTTATTTATTTTTACAGTTGAAATGTCCAGTTTACGTTTACAATGTTTTGTAAAACAAAAGTAATAATAAAATTATTTTGCTATAATCCGCGATGAAGTAAAATAGAAAATATATATAATGCTAAATGTAGCGTGGACAATCGGTTATCATACCTGATACATGCAGGAGTCGTAAAAAACACAAACACTCCACGACCAAAATTGCTTTTTGGTCGTGGAGTCTATCTCCTGACGATGCTTCGGTTGCGGGGCGAAACGATTGTTGAGTTTGTGATAGTGAACGTATATAGTGCTTGTGTATCACGGTGGCGGTGGTGGAGGTTTGTGCATGTGTTTTTTACGACTCCTGCATGTATCAGGTATGATAACCGATTGTCCACGCTACATTTAGCATTATATATATTTTCTATTTTACTTCATCGCGGATTATAGCAAAATAATTTTATTATTACTTTTGTATTATGGATCTCCGCAAAGTAACGCCTAATTCTATAAATGTTTTGTAAACGTAAACCGGACATTTACGAACATGTTTATAACATATAGTGCCGACTCCACCTAGAATGGGATAAGGAAGATGGTGATGCCAAAGTTGATTCAATGTTTTTTTTCTGGTTTTGGTGTAGGATCGAGGTGGTGTGCAATAAAATGTATTCTATTCATCTTTTAGGAAAGTAATCGATTGAGTTTATTGAGATATGTTGACGATTTAAAAGGACTTGTTACATGAATAAATACTATTTCCAATTTGAATTTGTGATTGTGATGATGGAAATATGCATAACATCTCGTTAACATTCATTAGCATTATATATTTTAGGTTAAAATTACAAGGTACTAACTACTACACTATACTACAAAGTAAGAGTGAAGACTCACCAAGAAACTAAGCGTTTGCTCTTTTCAAAATATAATTCTTATAACTAGTTACATTTAGTCATTACTTTCTTGTACATGGTCGAAGAGTAGCGTTCAGGAATTCCTATCATCTGTAATCCTAAAACAGTATAGAAAGCGTCTGTATCAGCCTCCTTTTAATAGTTTTTAAATGCTGTAATGGCAAAGTTAACATCGACGTATTTCACGATTGGCCGTCAGCCTGGCGTAAAGGGGGTGGTCTATTCTACTCAACCGGATAATACGGCGGTTTTTTAGAATTTAAATAATTTTGTTTATTACAACTATTTTATTTTAATAGTTTTTGTTGTTACTGGCAACCCTGCACACCGGTGGCTATATTCTTTTATATTAACGAAATCTTGGTCGCTTAGATTTTTTTAAATCATCGTGCCCTTTATTGTGCCTTCATAGTCAGCTTCACAAGATTTTTAAAGTGGCAATACCATTATGGGGCTTGTTGTCGAACCGCTTGTATTATTTCCATTTTTCCTTAATATAACCAGAGTTAAGGATTACAAAGGAAAATAATATTCCAGTACTACCGATACTGGAAGATATTTGAGCATAAAAAATTAAACTTATCTAGTCTTATTGTAGTAAATGCAATGTTTTTGCTGTGTGGTATCCGGCTGAGTAGAACACACCTACACACGCACGTCCGCTCGCACGCAAACACACACACACAACACTACTTATAAACACTTTTAAATCAAATATGTATCTTTGTTAAACGTAAATAAATTTAAAAAAATTATAGTCACAGTGTAATCAACCCCTGGCCTTATTATTATTATAACATATCTTTAATATTTAAATGAGTTAATTTCCGAATCTCGGAAACGGCTCCAATGATTTTCCTGAAATTCAGCATGCAGGAGGTTTTGGGGGACAAAATTCAATCTAGCTATGTTTTATTTAAAAATCTCTGTTTTTGGGCATTTAAAAAATTCGAAAATTTATATTGAATAACACTATATTTGCCGTAAATTGTCAAGTCAGCGTAGCTTTTTCGAGGAACGGGCGGTCTAGAAAAATGGAAATACCTAGGATCGGGCCCCCACCTACCCAATTATTTTAATCTTTTTTTTTAAGCTTCTTTTTTTTATTTTGTAAAAAATTACCGAACAAGGCTCGGTCAACCAGGTAGTACCTATGTTTAGTAAAGACTGTGTTAATTTCATTTCTTCACAGGCAGGGTGGCGGTGGACGTATCCAATAGCGGAAGTCTCCACCCTTGACCTGGATGAGTTTGGCCGAGTGGGGCGTTTCTCACCAGTGAGTCACTAAAGCAACCCCGTGTCTCACTCAAAACTGGAAAAAAAACCAGGTAGTACCATTTAAGTAAACATTTCGTAAATGTAAATGTACATAAAACGTGAACGTAAATGTCCGGTTTACGTTTACAAAACATTTATAGAATTAGGCGTTACTTTGCGGAGATCCATAATACAAAAGTAATAATAAAATTATTTTGCTATAATCCGCGATGAAGTAAAATAGAAAATATATATAATGCTAAATGTAGCGTGGACAATCGGTTATCATACCTGATACATGCAGGAGTCGTAAAAAACACAAACACTCCACGACCAAAATTGCTTTTTGGTCGTGGAGTCTATCTCCTGACGATGCTTCGGTTGCGGGGCGAAACGATTGTTGAGTTTGTGATAGTGAACGTATATAGTGCTTGTGTATCACGGTGGCGGTGGTGGAGGTTTGTGCATGTGTTTTTTACGACTCCTGCATGTATCAGGTATGATAACCGATTGTCCACGCTACATTTAGCATTATATATATTTTCTATTTTACTTCATCGCGGATTATAGCAAAATAATTTTATTATTACTTTTGTATTATGGATCTCCGCAAAGTAACGCCTAATTCTATAAATGTTTTGTAAACGTAAACCGGACATTTACGTTCACGTTTTATGTACATTTACATTTACGAAATGTTTACTTAAATGGTACTACCTGGTTTTTTTTCCAGTTTTGAGTGAGACACGGGGTTGCTTTAGTGACTCACTGGTGAGAAACGCCCCACTCGGCCAAACTCATCCAGGTCAAGGGTGGAGACTTCCGCTATTGGATACGTCCACCGCCACCCTGCCTGTGAAGAAATGAAATTAACACAGTCTTTACTAAACATAGGTACTACCTGGTTGACCGAGCCTTGTTCGGTAATTTTTTACAAAATAAAAAAAAGAAGCTTAAAAAAAAAGATTAAAATAATTGGGTAGGTGGGGGCCCGATCCTAGGTATTTCCATTTTTCTAGACCGCCCGTTCCTCGAAAAAGCTACGCTGACTTGACAATTTACGGCAAATATAGTGTTATTCAATATAAATTTTCGAATTTTTTAAATGCCCAAAAACAGAGATTTTTAAATAAAACATAGCTAGATTGAATTTTGTCCCCCAAAACCTCCTGCATGCTGAATTTCAGGAAAATCATTGGAGCCGTTTCCGAGATTCGGAAATTAACTCATTTAAATATTAAAGATATGTTATAATAATAATAAGGCCAGGGGTTGATTACACTGTGACTATAATTTTTTTAAATTTATTTACGTTTAACAAAGATACATATTTGATTTAAAAGTGTTTATAAGTAGTGTTGTGTGTGTGTGTTTGCGTGCGAGCGGACGTGCGTGTGTAGGTGTGTTCTACTCAGCCGGATACCACACAGCAAAAACATTGCATTTACTACAATAAGACTAGATAAGTTTAATTTTTTATGCTCAAATATCTTCCAGTATCGGTAGTACTGGAATATTATTTTCCTTTGTAATCCTTAACTCTGGTTATATTAAGGAAAAATGGAAATAATACAAGCGGTTCGACAACAAGCCCCATAATGGTATTGCCACTTTAAAAATCTTGTGAAGCTGACTATGAAGGCACAATAAAGGGCACGATGATTTAAAAAAATCTAAGCGACCAAGATTTCGTTAATATAAAAGAATATAGCCACCGGTGTGCAGGGTTGCCAGTAACAACAAAAACTATTAAAATAAAATAGTTGTAATAAACAAAATTATTTAAATTCTAAAAAACCGCCGTATTATCCGGTTGAGTAGAATAGACCACCCCCTTTACGCCAGGCTGACGGCCAATCGTGAAATACGTCGATGTTAACTTTGCCATTACAGCATTTAAAAACTATTAAAAGGAGACTGATACAGACGCTTTCTATACTGTTTTAGGATTACAGATGATAGGAATTCCTGAACGCTACTCTTCGACCATGTACAAGAAAGTAATGACTAAATGTAACTAGTTATAAGAATTATATTTTGAAAAGAGCAAACGCTTAGTTTCTTGGTGAGTCTTCACTCTTACTTTGTAGTATAGTGTAGTAGTTAGTACCTTGTAATTTTAACCTAAAATATATAATGCTAATGAATGTTAACGAGATGTTATGCATATTTCCATCATCACAATCACAAATTCAAATTGGAAATAGTATTTATTCATGTAACAAGTCCTTTTAAATCGTCAACATATCTCAATAAACTCAATCGATTACTTTCCTAAAAGATGAATAGAATACATTTTATTGCACACCACCTCGATCCTACACCAAAACCAGAAAAAAAACATTGAATCAACTTTGGCATCACCATCTTCCTTATCCCATTCTAGGTGGAGTCGGCACTATATGTTATAAACATGTTGTCACATGATTTGGCTACATATTTTACGACCAGCCGCCTGACGTTAACTTACCGTTCTTCGAGACTGGGTGTATATTTGTATTAAAGTATGTTTTTTAAAATTATATATGTAATATCTGGTTGACCGAGCTTCGCACGGTAATTTTTTACAAAAAAAAAAAACTTGAAAAAAAACAATTATTTAGTTGGGGATCGATCCTTGGCATTCACATTTCTCAAATCTGCCCGTTACCCGAATAAGCTACGTTGACTTGACAGTTAACGGCGAAAATTCAATTCAATATAAATGTTAGTGTTTTTTAATGCCCAAAAACAGGGATAAAACAATTTTTTTTTACATAAAACCTAGCTAGATCAATTTTTCTCCCCCAAAACCTAATACATGTTGAATTTCAGGAAAATCGTTGGAGCCGTTTCCGATATTCGGAAAATATATTCACCAGTTGTCTCTAACCCATAACGAAGTATTAAATTAATTACTTTGGGCACGGACGAACGTGTGTGTAAGTGTCCCATATATTTATATTTTTATTTTTATTTATGTTGTCCCGTAAGTGACAACCCTATCAATGCCCGCGGCTGGCAATTTCCTTTACGCTCCCGAAATACGCCAAGAAATATGCGGTACAACTTTGATTGTATATCAGACGAAAGAAACTTTTCGAACAAACGGTGTCCTGTCGTTGCTATAGAAAACTCTCTTGCCTTAATTATAAGGGCTATAATTAAATGTATATGTGCAATGTTTCGTGTATATTGTCTGTTTATAAGTGTCATTAGCGTGATATAATAATCCAGTTTTTTGCAGTGAAAGATGTTTGGCGGCAAAAGTTGAATTCGAACTTTGTAAGGCTCTCAGACCTATACAATATAAGCACCGTTAAATCGTTCTACATGACAAATTATCGATTGTAATCGCATAAAAACACGTAAAACCTGGATAAAAAAATATTACAAATATTATTTTACGTTTTTCATGATATTTGTGGAAAACTTCTTTTGAGATTTTTACAACATCTTCGGCAAATCAAACATACGCAAAACAAGCAAAACAAATCGTTGAGGTTCTAATTTTAAGAAATGAATTTTTTCCTTGTTTGGCATCAAGAGCTACAGCTGAAGCTGAGGCTGAAGTGTTATCTGAATCTACTTTTCATCGCCGAAGTTAAATATATACAAACGAAGTCGCGTGCCGAAGTTATAAATATAAAAATATATACTGAAAAGAAGAAAACATTTTCCTGCTACAGACACTCAATAAATATAAATGTTTACCAAACCGCGACAGCAGACATTCATCGTACATAAATCACGACAATTAAGTGAGAACTTTTTGCTTCGAATCCACAAATTCCGTAAATCCCTCATAAATCCGCCCGTAGCTTGTCAACGCGAAATCTCTTTCCCCGAAAACTGTTCTAAATTCAATTTTGTATATGGAACGTTTATTAACTGCCACTCCGACATGTTAAAACAGATGTTCCGTCTTCGCTTGACGGATGGGTCAGGCGAGGTCGGGCGCCATCTTGCGCGGTGCCCGCCAATCGCGTCCCGGGGTGCCTGTCAACGGCAAACGAAACAATTACCGAGATCGTGACTCGATGGACCAGGTTAATCTGTAACTGGAGATAGTTTTTATAACTAAAGCATCTCTAACATTAGCTTAAGTAGCGAAATTTGAGTCCATAACAGTATGGTCCGTGCTACATCGCTTACAAACCGGACTGCGAAAAGATTAACTCAGGAACTTATATGGAAACTATGAAAAACATTCGTGCATAACTATTTGTTTTGGGTACTTGAAATTGCAACCATTTTTATTGAATCCTACTAATATTCATATCTTCCTGCCCTTATCCCACTCTCGGGTCGGCACAACATGTTATGAACATGCTGTCACATGATTTGGCTGCGTTTTTACGACCAGGCGCTTCCCTGACGTCTTACCTTGGACGTCTTACCTTATTCGTATTTTACGACTCCTCGGTAAGAAAGAGGGTGGTCTATTCTTCTAAACCAGATACCACACGGTGGGTCAACTAATGTTATTCGCATTTTACGACACCTCGGTAAGAAATGAGGGTGGTCTATTCTACTCAGCCGAATACCACACGGTGGATCAACTTACCTTAGTCACCTTTTACGACACCTCGACGAATGAAAAACATTCGTGCATAACTATTTGTTTTGGTTAATTTAAATTGCAACCATTTTTTTATTGAATACTACTAATATTATAAATGGGAAAGTTGTATGGATGTATGTTTGTTACTCTTTCACGGTAAACCCGCTGAACCAATATCGATGTTATTTAGCGAAATTATTTCTTATACACCAGAATAAAATATAGGCTATAGAAATCATGTTAATTCTTTTTGTGTGAATAATATTTTTTTTGCACTATGCATTAAAATTTCTAATATAAAAGTAGTTATTGTGAGTTAACCATAAAAGATAGAAACATGATGTCTTGAAATTTTTATTGTAGTATGTTTTTAGATCTACAATTTCCTAGTACATTATCTTCATGTATCTCTTTTGGTTTATGCGACCCACATGACTAAAACAGGTGGGTTTTTTTTACAACTGCGCGACCTCTTCAAAACAATTTACATTTACATTCTACATATTTACACAAAAAAAAAACATAATGTACTATGAACCTCATCCTTCCGGAAGAATCGCTCTACCTTTTAGTAAAAACCGTACAAAAATCCGATCAGCCGATTGTGAGAAATCGATCACATACATACAGACAGCTCTTGGGGACTTTGTTTTATAATAAACATCATCCTGCCCTTATCCCACTCTAAGTGAAGTCGGCACAACATGTTACAAACTTGTTGTGACATGATTTGGCTACGTATTATACAACCGGCCGCCTGCCTGACGTCAACTTACATCAGTCGTATTTTACGACACCTCGGTAAGAAATGAGGGTGGTCTATTCAACTCAGCCAGATATCACACAGTGGGTCAACTTTCCTTAGTCGCCTTTTACGACATTTCGGTAAGAAATGAGGGTGGTACTTGAGGTAATGGAGAGTATTTTATTCAGCCGATTACCACAAGGCGTTTTGTTTTATAATAAACATAGATTTGTAAAAATGTTAAACTACAGTAGTGTAGTTGTAAATGTAAATTTTATGTTATTAAAACAGATTGTTTTTAAAAGAATTTCGACTTCTGATTTAATAAATTTTGCGTAAAAATGTCAGTTTCGAATATTCAGTGTCCGTGGGAACTTTGCAATAAAAGAGATATTTAAGACCACTCAAAATTTCAAGCCAATCCATTGAGGGCTTTTCAAGATAACAAACCAAAGCTCAATTAATACATACCTAGAGAACCACAATTAAATAGAAATCTCATTAAAACAAATGTAAATTAAATGATCGACCATAAATCGTTATAAACACAAATGAGCGACTCTCAATACAAAATCTCAAGATTCAAAGCAATCGAAGACCAAAACGAAATCTTTGATACACCGCACACAATATTGCAGTATTCGTTTAACTAGCGGTTTATTAACTCGCAACCTCCAATCAAGTTCCACCTGTACATCTCAATCTTGCCCGTTTTAATGAAGACGCTTTCGCCCCCTCGCAGGTGTCCATATTTCGAGGACCCAAATCGACGGGTCATTATGTAGTTTAATTCATTATGCGCTTTGTTTTCTTCTGTCGTTTTTTGTCCCGCAAATAACTTTATTGTCTCCACCACAATTTATCGTTCGACAATGGTACTATTGTAAATCGTCAGCTTTAACATATGTACGTAATTAAGTTGTAAAGTTTTTTTAAACGTTTACGACTGTCAGGGGAAAGAGCGAATCGAAATATGGCCGGCACACGGCTTTGTGCGCACTAAAAATGCATTTAATTCCCTCTAAACAATAGAGTTAAATGAGGCAAGCTGCGGTTCCATTTCGTAATAAAAATAAAACAAAACGTACCGCCATACACGTAACAGTCGCATTTTTATTTTTCATGCGGCAACTTTTTGAACTCGATGGCATCGACAACTCGAGCAACATCGTTTTGCGTTCCGTTTCGAATCCCGATTACGAACTCATTGACGTTTCCAACGTGCCTCTCGGAAATAAGAATGGCATTGAATAATAAAGTGCCTTATTCGAAAATAAACTTAAGGGAATCACAGTTGGAACGATATTGCCTTATACGTTCCGTTTTACACATGACGTGCTAGAAATAGACGAAGTAGAATCCTTTAAGATAAAACAAGAGATTCCGCTCGAATCCTTTAATTCAGTTCAAAGCAACTTCATCCTTATCCACTAACGGTTAGAGCTTTTTATCGTCCGAATAATAATTCTCTTAGAGGCTTGAAATAAAACTTATTGAATGATCTTTGATTAGATGATTATCGAAAGAAGTTGAGTTGGATCGTAGCTCGGTACATTTTATATGGTAATTGAAATGTAATATAAGCATTGGCTTTCGAACCGTTCATTATCGAGTATTTACTGCGATCGCTATTGGTAACACGAGGAGAGGGTTCAGTTTAACATTGTGTATCACAATTAGGTAATGGAATAATTATTATAGATATCTGGATATCGATTTCATGAATTTTAACGTTTATTAAATCGACCTGCGCCTTCTCTGCGATGCAAGGGATAAAAAAAGGACAAAAGAAGCGGCAGATGCGCCGAAGACTGCACAATTAATTTCATATAAAAATAACGTCTCTATCTAGAGGAAACCATTTCTCTGAGGATTTGACGTGTTATAAATTTCGGTGTATGTTTTTTTTATTATTTCGGATGCCATATGCTCGTGCGATGTTTTATTCAGCCTCGTACGGTCAGATTTGTTCGGTCGGTAGTTTTTTATGGTCATGTTTTTGGGTGTACCACAGGGTGTATATTTAAAATATTTTTAGGGAATAAACTTATATTATGTATATATACATATGTGTGTATATATATATATATACTTAGAGGTACTCGTGAATATATTCGTGTCGAGTTTTTTTACAGACTTGCAATTATTACTATATTGTTTATTTGCTGTTCGCGCAGGAAAAATAGGGAATTTTTATTCCTCTATATTTGTCCGCTATTTAAGTTTCAATTGTATTAAACTTATGCTACTGCTTGGCATAGGCCTACTTTCTCCGTTTATTAAGAGAAGGATTGGGGATAAGACCTACCACACTGCTCCAATTTGGATTGGTAGGTTACACAACCCCAGAATTCTCTAGAGGTATGTGGGTTTTCGTCACGATATTTTCCGTCACCGAAAAGCGTGTTATAAATTGCAATTATCAATTAGACACATAAGTTTTAACAGGACAACTCATTGGTGCCTCCTCTGGCTTTGAACTCGTGACCTCTGAACTAGTATTACATTTTTAGTGTTAGAATCTGTGCACATTTTTTCTATAACATAAAACCATTCCCATATCTAGCTACCTGAATAAAAACTTTCGTGCCAAAATTTATTTAACCGATACACGAAAACCCCATCAATATACAAATGGATTCGGACAACCCCCAGGCGACAGATGGTCGGACCTACCCCATATTCATATTTCGATTATTTCTATAGCTTTTTTTCCTATACCGTGCACACAAAATATTAAATCAGCAAATAGGACGAAATGACAAAGGCCGACGGCGATTTCGTCACAACAAACTATAGATTTCTTGTTTCTGTTCGTGTGACGAATTTTTATTATTAAAAGCTTTTATTTAACTTGCATTGTATGTATGTGAAGGTGGAATCTTGCAAGTTAAATTTGACCTATATCCCGGTGTCCAATTGAGCTGAAATTTTACATACTGCTCCAGTCCCTATGATAATGCATGTTTATGATAAGCATGACGTGATGCTGATTCCAGGCTTAGCTCCAGACGAGGCAACTCCTCAACGGTTAAAAGTACGGACATTTAATTTTTTTTAAAGCTTTCGTTGAAAGATTTTTAATTATATTTATTTTTGAATGTTGGACAGGGCATCTTGCTTCGCTACAAAATTAGTGTTTTGTATTTCAAATTCACTAATGATACTGTTAGCTAATCGCTTTGTAAATGGTAAAATACCCTCACTTATGCATTACCAGTGGTATCCACAAATCCACGCCAACTTAAGCGTTTAAGTACCTTCAATAATGCAACAATTTTTGCTCTATTTCCTAATAAAAAACTGGAATTGTTTTAACTAATTTGTGCCCAATTTCATCAAAATTTAGCCAGTAGATAAATCATGTCAGCGTACCCGACAGAAAGACTTTTGAAATTAAAATATTAGTATAATTTTTTCTATATCTAACTGTATTTCTGTACGTCTTTAATATATTTTAGTATACAATAAATAAAAATAAACAGTTCAACAATGTCCACTTCAAAGATTTGAACACGGTAGCTTAGAAAATCCTTAGTCACTCACTCAAGTGGGGGCCAAGCTTTACGATCCCCAAGGAACAAATTAACAACCCATTTTTTATGTCGTAAACGGCTTTATTGAGTTTGGACACAAGGATTCTAGCACCATGTGCTTGGCGCCGCTTAAAACAACTAATTTCGGGCGCCATCACTTGAAGTTGAACTTTCCATATGCTTTTTATGGGCTGCAGATAATTTCAGTAGGAAAGAAAACATATCCTTTTTCAACACTCAAACTAAAACAAACACGCAAAAAAGGTAGTAAAATAAGTAGTTTTGAATTCTCATTTGCGACTACAATGTGTGGTTTACTTTTTAAAGTTGAATTCTAGTTCTTTGACTGCCAGCGACGTCGTCCGCGTGGAAATTAGTGTCACAAAATTTTTTCCGAATTGAAATTCATTAAAGATCATAAAAATAATTATAGCAAGTAAACCACAAGAGATCGAAATATGTTGCTGTGGACTTTTTTGTAGTATTTTTTATAGATCTATTATTCTCTAGTACATTATTTTAGATTGGTAGTGTGATAAAAATTAAATCCGAGCTTTCTTATCATCAATAAATAGAACATAGGCATATAACATAAATCGGATGAATAAGTGTCTTATAGCTTACAGCTTCAAATATTAGTATTTACATTACAAGGTACTTGGATATTAGTAATATATTCGCCAAAGATATGCGGTTTCACGATGTTTTCCTTCCTTGAAGAGCGCATGAGGAATTTTAAGTACGTCGATAATGGTTACATTTTACAGGAACTTCAGATATACTTGTTCGAAGTTTGTTCGGCTTTGATACTGTCTTTGCGATTACGTCCCGAGAATTATAATGTTAAAAATGTGTTATGGATATATTTCTGATGTATTTTGACTGGCTCGTTGGCGCAGTGGGTAGTGACCCTGCCTTCGGCACCACGGGTCGCAGGTTCGATTCCCGCCGAGGGCCAACATTTTCAATAAATGAATTTGTTGGTCTTTGAGCCTAAGTATGTATTTAAAAATATATATTCACCAGTTGTCTGACACCCATAACACAAGTATTATGTTACTTACTTTGGGGACGGACGACCGCGTGTAAGTGTCCCATATATTTATGATATATATATATATTTATTTATTTATAGTCACTGTCACTTTTACATATTATAATATAAAGTCGCCAAAATATACGAAAATAGATCATAGATAATTCCATATCAAATCACATATTTGGTACGGATTTGGTATGAAATTAGTGTAGAGCCTAGGGAATGATAAAACTAATAATTATTGGAATCCAAAAGGCATTATTTTTCATTCTCCTTTTTGCTATTATTTGCACATCAATAGACGATTCAAATTTCAGACTAGAAAAGGCTCTAATTTTGTATTCTATAGCTTGAATGATGCTTGATATCAGGCAGGCGGCCGGTTGTAAAATATGTAGCCAAATCATGTGATATAAACATGTGTTTATAACATGTTGTGCCGACCCCACTTAGAGTGGGATAAGGGCAGGGAGATGAATAAGAAGATATACAATAAGTTATTACAAACACGTGAAATGTTACGTGTACATTATATAAGACAATATTGGAATAAATTTTCTGTTAGCCTACTTACCTTGATGACCATTCCATCCAAAGTAAGTAAGCTATACGAAGGATAACTTGACGCAACGTCCTAAAAATATATCATGATATAAGTAATTTAGTTATCAAAATCGGTAGTCGATTCGTTATTTTTTTAACATTAAGGTTATAACTCGATTTTTTACCTTATCGTCGTTCCTCATAACTTTTTACCAAAGACTCACCGGTGCGTTTATCATACAATAATTTAATGGTTCATCAATCATTTCCAAGGAAAGCAATTTATAATGCCGTATGCCGACACCTCGACAATATCTACCTGGTGTGAAAAAGATAAAAAAAAAGTGACAATAACTTAACCTAACCAGATACATCTCAATTTATGGAGTCACAGAAATCGCTATCCGAAACTCAAAAGGGAACGATTTGTTCGTAGAATTGCTCGCTTTCGGCGGCAAATGTTTTGGAATATTTGTCTATAGTCGAATTTTGTCTCTATTCAAAGATATGTCTCTTTATCTTGAAATGGACTGTATTACTTTTTTCTTTTGAATCAATGTGCTACTGCAGATCTCCTACTAGCACTCCTGTAGCACTGCTTTTGTAATATGTATTTATTTTTTTTACTGTTATTAATGTGGTGTTCAATAAAAGTGTTCATTCAGTGCCTTAATCTTCTTCTTCTTCAACCGATAGACGTCCATTACTGGATATAGGACTCTTCATGGGATTTCCACAAAACACAATCTTGTGCTGCTTGGATCCAGCGGTTCTCTATGATCTTTTTTTAAGTTGATCCACCTTGAAAAGGTTTACCGACGCTGCGTTAACCTAGGGTCTGTGTATCCATTCGGCGGGAAATCTACTAGTACTGCGTTTTCTGGGACTATGTCATCGAGCATCGGGCTATCGGGGCAACCTGATAGAATAAGACGTGATTAAAATCGGATTCTATGCATAAAATGGGTCACCATTCGAACTTGGCAGCCCATTGTTTCTTAGTCTTTGGATTATGTGCGGATCCCATCGCTACTTCAGCTTCTTTGACATGGTCCAAGTCGGTTTTTCTGGTCCTTTACAAATATTCCTTTTTCTTATTTGATTGTAGCCAGTTCAATCATAGATCAGTTCAGCTTAGATTCTGTTGATGCTTCTGTAGGTTCTTCTAATTGGCATACCTATTTGTAAAATTGCACCACAGACAGGTACTTAACAAGAAGAGAAGGGGATCAGTGGTATATACTCATATAATTCACTAGTAGTTAGTTGTATTAGTTATAGTTAGTAATTAAAATAGTTAGTTCGTTATTAGTTAAATTATGATTAGTATAGTTTTGAGATTGTTAGCCTGTAAGTGATGCATTATTTCAAATAAATATCTTCTTTCTTACTTTAAATAATTTGCGACCAAGCGGGATTGATTAATCATTTGGTTTTTAAACGTAATTTCAGCTTCGTAATCATTTGAGAGAAGTTGAGAACTCTGAATCAAACCTCGATACATTTCTGCTGAGACTGGTCTTTGGTTCTTATGAGTATGGTTCTTACAAAGCTAGTTTTTATCCATTATATATCATCACTATACTGTATTTCTAAATTTAAATCAAACTCTGATCTTTCTAGGGCTTTAAGTATCATTGTTAAAGATCACACGTTCCAGTAAGATGGCTTCATATTTTTTTTGTTGGCATATTGTTAAAACGACATTATGACAGCTATCGTGCGGCTTAACCATTGAAGATAAATCAGACATTGTCATCCGTTACTGCCTCCAGAGAAATGCCCCATGGCCAATCGTTAATTGAATCTTGTCAGTCCAGTAATAGTGAAACTTACACTGTCAGACGTCGGTAGCCGTATTATCAGCTATCTTGCTTTAATCGTGACATCTGTGACCACTGACGTTTGGGATAAAAAAGGGCCAGCAATTAAAAGTTATTACAAATCATCTATTAAGTTTTTTTTGGCATTATTTTTAACTAAAATTAATTTGTATAGCATGACAGAGGGTCTGATTTAAGGTAATTTGAAAAAAACCTTAATGTAGGTTATATTTATCCATACAAATAGCTGTGCTCACGGCTTCGCCTGCATAGAAATCAGTGTGTCACAAAGTTTTTTTTAGTAGTTGTTGTACTTGTACTTGTGTTGGTGGTGGTCTCTCTTGAAACGCGTGTTAACTGATCCTGCGTGTGTAAGGTATGAGAACGGTTTTCCTTCCTACACTTAGCATTACGTAGATTTCGTTTAACAAACGCCGATTATAAGAAAATAGTTTTATCATCATCTTTTGTACTTGGAATTACGAAAGTAGCGCCTACGAATTATTCGAATCTCTGAACTTACACATCCTAACCATTACACCATAAAGGTAGACCCTAGCGCAGGTAAAAAAACTTCGTTAGCGGTGTGTGGACACAAAGTGCATACCATAGATAACAATCACTTCAACGAAGTCACCTTAAGGGATCTAATATTTTCTCCCTATACATTTAATATATTAACTGTTCACACTTCATGGATTCTCGAATGAGTCGTCACGTTACCTAGAAGTTGATAAAATCAGTCGAAATTGGGTCTTAATTCAGGCATTTTGAATGGACACGGAAGACTGATCTAATTTTTGTTTAAAAAAATTGATATAATGTAAATATTTAAGGGCAAAATATAAACTTTATTGTCGTTTTATAAAGTAATTTTCTTGGAGCGGCAAGATAAAAAAGTGTGTTGCTCTGAAAAATCATCATCAAAATCAAAGTTTAATTTTTATTCGTCTAAATCACTATATTTACACTATACACTATAAACTAAAACTAATATAAGTACCTGACAAATCAAAGAAACGACAATAAAATTTATATTTTGCCCTTAAATATTTACATTATATCAATCCTGTTAATATTTGCTTTAAACATTTTTCTTTTGACGGCGTCAATTCGTTTCCTTTTCCAAATTTAAAATTGAGATGTGTACATATCAAAATAAAAAAAAAAGAATTTATATTCTTTACATACATTTAATATATCTGTTCACACTTCATGGATTCTCGAATGAGTCGTCACGTTACCTAGAAGTTGATAAAATCAGTCGAAATTGGGTCCTAATTCAGGCATTTCGAATGGACACGGAAGACTGATCGCAAATTGTGCATAACTAATCAAATTTACTTTATTATTACGTAGAAAATACTTCTTTTTACCTTCGGTGTGCAGTAATGCAGAGGCCTTTATATTTAAGTCCTAAACTTAAAAAAGAAAATAGTTTATTAATTAATGTAGATTACATTTAAGTAAATTTAATATTAATACTAATTGAAACTTGACTTTGATCGCAAAATAATGGTATAGACAAAGAAAACGAAATGTGCATAATTATTTGAAATATCACAAAAATCGTAAACGGAAAACATGTTTCAGTTCAATATACTCCCTAGAAAATAGCGATTTATATTGTTGTTCTTTTCTGTAACGATTAATCCATTTTTTCATGTAAAAAAAGTTACCTTTTTTCTTTGTTTCTGTACAAGCAGACATAGCAACCGATATATCTTTCGTTTATTAATTTTAATAACGTTTAGCTCGTGTTAAGACACTAAATAGGGATTGATATTAAACTGTGCAATGATTTACTCACAACTTATAAAAAGCGCTGCTATTATGAAACTCCTGTGAAACACAGATTAAATATAATATTTTTGGACGCTTATAACAATGTAATTAAGTTGATTGAAGTTTAAATTTCTGGGATATATTTAATTGAACAATTATGAGCATTCCACGTGGGCATGATTTGTATAGTCCTAGCAAGTAAGTAATTTAAGATAGATATAACTTGTACAATTTTGCTTTAAATAAAAAAAAAAAATATATGAGCATAATGACTTCAGATACCAAATAAAAAACAAAATACTACTGGCATTTTCATATCTATTGTACCTTAAATTTAAAACAAGATAACAATAGAATAGCAACCGTTCCTGAACGCTGGTGCACATGTCGCAGAAGTTAACGCTGTTTTGTAAGCCGTATCAGCATTAAGATAATGGTTAATGTCCGTCCAAATTCTACTTTATTATTAGGTCTGCACCAGCTGGCGTGCTTTTTTTGTCGAGTGGGCAGCGGGCGGCCGTTGTAGATTGGCCCTGCCTATTGTTAGGAACACCACACATTACAATTTGATAAGGACACAGTACATTTATTAGTAGGCAGTAATATAATTAGCTACTATTAAAATTAAGATCTCGCAGAAACACATAAACTTCGTCAAAACAGTAACGTCTTAATTACATTGTACCTAATTTGAAAAGAAAACTGTAGTAAAACCTAGCGAGCATTTAATAAAATATAATCCGTCTGCCCTTATCCCACTCTAAGTGGGGTCGCCACAGCATGTTATAAAACATGATGTCACATGATTTGGCTACGTATTTTACGACCGGCCGCCTGCCTGACGTCAATTTACCTTACTGTATATATAATATATCTTACTGACTCGCAAACCTTCTTTGAACGAGAATTTAAAATAATTTTCCCAATTTCGACGGATAAATTTTATTCATGATAAATTACTTAAATTAAGTCAGCCAATGATTGTCTATTGCTGACTTCCACATTGTTATTTTCTAACTTCTACAGGATGCCTTATTGTTTTTGTTGCTTCACCCGGTCTACTTTCAAATGACTTATTGTAATGCTGTCCTAAATTTATGTCTTAACTATGAATAAAAGTAATCAATTTATCATTTTCTGCCCTTATACTTACTTTAAGTTGGGTCAGCACAACATGTTATTCCATGATTAAACATATTGTTAAACATGTTGTATATTTTACGTCGTCAACTTGTCTTAATCGCGATAACTCAGTCAGTATAAGTATTAAAGTTTTTCAGTGACAATATGTCAAAGTCAGGTCTGTAAATTAAGATGTCAACTTATCTTACTTGCTTTTTCCGACACAATGGTAAGAAAATTGGTCTATTCTACTTAACCGGATACCACACGGCGGAAATAAAATTAATCAACTATTGTCCGGATATCTGTATCGAAATTCATGGTAACCCTATCTTTTCTGAACAGGTAATGAGCTTTGAAATTGGTAATGACTATATAAATTTCACTATGAATATTTTGATACCTCAATTTCGTATGATTGAATCGAGAAGCATGTTCATTTACAACGAGGCAAATACCGCGACTTTGTATGCATATATACTCCAAGAAGATAACAATAGAAGATTTTATGGATGGTAAAAGTACTTGGAATTTAAAAAAGCGTAATACAGAACTGCAGTTAAATGAATTGAAAATGTTTAAAAGATTGACCGCCGAGTTTCTTGCTGGCTCTTCTCGGTAAAGGCTACATTCCATACCAGTTGTAGCTTGATTGAATCTAATTGATCTTTGACGATTCAAAAGTGCTTTCTAAAGCTTACTTAATGTAACGGCCTGTTAATATCCCACTACTGGGCATAGACCTCCTCTCTCCGTATTTGGAGAGAAGGTTTGGAGCTAAGACCTACCACGCTGCTCCAATGCGGATTGATAGGTCACACATATGTCTAGAAATCCCTAGAGATATGGGGGTTTCCTAACCATGTTTTCCTTCACCAAAAAAGTGTGATGAACGGCAATTATCAATTAGACAAATGACAGAAAATTCATTAGTGTCTGCCCGGTGTTTGAACTTGTTACCCCTCGAAAGATTCGCACGATCTCACCGGGCTATCCAAAGCTTACTTGAATTACTTGTTGCCTAAAGTCAACTTACCTTAGTCGTATTTTAAGACTTTTTTCAGGAAAAGGTGGTCTATTCTACTCAAACGGATACCACGATGGGTCTAAATAGTTATATATACAATGACATAAATATCATCCATAGAAAAAAATCATTGAAACATCAAAACATATATTGTTCTGATGTTTCAATCTAATCTTTTATATATATTGCTCGTAAAAAGCAGAATTCGAATTCGAAAATATATTCCAAAAAAAGAACAAATATTGACAGTCGCCGTCGAAATCCTAGTGACGCATGTTTTCAATCAGCTTAACTTTTGACGTAGAATAACAAACATTTTACATTGGCGTTGTCAATATTATTTTCTATTGTCAAAGTATCCACATATGTCATAACAGTGGTGTTCGTTACTGTTCGTTTATTTTTCTTCCATACGCATATACTGCTTGTATAAAGGTTCCTGTACACTGGCATACAAAACGTAGCGATTGACATGCTTGTAAATTGTCATATGATTGTATTTAGCACAGTTGTTCTATAGTTTTATTCAGAAATTAGTAGTAAGTCTTTGTGCTATATTTTTTTTTTACATGAAGCCTTTCACTACATTGCCTTAATAAACTAAAGAAATCAGACTACCTCTCCATCAATATATTTAAAACTTTATCAATTCGTATAAAACGTTGGGTAAAACTTATTATTAAGGACAATGAGAGAATGTGTTCTGTTTTCCTTTTTACAAAAGGAAAACAACACATTCTCTCCCCATGCCTGAGTTTCAGTTTAAAATAGACGACTGACTTTATTCATCATTCACCTTCGTGCCATCAGTTTAGTAATCAACAATTAATAATGCCTATAGTATACTATTATCTATACAATTTGTACAGGTCGATGTTCTACCTAAATTTTTCATATATGTACCGGCCAAAATAATGATTTCTCACTCTGCATTGAAATTTATAAAAACTGTGTTTTTTTTAATTTCTTCTAAAAAAAACGAATAGTAAGAAAATCAGAGTAATCAGAATAAATAAGTTTAACGGCTTTAGTATTTTTTAAATCAATTGAATCGATACGCAATCCAAGTAAAGCAAATATTTAAGTCTTAAGTCTATTCATATTGAACGAAATAACCTATTTTAATGAATGATATTATGGAACACAAATGATGACGTTTCAACTTACAGGTGACCAGAATATGGGTTAGAATAATAAGTTAATTAGTTGTTAAATATCATATTTCTAGACGCTTCGAACATTATAAACATTTGCATGGATATTGCCAACGTAGAATAGAATAGAATACACTTTGTTGCACACCATAACAGTAAATGAAATACGTAGATAATAACTTGTCAGTAAAATCAACGACGTTTCTCCAATGAATAAGTGCCTTTACTCTATTTTCCTTCCATACGCTTGCCGACCAATTTATCCTAAATACATTCGGAAGTGTCGTACCACATAGTATTTCGTTTGTTTAATTGTTCAGCCAAATATTTGACCCCATTCTGTCTATGTCGTTAGTTCTGTTCTCGTTCTGTCAATACATCGACTAATAAAGGACAACATGACAATTCGCTGTCACTGCGGAATTAGCGAAAACGTCGCGTATTGCTTGCGCATACGATATAATTTTCCATTTGATGAGTATAAAATTGTTAGGGAATTGACTGTGCAATTGGCAGGTTCTAATCAGCACTCGGAATCCTGTGCTAATTATCGATGTTACATAATGGCCTTGTTTTATGCAAGCTATCGACATGCTATTACGTTCGGATGGCTTCTATCGGAAAATCGAAATACATTGCGAATTTATACGCGTTTGCGTGTTCGCTCAGTCGAATTTATCGCTATAATTAATATTCAAATTTAAAGTAGCAATTTAGAACTAGGTATTATTCAAATAAGCCTATATGTACTTAGTACTAAACTATTAACATATATTTGTCTATTAATATGAAAGCACATAGGCCAACTTTAAGGGAAAGAAGACCTAATCGCGGCAGTGGGTATTGAAGGATTGCGCTGTAAGTAAGCGCTGTAAGCTGTTAGCGTGACATTATATTCCGATGTAATGATGAATATATGTATACCACTTTATTTTCGAAATATCAAA
The DNA here is from genome assembly GCA_947086495.1 of Morpho achilles. Lineage (NCBI taxonomy): Eukaryota > Metazoa > Arthropoda > Insecta > Lepidoptera > Nymphalidae > Morpho > Morpho achilles. The sequence continues at coordinate 12,802,221 of CAMTZB010000001.1, read as the reverse complement.
GTCCTTTTATAGTTCTTGAGAATATTAGAGCGAGGTCAGCTTAGCATGTTATAAGACATGATGTCATATGATTTGGCTACGTATTTTACCGGCCGCCTACCTGACGTCAACTTACCTTAGTCGTACTATACACCACCTCGGTAAAAACGGTAGTTTATTCTACTCAACAGATACCACGCGGTTGGTCAACTTACCTTAGCCGCCACTTACGACACCTTGGTAAGAAATGAGGGTGGTTTATTCAAGTCAGCCAGATAACACGCGGTGGGTCACCTTACCTTAGTCGCCACTTACGACATTCGGTAAGAAATGAGGGTGGTATAATCTATTCAACCGGATACCACACGGTGGGTCAACTTACCTTAGTAGTCACTTACGACACCTCGGTAAGAATTGAGGGTGGTCTATTCTATTCAGCCGGATAACAGACGCTTAGTTGCCATCTTATTCCATAAAAAAATTTAGTACTGAAGCCTAAATAACTTTATGCAGATGAGAATGAGATTGTGACTACTGTGATACTGTGATACTGTGATACTGTGTACTGTGATAAGACGCTATTGCAACTTAATTTTGTTGAACCATAGGCTGACGTCAAAATCCATTAAATATTTCGCTGCTACTGATGTTTTTTTGTCTTATTTTATGCTTTGGGTCCTTTGAAACAACAAGCGTTTATATCTTTAAACCGAAAAATTTTCATAACATTCCGTAAAACCGCAGTTACTTTTACTGAGTAATCATCATAAAGTTTACTGTCGTTCTACGTAACTGACTTGTTTTCTTATACAAAGGGGATTTTTTACAACAACCACTTACTCCAGTTTTGGCCGTGGCTGCACACGAATGCTTCTGTATATATATAAAACCTAGGATGATAATTATTTCACAATGCTTCATGTGTATTGGTAGGTCATATCCCAGAAATTCGGAAAAATATGCAGACTCGGGTAAAGCGTGGGATAATTTGCAAATATCATCATCCTCGTGCTCTTACCCCACTCTAAATTGGGTTGGCACATGTTATAAACATGGTGTCACACGATTTTACAACGTAATTAACGACTAATCGCATGCCTGCTAACTACTTATCTTAGTCGTATTTTACAATACCTCGGTAAGTAAGAGGGTGGTCTATTCTACTCAGCCGGATAACACACTGTTGGTCAATTTACCCTAGTCGCCTTTTACGACACCTTGGCAAGAAATGATCTATTCTACTGAGCCGGATACTACTAAAAATTGCAAATATCAATTAGTTGAAAAAGTTTAAACCCATTAGCACCTCAACGGTGCTTAAACCCTTGACCACTGGAAAGAGTCTCACAGCCTCGTCGCTCGACTATCGCCGTGTTGCAATTCAAATTCAAGATATTCTTTATTCAAATAAACTTGTTAACAAGTGCTTTTAAATCGTCATCTCTATTGCTGGTTCGAAAAGCTGTTCCTACCGAGAAGAGCCAGCAAGAAACTCGGCGGTTGCCCTTTAAAAAATATAATTCTTACTGTCATGCATTACTGTCTTGTACAGGGTTTAAGAGTAGCTATATTACTACATATAGCTACATATTCTTATCTAAGTAAATCCAGTAGTATAGTAGGTTTTTTGTACCAGACAAATAAAGAGTGTTGTAGCTCCGATACAATAATTTTTGGTATGCATTTGATTTCAACTTCGCTTTCACAATAAATTGTTTGTAAATAGGGAACAAGTTTCACAATAAATATCTAATCTAACACCGTCTTCCTGCCTACGCCCATAACTCAGGTTGAATTATTGGTATAAATTAAATAAACATATCAGAGGAGACGTTTACAACGAAACAACGAGTCACCGCGAAAATTATTTATAGAAAGTGTCATCTTATAGCGCAGGGATGCGTATTATTAGGTAGGCTACATTCGCTGGGAATATTATGATCGAGTTATTACTTATTTTAATATACAAACCGGGTAATAAATGAAAAACAAAACTTATAAAAGTAAAAACTACGTAAAGTACTAACTAATGTACTTAGCTTTAGTAAGTAGTAAAATACCGGGTAAAGTAATATAATATAAAGTAATTTAATAATAGTTTAATTAAATTAAAAAAAATATATCAAAACAATCTTATTTAATGAGTAATTAGATCTAGCAAGTTTCTTTTGTTTTTTGGTTTTTTGGCAAATATTCAAAAATATTTCTATTTAATTTGTATTGTTTTTTTTCTTCAAATTTGTACTTCGTTCATTTTCATTGATTTAATGTTTGATATTTTCTCCAACAACTTTGCATGCTTGGAATTAAGTTGTTGTTTTTGTTCGTTAGCTATTGTTTATGTGAAGGTTTGAGTTTAGTAACGTTTAAAATTATATTGTGACCTTGTAATAACTGTATTGATTAATCTTTTTACATGTATAGAGACCTATTTTTAATGCTGTGTATACCTATAATAAGTGATTATAACGGTCCCTGTCCAATTGTTTATGTAAATTAGTAATTTATGATTGCTGTTGGTATATCTTTCGAAAAAATTAAAAAAAATAAAAATAATATTACAACTATTTTGCTAAAGTCCGCGATAAAGTAATAGTAGATTATGATACTGTTGCATAATAAGGAGTCTTTTTATAGTATCACACGAGTGTTATAAGACCAAGTTATGAATAGTGTCATACACTACTTTATCTACTCTCATACTATAATACGTAAAACAATATTGCAAATAAAACGCTGAATATAACAAATTTATTTCCATTCCATGAACTCGTGGTAACATTTATTATAGTTGCTCATAGATTTCGCCGGCAACAGGTTCGTGGTCATGTTTGACGCAGCTTCCAGAATATCTGGCGGTGTACAATCACCACTATCCCCGCTCTCAGACATGTTTTTACACAAAAACTTATTTTTTTTTACAAACAAAACCAAACTTTGTTTAAATATTAAAAAAGATTTTTTAAATGTCAAATGTTGGCGCCAAGGCGCAAGCGTCGATTGCGCATGCGTGTTGCGTCGCCGCGGACTCGTTCATTGAAACCTTTTTTTTTAAGGTAGAGGTTCAACCTCCTTGGTCCGACTGGAGGTAGTATAGGTGTATCGTTATGATTAAAAAGTTATATTATGATACAATTGTCCATACAAGACCTGTATGGTTATAAAACTTTTTAATTATTTATTTTTGGCCTGTACGTAATGTTTGTCATAAGAATTTTGGTTTCAATTTTATAATCTTTGTATTATAGTATCAGAGTAGATAAAATATACATATAATGTAGACTGGACTATACGTTTCCATATCTGATATCATCATCTTCCTGTCCTTATCCCACTCTAAGTGGGGTCGGCACAACATGTTCTAAAAACATGCTGTCACATGATTTGGCTGCGTTTTTACAACCGGCCGCCTGCCTGACGTCAACTTACCTCTGTCGTATTTCACGACACCTCGGTAAGAAAGAGGGTGGTCTATTCTACTAAACCGGATACCACACGGTGGGTCATCTTACCTTAGTCGCCTTTTACGACACCTCGGTAAGAAATGAGGTTGGTCTATTCTACTCAGCCGGATACCACACGGCCATATCTGATATAAGATTCGTAAAAACACATGCACTAATAATATCGTTCGCATTAATTATATTAAAGCTACTTCTATATTTAGCTATATTATTAATGCGAAAGTTTGTGAATAAGGATGTATTTTTGTTACTCTTTCTCGGCGAATCCACTGAACCAATATCGATGAAATTTGGCACAATTAATCCTTATACACCGGAATAACATATAGGCTATAGAAATCCTGTAATAAAGAATAGGACAACAATAAAAAACGCCATCTATTATCAACCTATCACGGGAACGAAGTCGCGTGTAAAAGCCAGTAATTTATAAAAAAAAAACCTTTGTATCTAATCGTAGCGATAAGATGTGTGACCATAACACAGATAAGGTGTAAAGATTAATAAACGAGTTTTTTATGCTCTAATGGCCCATTGTTTCTGTTTTATTACATGTGAAGTGCAATAATTTATATACAGATATAACCTTTGTTTGGTTATCATGACAATAAAACCTATTTGATGGTGTTTTGAGTGGGTGTTGAATCTTTGTCTGATTCTGGTACATCTGAATACGGTTTGATGCGATAAAAAGGATGATTTTACGATACGTGGATCGGTAAAAACATTGTTCGTCTTGGGTGGTCGCAATAGGACTGTATTAGTTTAATGAACCGTCTGACACAGTGATTCTCAACCACTGTGCCGCGGCACTTTTGTGTGCCACCAAATTTCAAAAGTGTGCCGCCAAATTTTCCAAATATATAATTATGTTAATATTAATAAATTATATCATTTAAAAAGAAAAATATTTTTATTATTAGCTTGTAATTAATCCATTAATAAACGTTTAATAATTATTGTAGTATATATTAGTTTATTTCGTATATTTAAAATTTTTGTCATACGCCGTGTGGTATCCGGCTGAATAGAATAGTACCACCCTCATTTCTTACCGAGGTGTCGTAAAAGGCGACTAAGGTAAGTCGACCCGCCGTGTGGTATCCGGCTGAGTAGAATAGACCACCCTCATTTCTTACCGAGGTGTCGTAAAAGGCGACTAAGGTAAGTTGACCCACCGTGTGGTATCCGGTTGAGTAAAATAGACCACCCTCTTTCTTACCGAGGAGTCGTAAAATACGACTAAGGTATTTTGACGTCAGGCAGGCGGCCGGTCGTAAAATACGTAGCCAAATCATATGACAATATGTTTGTAACATGTTGTGCCGACCCCACTTAGAGTGGGATAAGGGCAAGAGGATGATGATTTAAAATTTTTGTCATAAACTATTTATGCTGTGTGTTGTAGTAAGTAAATAATTTTTAACTTTTTCTTTGTGTGCCGCCAAATTTTCATTATCAAAATCGTTAAATATGTGCCGCAACAAAAAAAAGGTTGAGAATCGCTGGTCTTACATATGCCGGTGTCATCTTTGTTTTGGTATCATAACCACGGAAAATCATTGCAACGGATTTAGAAAGCCTCAATGTTTTGCTACCGTTTCAAGGTTGTAAAATAAAAGTTTTTATGCGTTCTCCACCACACACTTTCAAGGAGTTTGAAAGCAAAGTTCCATTGAATATCTTATTCTCTTTTTTTATGTCCATATTAATTTATAAAATTAGGCGTTTCTTTGCGGAGGTGTATAATACAAAAGAAATGAAAACATTATTTTACTATAATCCGCGATAAAAGATATGTAATACTAAATGTACTATTCGTTCTCATACCTGTTACATGCAGAATTTGTTAAAACTCATGCACTACCACCAATAACACATCAATACACAATCACTGCACACATTCACCACCACAATCTCAATATTCATCAACAACATCGCAAAGCGATTTTAGCGATTTTATCGTCGAATTTAACTACTGACGATGATCGGTTAGGAGACGAAACAAAAAACTCGCCTGTGGGAAGCTTAAATTGCGCCGCAAAAACCAACTCAGATACACATACGTAATGTAATATTGTAGATCTACAAAAATACTACAAAAACAGTTCACACCAGCATGCCTCTATCTCTTATGATTAACTCACAATTACTACATTTACGTTTAAAATTTCAATTAAATACACTAATTTCCACGCGGGTGAAGCCGCAAGCACAACTAATTTTATAATATAAAGTTTATATTCTAAATTTAAATTAAATTACAAAATATCTTGAAATGCTGATGCAGCTTGGAATGCTGAAATGACGCTACAGCTGGCTCGAAAATATGCTTCAAAGCTCCAAGAAAAAGTACATTAAAAATTGTGCAAAATTCACTACGTCATTTCGTTATGCAAGCACATATTCCTAAGCTTGTAAACGATTTTTCGACTTTGGTAAAGCGTAGTACATATTATCAGCTTTCTTTTATACCGCTTCAGAGCTTTATAAAATATGCAATGGTTATTTTAGTTTTCATCTTGAAATCCGAAAGAAATTAGTTATGGTGTATTCTTTATAACATTTATTGCAATATATAATTTGCTGTAAAAACTATTTTTTTTAATTACTAACATATCTTGCACACTTTAGGGTGTATGCACACTTTTAGGTGGGATTAATTTAATATCAGAAGGATAAAAATTATTTGACAGCTCCGATTGCCATTAAACTTTACAGGATTATCCGTCGGGTCAATCTGAAAATTTCATTGAAATCGGTCCAGCTGTTCCGGAGTTTATATGAACGTATATATTTTCTCTTTTATAGATATCTTATTTACTTATTAAAGCTTACTGTAGGTATATAATTTTTTTTTTACTTGTTTGGTTTTTTTAAAATTTTATTTACAACAAAAATGTACCAAGTTCTTAAATTACTTACACGCTAGGACTATACAAATCATGCCCACATGGAATGGTCCCAAGAATGCTGGTAGCGTTTCCGCGCTGAATCGCTAAGCTGATTCTTTGTGCGAAAAAGGAATTAAACTAATTATTAAATATAATAAATACTAACATAAACTTTAATTAAACGTTCTTATGTAAACATTTTAAATATTCTTTCTGTATAGCATTGCGTTGGAGTTTACAATTTTAAATATAGCAGAAGTTATAACAGTACAATGCTGCCATGTAACTGTATTAAAAACAATCGAGAACCAGCAATTAATTTTTATCGGCAATATGAAAAATCCTGCCCGCCTCGTCACATTCCTTCTCGTTGCGACTTAACGGGCGTACGCGGCACTGAACGATTTTTACTGATGTATAATTTATATATGTTCTCCGAATCTTCAAATGGGATTGTTATAGAGTTATTATATATAGAATAGGGAAGGCAAATTTGGGAGTGCGAGTGTCCAACAAATAATAAGACAGGAAGGATGACAGACCAACACTTATCTTCATCTTCATTCATTCATCATGGAAGAAAAAGAAACCACCTGTACAAAGGCGGACTTCCTAAAAGTGATCTCTTCCAGTCAACCTTTGAGTAAGAGAAGGAAAAGGACAAGAAGGGAAATACGGGTAATATAGAAAGAAAGAAAAGGATGTCTGAAATTTTCAAACATCCTATTAGATCCAAGTAACAATCCACTAGAGTTAAAGAGTGCCATAGACATGTCGGTAATTAAGAGTCACAATAAATAATGACAAGGACGATTAAAATCTTATACTTCATTGTCTAATCACACATAAAAAGAGACAGCACTTTTTTATTTTGTCTTTATTACTCTGCTCGCTTTAACCCGCAAATTCGTTTGCATGGACTGTTGTCGCGTGATAGGTTGATAATAGATGCTTTTCTATGTCATACTGTTCCTGTAGAATTAACAGGATTTTTATAGCCTATATATTAACCTGGAGCATTAGGAATAATGGTGCCAAATTTCATTGATAAAGGTTCAGCGGAGTCGCCGGAGAGTAACAAACACATCCAAGCTCACAAACTTTCGCATTTATAATATTAGTAGGACTCATGGCACATTTTGTACAGGCTTTCCTACTCTAGTATTATTACTCTGTGGGATTGAACCGTCGCGTCGTCGTTGTGACGTTTCATCTTTTTGACATCTGTCAACTGGAACACGATCATCTTTGTCGCTGACGTTCGTATTAATTTCTCTTTCCTCCTGCTTATTGGTTTCGACTGACTCTTTTAAATTATACCCACAACTCCACAGCTGCGTTTCCTTTGATGGCTAATTTAAAGTATATTTTTAACTAGATGCCAAACCACACGGCTTTGTGTGGTATCCGACTGATAAGTATAGACTACCCCCATTTCCCACTGAGGTGTAGTAAAAGGGGACTAAGGTAAATTGATCCGCCGTGTGGTATCCGGCTGAATAGAATAGACTAACCTGTTTCTTACCGAGGTGTCGCAAAAGCCAACTAAGGTAAGTTGCCGTCAGGCAGGCGGCGGGTCGTAAAATACGTAGTATAATGTGAAAACATGTTGTACCGACCCCACTTAGAGTGAAATAAGGGACAGGAGAATGATGTGTTGTAACTAGAAGCTAGCCCGCGGCTTTTGGCAGTGTATCATAAAGTTTTTTTTCACGTAAATCCCAACCTTGTGGTAATTTTAGGGTAAATCGTAGCCTGTAAGTTGTTCCACAACCTCATCTTCTAGTGAGTCCTATCGAAATCGGTTAAGCCGTTCCGGAGAATATACTATTAACCTAAACCTTCAAAAATTGAATCTTTAGTAGAAACTGTACAAAATGTGTGATTGACTTTCTCAAAATGTAATGTCTGTTCAGTACATCTTGAGAAACATTTTGTGTCAGCTTTTGGCTTTTGGCTTTTCTTTTATTTTATAATATGTATAGATTTCAAGTTAATACAGAAACCTGTTTACCCTCTGATTAAATTATCAACCTCTGCAAAAAAAGAACGACGCCGTGCCTTTTGTAACGTAAATTAAGAACACAAACAGATGGTGTTAAAGGATCTAACCGTATCAAAAAAAGATTCTCGTTTAAAAATCTTCTAATGTCGAACTCTAGAGTTGTCAACGCACAAACGATCAAGTTTGTCGCCAACATCCGTGTTAATTCCCTTTTACTCGACTTTATTGCTTTCGATTGGATTATTTCCGAGGCAACTTTCCACTCCAATCTAAAATAAGCTTCGTTTATTTAAATCTTGTTAGTTTTAATATACTTTTTAAATAATCCGTTTTCATTCAATATCTATGAGCAGATTCTCGAGTCATTTGTTTTCATGTATACTTATATACTTGTATATTTAGTGTAAGGTAGTCCATTTATCGAGGAAGGCTATAGACTATAACATCACGCTAAAATGAATAGGACATGAGCAGCAAAAAAAAATATTGCGAAAACTGCAAAATTTAAATCTTTCCTTTCGTGCGCTAAGTAAACGGTAAAAGTTATTCAAAAATCTCTTATAATTATTAACTCACGATAACTATTTTTATGTTCGTAATTTCAATTCGGAAAAAAATTTGTAACACTCAAATTTTCAGGCGGCCGAAGCTGCTGGCACAGCTAGTTTTAATTAAATTCATAAAAAAATCCACAATCAATTTTAGCTTTGTCTCGCTTTACTTTGCTAGTGATTTAAATTTTAAATCACTTAGAAAATGATAGTAAATAAAAGCAAAAACAGTGGCATAGAATGTAAGATTTATAACACACGAAACAGAAACATGAACCGAGTAAATTGTAAGAATAAAGTAAACAAAGGATACAAACATAGCCGTGGTATCTCAAAAGTTTTTATCAAAAAAAGTAACGAAACAATTAAGTCCTCAGCACGAGACTTCTCAAACTCTCCAGCTAAATACGATGAAATACACTTTTCAAGTCTTAGTAGTTTTAGAGTTGGCCTAAACATTTCTTATAGAAAAAAAGCCTAAGAATATCTATGAAAATATGCTATTGTGTAACCATCTTTTATGTTATGTTTTCCTTGATATTTTTCATGGTTCTTTGATTTTATCAGGGTAATATAACTATTATAGTGTACTGATTGGGTATCATACGAAAATAATTCCGTTTGTAATGAAGGGGCTTCTTAGTAAAATAATAATTCATATCGGAGTCATACTCTTAATAACAATTTAACCTTCATTTGTACTAATTTATATAAATAAAAATTAAACTCTGCAATGTTTGTACTAAAATTTATGTATACATTATTGTTAGAAGGCTTGTATGGAAAAAAATAGAAAATGTTAAAAATTTATCGATTAGATCAATTAAATAGATTTTTTAAGTAAAAAGTATGAGTAAGGGTAAGTAAATAAAGAAAAACAGAGTACGTAAAGTTTTTTTATAACCATATTATATATATAATAAGGCTGAAGTTTACAATGGGACGAATTAGTAGGTCACACATATCCACTGTGTTTTCCTTCACCGTAGTTTTCAAATCAAATCAAATTTATTTCATCAAGTAAACAAAGACGGCATATACAATAAGGCTTCACATTAAAATCTGTTTTTAAGATACTAATCAGAACCGATTTTTAACCAAAAACTAGTCCCCTTCCTAGATTTTTCATATTAACAGAATACACTTTATAAGTAAATTTTTAGAGCGCATATTGCATGTTTTTTATGAATTAATGCACTTAATAATAATAACTTGTTTGATTTACATTTACTAGCTTATCTTGTTAATTTACATATACTAAATATTAATGATAATTAAATACGCAAAAAATGGTACTGTAAATTTTGTTTTATTACTAATAAAAGCAAAGTGACTTATTTTGTCACAGTCTCTTAGTCTATATGACAGATCCCGAGCGGTTTTTGCAACACCATTGGGTGGGTGTCATACAACTCAACGCCAGTGTTTTTGCCATCAGTGATTCTTGTTGCAAAAACTGTCGTACGGTTGTCCACAGTTTTTGCTCACTGACAAGTTACTTCAAGTTTTCGTGAATAATTACCTCATTATGTCTCGGTAGTTATTTGCTGAGTAATTATTATCAACGCTTCAGAAAGCAATCAATGTTTTTGTGATGCATTGAAAAATATTCTTATATTTATAAAGTTAATTACAGAAGATTTTACTGATTGCAATTTTAGTTTGTCCTTTTTAACGTTTTTTCAACGTAATTTCGTACGAAGTTTTAAGTACGCTGTGTGGTATCCGGCTGAGTGGAATAGACCACCCTCATTTCTTACCGAGATGTGGTAAAAGGCGAATAAGATAAGTAGAAGAGTCAGAGTAGAATAGACTACCCATGATTTCTTACCAAGGTTTCGTAAAAGGCGATTAAGATGAGTCGACTCACCGTGTGGTATCCAGCTGAATAGATCACCCTCATATCTTACCTAGGTAACATAAAAGGCGACTGAAGTAATTCGGCCCGCCGTCAGGTTTTCAGCTGAGTAGAATAGACTACCCCAGATTTCTTATCGAGGTTGCGTAAAATGCGACAGGTAAGTTGACGTGTAGCAAGTGGCCGGTCGTAAAATACGTTTCCAAATCAAGTGACTACATATAACATGTTGTGCAAACCCCACTTAGAGTGAAATAAGGCCAGGAGGAGGATGATGACTACTATCTACTTCTTTACATATTATAAAGCAAAGTACAAAGTATAAAGCAGTCTCCGTAAGTTGTCTGTCTGTACGTTATCGATTTTCTCAAAATCTATTAAACGGATTTTTGTACGGGTTTTACTAAGAGATAGTAGCATTTTTGAGGAAGGTTGAAGCGAATAGTACAATACGGTTTTATGTAAATTTACTGAAATACATATTTGTTGCATACTGATTTTCTCACGAGTGAAGCCATGGGCACAGCTAGTGGGTAAATAATAAGTTGAAAATAATAGTACTAGATTTACGAGGTTTCGTAAAGCAAAAATACATTAATTTGTCTGCCTCGAAAATATGAAAAATCCAACTCCGAAAATTGCGTTGCATTTAACTTTGTTGGAATGAGAAAAATGTAGCGTTTCAGTAATTGGCTCGCATTCAAATTAGTGGAGGGGAGCGTCTAAGGGTATAATAACTTTTCATAATCTTAACTGAATGTATCTGCGAACGAGACAACGAAATGAACTGTCAACGTCGTCCAAATCCAATTACTATGGAACAGAAGTCGAAATGAGAAATGGTAGAGTGCACGCTATAACCATTTTTTTTGTGCATACTTTTCTGTTTTTATCTATATCGTGGCTTGTATTACCAACTTTGAAATAATGTTAGAAATTAAATCTTAATTCAATCTAAAAATGAACAATACAAATAAACGAACGCCTTATGGTATCCGGATGGATAGAATAGTACCACCCTCATTTCTTACCGAGGTGTCGTAAAGGGCGACTTAAGTAAGTTGACGTCAGGCAGGCGGCCGGTCGTAAAATACGGAGCTAAAGCATGTGACAACATGTTTATAATATGTTGTGCTGACCCACTTAGTTGAAGTTCGTTACTCCATAACTCCAGCGTCTAGTGGACGCTATTTTTACGTATTTTTCTTTTAATATACACTTTTTCACTTTCATAATCGGCCATGGCTTCTCGCCGTACTCACGATGCCATGATGACTAATCGTCACTCGCGTTCAACAATCGCCCTCCACTACACATCGCCCTAAGCACCTACACCTATCACCTCACAGGAAGCACCCTTAGGACGGCGTTTCACGACGCTAGAGCGAAAAAAAAATCACTAATTAATAGTTGTTTCACAGTCAAAAATCTTCTCTGAAAGAACACTGATTTCCCTTCACTTTGTCGAATAAACGTATTGTTGGAAATAAATCGGAACGTAAAAAATCAGGAGTCCCGCTAATAAGGGTGTAAAAAAACGTTAGCGCGCTAATCAATCAATCCGAAATCCCATTGACGAAATCGGATTCAGAATTGGCGAACGGTGACAAATGAAACGGTAATTGTCGTGATGGAGGAACAGAGATATTTTTTTAAGGAGAAACTCGTTCAAATAAGTTGTACGATTGATGAGCTGTTGAGGGCTCGGGAAACGAATGTCAGCGACGATCCGTGATTAGCACAGAGTAGATTACGTTTGAACAATGCAACTAAAGATAATAATAATAACATTTCTTTCTGTCCGAAGACAATTAATGGACCATTGTTTCTTTTTTAAATTAACGCGTAATTTAATAGATGCACCTAACATCCTGAGCCTGGCAAAATTAAGACAACATGCAAAATTTATATAAAATAAGTTGGCCGCTTATAAAAATCATTATCATCAGAAAACTATCAAATGTACGACACATGTGAATGATGATAAAGAATCTTACAACCTCTAGGGGTTCATTACTCTGTACAAAGTACACGTTTATACTGACTTTTCTCAGCTTTGTTCAATCTGTGTCGGCCTCGATCGTGAAAAACTGAAAGATTTACGACCTAATACGGTTCACGGTAGCGAAAATTTTTACTAACTACAAAAACTATATTCCTTTATACTAAGTTGTTTTTGTAGCTTAAATATATTTTTTTCTAAATTGAGAAACGTTCATCTCACCAATGCCATTTTTGACGATTATTGTAGTGTATGTGGACGCCGTGTGGGATGGGCTGAATAGAAAAGACCACCCTCATTTCTTACCGAGGTGTCTAAAAGCCGACTAAGGTAAGTCAACCCATCATGTGGTATCCGGCTGAGTACAATAGACCACCATCATTTCTTACCGAGGTGTCTTACGACTAAGATAAGTTGACGGCTGGTCATAGAATACGTAGCTAAATCATGTGACAACATGTTTATGACAAGTTGTGCCGACCCCTTGAAGTGGGATAAGATGATAATCTTTAGTGGTCATTACTCAACAACAAAAATGTTAATATATGTTTAAGATATATTCGCAGACTTGAGGCCGTAAAATGGCTTTGAAACTTTAATAATGAAAGTGTACGCCTAACCGAATAAAGGTTTTCACCATGCAAAGACGTATCATCAAATATTAAAAGTAAGTACTTGGTACGTAGAAGAGTTAATATTAAACTGTTCCCGCTCATGAATTAATTATTGAAACAAAGATAAATCGGCGCCAGGTGCCAGAATGTCACAGGATGCATCTGACGGGCCATTAGGGTGATTGAATTTTTCCCATGCCTCATGGAATACTTCTTAATGACAGAGTATTTGGCGTAAGAGTTTTGTATTACTACATGAGCTACATTCAGTTTTATTCTCAATAAACTTTCTTACTATAAGTTATATTAATCATTCTCAAGCCCTTATCCCACTCTAAGTGGGTTGGGCAAAACATGTTATAAACATGTTACATGATTTGGCTACGTTATTTACATCCGACCGCCTGCCTGATGTGAACTTAATTTAGTCGTCTTTTACGATACCTCCGTAAGAAAGAGGGTGGTCTTTTGTACTCAACCGTATACCACATGATGGGTCAACTTACCTTAGCCCCCTTTTACGACACCTCGGTAAGAAAGAGTGGTCTATTCTACTCGCCGAATACCACAAAGCGGACTATTGGTTGTATTAAATTGGACATAATTGCTCTATTAGAACATCACCGCTATGATCCTCCTGCCCTTATCCCACTCTAAGTGGGGTCGGCACAACATGCTTTAAACTAGTACTCACATGATTTGGCTACGTATTGTACGACCGATCGCCTGCTTGACGTCAACTTAACTTAGTAGCCTTTTGCGACACCTCGGTAAGAAAAAAGGTGGTCTATTCAACTCAACCGGATACAACACGGTGGGTCAACTTATCTTAGTCGCTTTTTACGACACCTCGGTAAGAAATGAAGGTGATCTTTTCTACTCAGCCGGATACCACACGGTGGTATCCATAATATGAATATACAAAAGGTGGAAGAATATTCATAGTATTGATCAATCAAAACCCCTTTTTTTAACATAAACAAACAAGATAATATTGCACTCGATATCGCTTAAGCCAAAAGCTGTTCACTTTTATACGCGTTGGATCTCCAACTGAGCTTATTGTCTGATCAGAAAAAGCTTTAAACTTACAAAACCCATTCAATATTTCGTTCCAAATAAACTATAAGTAACCGGAGATAAAATCAACCTCAGACTTTCATCCGCTCCATAAATTCGGTTTTGAGTTAACCGAAAAAACTGAAGCGCCCCTCAAAATTTACGATCCATTTCGGAGCTGCCTGTTTTTGCGGAATAAACCGCAACCATTTAAATTTTGCAGCGTATAACAATATAGGGTAATGTTGAACTGGCCTTTTTGTTTTATTTAGTTCCATTGTTGTTAGTTTTTACACTGTACTAGTAGTTTAAATAATAACGATAACGAATTACAATTTTTCAAAGACTACTGTCTCATAAATAAATCCTTACTAATCCTACTCATCATCATCATGTTCCTGCCCTTATCCCACTATGAGTGGGATCGGCACATGTTGTCACTTGGTGATTTGGCTATGTATTTTACGACCGGCCGCCTGTCTGACGTCAACTTACCTTAGTCGTATTTTACGACTCCTCGGTGAGAAAGAGGGTGGTCTATTTTACAGAACCGGATACCACACGGTGGGTCAACTTACCTTAGTCGCCTTTTACGATACCTCGGTAAGAAAAGAGTTCAGCCGGCTATTCTGTTCAGCCGGATACCACACGTCACACTAATTCCTAATAATATAAATGCGAAAGTTTGTGAGTATGGATGTATGTTTGTTACTCTCTCACAGTGAAACCGCTGAACAAATATCAATGAAATTCGGCACAATTATTCCTTATACACCGGGGTAACATATAGGCTATAAAAATCCTGTTTTTTGTACGGACAAAGAGGAGAGGGCAAGAGAGGGAAAAACACCGTTTATTATCAATATGTCAAGGTTATTTATGCACTATGTCTCTAAATAATATTAATAGGTTCCAAAAAGTCATTTTAAGAAAGTTTATATTTTATTCGGTTTTTGTTAATTGGATAAATTTTTTAAAAAAAAGTCATACGGGTTATTTACTAAAATATTTAAACTATGCTTGCGAGAAATAAATTTCTCTGTCTTTCCGAATCGATCTGATTTTTGCTATGGAGATATTTGGAGGGTTGGAGAGTGACAGAAGCTACTGTTAATTTCAAGACTACAGTCCACGCGAACGAAATAAAATGTAAATGGAAACAAGTGCTTTTGAATAGTCAACTCTACTGTTGGTTCGGATAGCTGTTCCTACCAAGAAGAGTCAGCAAGAAACTCTGCGGTTGCTCTTAACACAATAATATTTATAACATTGTCATTGTTATCTTATACAGGGTTGGACAGTAGCTATATCCACGCATTCTTATCACCTAAATAATCCTAAACAGTAGGCTTTTTGTATCAGCCTCCCTTAAACAGTTTTTTCAAACTGCTGTAATGGAAAAGCTAAAATTGAGATATAATTTAATATAATAATAATTTTACTCACGAGATTAGAAAATGTAGCAAGCGAATGTTCTCGAATTAACATTTCAACAGATCTACAAGTCCAAGTAGAAATGAATAAATGAAAAACATTGAAACATTAACGAAAGGCAGGTATTTTAAGCATACGTATTTCGTTCCTGCTTCAACCAAGAATTAATTAAAATACGCCATACAAATTAAACCTCGGACCTTTTGATTAAATGGAGCAGATGGCTGCGGAATATTTGCAGGATTATTTTAAGCTCAACGGATTTTGCTCGGATACTTTGCTAATTTGTACAGAAAAATACATGTTTGGAATGTCCAGCTTGTTAATGCTTTATTTCAAGTTGAGTAATATATAAAACTAGCTTTTAACCGTGACTTCGTTCGATAGGTTGATAATAGATGGCGCTTTTAAATGTCATCCTATTCGTGTAGAATTATCAGGACTTTTATAGCCTTTATGTAACCCCAGTGTTTAAGGAATAATTGTGCAAATTTCCATCGATATTAGTTCAGCTGATTCGCCATTAAAGAATAACAAACATACATCCAACTTTCGCATTTATAATAGGATGGGATAGAATTCAATGATACTACTAGTGTACTATTCGTTTCGTTAGCCTACATATGCATGATTCATAAAACGCAAGCACCGCACACATTCAATTGCACAATCTCAACAAGCGTAACAGCATCCGAAGTATCAAGTATGTCACGTGTCTCGCGCTTATATAATAGCTGCACAATGGACGCGTTATGACCGGATATTAGCTGCGACGTCATCATTTATAAAAAAATGTACTAAAACTTTTAAGTACAGAGTTTGAACATTAATGTTGTTTTTCTTTTTTATATTTTCATTTTTCTCTTGTTTTTTGTTTTCTGTTTAATTTTAGGTTAATTAATTGTAATTGATCGTAAATTTATTACTAAGAAAGATGACATTTTCTGTAACTGGTACTACATAATTGAAAATAATAAAATAATTAATAAATAATAAAATAATAAAAATATTTTTTTGCAAAGAGATTTAAAACTATTTGGATATTTTTTGGGTTACATAACATGTTATGATGTTGTAGATTCGTATAAATAAATTAATCAACATGAGATAGATACAATGACAAAATCGCGAAGCGATTGCGATTGTTACGCAATCATAATTATAATCGCAAAAAGTCACACGTATGTTCCGTACCTACGTTTAGAATAAAACAAAATTTTATATAATTTATATTACACTTTGTTACAAAAAGAAACTGAAAAAGAAAATTAGTTTTATTTTTAGAATATAAAACCCACAATAACCGAAATTTTATATAATTTAAATTTAAATTTAACTTATTAAAATTTTCCTAGATTGAGCATTAACCTTTAACAACCTAATTATTTTGAAATGACTTCTCTCGGTAACGCAAAAATAAAATTACTACTAAGTTTTAAAGAGGCAAAATAATTAATATGGCAATACCATTTTACGAGAATTCTTTTTAATTAAAGAAATAAGATTGCGCTGAAATATTTTTCTTCTTTTAAGTAAAGAAATAAGTTACACTATTATATATTTTATTAATACTAAAAAGGTGAAGTCATATGCCGTGTGGTATTACGGCTGAGTAGACTAGACCACCCTCATTTCTTACCGAGGTGTTGTAAAAGGTTACTAAGGTAAGTCGACCCGCCGTGTAGTATCCGACTGAGTAGTATAGACCACCATCGTTGCTTACCGTGGTGTCGTAAAAGGCGACTAAGGCAAGTGTCGTGTGGTATTCGGCTAAATAGAATAGGCCACTCTCGTTTCAATTTACCACATCTCGGTAATGTGGTAAATTACGACTAAGGAAAGTTGACGTCAGGCAGGCGGCCGGTCGTAAAATACGTAGCCAAATCATGTAACAACACGTGTATAACATCTTGTGCCCGCTAAGAGTGGGATAAGAGCAAGAAGAATAAGAATAAAGAATAAAATAAATAAATATATTAACTAAATAGGTAACAATTATTTTTTTATATAACCAGTGCACGCGGGTAGAACCGCGGAGCACAGTTAGTTATTCTATTAAAATTTCTTTACACGTCATAGAAATGTCTTAAAGTATAAAAAAGTTAAACACGTTTGACAATTACAGAAAATTATTCCTTTTTAATTAAACGAAACAGTTGCTGCGAAATATTTGCAGAATGATTTTAAGCACTGCGGATTTGCCGGAATTCATTGTACATTAATGAATTTCTCGTTTGATTTATATTTTTACGTAAAAACGAATTTTGTACTGTGGCACCTTGTTAAAGAGATTTTTTGCAAAATTAAAGGAACTGACGGGGAATTATTTAGCATTATAGTATTGAATAGTACCTATGCGAAGTGTAGAGTGTATACATGCAAGATTTGTAAAACGTAAGCACCGCACAAATTCATTACCACAATTTCGAGAATCGTTTCTCCCTTAACCGAAGGATCATCAGAAGTCAAACAAAATCGCAAAGTCGTGGAGTCCATTTCTAACATTTACTATTACATAAATCAAATCAAAATTATCTTTATTTAAGTAAGCTTTTCGCCTTTTACAGTAGGTCGCCTATTCCAATCAGCCGGATAATACGCGGCGGATATATCATTCAACTATATTATGATTATTCTTATTTTGGAAATCCGCAAAGTAACGCCTTATTCTATAAATTATTTAATTTTGTCAATATTTTACTATACATAAAGAATCAAACAATACCAAGTTTATTTTAATACAGAAACGCGTAATACCTTTGATTTATTTACACTGCTATCGTTTATTTGTTTGTCCGTCTTGTTCATCGCGACGGACTACAAAAGCCGTGGTTTTATTCTTGTTCTTATATCAAAGGATGTTCATTTTATTTTGTCACTGTATTCACAACTCAAATAGATGTGTTGATTTGTTTAGACTTCTGGGTGGTTTTGTATGACAAAGATAATTGTAAGTGTATTTAAGTGCTTTAGACCAAAGTTCATACTTTCTTGCATAGTACCGCACCTCTCTAGAAATAAATACTAGACCAGTCTACACAAAAGATTTAAATTAGGTATAAGAGATATGCTTATACGTAAAGCAATTAATGATAATCCTAAACACAAGTTTCTTAGTTAGGAGTCAGATGTTCCACTTTAACAGCCAAATTGTTATTTTCTTTTTAATACTATCTTGTAAAAATGGGTTACGCAATATTATTGTAAGTAATACGAAATAAATAAATAAAATAAATATTAAAAAATTGAAGATTATTTCGTTGATAAAATGCCTGGATTTGAAAATCCTTTAAGCTACACAAGCTTTAAGTAATGTAAAATTGGAAATGTTAAAAGATTGACCGCCGAGTTACTTACTGATTCGTTAGAGCAACATTCCGCACCAGTTGTCGTTCATTAATCATATTGATCCTTGATGATATAGAAGTGCTTGAAAGAGCTTATTCGAATAAATATTATTTTGATTTGATAACGTTAAATATTTTTAACAAATGAGTCGGTCGGTAGATGAAATTAAATATCCCATGATCCCGAAAAACAACAAAAGATTATTTTAATTTCATTTGAAGTCTAACTTTCCCCAGGCGATGCATGAAGAAATTCAGATAATTCACCTAGAAGTAATCTGACGAATGAACCCTGGATTAAACGATAAGGGATCTAGATAGGGCGATATCCGATCCGATATCTTCAAACAAGCAGGTGTAGAATTTTTTCTATCGTACCGAACCGTTACTTATTTTAATTGCATTTAAACTCCGTAGCGCCCAATAGCCACCTTGTTATATATGAATACAATTTGTAGGTCTGTTCGTTCAGCGCCAATTATCCTATTTAAATGCAGTCAATTTTCTTACCCAGTAAGCGATGAAATATTGAAGAATGCTAAAATATACCCTTAAGCGCTTATTTTCTTCGGGACCTCTATAAATATGGATAGTGTGTTCTGATTGTTTTGTCTTCTTTATCCTTTTAAAATATCTTTTAGATTTTTTATTGTCAAGATTCCACAATATTACGCTATATTATAGCTTCTGTGCATGACTTTAAATGCATCGACTTTAGCGTTTTTTGTATTGGTATAAATATATCCTAATTTTAATACCGGTTATGAATTAATAATAGATTCTTACAGATTATTATTCCAATTTCAAACAGCAGTTTAAAAAAATATTAAATAGACGAGAAAGTCTACTAAATTTTGAAGATTACATATATGATAAGAATCTAGTCTTCGACCTTATTCGCAATAGAGATGACAAAATATAACAAGTAATAAGATTTTTATTAGAGTTTCTGAACCAGCAGTACAGTTGATGAGTCAAAAGCAAGTTTACAAATTTATTTTAATACGGAATAATTTGACTTTGAATATTTTTGGAAAAAGGTCTACAGAAAAGACCGCTATGGCATATTAAGGATAGCTTACTAAACTAATTCTAACCTCCAAGAAAACGGTTTCATTCAATGCGGTCATTAGGAAGCTATGTAGATGGTTATGGTCGTCAATCTAAAAAAATTAAATACGTAATTTTAGGCACTTCGCTATCGGAAAACAAATCAATCAATAGCGAAGAAGTTATTGCAGAAAAAAAATAACGCACAAAAATTAATCAATAGCAAAGAAGCTTATAATAATCTTTATGAGACGCTGAAGACCGTGATAGATGAGATAGAGAATGGCACATCGCAAAAGCTAAAATAACGGACGAAAAGCATCAGCATCCACGACCACTCTGTAAAGAGTGAGACTGAAACGACTGAGAAAGGGTCTTAATGATGGCATAACATGTTCTACTTGCTGTCCAAAACCGTGGTGGTCAGCTAGTTAATTAACGAGTCAAATATAACAACCTACACATGCATATATACACAAACGTGTGGGTGTATTCGTGTATTATATGAAGTCGCAATTTTTTGCTCCCTACGTTAGTTGTATAATTTTGCAAATTACTAGTGTTCTCAACATAACTCACGTCAATTCCAATGCCGCCAACATGGCCCAATTAACGCTCGTAACATCGCCCGCAGAGTACTAGTTTGACATTCGTTATTTTATTTTAAAAAATTTAGTTACAATGTAAAATTTTAACGATCTTTAGCAAGACACTGTGAAGGTTATTTCACAGTCTACTCTTATTTGAATATTGTGATTCTTTGTAAATTGCCAAGTTAGACCTAAAGGCTTTTGTAATGTCAGTGGGTAAGGGACACCTGAAAAAAGTTACCCCTAAAAAAATTAAGTAATGGCCTGTTACCAACCCACACCGGGCATAAACCTCCTCTCTCCATTTTTGAAGAGAATGATTGGTACTAAGACCTACCTCGCTGTTCCAATGCAGATTGGTAGATAACACATATCCTTAGACTTCTCTAGAAAAAAATTGAAATTATCAATTAGAAATATAAGTTGTGCCAGAAAAGCTGGACCCTTAAAGGTTTGAATCCGTGAGCCCCCTACAGCTCCCTCCCCCCCTTACCCTACCACCCTTAACAGACAAATTTATATGAAAGTGAAAAATAATTTTTGCAAAAAGTGTTATACCCAATTGTACTAATTTCATGGTACAAATCCATCCATTCAATCTAAAGTACTTTTGGTGACAGATCACAAATACAACACAATCAGACCTCAATATAACCTTTACCTGACGGAAATGTTTTTACTCCAAATCATCAACGGACATCTTCATTTCATATTAATGAAATCTGCAAACAACGCAAACAAAAAACGCTTACCCCCTAGCAAGCAATAGATGGGAAAGTGCACAGAGCAGCAGCAAAAAGAGCGATAGATGTTACACCGTTGCTCAAATTAACACATGCTGCAAAAACTTGTGCAAAACTTTTAAACGGCCCCACAGTACTTGTCGGACTGGATAAAGTCATCAAGCGATGGGACATAAAAAACTGGAGACTATTTTCATTCATGTTTACGTCTAGAGACTCCCCGTGCGCTCAGTTTTATTGACAACATAAATACGGTCACTGTCGGCGTTTGGGTTACGAACGTGCAGAGCTTTCGAAATTTTTAAAGTTTACTTTATTGTTTTCATCTTGTTCAAGTTGCTGTCTATTTTGTGTTTCTAATATTTTTATGGGCACTGAATTTTGGAGAATATCGGTGCATGTCAATTTTATTATGGCAAAATTTAGTTCGCCTAAAAAAAGTTGCAGTATTCTGTTTCACTAATTTGTTGGTAAATTAGTGAAACAGAATAGTAAATAGTGTCTGGTCGTGAATAATGTACAAACGAACATACTTTTTTATTTGTAATATTAGCATTTATATATTGTTTGTTGTCAAAATATATTAAATAATTATTTCACCAATCACTATCAAGTGTGATTAGTCAAACGGGTATATATGGCATCCAGTTTATAGGGTTCCCTTTTATAAGTACAAAGTTGGCCCAGAGTTGCATTGCAGAGCAACGGAGACTATTGGAAGGATGCAGTCGGTAAATGAGGCAAGTGGTTGCTGTTTTTTTATCCTCCCTAGTAAGTTTTAGTAATTGATGGTATTGTAATTGTATTGTGGTGAGTACCTATACTAGCTGCACCAAGCAGTTAGGTAGGGATAAACTGACATGACAATTGTCTAGAACTTGCTTGACGGTTGAAATCTGTAAAAGATTTAATTGGTGTTCGAAAACACTCATATGTTACTATGACAAGAATAATTTTAACAACATTCGAAAATTACGTTAAAGAAATTTAACTAACATCAAAGTTGGCAAATTCTAATCCCCGAAAGCTCGTTATGCAAAATCGGTACCCCGAATTCCTGTTCCTGAACTCATGTCGGGACGTGCCCCAATTTTAATTACAATGATATGCACTCACGTACCAGAATCAGATTCAGAATTCAAATCGAACCACGTGCGCACAATTATATATGTGTAGAAACTTCTTAGTAATCTCTAAAGACCCCTCAACTCATTTGTATTAGAAACGCTTCTTCATTTAACACATTTACAACTTGTATCATGTATTATTGTTTGAAGCGTGTTTTGAATATCTTATTTATCTTTATTCGTCAACTACTGTCAACGAGTCACCGATTTGATCTAGCCCTTCTAATCTATTACCAATTTCCTTTATTATTCTTATCTTCATATTGTATACATATCTCTGCATTTCACTACAGTATGTGAATGTCCTAGCGTGTAAGTAATTTAAGATAGATATAAACTGTAAATTATTGCTGTAAATAAAAAAAAATACACAAGCCTAAATGTTTTAGAGCATTGTTTTTAAAATATTAACGTTTTCGTAACTATTTCTTTTAGAAATATAACAGGTTCTGATAGTATAAACGTGCATGCACTTTTACTATTAACATTGTCTTATTTTGGTGACAATTCTTATAGATTATCAAGTCTTCATTCGCCTACGGGATTCCTTGTAAATTGGCATCGTTAGAGATCTTAATTAAGTCTCTCAGTTTTTAGACAGACGGCGTCGTGCCGGTCGTGATTCCGGTCATCGATGTTTTTGTTCTGATCACGGTTTTGAATAAACATTATTAAGGAACATTTTATTTGTTTTCTATTTCTTCTTCAATATCTTAAGAAACATTTATGCCGATGTTTTCCTCCTTTTTAAGGTTTAACTGATTTTAACTAATAGTTTTACAAGCTTTTACCCGTTCGTTCGCGTGAACTGTTGTTGCGTGGTAAGTTGATAATAGATGACGCTTTTTAGAGATCCTATTCCTATAGAATTAACAGGATTTATACAGCCTATGTGTTATTTCGGTTTATAAGGAATAACCTCTGCCAAATTTCAATGATATAGGTTTCAGCGGATTCGCTGTGAAAGAGTAACAAACATAGGTTCATACTCACAAACTTTCGCATTTTTAATATTAGTCAGATATCTGATATTCATATCAGTATTTTTAGCGCGAAAATCTATCAGTCCGTTTGTGACGTTTCACGGTTAAACCACTCGAGCAATTATAAAATAAAAATATAAGATTACATCAAATCCTTTTTACCTTTGGCAAGAACATCATATTACATAATTATCAATTTTAAGTACATGGGACACGTATGTATGTCATGGGACAACATGTTATAAACATGTTGTCACATGATTTGGCTACGTATTTTGCGACCGGCCGCTTGCTTGACGTCAACTGACCTTAGTCCTGTTTTACAACACCTCGGTAAGAAACAGGGTGGTCTATTCTATTCAGCCGGATACCATACGGCGTTGGAAATAATAAAAATATATTTTCTAAATGGTCCGACGCTATTCGACGTACTAAACATTTTTGTGTATTTTCGGTGAAAACAACTTCACATATATTAAAGAAAGTTAATTTGTTTGTTTTGAAATCTCGTGAGTGACGTGAAGTTTAAGATGCAACTTTTTAAGGGACGTATTTATTTTAGTGATTCAAAGTATCACAAAATATATTAGACAGGGTAATAACAATAAAGTTGACTAAAAAATTGTTTGAATGTTTATTTAACGGTTCGGATTATCTTGATCAAAGCTATCCCAAATTCCATCCCCGATGTTCATTGAGGGCAAACCCTAATTTAATACAGGATGCAGGATATTAGATATGCCTGCGAGTTCGCCTGCGTGAAAAACAGTTTGTCTTTATATACTAATAATACTTGAAACGCATTATTTTAATTGCAACTTTGAGTATAAAAGTAGTTATTGCGAGTTGACCATAAGAGATAGAGACATGCTGTCGCGGACTTTTTTGTAGAATTTTAGTAGATCTACAATTCTCTAGTACATTTTTTTTGTGTATCTCTGTTGGTTTACGCGACACACGCGACAAAAGCTCCTAGTAGCGGGTTTTTGTTATATATGCGCGATCTTTACAACACAATTTACATAAAACCCGAAATAACCTAAAATACAGTACCATTTTATAAAACCCGTCAAAAAAACAGTAGATTGTGAGAAAATCGATTATATACAGATAGACAGCATTAAGAGGCTTTATTTTTTAATAAGTACAAGTTTAGGACTTTGATGATGTCAACTCTAATGTTCAAATACTGTCACTATCGGTCATTGTTTCTGAGGAATAATGTAAATTGTTTTTTTTATAATCGATTAATGTTAGTCAACTATTTTTCAATTTTTAAAGAAACTATTTAAGTACAAAAGTTATCGTCAGTATATACTAATATATATATAAGCTGAAGATTTGTTTGTTTGATTGTTTGAACGGACTAATTTCATAAACTACTGGACCGATTTCAAAAATTCTTTCAGTGTAAGATTGTCCATTTATCAAGGAAATCTAAAGGTTATTATATTAGGGGAGCAGCAATAAAAAAATATTATGAAAAAAGTAAAATTTAAAGCTTTCCTTTTCTCTCTAAGTTCTAAGTTCTAAATAAAATTCAGCGACTGAATATGTCTAGCTTTTAAGGTTTCCCCACTTTTCTCATTTTTATAGTTATCAACATACTATATTACGCTTTTAATCTTTCCACGCGCGCGTAGCCGCTGGCGATTGCTAGTAATAGATAAAAAAAAGTGTTTGTGAACTAAATTGTTAACGTTGGTGTAACAAATTAGAAGAAGAAGAAGAAGAAGAATAACTTTATTGCACAAATAAAATACAGAGTGAAAAGAACAAGAGACATTGATAATAGAAACAATTAAAAGTGCAAAGGGCGGTCTTATCACACTGTTGTGATCTCTTCCAGACAACCCTTTGAAAAAGAGGATCTTTTATATAATTATCCGTGGGTTAGCACGCAGATAAGTATGTAAAAGAAGAGAAAATAAATAGTAAAAAAAAAAATAAATGTAAATATAAGTATAAACAAAAACACATAAATAGAGAAAAATAAACCAAAAAGAGAAAAAGCAAAAAATAAAAAATAAAAATCGTAATAATGCCAGTGAGAATCATCATTAAAGTGACAAATAAAAATCCTTCACACGAACCTTAAATATGGTTAATGAAGGAGAATCCCGAACATCAGATGGAAGAGCATTCCACAGTCTTACAGCTTTAACTGTAAATGAGTCATTGTAGCAATTTGAGTTGCACTTAGGCGTTCTCAACTTGCTACCGTCTCGAGAGCGAAGGTGAAGATGAAAAGAGTAGTTGGTAAAGAAGGAGAAGCGTTCTTTCAGGTAAAGTGGTGCACAGGGAAGAAAAAGAGTGGTATTAGATGCACGTAAAATTGTGTAGCATATAACAAACTGCTCTTTTACGCAACGCGGCGTGGATTAATGAGGACGTCTAGCGAATCCCCGCTGATTTCGACTGACGCGGAAATACGGTTGTGACTTTGTGGTGTTTCCGGTCCAAGTAATAATGTTTTAGAGTAAAATTCACTAATAATCATCATCGTCCTGCCCTTATCCCACTCTAAGTGGGGTCGGCACAACATGTTATAAACACACTGTCACATGATTTGGCTGCGTTTTACGACCGGCCGCCTGCCTGACGTCAACTTACCTTAGTCGTAGTATTTTACGACACCTCGGTAAGAAAGAGGGTGGTCTATTTTACTAAACCGGATACCACACGGTGGGTGAACTTACCTTAGTCGCCTTTTACGACACCTCGGTAAAATTCACTAGTAAAATTCACTAATAATATTTATAATAAAATGTATAACTGTCTCTACTTGCTCATTTCATTCTGTAGGAGCTAATTGTTGTTGTTAAACAGAAGGCATCCAGCTAATCTTAGCTTATATGAATTACATGTACGAAAATATGGTTGTAACTTAAGGGCAATTTGAATAAGAAACTATGTAATAATATGTAAAAGTGACATTTGAAGTAAAGATAAGTACTTCTCAAAAGTCGTTAAATTGTCTAATCTGGAGCTAACTTCATTATGCAAGGCTGCGTTGGTTAATGAGCGAATTTCCACTTCATAAACTGGCACGGATATATAGTTTTAATTTTATGGCGTTTTGATGTAAGTAATAATGTTTTAGAGTAATATTTAAATTACATTTAACATTAAAAAAATTACTGTATCTACTAACACTTCGTTAAATTGTGCAATCTGGAACTAATTATGCTCTAACACAAGGTAGAGATTAATGACGGTATCTACCGAATCTCCGCTTATATAAACTGGGGTTAAAATTTGGTTATAACTTTGTGTTGTTTTGATTTAAGTAATAATGTTATAGAGTAACATTTCAACTATTTTTATTGATAAAAATATAATTGTCTCTACACAAAATTGTACAGTCTGGAGCAAATTGTTTCCTAAAGCATCGCGGCGTTGATTAATGAGGGCATGTACCGAATCTCCGCTGATATCAACAGGCCTTTAAATTTGGTTGTGGCTTTATGGTGTTTTGATTTAAGAAATAATGTTTTACAGTGACATTTGGTCTTTTTTTGTATAGACAAAAATATAATTGTGTCTACTTACACTTCATAATATTGTACAGTCTGGAGCAAATCATTTCCTAAAGCAACGCGACGTTGATTAATGAGGGCATCTACCGAATCTCCGCTGATATCAACAGGGGTTGAAATTTGGTTCTAACAAAATGGAGTTTTGATTTAAGTAATAATGTTATAGAGTGACATTTCAATTATTTTTATGGATAAAAATATAATTGTGTCTACTTACACTTCATAATATTGTATAGTCTGAAGCAAATTGTATCCTAAAGCATCGCGGCGTTGATTAATGAGGGTTTATATCGAATCTCCGCTGATTTTGGCTGGCGGCCCTTACACTAGCTTAGTTTAAGTAATAATGTTTTAGAGTCATTTCTGTGAATGACATTTATAACCAAATATATGTCTCTATTATATATTGCTTTTTTTAGAGTCATTCTTGTAAATGACATTTATAACGAAATATATATTTCTATAGTTCTATTATATATCTCTATTTACTTTTTCTAACATTGACCAGTCTAAAATAATTTGTTACAAAAATGTTATGCTTACATAACACATATATTAATGGGGCGTCCAGTGAATCTCCTCTGATTGTGACTGGCGTGAAAATACGGTTGTAATTATAGCATTTTAGTGCAAGTAATGTTTTAGAGCTGCTTTCGTGTGTTAGATTTATACTTATTAATAAAGTTTATAATGAGGACAGTGAATCACCGCTGATTTCAATGATGTGAAAATATTGTTTTAGATACAGAATACAGGAAATTTTCTTTACATTAAAAATTTTACCACTGAAACTTTAACACTGAACTAAAAGGTTTACCACTGAAGGAAATCTATTTTTTTTTACTAATGTATATTTTGATAATTTATATTTTACTACTTAGCCGTGTGGTATCCGGCTAATTAGAATAGTACGTGGCCTTATTTCTCACCAAGGTGTCGTAAAAGTCGACTAAGGTGAGACGACCCGCCGTGTGGTATCCGGCTGAGTAGAATAGACCACCCTCATTTCTTACCGAGGTGACGTAAAAGGCGGCTAAGGTAAGTTGACCCACCGTGTGGTATCTGGTTTAGTAAAATAGACCACCCTCCTTACCGAAGAGTCGTAAAATACGACTTACGTAAGTTGACGTCAGGCAGGCCGTCGGTCGTAAAAACGCAGCCAAATCATGTTACAGCATGTTTATAACATGTTGTGCCGACCCCACTTAGAGTGGGACAAGGGCAGGAGGATATATAGTGTATATTTTGAATAGCATTAATCTTGATCTTCGAAAAGTAACGCCTAATGCTATAAATTATCAAAAATAATATAAAAAATAACTTTCATTCATAAGAATATTTATGTTGGACTGTACTCGTAAAAATATTTCTGTAGCATATAACAAATCGTTCATTACAATGACGCGGCATAGATTAATGAAGTCATCTAGCGAATTGACGTTGACTGTACCGACATGTTTACTTGTGTGTTATTATGGTGTCTTCTGTTTCAGAATGATTTTTTGACGCGTGTCTGAAAGGGGTAAACAAGTAATATTTATCGGGAAATGCGGCGGAATTCTCTAGTACCACTTTAATTGATAGGTAAATAAAATCAATCATGCGTTTTTCGCGAAAATCTTCGGGACAAAAATTGTCACGAGGATCTTTGTATATCGCTGGAGAATTCTTGAGTCCGGAATAACGCCGATCTACATTTGATAAGGATGAAGGGTTCAAGTGGTTCTTCATCATTATCCTCCTCCTGCCCTTATCCCACTCTAAGTTCGTACAAAATGTTATAAACATGTTGTCACGTGATTTAGCTGCGTATTTTACGACCGGCCGCCACCCTGACGTCAACTTAGCTTAGTTGGGTTTTACGACGTCCCGGTAAGAAGGAGGGTGGTATATTCTACTCAACCGGATACCGTACGATGAGTCAATTTACCTTAGTCGCCTTTTACGACGCCTCGGTAAGAAATGAGGTTAGTCTACTCTACTCAGCCGGATACCACACTGGGGGTCGACTTACCTTAGTCGCCTTTTACGATATCTCGGTAAGAAGTAAGGGTGGTCTATTCTACTCAACCGGATACCACACGACTTGGTTCAAGTCTTTCTCTCTCGCCAAAAGATAAAAAAATCGTCTATAGCTGTGGAATATAAATTTTTTTTTGAGTTCAAGAGTTGTCACCCGTTATTATAATCACACGTAGAAAAATTCTTTAGACTATAACAAATTGCTCATTCGAGCATCACAACATAAACGAATGAGGACTTCAAATCTCTGTTCATTTATATCTTCATGATATTTTTGAGTTAAGTAATATTTTAGATTTTAAACTTTTCGAGTGTCATTCATAATTACCACTATATCCGGCAATTCTCGCGTACAAATGTAGACTATAAAGGCGGACTTACATTCTGCGAATTCAAATCTATCCTCACTCTATGAAATTCAGTTGTTGTAAATGCACATAAAGTAATTCATCGTTGTTCTCTCTGCATTTAGAAAGCTTCTATACAGGTGCATGCTGAAATTGAAGAAAATCTCAAATGTGAAAGTTCTGCGAGTCGTCCATCAAAACCGGGAACTTTTGCAGGCTGGTATGATGAGAATAGTCACATATTTAGGCACGTGCGTGTAGTATCCGGATGAATGGAATAAATAACCCTCTTTCTTACCGAGGTGTCGTAAAGGCGACTAAGGTAAGTTGACTCACCGTGTGGTATCCAGCTGAGTAAAACAACGATAGTAGAGCGCGCGATCTTATTAAAGAAGCGAAGATTAAAGCGTTCTTGCGTGTTCGGACGCGCTCGTTTGCTGGAGCGGTATCTTTAAAGCTTTCGTTCGACTAATCGCGTGCAAAAATTATGTAGTTCCTGACAATTATTCTTGCTCGTTGATATTTTGGTGTATACAATAAGAACGATGATTTGTTGCACTTAAAGGTCGTGATCATTATGCTCTACGAGTAGCTCTATGTTCGTTTGGTCTAAACCTGCCTTAACAGACAAATATGCGACGATGCAAATATGAGAGCACTCAAAACAAATCCCCGCTGATTTGAACTGACAAAAAACTACTATTTACGTTTGTTACTTTGTAGAGTTTTTGGGTCATATAACAGTATAATTTAGAGTAACTTCCGTGAAATTTATAATGAAAATGTAAAGTTAAATGTAAATTCTTAATTTTGGGTATTCTCGGACAAAACATTTTCTATTTATTTTAACCTATTTATACGTGATTCAATTCGTTAGAGTAAAACGATTTTTTTAAATTGTAATTATTAGATCAGTTTATGATCTTTAATTGTGACAAATTTTATCAATATTGACTTAGCGGGTTAGTCGTAAAAGCATAGCATATCAATACGTAGAACATCAAGATGTTCAAGAGAATCTCTACTAATTTATCTCGTTTAATCGAACTATTTACTATCATACAATTAGATAGCTTCGAGTTCAATTTACTCTCTTTATCTTTAAATTATCCTCAATACATTCAAAACATAAATCGAATGCTCAGGAACTATCGACTTTAAACGGAATTGACAATGAAAGCGACCAATAGATTTGGCCAAGCGCTCCCTCTTACATACATCTCGACTCAATATGCGCTTCCGAAATTGTTGCCAAGACCCACCCCTACACGAGTGACCCCCATTAGAATGGGGTATGTTAGGCGTGCCATTGGTAACGGATACCGTCTTGGCACTTGGCACGTTTGGCAGTAGAGATCAGTCTATCTAGAGCGCACTAATATTTGGGGTATGAATGGGCAAAGAATTAGGTTATTGGGATGTTTTCGTCTTCCGTCGAGAGTTTATTTCCTTTTATTGTCGCTTTTAAAGCTTATTTCGTTGACTGTGCGTTGGTCTTTATGCACCGTTTAACAAAACAACTGTATTTTAAGTAATTAAACTGTTTTTATTATTATTAAAAGCTTTTTATTTTACTTGTTATGTAATGTGAATGTGGACTCTTGCGAGTTAAATTTGACACAGTTCTCGGTGTCCGATTGAGCTGTAATTTTTCATACTGCTTCAGTTCCAATAACAATGCATGTTTATGATAAGATTGAACTGATGCTGCCAGGATTGGCATTCGAGGGAACTCCAGAACGGCCTACAGTAGAAACACACGCACACACACTTACCTACATAGACCTACTGAATATGCATATAAAATTTCTTGAAAATCGTTCAAGCCGTTTCGGAGGAGTATGGTAACTAATATTGTGATACGAGAATTTCTACTAGCCCTATCCTATCCTAATAATAATATAAATGCAAAATTTTGTGAGTATGGATGTATATTTGCAACTGTTTCAAGGCGAATCCGCTTAACCAATATCGATGTAATTTGTTTACACACCGGGGAAACGTATAAGCTATAGAAATCCTGTTAATTCTACGAGAATGGGACGACATTAAAAAGCGTCATCTATTATCAACCTATCACGCGACAACACTCGACTCAAACGAAGTTACGGGAAAAAGCTAGTTTATATATAAGATTATTATAATAACGTTTGATGGTTAAATATATGATTAAATACAGTAATGTCTTTTTTAAATTACTTTGTAAGTAAACACTAGCAGTTAATGCATTCGCAAATAAGTAATAAGGCAGGTAAATATTGAAATCGGAGGCAACTTCTTGGTGGTCGAAAATTAAAATTAAACAAGCTTACGCGTAACCCGCTATGGTTGTTGTTTAGTGCAAACGAATAACCAGTACTTTCAGTCGGGGGTGTACACGCACTGTGGACTACGAAAATCTATTTTTTAAATGACGATTGTAGGAAATTATACTGCATGGAATCCTCTATCGCATTATTTTTTTTAAACTATTTTTTTTATACATTTATATTGAATATTGGACACAATTAAGTGTAGGTACACAAAGCACAATTGAAAGCTATATTTGTCTGTCAAAAGAAAGATAACGATAACCGCACGTACTATTTAAAACAAAATAAATACTCGTACGCTCTTAAAATACATGCATTTTATACGTGAATTATTTTTTTTTATAAGTTATATTCGTATATACGCTCAATATTTTTCTCATAATATTTATTATAACATATATATTTATAGTTTTTAATACATAAATAAATAAATTATCTTTATAAAGATCACTTTAATGATAACCGATAGACAAAGATCTTTCAAGCGATGTCAAATATTATATTATTTAGTAATTATAAATATAATAAATAAATGTAAAATATATACAATACTTATTTAAATATGAATAAACATAGGTAAATTTTTAGTTCTGAAAGTACGATAATTTTCAGTTTGCATTTAAGAGAGTTAAATATAAGTAATGTATTTGAATGGAAAATAAAGAGGCAGAATAAAATAGCACTGGCCAAACAGGTAACAAAATAAATGACCAAACTTTTGAGAGATTGCTTATAATTTGGCTATTAACTTTTCTTTCGTATCTCAAAGGGCACATTTAACAATCGTTGCCGGTGATTTTCACTACATTCAGATTAAAATTAATCCTAAGGGGGAAATAACATAAAATCTATGCTGATCGTGGTACTTTAATTCATAAGTAACTGATATTAATTGCTTCCACTAAAATCTCTAGCCAAAATAATGGTTGGTATTTTGATCTTTTGTCTGGCATTTTTATTAATAGATTCATAATAATTCGGTTTTTGAAGAATTTAGAATTGAAGCGAGGCTTCAAGCCAAATACTGTTTTCATGCTTACAAAACTGGAGCGTGTAGCTTGTATAAAAGTAAATTAAATAATTTATAGAATTAGGCGTTACTTTGCGGAGATCCATAATATAAAAGTAATAATAAGATTATTTTGCTATAATCCACGATGAAGTAAAATAGAAAATATATATAATGCTAAATGTGGAGTGGGCAATCCGTTTTTATACCTGATACATGCAGGATTCGTAAAAACACATGCACAAACC
This sequence comes from Morpho achilles, assembly GCA_947086495.1. NCBI lineage: Eukaryota > Metazoa > Arthropoda > Insecta > Lepidoptera > Nymphalidae > Morpho > Morpho achilles. The sequence goes on along the minus strand of CAMTZB010000001.1, from coordinate 12,769,044 downwards.
TCCACCATCGCCACCACAATATACAAGCGCTACATACGTTCACTAATACAAACTTAACAATCGTTTCGTCCCGCAACCGAATCATCGACCAAATCGCAAAGCGAAGCAATACCCAAACAAGCTTAGTTATATACTAATCGGTTTAACCCCACCATTATATATTTTCTATTTTACCTCATTGCGGATTATAGCAAAATAATTTTATCGTTATAGTATGTATTATGTGTATTATGGATCTCCGCAACGTTTAATTTTATAAACTATTTCTTTAGTTGTATTGGGTGCAAACCCTAATCTCTAGTGCGTGTAAGCCTTAGCTTAGCTGGTAAGAACAAGCGACGCCGCCGCATTAGTAAGGTCCGGGCTAACACCAGAGCAAACACGAAAACATGTACCCTCTTAGAGTTAAAACGTTTGATCACGTACAGAGTAAAGTGATGACAGAGACAATAAAATGACATATACCTTTTACTATCACTCCTATATTTATTAATATAAAAAACATAAATTTGACTATACGAGAGGATCACGGGGTCAAACTTTGGGCAGGCACCAAAATTTGTTTTCATTAATTCGTTCGTTGAGTGATGCCTATCTCCTGAGTATGCTGCGGCTATGTCAATGTGTGGAGTGCGTTTGAAGTGTGTTGTTGGATGTGGCATCCTGTGATACGTGCGGTAACTAATCCTGCATATACAAGGTATGAGAACGGCACTTTGCTTGCTACACTTAGCATTACATAGATTTAATAAATAATCACAGATTACAGCAAAATAATTCTATCAATACTTTTGTACTATGGAATTCCGCAAAGTAATGCCTACTTCTATAAATTATTGTATATAACATTTGTTTGGTGTTTGGCTTCATGTATATAAATCTTATCTTGTATTTCAATACAAAGCAGTCGCAAATTATATATTAATAAAATGAACCTCTGGAACACGCTCTAATTAACGCGTCATAAACACGTATTAATGGATTATATGTAATAGACAAAGAGCCAGTGCACAGAAAAATGTAAAAATAAAACTGATTCAAAATGCAGAATTTGACAACTTATAGTGCTTTTCAATTGCTAAATGTTCTGTGCATCGTAGTCGTGTATGGATATTCCAAAGTGTAGTAGATATTTGACTTCTAAATCGTCACCTTTTTTGATAATATTACTGTATATTTTCGTTTTATTTTATTTAAAAAGGCATTTCCAATATAAACACCATACATAGGTACAAATACACAATATACAAGCATTATTAAATTAAGTGCTATATTTATTATGAATAGCAACAGCATGCGCAGATTGACAACAACTATCAAGAACTATATAGAGATAAAATGACTAGCCGTGTGGTATCCGGCTGAGTAGAATAGTACCACCCTCTTTTCTTACTGAGGTGTCGTAAAAGGCGACTAAGGTAAGTCGAACCGCCGTGTGGTATCCGGCTGAGTAGAATAGACCAACCTCATTTCTTACCGAGGTGTCGTAAAAGGCGACTAAGGTAAGATGACCCACCGTGTGGTATCTGGTTTAGTAGAATAGACCACCCTCTTTCTTACCGAGGTGTCGTGAAATACGACAGAGGTAAGTTTACGTCAGGCAGGCGGCCGGTCGTAAAAACGCAACCAAATCATGTTACAGCATGTTTATAACATGCCGACCCCACTTAGAGTGGGATAAGGGCAGGAAGATGAAGATGATAGAGATAAAATGACAATGAACATAAACATCAAAACGTAATAAATTTGTCAAGGAGGATTATGTTTTATTTTTAAAAGATTTTAAACTGGTTCTGGTATAAATGGATGACCATAAAGCCGTGTTTATAAAGAGATTATTAGAATTTTGGTGAGTACAGAGCAGAAGTTCATTAAGGTGCGCAGAAGTTCTTTTTTAAGACGTTGTGTCTCTTTAAAGTTTTAAGACTCTTTTAAGTTCTAAACGTGCCTCCTGGTCATTTTAGCTAAATCAATCGTTACCGAGCAAGTATCATCGGACTCTGATTCTGAGCTTCCGTGAACACATGTTGAGAAAAAATGTTGTTTTTGTTATTAATTAAAAACATATATAAATTTTGCTATTGTTTTCTGAAAGTGAATTATGTTTATTGGATATTTATTATAAGGTCGCTATCTCTTTGAACCTCTTGATACTTGTAGCTAATAAGATAAATAATGTGGCTGCTGTCAACAAAACTCAGACATGGTATACAACTAGGGTTGTCAAATTAAGTATTATTTTTCATTACTCAATACATCGTTTGCTTATAATCGCACTATATTTTAGGTGATCTTAAACAATGTGTTCTTACCTGGCCGAAATTAGAACCGTAGAAGGTTATAATTTCTTGCAAATATTGTTACGGAACTTTAATTACTGGAGGCTGCTTTAAGCAGAGATAAGATGACACGATCAGGAAAGGTAAAGAAAGTAGCAATCTATTAGTATCCTATTATAGGGCAAAAGCCATTTCTCTTCAATGGCGAGACAGATTAAAATCAAATTCTTTTATTACTTAACGCTGCCATAAAAACTATATTTGCGCCACACTAAAATACTACTTTTTATTATAAAAGAGGAATTTTGTGACTGTGTTTGTACCGATTTAGACGTTTCAAAGGTTTTCAGACTTTTGTAAAATTTTACAAAATGGTACACCTAAATCTGGAATAGCAAATAGACCAATATTTTCTTAATTTTACTTCATGATGGAAGAAGTTAATTCTATTGTACTTGTTACGTACGCTAAGTATTAAGTTTGGTGAATTCTTTGTTACAATTTTTTTTTTCTGTACGCTGTACAAAGTAAAGTGTATCAATAAAATAAAGTCGATTACCTAGAGGTAATCATTTAACTTTCGATAAACCGTGTGGTATCCGGCTGAGTAGAATACACCACTCTCATTTCTTACCGAGGTGTCGTAAAATACGACTAATACTGTCATAAGAGACGACTAAGGTAAGACGACCCGCCGTGTGGTACCCGGTTAAGTAGAATAGATCACTTTTATTTCTTACCGAGGTGTCGTAAAATACGACTAAGGTAACTTGACGTCAGGTAGGCGACCGGTCGTAAAATACCTAGCCAAATCATGTGACAACATGTTTATAACATGTTGTGCCGACCCCACTTAGAGTGGGATAAGGGCAGGAGGATGATGATGAATCATTTTACTTTTGAGAAAACCTTTGGAAAAAAATCGCACTGAAAACAAGAAACGTAACCTGGAAAGTCATTACAGTTAATAAAAATTAACAATGGACGTTTGAATTGAATTTGATACGTTACGTATAAATGTTATTATTAAATAAGTTTTCTCGCACGTTTGCGTTAAAAGTTTATAATATTTATAGATATATTTAATACCAGAAAAATATTAAGATTTTTTAATGTATATGGGATATTTGTAACATGCCCAATTTTGGCAGACTCCTTTAACGTATTTTACATATTTGACTTTAACGTATATTAACATATATTTCACGTAAGTCATACGGGTTATGTATGAAAATTATCAAATTATGGTCTTGATAAAACGATAAATCTCTCTTGAGTCTTCCCGGATCGATCTCATTTTTGTGATGAATATATTTGCAGGGTTGGACAGTGACAGAAGCTATTGTTAATTTCAAGACTACAGTCCACGCGAACGAAGTTGCGGGTAAAAGCTAGTGCAATATAAAGTGACAACCCTATACAGTGAGTTCGTGTTCTCATAAATGAGAAGTACTAACAGATTTTAGGTGGATAAAGAAGAAAAGCGGTGAAACTACAAGATTTCCATCTTACATTTTCTTAATTAGTGTATTCATTCGGATTTTCTTTTGTGAGTTTATTGCTATTCACTACTTGCTTTAAATCATCAGAGCGGATTGAGTTCTTGGAAAATTTATGTATTAGTAGCTTTTACCCGCGACTTCGTTCGCGTGATAGGTTATAATAGATGGCGCTTTTCTATAGCCTATATGTTAATTCGGTGAAAATGTTGGCCCTCAGAGGGAATCGAACCCGCGACCCGCGAAGCTGCAGGCAGCATTACTTCCCACTGCGCCAACCCAAATTTCATCGATATTGGTTCAGCGGATTCGCCGTAAAAGAGTAACAAACTTACATCCATACTCACAAACTCGCAACGTTCTGTCTATTTAACTAAGAGAATTTTCGCTTACCTAACTTACAATTATTTTTCTTTACCTGCTTGCGTTGCCTGACGGCAACTTACCTTAATCGCCTTTTTCGGCACCTCGATAAGAAATGAAGGTGGTCTATTTTATTCAGCCGGATAACACATGGCGGGTCAGCTTAACTTAATAGCCTTTTATGACAACTCCGTAAAAATGAGGGTGGTCTATTCTGCTCCACCGGATAGCACACGGCGGGTCAGCTTAACTTGATAGCCTTTTACGACAAATCGGTAAGAAATGAGGGTCTATTCTACTTAGCCGGATGCCACTCGGTGGAATCTAAGGAAAATATTTAAATAAATAAAAATTCTGCTTCCATACTTACATGATGTGAAACTCTACATAGGTACATATTCTATTATGTTATTAGGTATGTATATAAAACTTTTTTTCACTTATATATTAAAAATCACAAGGGAAATAAAGATATCATACGTAAATAATGTAAAAGCTCCTTATAAAGTTATTATTTGCCTAAATTAAGCTCCGAAATCGTCTAAGTAAGTCAATCAATTTCAAATTCCACGTCCCAGATAGTATAGTTATAAATCTGTTAAGTTCACGATCAAAACCAATTAAGAAACTGACGCGGACGAAATCAAAGTATGTTTATAAATAGAACTTAGTTTATTTTTACGTTACCAAATCGAAAGAATAATAAAAATATACAGCAGGTCCGTATTCAAGTTGACAAGAAAGTAGCATCGGAACGAAATTTCATACAAAAAACGCTACCTGGGCATCGCTGGCCAATCATAGCCAAGGTTTGCCGCCAAGCACCGAGGTTATAAATAAGGGGAGGGAGGTCTCTTTAAAACTTATTTAGTACGTAGCGTCCGTGATGGTACGACGTGTCGTTCGATTTGCCGAATTACACGCGAGTTTCGTGAAGTGATCGTGCTAGTGATGCTAAGTGAAGTTTTATGCACTTTAAATGTGAAACAACATGGACTTTTGGAATTGGATTAGGAATTTCATATTTTGTACAGGTCTGTGATGTTTTTATTAAATAGTTTTGACATAAACTTTCATTTAAAATTTGTGTCAAATCAAAATGATCTTTATTCAAGGAAACTTTTGAATCGTCAAAAATCAATTAGATTTAATGATGCTCAAACTGGTTCGGAATGTTGCTTTTACTTAGAAGAACCAGCAAGAAACTCTGGAGTCAATCTTTTATACATGTTAAATATACATTATTTAACCGCAGTCTTGTTTATTGCTGAAAGAAATTTCAAATCAAAGCATTTTTATCATTCATATAATCTTTAATTTTGTAATATGCTTTACATATAAGCATATTTATTACATTTAATTTCAACTTTTCTTATAATTCCGAATATGTTGTTAGAATATTTAAATTTGTATCAAAAATTCTGAGTATAATTCTTTGATATAATTTGGTTTCTCTTAAATACAATTTTTAAATATATTGTTTTTAATATTATGTAGAAATAATTTATTACGTTAAAATATTATTTATAAATATTTCATCTAAAAGAAGTATTTCTAAATAACAAATTTATTTTCGAAAAAAATATATCTTAGGTTTGATATTTTATCGTGATTTGTATCGGTTATTTATAGTAATTTAAAGTAAATATCTTTAATAATGAAATCTTAATAATTATAATATATATGTCAATATTTTCGTTCAGATTTTATTTTTGTAGAGCATTAAATTTAATTATAATAGATAAATACTTAAAATATTACTTATCTAGATTTCAATATATTATTTTAAAAATGGAATAGATATTTTTAAAAGATTTTATGGCTGGTGTTATAAAAATAAAAAAAACACCTGTGACTATTTAAAGCGTAAAATATTTGATTTGGATAGCTAAAATTATTTGCTAAGTTCTAAATTCTTTATTTTAAAACTAGCAATTACCAGCGGCTCTACCCGCGTAGAAATATTAAAACCGTAATATAATTGTATTTTGATAATCGTAAAAATGGTTAAACTGGGTTATAAATTTAATTTACAGTTACTAAATAGAAATCAAAGTGCTGATACAATAATCAATATAAAATAAATCAATAATAAATCAATTGTATATTTCTAGAAAAATATACAATCAAGAAACGAGTCTCTATTGTAGACTAATATTTCTCAATTTTACAAATAAACTTCTCTACAAACGAGTTGGCAGCGGGCTTAATGTAATATTTATAAATTAATCTTGTTATTTCTTCGATCCAGCTTATTTTGTTCTTGTTTCATTACAACTTTCTTGTTTCTGATAAATGGATGAAGTTGATTAACAATTAATCCAATTGCAATATCTATTATTGATATTGTATACCAAAAGTCTTATTTGTTTCTGTCAGTCTTTAATGTAACAAGACATTTTATCTTCGTTCATTTGTTTAATAAGACTCTATCTGGGTTCTATAATCTAATAAGACGCTTTATCTTTATCCAAACTTATATATATTTTTATTTAAAGTCATCCTCCTGCTCTTATCCCACTCTAAGTGGGGTTGGCTCAACATGTTATTAACATGTTGTCACATGATTTTGGCTACGTATTTTACGACCGGTCGCCTGCCTGACATCAACTTACCTTAGTCGTATTTTACGACACCTCGGTAAGAAAGAGGGTAGTCTATTCTACTTAACCGGATACCACACGGCGGGTCGACTTTACTTAGTCGCCTTTTACGACACCTTGGTAAGAAATGAGGACGGTACTATTCTATTCAGCCGGATACCACACGGCGTATTTGTTTTGTAAACCAACAAGACATTCTAAATTAGTTCTTTTATCTTATAAGACACTGTATCTTTATTCTAATTTGACAATTACTTCTTTAAGTTTTCCCTGTATTTACTAAGAGCAGTACTTATTCTTTTTCTCTTTGGTCTACACGGATTTATGTGTTTAAGTGTGTGCGTGTATTACGAACATTATTTAGCTTATTTAACATACGAATTTTCTTATTTTTAACACACAAGATCAAAGTTTTTTTTAGTGTGTACTTGCTTAATAGTATGTGTGCGTGTATTACATACATTATTTAATTTATTTTACATACTAATTTTGTTATTATTCACAAACAAGATCAAAGTTTTTTTGTGTATATTTGCTTAATAGACTTTACAGATTATCGTGTCAAATCTTCGACATAGATTTGCGTGTTTTGATGTATATCTTTGCATGTATCATCGTGTATGATCATCCTCATCTTCCTGCTCTTATCCCACTCTATGTGGGGTCCGCACACCATGTTATAAACATATTGTCACACGATTTGGCTATGTATTTTACGACCGGCCGCCTTCCTAACGACAACTTACCTCGTTTTTACGACACCTCGGTAAGAAATATGGTGGTCTATTCTATTTAACCGGATACCACACGGTAGTCATAAGAATTATATTTTTAAAAGAGCAACCGCCGAGTTTCAAATACCACACGATGGGTCTATTTCCCTCAGTCGCCTTTTACGACACCTCGATAAGAAATGAGGGTGGTCTATTTTACTCAGCCGGATACCACACGGCTAATGTATCATCGTGTATAACGTACATTATTAAGTTTACTTACGCGTCTACTTATTCTTTACGCACAAGGCTTTATTATTAGTTATTTTAGTGTAAACTTGCTTAATATACCTACTATTCGGTTTATCATTTCCAATCTTCAAGATCATTTACATTACCAGCAGGTGTAATGGTCTTTCGTAAGCGTAATCGATATTAAACATGTCCCACTAGTATATAAACTTTGATTGATCCTCTTTCCATTCCTAAATATTTTAACCCGAAAAAATAACTGCCGTTATATCTCGCCACCTTACTGTTTGAACCGATTTTTATACGTTATATAGAAGCTGTCGTAGCTCAGCTACCACAGCTTTTATATAACCAGCATAGGTGTACAGTGGTACACCGTGGGACTCTTTCAAGGAGGTCACGGGTTCAAACCCGGGCCACCAATGAGTTTTTTCTGTTAAGACTTGTGTCTAATTGATAATTGCAATTTATCACACGCTTTTCGGTGAAGGAAAACATCGTGAGGAAACCTTCATATCTGTAGAGATTTCTGGAGATATGTGTAACCTACCAATCCGCATTGGAGCGTGGTAGGTCTTAGCTCCAAACCTTCTCTCCAAAAACGGAGAGAAGATGCCTATTCTCAGCAATGGGATAGTAACGGGCCGCTACTTACTTACTTTATAGGTTATATAATAGACAAAGCAGTATGTAGACTATATATGCATAATAATAGTAATTTGTATAATTTATTTTTGAATTTTAATTAGTAATTAAAATTCAAAAATTAATTATAATCTCTCTTTGTTTTTATGTTTTCTGATTTTTAGGTTTATAACTGTAAAATTGTTACTAAGAAGGATGTGATGTGTAATTGGTACTACATAATTAATTTAAGACTATTTGGATGTTTTTGGGTTTAAAAAAAATATCGTTTTATCCCTGTTTTCGGGCACCAAAAAAATGCTAAAATGTTGGATGCAAGGAAATGAAATTTTATCTGTCGTTTGTAAAGTTTTGATAGCTCAACGGGCGAACTAAAGAAAGGAAAGTGATGTGAAGTGCGGGATCAAGCCCCAAAGGCGCCAACCTTTTCTTTTTATAACTTAAAAAAAATACCAGGCATGGTTCGGTCGAACAGGAACTTATAATAAAGCAAGCAAAGGTTCCTAAATGTGCTCTTCCCGATAAGAACCAGAATATCGGCGTCTATGTCATTCAATCAAAAGCTTTCGACAGCCCTGAAGTCTCAAGAATCGTTTCTGTCTCATTACTTACAAATTATCGGCTATGGCAACCCTACTTGTAATAATTCACGTGAGAAAACCCAATAGAATAGGTTCGTTAAGAGCTCTAGAGGGCCCTCCACTCGGCTTTGTGCCGATGTCAGATTTCCAAGCACTCGCCAAAATGTTAATGAGACATAACCTATATGGATGGTCATCGATCGGATTTGTCATGTAGATACAATCGTTAATAATTAAGATATGACGTTTTGTTCTCATGGATTTATTTTCAATAGCAACACTACAGTCTTTTTTTGATTGATTGATTTTTGATTTTTTTTTCTTCAAGATATCGCGCTGGGCCAAGTCAACCACTTTAATATTGGTTTTACTCGCGAACTCGTTATCGAGTTCCCGCCGCGATAACGTCGTGTAAAGAGCTCATGAATAAGTGCCCCGGATGGGTTCGAAACTAGTCGGGCTAACCCGATAGAATAAGACGTGTGAGTCTTTCGCATTATTATGGATTTAATACTTTTTTTGCCTTTTTCTACCGTTAGAGCATAGCTAGAACCATAGACGCATCCATTGATGGTATTGGACTTTTACGACATGTACGCCATACAATCTTGCTAACATTGGTATTTATGGATTTTCTGGAATTTTTCTGTTTTCTGATTTGATCACGTAGATATATTTCTAGGACAGGTTGCACTGCCACCACCTTTAGGTGTCGTTTAAATTTACTGAAATTCTATAACAAGAACAAGAACGCCCAATTGCTAATGATATAGAAGTATACAAGGCTTCTTCTTGCACGAGCAATGCTGCAAACTGCTGTATATAAGTCTCTTCTCGTGATCCTATATTACTTTGATAGGTTATTACTTAGGGCTGCGTCCAAAATTGTTTATATCGTCCGTACACCAAGTAGGGGGACTATCTATATGTATAAAAATTATAAAACAAAGTCCCCAAAAGCTGTCTTTCTGTATGTGATCGATTTTCTCAAAATCTCCTAAACGAATTTTTGTACGGTTTTACTAAAAGATAGTGCAAAGCTTCAGGATGGTATAGGTTAATAGTAAATTACGGTTTTACGTAAATTGTATGTCGCAGTTGTAAAAAAAATCGTCTACTGGGAACTTTAGTTGCTTGTGCCGCAAAAACTAAGTGATACACTTGAGTAATGTACTAGAGAAGTGTAGATCTACAAAAATACTACAAAAAAGTTCCATACAATATGTCTCTCACTCTTCCGGTTAACTCACAGTAACTATATTTTTAATTATTTACACTAATTTCCACGCGGGTGAAGCCTCAAATACAGCTAGTATATTATACATTTACAGTTTCATATAATGTACAATAATAAGTATAATGTGAGTATACTTTACATGTGTTAAAATTATTTAATCCATGCTTTACTGTTTAAGCGTCTATAAAACTTCAGAACTACTAAGCTATCAATCATGCTATCCATAATGTACCGTATTAGAATGAAAATATGCATTCTACAAAGGCTCAATGCCAAACCTCCGTTTGAGTGACTTCGAGCTGTCTATTGACCCTCTGACCTCACAATCTCACGCCACCTTAGCATCATTTTAAGCAACGTATTGTACGTCAAGTGAAATGACAACCAAGGACCAGTATATGCACTCTAACAATATTTATTTACATCATTGAAACATAATTACTAAGTTCATATTTGCTAATGCTAGATAAGCTTACAAATATAAATAAAAAGAATTATGAATAATTCCGCTATCGGTTAGGAGTGTTGTCATCCAATGAGAAAATATGTACAAGAAAGCATAACTTAAAAACAACAAATTGATGATATTATCATTAAATAATACAGAGCAGTTAGATAAAAGATTGGAGATCGAAAATATATATTATTAGTTATAGCATTAGCTAGATGAAGGCGCTATTATCAGAATCAGAAAGAGGTTTTATGAAGTAAACCACAGTAAAAAAAAATACCAGATAATCCTACTATACAGTGTACTTTCGCCTTCGTAACTTAAATATCAGGATATGTGTAAGTTATACTCGTAAGTAGTCTCAGTAAAAAATGTTCTGATAGTCAATTTCTGTAAGTAAATATACAAAAGATCTCATTACGGAGGCAATGTAACATATCTTTAACAATTATAGTTAGTTGAATCAATTTAAATTGCAATGTGGTCTTTAAATTAAAAAAACCATTGTAAGACTTGATAAACACATCCATTGTCGTCCTTCAGTGCTGCCAATATAACGGCATAACTTTTTTGTCCGGTAGAATGTTAGGTGATATTTACAGACGTTTAATATAAAAGACATTGAACTTTAATCTTAATGAAGTCCAACTGACATCACGATACGTAGAGTGCATAGTTAGTAACTCGCCCGTTTAATTTGATGCGATAAAAAATAAATTAAAATAACTAGTGTAGCTTGATGATATCGATACTAAACCAGCCATTGTGCTCTCAGATGTGGTAGTCCCTAATTGCGGCTCCTTTGTTATACAAAATGAGGTGTTAACTCTTGTATTAAATAATAAGTGGTTTGATGTTGGTAGAGAATTAATTTGCCTGGTGTCAGAATCGAAATTAGTTGATGGAGGAGATGATTGTTGATTTGCTTGAACATGTTTTAATAAACGTTTATTTGTTACAGATAAATTAGAAGAAGACTGCGTATGGCCGATGAAAAAACTCCAACTGGAGCGTCATCGTACGCTTTTTGGATACTACAGAATGTCTGGTACAAAAATTACAGCAAGAAAAGTCTGCATAAATCTAACTTAAATTCTGGCTTATATACAAATAAAAATGCTGAAGGGTATAAAATTACAAATGATAATGAAGTCAATATTAAAACAATTGGAAATTCAGAAGACCGTGTTATAGCAGATGAAAGTATAGATTACAGTGATTATCGGGATGATGAAGAAGTCAGGAAAAATGTGTGGAGTGATGTTGATGACGAACTGTACATAGCTGATTTGATAAATCATAGGACTTCAAATGAAGTGAATCGCGTCAAACGTGATACTAGTGATTATAGTGTTAGTGATTTCCGCGAGAAGGTTGTGAATAGTGTTAAGTTAGATAAGTACGAGATGTGGGATTTAGAGCCCACGGACCTCAGTGAGTGTGACTGTCTTGGACCACCTCCCGAGTTTCTGCTACCACCGCCGCCAAGACCACCGTTTTTGCAGGCGGACTATTATTGTGGTGACGATCCAATACCAGATCTAGAGACTTGCGATACAGAACCAGTAAGTTACCTAAATTTGCTTAATAATTTTCTATTTTTTTTCCATTAGTAACGGAATGATAAATTTATATAATTTATGAACAAACGAGTTAGGAATAAAAATTTTCTTTAGCTGAGGACCACTAATGAAAAATATGAGACACCTTTATCTATAACATGATATAGTAGTAAATCTAAAGACACTGTAATGGTATTTTGCTAGTATTCAAGCAAGACACAGGGATAGTAAGTAAGTTACGGCCTGCTACTATCCCACTGCTGAGAATAGGCCTCTTCTCTCCATTTTGGTAGAGAAGGATTGGAGCTAAGACCTACCACGCTGCTCCAATGCGGACTGGTAGGTTACACATACCTCCAGAATTCTCTAGAGATATGCAGGTTTCCTCACGATGTTTTCCTTCACCGAAAAGTGTGTGATAAATTGCAATTATCAATTAGACACATAAGTTTTTAAGAGAAAAACTCATTGGTGTCTGCCCGGGTTCGATCCCGTGATCGTCTCTAGAGATTCACACGGTCGCACCGCTGGGCCATCACAGCTTACAGGAATAGTATAAACCAACAATTTCGGTACAATAATACCTGAGAGCTGTCGACGATATCTACTATTCGAATTGCTCTATAGTCATAGAGAACACAAATTTTTGGTAGTTATAATTAAAATTATATTACATTGGTAAGTCCAAAGTTCTAACAATTTGTTCCTATTCAAAAATCCAAACATTAATTAAAACGAAAATTATTTGAAAATGATATTCTTCAAATCATTGAAATTGTTGACGTTTAATGGCGTGTCATGACGTTAAATTGGTGTTATAATAGCTTATTGTACTTTAAAAACTCTAAAAAATCCTTGAAATACAAAGTCTATGGTTCAGTAGATATCCGAGAAACAGAAAATATTTCAGACTGACCTGCAAAGTTTCTAAATAATATCGTGAGAAAATATTTATTCTCCTAATATAATGAATTTACCTTTGTTGGAGCAGAACCAAAATAAAATTTAGCTTGCACTAAAATAGAAACACTAGAATAACTAAATAAGTATGCTGGAAATGCAAACTCTAATTAAAATGCCACTTCATTTATGCAAAAGTCCACTTGGAAAAAGGTTTACGTAAATGGAAACACAAAGTGTTTTAGGATTCATAAATTTGAATTTAGTCACGTTTCACGTATATATTTATTCACCAACGTTTACATTAAATATGTAACGATTATTTTCATTAAAGCTTATGTTTTCAATTAATATATAGTCAGGTTAATATCGCTATAAAGGCTGTGTTCAAGAAAAATAACCCTGCTAGTCAAATTTATATTTTACTTACATATTCTAATTTTAAATTTTGCTATATGTATGTGTCTATGATAGCTACAATCATACATACACGTAAAACGCCTTTGTTTTCTAAAAATATTAAGACTCATTTTGTTTTTGTTAGGTACGAATGGTACAAAAGGTGATGACGACCTAAAAAAGGCTTCTTAGAGATTTTCAACTCCCCTGCTGTCAATAAACATTAGTCTGTTAAAATATTTATATTCGTAATTCATACTTCCTAACCTAAAAGATTATTAGTCTAACATGTGTAATAAGGTACCTCGTGCCAGTTTTAACCAGACTGACATAAAATAATAACTAACATTATAAAAGCTAATCCCAAATTACAGTTTCAAACAAACAGCTCACGGCTCAACATTCTTTAACAATAATGAAGTAATGAGGGAAGCAAATAGAAAACGCGTATCAATGTTAGCATTACACGTACTTACGAAATCCAAGTCCATATAAACCGTTACTTTCAAGTTTCATAACAAAGCCAACAATAAACCATGGGCTGAGTAAGCAAGACTATATAAAGTTGATGGTCGTAAAAAACTTGGAAATTTAAGGTTTGTTTCGGCAACGCTTAAAGGATAACTCAGTATGTCTTGTAAGCAGATTGTTTTTCGAAAGAGAAATTTTGTCAATTATTAAAATTGCATTTACAGTGATAGTCGAATAAAAGTTCATATCGTTGTGAAATCAGTTAAATTGAAAGTTGTTTTCAACATTAACCAAATAAATAACCAAATTTTTGTTTTCGTAATTTATTACAAAACGTGGAATCATTTTTACATTAGAATTACTCACTGCAAATCTATCTCATTTATTACATATTTATGATTATGAATCTTCTTTTTAAACATCAAGATATCTTTTTTAAATAGTTTTGTGATAAAGCAATGTTACTCACTGATTTCTACCTGACCATGCCGCGCCTTTTACGACACCTCGGTAAGAAATGAGGCTGGTCTATTCTACTCAGCCGCATACCACATGGCACACGATATCATATCTTGTATTTTGTACTTAAAATTGTAATGAGTACATTACTCACTCTTCCTTATCTGTCTTGGTAAATATTTGACACATGCGGGTCTTAATAAAGCCATGGCGACGATAAGTTTATCTTTAGATCTCGAAGCTTTTATGGTTTTCAACTTAAAGTTAGGTTTGGGGGACAATTGTTTAGAGATTATAAGTAATGCCACGACAAGGGTTGTTGTGAACTTAATGAAAATCATATAATATTCGGGAATTATTCAAATATATTATGGTATTTAAAAAGTGTTTTATCTTAAAAAATTCACGTTAACAGTCCAACATCATAGGATCCAACATTTAGCAGGTAGGATATTCACATATAACGGCCACTCGCGGAAAATTTTACTTTGATGTCTCCTCTACCTACTCTATATAATATGGTACGCTTATATTTTCATTCTTTTTTTGTAAAAACAATATTTTTGGAATTATGCATTCCTTTTAATCTGACGTTGTAAGTGTTGATTTTGTTTCTTTACAAACATAGAACTTAATATTTCTAAAAAGGGACCGCCTTAATGTCTTAATCAAACAAATATGCGATACGAACCGCAGGAATTTTACGCTGATTATAAAACCGCGATAAAAAAGCGTTGAGTTTACTGATTCGTTTCACGCATAATTTATAAGGTTTTATAAAAAGTTGTATCAGTTTTTTTCCTGTTCGACTGACGACCTCTAAGACAATGTGGGAGGTTAGACAATGTAAGTTTTAATAGTAAAACTTATTAACGTCTAACATCCTCGAGATTTGAACACTAATTCATAAATAATAGATCACTTATTTTTAGATACAATTATCCGGTTGAGTAGAATAGACTACCCTCATTTCTTACCGAGATGTAAAAGGCGACTAAGGTAAGTCGCCGTGTGGTATCCGGTTAAGTAGAATAGACCACCCTTTCTTACTAAGGTGTCATAAAATGACTAAGGTAAGTTGACGTTACGCAGGCGGCCGGTCGTAAAATACGTAGCCAAATCATGTGACATGTTTCTAACATGTTGTGCAAACCCCATTTAGACTGGGATAAGGACACGAAGACGATGTAGTTTTTGAGTCGCTAGATAATGGAAAAGTGATCAGAAATATAATAGACCTTTCAAAATTAGCTGATCTATTTAAACCAATAATTGGCAACAGTAATTAGTTTGCGAGTTTTGGTCTTAAACTTTAACAGTTTCTAATTAGTAATGACTATAATTAACAAAGACGTAAAAACAAGCATCAAGTATTTTTTGAACAAGAGTTGGATCAATTAATTACAATACACACACAATTATACTAAAAAGTTAGATATTTTCAAAAACGTCTTTTGTAGTTCAGTTTATACCTAAAATATCATCACCGGATGTGAAGAAAAGACTAGTTAATGCTTAATTTTATAATGACTAATTTTGCTTATCTAATACTAAAAGTGGTGTAACGGAAAAAATCGTCCCAGTCAGTTTCCTCAAATGTCAACCTCATCTGCACGTGGTTACACCCTGCAAATAAACCGACAAGGCTCTAACGAGCGATCAATGCGGTATAACCATTCTCAAGCTGACTTAAATATAACAGACCGACAGCGGCCAGCAGCGTTGTCGGTGTAAAATGGTCAGCACTGCGACGCCCAACTAGCACTAAGCGTAGATATTATTAGCATAACCCATTATGGGTACAAAGGTGAAATGACGACCTCAAAATGGTCGCCAAAGTGAGCCGCTGGTTCCAAGCGACACAAAATCGTGGGAAGTGGAGATCTCACAGAGAGTAATCCAGCAGTGGACGGCCATCAGTTGAAAAAAAAGAAGAAGAATACTATTATAAATAGTCATGCACAAATTAGATACACAGAATAGATTGATCGATTAACTTGTAACAGATAAAAAAAGAAAGATAAAAAATAAATCGATCTAAGATTTAAATTTGAATCTGATAAAGTTAATAGCGAGGCAGCGTTAGTTCATCAACATTAGCGACCAGCGGAGAAATAAATTTGCAAATACACATCGACTTTAATAAACTGATGGAAAAAAACTAGTCGATTTTATAACTGTAGCGTTGCGAAAGTGACAAAAAATTGATCAGAAAACTATTTACGTTTGACAAATAAACTGTTGAGCGGTATTAAATAGTGTCTAAAAAACATTCGAAGTTCATTGTGCTTTAGAAGTTAAACTTTCGTGAATCATACTCATAAATGAAACGCAAAATACAAACGAAACTACATTAATAAGGAAAGTTTTATATACACGGGAAATAGAAAGGGAAATGCTTGAAATATATCTATGTGATAAAAGTTAGTGTTTAAGAAATTTATAGAGGAACTAAATTTAAAAATGTAGCTCCAAAAAATCGCAGCTCTTCAATTAAAGAGACAAAGTCCAAAACCGATAAACTATTTACATGGTGTGGTTCCAAATCTTATAATCATAATAATCCAAAAGAAAAAGCAATGGTAGAATCAAAAGAAGATAATTATTTTGTCTAATATTTTAGAATTTTTAAATCTTAAACTTATTAGTTTGAGATTTAAAAATTAAAAAAACTGTATGACGATAGATTTTGATGGCTTAAGATGTCATGAAATCTCTTTTAGAAACTTAGAGATTTATGTTTTCCAAGACGATGTTGAGATGCAAAAGAGCTAAGCTAAATCTATCTCACCAACCCGTGGCGAACCTTTCTAAAGAAGGATTTAGGTTTTAGGAATAAAGAAGGTTTTAGGATTTAATAGCCTACTAATTGATACATTTCTACTAACTGACCATAAAATACTAAGTAATACTAGTACAAAAAAATATAGACAAGGCAATTTTAAAAAAATCAATAAAGACCTATTTCAATAAATAACTATACAAGTTAAAATGATATAAGTATATCATTTTAGGCGACGCACTTTATTATCACAGCAGTTCGTAAATTAAAACACACAGTAATTAATATAACCATTAAATATGGATCCGAAGACAAACCAAATAGAAAAACTAAAGCCAAAGATAAAAACAAGTAAAATACATCGATAAAATTCATCGCATAATATATTCACACATAAAGATTAAATTTCTAAGAAACCTTAAATAGGTAGCGGGTAATAAAAATGGTATAAAAATTTAACAAGTTAATGAAGTTGCAATTTATGATCCCGAGTCAACACGTCACCGCAAAACGTCTTAATAAACGATGCCAAGTATACCTACTACCTGATCGAGACCACCCAATAACCTTATAACTATGACTCAACAATTAGTTTATAAACACCTTATTTTCCTTCTCTACAGCCATACATATTCTGCTGTCTTTATCCCACTGTAAATGGGGTTGACACATGTTTTTCTCTTCCATTCTGTCCTATCATTCGTCAACTCTGACGAATATATATCATTCGTCAACTCTGACGAAAGCATGTCATACTTGACACAATCCAACCATCTCTTTTTAGGCCTCCCTCTAGGCACATACGAGTTACTATAGCCAATTTTATGCATATTATACTTTCGTCCTAAAATTCCTTAATATTGTATTATTATTTATTGAAATTTTATGTGGTATCCGGCTCAGGAGAATAGAACACCTTCATTTTTAATCGAGGTACTGAAAAAGGCGACTAAGATAATTTGGCCCGCCGTGTGGTATGCGGTTGAGTAGGATAGACCAAACAAACTCTTTCTTACTGAGGTGTCGTAAAAGGCGACTTTGGTTAGTTGATCTTCTGTATCGTATCCGGTTGAGTAGAATAGACCACCCTCTTTCTTAGAGGTGCCGTAAAAGGCGATTAAGCTCGGGATTAAGGCGGGGGGTCTTAAAATAACTAAAACATGTAACATGTTGTGCCGACCTCACTTAGATTGTTATAAGGGCAGGAAAATGTATGTATGATCCTTGATTCAAAGTGCTTGCCAAAGCTTATTTGAAAATAGATTATTTTGATTTTAATTGCAATTTGTAATTACTTGCAATTGTTTCGTCTATAGATTAAGTATAAAAAACAAAATCGCAAGTTTTTGCGAGTGTGATAGTGAACGTGTGTAGTGCTGTATATTGTGGCGGTGTGGTGTGGTATATGTTTTTTTGAATCATGCTAGATTCGTTTAGATTTCGTTTCTGTACATTTAGCATATTATATTTTCTATTTACTTTATAGCGGATTATAGCAAAATATTTTTATTATTATTTTTCCATTATGGAACTCTGCAAAGTAACGCCTAATTGTATAAATTCTTAGTAGTATAGTAGCAAGCTCCTACTTTACTGTGTCCCGCCAAAAGCGACTTTAGCCTTGCAACTCGTTAAGCTGTTTTTGGATGTTGTTCTTATGAGATCTTTAATTCATTCAATTCTCTAACAAGCCGGACAGTGTTTGTTTTGTTCCCTTAATTGTTTGAGATGAGGATGCAAGTATTATTTATGCGCATAATATTTGAGGATGTCATTCTAATCGTCTTTTTGCCGTGACTTGGAGGTTGTCTGTGTTTATTGTTTTTTAGGGTATAATTTAATATTCATGCATCATAGTACATGCATCCAATTTACGTTTTGAGGTTTGTTTTTTTATATTTTTGTTATTATTATTATATATGACTGGTCCGTTGGTGCAAGGGGTAATGATCCTGCCTTCAGCTCCGCAAGTCGTGGGTTCCATTCCTGCCGAGGCTAACATTTCCTATAAAAGAATTTGTTGTTATCGAGCCTGGGTGTATATTTGTATTTAAGTATGTATTTAAAAATTAAATATGTATATATTCACCAGTTGTCTGTCTATCGTGACGGCTGACCGTGTGTAAGTGTCCCATATATTTATTTATATTTATTTATCAGAGTATCAAATGTCGTCTTGATAGGTTTTTACTGCCGCTCAAATACTTTAACTTTCAAGTAAGCTATACCTACATTTGCTGGCATTTCCCGAAATTTAATAAATTATCTACATATTCAAATTAATACTAAACCGTTACAAATTAACCACTCAATTTTTAACTGAACGGAACTTAACTTTTAACTATTAACGGAATCACTTCGCTGTGTTAATATCCGGCTGAGTAGAATAGGCCATCCTCATTGCTTACGAGGTGTCGTAAAGGCAATTAAGGTAAGTTGAACCGCCGTGTGGTATCCGGCTGAGTGGAATAAACCACCCTCTTTCTTGCCGAGATGTCGTAAAAGGTGTAAGTTGACGTCTGGTCGCCTACCTGACGTCAACTTACCTTACCGTCGGTTGCAAAATACCTAACCAAATCATGTGACAACACGTTTTAACATGTTGTGCCGACCCCAATTAGTGTTGTATAAGCGCAGGAGAATGATGATGATGATGATGATGATAATATTAATCTAAACCTTTCCCAAGAATCTTTTTAGTAAAAACCGTACAAAAATCCGTTCGGTATATTGTGAAAAAAATCGGTCACATACAGACAGAAATCTTTTAGGAACTTTGTTTTATAATATGTATAGATTTCTTGAGCGATCTTGTTCAAAAACAGTATACCTAAGCATAACCTATCGGCTTCGCTAATCGCTAATATCCTAAAATTTCTGTAACAGTTGCTATTTCTCTACCGATCTTGTATATCAAACTTTTCTATTACGTCCAATTGTTAATTAATATTATACCTTATGGGTACAAAGATACAGTTTAATCTTCAACAGCAGCTAATCCCACAGTGCATCCGATCGATGTCGTTTAAACTTTCATCGTAGGAACTTTGTAACTCATCTGTTCGATGTCGGAAATTGACTTTCGTGATTTTCTAATCTGTATAATTAATTACATGATTTTTTAATCTATATTGGATCAACAGCGTTGATTAGATAATATTGAGATTCATGTTAATGCATATAGGGTTTATAACCTACAACTGAATGACCTTCGGATTTCTCGTGGGAATATACCTAGAGAATCATTGTAGTGTTCTTTGAGGAACACTGTGGAACATATGTTGTCTAGCACAAAACTCTGTCTGGTATTAAAATACTATCTATTTATTTTACTATTTATTTAATAGATTAAATAGTTAAATTTATATAAACTTTTTCTTTTTCTCTATATGACCCGTACTCTCTTTCTTCTTCAATTCTTGTCCTTTTCCTTCTGTTACTCAAAGGTTGACTGGAAGAGATCCCTTTTAAGGATAAGCCCGCCTTTATATATGTGCTTTTTTAATTTTTCTTTCTCTTTACTAAATATATGTATAAAAAAAGAAATAAATAAATAAATACGTCACGTTTTTCAATTCTGGTATCTATTCTATTTTAATATAGCCTCAAAAAAATACAATGAAATTGGTTCGCAATTAACATAATATTGGGGAGTATGCTTGTCTAAAAATCATAATTTTATTTGCTTCTCTCATTCATAGCCGAGTGGTATGCGGCTGAGTAGAA
The DNA here is from genome assembly GCA_947086495.1 of Morpho achilles. Lineage (NCBI taxonomy): Eukaryota > Metazoa > Arthropoda > Insecta > Lepidoptera > Nymphalidae > Morpho > Morpho achilles. Next base: position 12,748,122 of record CAMTZB010000001.1, on the reverse strand, counting down.
TAGACCACCCTTATTTCTTACCGAGGTCTTAAAAGGCGACTAAGGTACTCGTAAATGTTGTCCGGCTCGATAGAATAGATTTCTTAACTAGGTGTCTTTAAAGGTGACTAAGGTAAATTGACGTCAGGCAGGCGGCCGGTCATAAAATACGTAGCCAAATCATGTGACAACATATTTATAACATGTGCTGACCCCACTTAGAATGGGATAAGGGCGGGACCATGATGTAAGCTTTATTACGAGTAAGTATAGCCTTTAAGTATCCACAATCTGTGTATTAATTTAATGTTAAGCAATGTTAATTACAAAATATATTTTTTCTATATATATATATTGACGATAATTATTTCAACGTAATTACATTTAACAAAAAACAACACGGATTGCACATCGATAATTACATTAATGTATTTAAAATTTCATTTCCGTATTTTATTTTCATACGCCCCGTAAAGAGCTTTATTTCCCTTTACGGGCTTGTTTTAATTCCGATAAAAAGTCCATTTCGGTGCGAAGTTTTGCCCCATAATCATAATCTGAGAAAAGTTCAGACGGTCGGGTCCAAATTAATTAAAGCCATTTCAATTCTTCTTTTTTTTCACTTTTTTAATAATTAAAGAGGGGCATTGACAAATAGCTACCGTCTTGAGATCGTAGCCCGATAAATAGGGTGACCAAGCGTACAGACACAGAGGACCTAACGTTTAAAATCGCTACTTGCACTAATACTATTACTTCATTACTCCAAAATATGTATGTTGATAAAAAGCACCTTGGTAAGAAATGAGGGTGGTCTATTCTACTCAGCCGGATACCACACGGCGGGTCGACTTACTTTAGTCGCCTTTTGCGAAGCCGCGGTAAGAAAGGCGGTGGTACCTATTCTGCTCAATCGGATACCACACGGCGGGTCGACTGACTTTAGTCGCCTTTTGCGAAACCGCGGTAAGAAAGGCGGTGGTCTATTCTGCTCAATCGGATACCACACGGCGGGTCGACTTAACTTAGTCGCATTTTAGGACACCTCCGTAAGAAAGACGGTGGTCTATTCTACTCAGCCGGATACAACACGGTGGCCCAACTTACCTTAGTCACCTTTTACGACACCGTGGTAAGAAAGACGGTGGTTTATTCTACTCGACCGGATACCACACGGTGGGACGACTTATTTTAGTTGCCTTTTACGACACCTCGGTAAGAAATGAGATTGGTCTATTCTACTCAACCGGACACCATACGGTGGGTCAACTTACCTTAGTTACCTTTTACGACACCTCGGTAAGAAATGAGGTCGGTCTATTATGCTCGGCCGTATACCACACGGCACTAGTTTTTATAATAGACACCTCTGTAAGAGAAGAGGGTGGTACTATTCTATTCAGTCGGATACCACACGGCGTAGGGATCAAAAAACATATTTACATTTTTTTAATGAAACCTAGCTAGATAGGTTTTTCTCCCCTAAACCCCCTACATGCTGATTTTTTTTATGGAATTGTACAAGACCATCCTAAAATAATCGGCAACCTGACCACCCTACTGGTACGGCCGAAGAATTTTGAATATCGCCGTTTCTTAGATATACCGATATTGTTGTATAAGATCCACGTGAGATACCAACCGATAAATCGTCCGTGCCTCGATGACGGATTCCTCTGCAGATAGTCGGACATATTGACAAATCGATGTCCCTTTTTTCGAGTTTAACTCTCTTGAGGCCATGTTCTGATATTTATCTGTTTTATGGAAGTCCGATACAATGACCATCTTGGGAGCGTACATTTGTTGAGATAAGATTTGTCTTGAAGGAATATTAAATATTGCCTGTGCGATGACAGATATGCGTAACAAAGATTTAAACCATTTGGCGAATACAAAATTCACAAATGAAGACAACTATATTTTAAGATATTTACATTGTTTCATTACAAACCGCCGTGTGGTATCCGGCTTAGTAGAATAAACTACACTCATTTCTTGGTGTCGTAAAAGCAAATAAGGTAAATCAACCCGCAGTGTGGTATACAGCTGTGTAGAATAGACCACCCTTTCTTACCGAGGTTTCGTAAAACGTGACTAAGGTAAGTCGACGTGCCATGTGATATCCGGCTTAGTAGAATAGAGCACTATCATTTCTTACCGAGGTGTCGTAAAACGCGACTAAGGTAAGTCGACCTGCCGTGTGACATCCGGCTAAGTTGAATAGAGCACCCTCATTCTTACCTTGGTGTCGTAAAACGCGACTAAGGTAAGTTGACCCACCGTGTGTTTTTATTGCCAAGGTGTCGTAAAATACGGATAGGGTAAGTTGACGTTAGGCAGGCGGTCAGCCATAAAATACGTAGCCGAATCACGTAACAACATGTTTGTAACTTGTTGTTCCGACCCCAATTAGAGTGGGATAAGGGCAGGAGCATGATAAGGAACTAAGTGGCTCAATCAATTTAAGGCGAATCATTTTATAAAATTTTAAAAGAGTTTAAAGGCATTTCTATGCGGATGTCTGTAACAAAAAGGTCAAAAAAATAAACAATAGTTTTAATAATGGCCAAATTGAAATACATATTTTTATTTTATAAATAAAGATTTTTATCCTACCTAGGATGCTTTTAAAGTTTGAACTACTAAGGGGAATTAAGTAGGTATTGGTGGGGTAAGAAACCTCAGCTTGGACATAAAATACTTTCCTCCGCTAAAAAAGCCTTTATCAGGGTGTAATGGAGTGTTGAAGTTTGTTTGAGGAAAAAATTAAGGTGTCGAGTTTACTTAATTTATGGCAGAGCCGGTGGTTTGCTAATTATAAAAGTCTAGGAAGCTGTTAATTTAAGTTATTTTTTCAGTATTTTTCTTCTTTTCTTTTATCAGTGAATTTCTGTGTCATAATAGTATGTATTATGCCCTTTTCCCACTCTAAGTGTGGTGGTCAGGACTTGTTCATCATCCTCCTGCCCTTATCCCACTCTAAGTGGGGTCGGCACAACATGTTACAAACATGTTGTCATATAATTTGGCTACGTATTTTACGACCAGCCGCCTGCCTGACGTCAACATACCTTAGTCGTATTTTTCGACTCCTCGGTAAGAAAGAGGGTGGTCTATTTTACTCAACCGTATACCACACGGTGGGTCAACTTACCTTAGTCGCCTTTTACGACACCTCGATAAGAAATGAGGGTGGTCTATTCTACTCAGCTGGATACCACACGGCGTGTCGTCAGGACTTGTTATAAACATATATCATGATTTGACTACGTGTTAGCGACTGGCCGCCTGCCTGACGTCAACTTACGACACCTCGGTACACCGTGGTTTATTCTGCTCTTCCGGATACGACACGGTGGATCAACTTAACTTAGTCGCCTTTTACGACACCTCGGTAAGAAAGACCGTTGTCTATTCTGCTCAACCGGAATGACATGGCAGATCAACTTAATCCAGTCACCTTTTACGACACCTCGGTAAAAAAGACGGTAGTCTATTTTACTCATCCGGATACCACACGATGGGACGTCTTATCTTAGTCACCATTTACGACACCTTGGTTAGAAATGAGGTTGATGTATTCTACCCAACCGGATACCATATAGTGAAACTACTTATCTTAGTCGTCCTTTACGACACCTTGGTAAGGTAATGATTTTTTTTTTTTTTTTCGAATTGACAATATGCTGTTAGCCCTAACGGCTTTTACAGCGTCACCGGGCGGGACGGGCGAGCGCAGAAGCATCGCCGAGGTTGCGAAATGCGTAGAGTAGAGCGCAGAAGCTCTACTAGCGTCGGGGAACGTCGTCCTAAGGGTGCCTCCTGTGAGGCCGGACCACGGCTTAGGACGACGTGTAGTGGAGGGCTGATGTTATGACTTTGATTAGTCAATACGACGACGGAAGGGTGGCAAGAAGCCACGACCAACCGATATCAGAAAACTGGGACCTCGTCTTCGCCGGCGAAGACGCTGTGTGTGTGTATTACGTGTTTTTGTGTTTGCGATCGTTATTTGATCGTCAGGGTCATATAGGACGCTTTTTGGACGCCTATATTTTCGGTGGTCAGACCTAACTGGGATGTAGGTGGAAGCAACTGAGATTAGAGGGTTCGGGTGTACCTCGGATTTCTCGAAGTAAGACTTCGAAAAACGTTTAAAGAGGTGAGTAATGGTAGGGAGGTCGAGGTCTCTATGGAGGTCAACGTTCCGCATGAACCACGGACAACCAGTGGCTGTACGCATAAATCGGTTCTGCTTTCTTTGGAGCGTGAGCAATCTGACCTTTGAAACGTGCGCGAACGCAACACTCGCATAGGACATTATTGGTCTTATGCAAGTTTTGTAGAGTGTCGCTTTGTTGCGAAGTGACATTTTACTTTTCTTGCATAGCATCGGATAAAGTCGTCCCATGACATAATCAGCCTTATTGCAGACTGTGCGTATGTGCTCGTGGAAGGTCATGGAAGGTTGGAAGGTCACACCTAGGTACTTGACTTTCTGTTGCCAGTGAATTGGTGTATCGTAAAGGGAAATTTCCGTAGGTGTGTCTATGTGAGATCGGAAACGATTACCGATAAAGTGCATAGCTGCACTTTTATCAGGGTTTATTTCGATTCTCCATCGGCGGAACCAGCGTCCGAGGCTGTTTACCGCTTTCTGAAGACGTCTAGTGATAACTTGAGGTTGGCGAGATGTGGTAAATACAGCGGTGTCGTCCGCGAAAAAAGAAAAGTGAGTGCGCTCTTTAATAGGCGCCCGTGGAATGTCACTCGTGTAGAGCGAGTACAATAAGGGTGCTAGCACAGATCCTTGAGGGACACCGGCACGGATAGGGCGGCGAGACGACAGAGTGCCGTCTACGCGGTACCGAAATGTACGATTAGTGAGGTAGTTTCGTATGATAAGTACGAGTCTGTCAGGAAGGTAATGAGGTTGGTCTATTTTACTCAACCGGATACCACACGGTGGGACTACTTATCTTAGTCGCCTTTTACGACACCACGGTAAAAGGACGATGTTCTATCCTACTCAGCCGGATACCACACTTAACTTAGTCGCCTTTTACGACACCTCGATAAGAAATAAAGGTGGTCTATTCTATTCAGCCGCATACCACACGGCACTAGTTATTATTAAAGATAAATTATAAAAAAACTTTGTATTCAAGTTACAAAATTTCAACTTTGTAACGTAGATTAACAATGTTTCTCTTTCCTTCATATAACGTCGTCTCTTTTTAACTTATGTACTTAGATATATCTAGTCTAAAGTTGATCTCTGTCTACAAACCAAAGACTTATGTTAGCAATTGATCTGTAACATTGTTTAAAGTGTACTTAAGTGTTGATACAAGTAACAACTAGAAAATTAGTTATTTAATTTACTACCTTATCTATAATGGAATTGAGTTCAAAATTGATTGGGGTTCTGTAAGCTTTATTGTTCTAGGAATTTTAAGGCTTGCCTTACCATTAAGGCATGTTACACGAGTTATAAACCCACTCTTTGGGATAAAATATACGAAGTGCGCGAATTTATGGCTGCGTACCCGATCGACATCCTCTTAGTGCAAGAGACATTCCTGAAGCCTTTCCATCGCGATCCTAAGATAGCAAACTTTGTCTTAATCAGAAATGACCGACTCACAGGCCCTCTTGGAGGCACAGCAATTTACTACAGGAAGTCTCTTCACTGTACTCCTCTAGATCCCCCTCGACTTACTAATATCGAGGCCTCAGTATGTCAGTTAGGGATGACCGGCCATCAGCCGATCACATTAGCATCAATATATCTCAGTCCGTCAAAAACTCTCTTGGAAAGCGACATTAGGACTTTGTTAGGACTTGGAGACGCCGTCTTACTAGGCGGTGACTTCAATTCAAAACATAGTCAATGGAATCGATCGTCTCCAAATGCCAATGGCAATCTTTTACATAGGCTCAGCAACTCTGCGTTCCTGAACTTTGATATTCTGGCTCCAGACGAGCCCACGCGATACTCTCGGCCTACCCATCCCATTCCGACTGCCAGTACCATCGACATGGCACTAATCCAAAATATTACCCTTCAGCTACATAGCATACAAGTCATTCATGACCTAGACTCGGACCACCGCCCAGTCTTACTTCAGCTAGGACCCCCTCCAACCGCGGTTTCTCGAAACAAAACCATTATCGAATGGAAAAAACTTAGCGAGCGTCTCCAATTTCTTGATTCAGACCACCTCAAAAAGATTCCTGACCGTATAGATTCAGTGGAAACTGCAAAAACAGCGACCACTCATCTCACAGCTCACTTATATGATACTCTCAAGGATTGCTCTAGGGAAATTCCCGATAACTTTCGTTGTCGAGAACTACCAGATGATCTGCGAGAATTAATTGCTAAAAAACGTGCTGCCACTAGGGCACGCGACAGATACCCGACCCGAGAAAACGAAAGTCAAGTACCTAGGTGTCACCTTCCAACCTTCCATGACCTTCCACGAGCACATACGCACAGTCTGCAATAAGGCTGCGTATGTCATGGGACGACTTTATCCGATGTTATGCAAGAAAAGTAAAATGTCACTCCGCAACAAAGTGACACTCTACAAAACTTGCATAAGACCAATAATGTCCTATGCGAGCGTTGCGTTCGCGCACGTTTCAAAGGTCAGATTGCTCACGCTCCAAAGAATGCCTTGGATTACATATCCGTCGAATATATTTAACGACCACTGGTTTTTTTTTAGAAAAATTTCTTTCATTTTGGGTTACGAATTACTAGTAAACCTTTTAACCCCTTTAACTAAGCTAAAATGCTATTGTTAGGAATGGGCTCACCTCTGTTGTATATTGGCCGAGATTCGAACCCAAGACCTCTCGATTGCAAGTCCGTTACACTAACCATTCCGCTACCGCCGCCTTTACAACGAAACTGTAACGGTTCGAAACTTTTATTGATTTTAATTTTGTATCTTTAAAATATATCATATCGCACGCTTAGTATTAAAGTGACCGAATACAAAATTATTCATCTATGACATCACGCTACGAACTATTAAAAAAACTAGTGTTTTGTTGCACTTTCACCCATTATAGAAAATACGATAAGTGCTAGATAGAATGAACATGTAATGGGGAGGGATGAAAATCATGTGATCAAACGAGTTTTAAATAAATAATAAATTTGAATGGTCTTCTATAATGAGCGCAAGTTAACTACTCGACCGATTTGAAAAATTCTTTAAGTGTAAGATAGTCCTTTTATTAGGCATTGGAAAGGAATAGGCTATATAACATCACGCTAAGATGAATGGGAGAGGAGCAGTAATAAAAAATATTATGAAAACGGCAAAATTTAAAGCTGAGAAAACGGTAATAGTGTTCCCCACTAAAAGTTCTAAATAAAAGTCCGTAACAGCATATGTCTAGCTTTTAAGGTTGACCCATTTTAACTGTATTTATGGTTATCAATACGGTTTTCATCTTTCCACGCGGGTGGAGCCGCTGGCGGTTACTAGTATATTATACAATGTCTGTTCTAGGTAATAATCTCGCTGTTTACGTACATATAATCAGAATTTTAGAATTACGAATGTAATTTAGCATCACTTACCGTATAAGTTGTCACAGTAAAGCAGCGTTAACAATAAATCATAATTATTTTTAGACATTGTTGGAACAACGCTCCGCCACAAAATGCCACCCTCCATTGCATTTTCGATCAAATAAAATTACCTACAGGGGTTTCCTATACAATTATATATAGACATCAACATACAAACACCCTAATCTAATTTACAATACAGTATATAATAATTGTGTTTCCCCCACGCCCTAATTACGTAGAATAAATGTTTTTATTGCCAAAATACACTAGCCCACCCTACACATTTCACACTTGCATGACCATTATGATCAGTTCTGGACTCTCCAATTTATTGGGGTTGTTCGAAAAAATGAAGAGAATGCAGCGAGGGTGAAATAAAGTATTTGTATTATACATGTCGAATAAAAATTGCCCGCAGGCTTAGACCGTGCGTCTGTATTCCTTTATTGTCCACTAGCGGCCTGCCCCTGCTTCGCACGGGTATAAAATATGTTTTGAAGACCTTTTCAAGGCGTACAAATACTTAGTTCATTATTTTGATAAATCTCGTAGGGTTTAGCCTGCGTTTGCAATGTTAACGGAACAAAAATGTAATTATTTACGACATCACATTAGAACACCTCAAGAATTACTTCTTGCTTACCAAATTGCAAGAAACCACCTTCAACTACATACATTGCAAGTTGAATAAAAGCTTTAATAATAATATAACGACTCAAAACTTTTAAACAAAAAATAAAGAAATACTTATGTACTTCATAATAATATATTTTTCTATGTTTAATGTTTTATAATGTTTTTAATATTACTGTTTTTATTTTATAATATTTCCCCCATATTTTAATTGTTAAAGTAGACTAGTTTGTTTTTATTTTATTTATTGTAATAACTCTTTCTTTTCTTCCTTCTTTTACTATTTTTTTTTGTATTTAGTGAGCAGAACGTTATTTAGCTTTTTATTTAATTATGCATGCTGTGTTAGCCTTTAAGTGGGATATATAATAGAAAACTATAGGTAATTTAGAAATTTATATAAGTTTTAAATAAACCATATTGTATATCACGTTGGCTTCCTAATAAATAAATAAACATAAATAGTTAAGGTTCTTCGCTAAAAAAGATAAATATATATATTACTTTTTCGTTTTGCTTCCCTTTATAACGTTACTTCTTATGCAATATTGTTATCGTGAATAATGCATTAATAATTTTACACTCATGTAAGTCGCCCAATTCAGAGTTAACTCACTACAGTCAAAATTCCCGTTTTTCCGTAAAACAAAAAAACAAATGAAATATAACAAAGTACCTACATTATAGGTAGGTATTTGTAAACTTAAGTTTACACAAATTAACTTGCAGGCACAACTAGTATTTAAATTCAAATTCAATATCAGAATATTTTTTATTCAAATAAACTATTAAACAATTTTTTTTGTCAACTCTACCGTTTTATTAATAATACACTAGAAGTTTAAAAAAATGATCGAAAAAGATGATTCATTTCTTATTTTTTGTATAAACTTTACATCGCTTAAAATGCCTGTTATACAAATATTGATAAAACTACAAAAGCAGATTCGCAAACAAAAAATCTCTAGCAAAATAATGAGTCACAGGAAATTGTCTAGACATCCTTTCGCAATAGGCATTTTTCAGAATCGCTTTGTTAAAGATAATAAGCCGACGGCATGTTAAACGCAATGTACATAAAGTTTTACTTATGAATCACAATTATTTGCTGTGATGGGTCAAAAGAGAGACAAGGTTGATAGTGAATGGATTTTAAGGTATGATTCACATCTTGTATCTGCAGGGTTTAGTGAAAATATTCCTGCTCCAAACCGTCAATATCCATATAATTTGAGCCTGTAAATTGTATAATATGCTCTCTTAGAAACTTGAAGCCTTTTTAACTTTAATTTATAAATACGTTTTATTTAAATCGTCGACCATATAAAATAAAATAAACATAGTATTGATATCGCAGTATAATTGCTAACAAAGTCGCTTTCCCTGTCTTTCCCACACATAGAAAGCGACTTTGTTTTATGTCCCTATATCCCTATTTATGCTTCAGTGTTTAAAACTACGCAACAGATCTTGATGCGGTTTTTTTAATAGATAAGGTGATTGAAGATGAAGGTTTATATGTATAATAACATTCATAGAAGAAGATAAATACTGTAATTTTCTTATATCCGTGCGAAGCCGGGGCGGGCCGCTAGTAATATAAATAACTTGCTTTTTCCAGATCTTCGCCCCCGTTTTCCCGTGCATCTTATCAGCGTGGCAATTGTTATTCTTAATAAAAAAGTAGCCTAAATGTTGCTCTACAATCTTTTCTATCTTTCAGTGAAAGTCCTATTAAAATTGAACTATTAAAGTACCTTTCCTCAAAAATTGCATGTTTTAGTAGATACCGACATACAATTTCGATTCGTTTTACCTTTTTTAAAAGCGTTCATTTAACTAGCGGTGTATGTATGAAAAAATCGATCTAGCCAGGTTTCATTTTAAAAAAAAATGCCATTTTATTCCTTTTTTTGAGGACTAAAAAAACTGATAAAATAGAAATAGAAAGAGAAGCTTAAATTTGCTGACTGTAGTGATAGCTCAATGGGGAACAGGCGAAATAAAAAAATTAAAATACCCGAGACCGAGTCCCACATGTCACTGGCCATATCTTTGTTCTTAATTTTTTTGAATTGATTTTTTTATATCTTATTTATCTTTTATCTTTTTAATAATTGCTAAACAAGGCTTGGTCACCTAGGTACTACATACATAAACTATAGAATATTAAATTTGATTCACAATAACACGACAGATGTGAACAATGTATATTATGTTATTATAACGGCAGATGCGGAATGGGAACCCTTTTGTAAAGTATGATATTGCTTATTACAAACACTAGATGGCAAATATAAAAAGTGATAGCCAAAGGGTAAACGCCACACTTACCTGGGTATAGCGGGTTCAAATCCCGGACAGGCGTAGTTAGTAGTAGTAAGTTCTATATAAAAAACTTACAAAAGTAATGACAATTTTATTTTGCCATAATCCGCTTTAAAATTTGTTTCGAATTTCATTTATTGCCTGATTTATTGATTTCCGTAAAGTAACATCTAAGTCTAAAACACTTTAAAAAATTTATACAATAATTTCATCATCATTATCCTGCCTTTATCGCACTCTAAGTGGGTTGCGCATAAAATGTTATGGTGGTCTATTCTACTCAGCCAGATACCATACGGCGGATCAACTTACCTTAGTCGTTTTTAACGACACCACGGTAAAAAATGAGGGTGGTCTATTCGACTAAGTCGGATATCACACAGCGGTGAATAGTGAATTTATAAAAGTTTAATAGTGAGAAAATTAAGGGGGTGTTTCGTCGCATAATCATCTAACTCGTTTTATTATTCAATTCAAAATATTTTTTATTGAAATAAACTTGTAAACAAGTCCTTTTAAATCGTGAACTCTACTGCTGGTTCGCAAAGCTGTTCTTACTGACAAGAGCCAGCAAGAAACTCGGCGGTTGCAAAATATAATTCATATTACTGTCTTGTGCATGGTCGATCATGGTCGAGTAGCTATATCCATATATTCTTATCTTCTAAATAATCCTCAACAGTATAGTTATATAACTTTTTAACAGTATTCTTAAGCTGCTGTTATGGCAAAGCCAAAATTGATTGCGGCATCACTACACTTTTTTCTGTGGGTGGGTGCACAAAAGTAAACATATGCTTTTACTGTTCCCTGTTTATTTGTCAAATTAAAATTAGTAATATTGACTATTTTTACACAGTGATAATGATTTACTGATATTCATACCTGCCAGCAGTTATTCCTATAATAATTTCCATGTAATATTGCACATTTGTCAAACACCCATAACCTAACCTTAACTGTGAGTATTGCACTTCTATTAATAAGTATTTGTACATAATGGAGGCTATTAAGCAATCAATACAGGAACTTAATTTACATTTTAACACTAAAATGGCTGAGTTCCAACAAAACTTAAGTTCTTCTATACCAGCCACAAGCCCGATGTCAAATATTACAGCACAATTCAGTACATTCCGTTCATTTGTGTTGACGGCACTTGAAGGTCTCCAGAGACAAGTTGAACTTCTGACAAACCAATTTGATCACTTTGAAACCAGAAGCAGAAGAAAAATTTTACTTGTTCATGGTGTCCCCGAAGAAAAAAATGAAAATGTGTCTTCTAAAGTGACTCAAATCTTGACAGATCGTTTACAGATGTCAAATATTTCTCCAAACAGTGTTAGTCGTTGTCATCGGTTAGGTTCTTCAGTTACTAAGAAGCCCAGAGCCATACTTCTCAAATTTAGGGATATAGATTTAAAAAATCAAGTGTGGTTCTCTAAGACAAAACTGAAAGATACTGGAGTCACTCTCTCCGAATTTTTAACCCCTGCTAGACATCATGCCTTCTTGGCTGCAAGACAGCGCTTCGGAATCTCTAAGTGCTGGACAAGAGATGGTCATATAATTGTGATTGGACCGGATGGCAAGCGGAATCGTATCACTTCAATAGCTGAACTCAATAGCATAATCAGTATCGCTGATTCTCAGAAGCAGTCTGAAGCTGCTGCAACTGCTACTAATGCTACTCCTACTGTATCTACCGGAGACACGAGAGATAGGGCCAAAAAGGCTGGCCATATTTATCGTGCTAAGAGGAACGCCAGTAAAATTAGAAAGTGAATGCATTCTTTTTCGTTACATTGCTAGTATGATGTTTACATTTTGGATGTATGGTTATATCTAATACTTTTACTGATTGTCTTTGCCTTGCGGTAGTACTACCTTAATATTGTTTACTTTCTTAATTAAAATATTTACCCACTTTGTTTTACAAAAATGTAAATAACAATTTCAGGTTTGACGTTGCCAATTGACACATGACATTGATCTTAGACTTTACAAAACAATTGTCGAAACTCTAATCTAATATTGATATCAGTGACAAGTAACTTGACGCAATATATGTTAATTGATACCGTTACTTCAAAACTATTTACAAGTTAATCTTTATTGTATTTTGCTCGTCTTTCATAATTTATATTAATCTTTTTCTTTCTTTTTGAATTAGTTAATTTAGAATTAGTCAAGTATTATAAATGAGTGAGTTCACTCTTTTAGTTCCCGTTAAATTATTCCTAACTAATAATTAAGGGATAGTTAAAACTTTTTACTTGTAGTGTTTTTTTTGTTCTTCTTCTTGTAATGCTGGTAGTTATGTAATTTAATAGATAATTACATAGTGAATTATTATTATAATTTAGCTAATTTATTTAGATCTAGTTATTATATATTATTTATTATTAGTTTTATTATATTAATATTTTATTTGTTTATAATACATTTGCTCTTTATTGTTATATATTATTACAAATATGAATCTTAATGACGATTTAAGCAATGCTGACATGACGCTTAACGAATCTGGCTCTACAATATCGGAAGATAGCTTCCATAGTACGTCTACTCCACTTAACACGATATTGGATTCTGTTTTTTCCAACTCCTATAAAAACTTCAATGTTATACATATTAACGCTCAAAGTATACCGGCGCATTATGCAGACTTACTGACTTCTTTTGACGTCAAAAACATACATGCGATCCTTGTTTCTGAATCATTCCTAAAGCCGAGCTTACCCTCTACATCATATGCATTGCCGGGGTTCCATTTAGTTAGGAATGACCGAACTGGGAAAGCTGGTGGAGGAGTTGCTATATATCTCAAAAGCCATATCCCGTTCTCAATACTGGATAAATCGCCCTCTCAATATGCCGAAACATCTGAGCATATTTTTATAGAAGTTCTCTTCGGAACGTTAAAGGTATTAATGGGGGTATTTTACAGTCCATCTTTGCATATCAATTACTTTGACAGGTTTGAAAATCTTCTGGAACAATACGTACCCAGATATGAACATGCTATTATCATGGGTGACTTCAATACTTGTCTTATTAAAGACGATGGGCGTGCTAGGCGACTAAAATCCATCATCGAAAGTGCTAACCTCAACCTTCTCTCATTAAATGCCACTCACTTTTTTCCTAATTGCGCGCCATCTCTGTTGGATTTGATAATGGTTTCGTCACCCGATCGAATTGAAACTCATGGACAACTTCCTGCTGAGGCTTTTTCGTATCACGATCTCATTTACATGTCATATAAAATTAGACCACCGAAGGTGAAACCTACGATTGTGATGCGAAGAAGTTTTAGTAATTTTAATACAGATAATTTTATGTATGATCTTAATCAGATCGATTGGAATACCATCTTTAGCGCTCAGACTGTCAATGAAAAGCTCATAATTTTTAATACATTTCTAACAGAATTGTTTGACATTCATGCTCCGCTCCGTCCCATTAAGCTCAAGCATCTCCCGGCTCCTTGGCTTACAGAATCTATTAAGGCACTCATGGTGAAGCGCAATACTGCCAAATCGAAATACAAGATGAACCCCACCGAAGAGAACCACGCTAGATACAAAAAACTAAGGAATCGATGCAGCAAAACTTGCAGAGATGCTCAACGAAAATATATACATACATCCATTCATAACAAAGATTCCGCCAAAGTTTGGAAATTCCTTGATGCTATGGGCATTGGGCGGCAGCGAAATTCAGCATACTCGAATAGTCATATTGATCTTGATGCACTCAATATGCACTTCACTAATGTCAAACCACTTAATCATTTTATTAAAGCTAACACTCTGAACACTCTCTCCTCACGTATCTTACCTAATTTTGATTTGTTTCACTTTAGACCTGTTACTGATGTGGACGTTAAAAAGCAAATTCTAGCCATAAAGTCTGACGCGACTGGTAGTGATGGAATTAGTCGAAAGATGATTCTGTTGGCGCTCGACAGCTTGCTTCCTATTCTTAGTCATATGGTCAACTATTCTTTATCCTCTAACACCTTTCCAGACGTGTGGCGCCTTGCGCATGTCATTCCTATACCTAAAACTTCTAATCCCATAAATTTTTCACATTATCGACCAATCTCTATCCTTCCTTTTCTGTCTAAAGTTCTTGAACGTATAGTTTATGACCAACTTTCTCTTCATCTTTCTAAAAATAACATCCTGAGTCCTTATCAATCCGGTTTCCGCCCCGGACACAGCACTGCTACGGCCCTCATTAAGGTATGTGACGACATCAGACAAGGATGCGACACCCAGCAGGTAACTATTCTTGCCTTATTAGATTTTTCAAATGCCTTCAATACGGTTGACTTCGATATCCTCTTAGCAATTCTCAGATCTATAAATATATCGTCAAACGCTATTGAATGGTTTCAGTCGTATATCTCTGGGCGTGAACAGTCCGTACGTATAGAAGAAAAATTTTCGACGCAGTGCCGTCTCAGTGCTGGTGTTCCTCAAGGTGGTGTACTCTCCCCTCTACTCTTTTCTATCTTTATTAACACTGTAACTGAGCTTCTTTCCTTATCCTATCACTTGTACGCTGATGACTTGCAGATTTATACGTCAACATCTGTAAATGAAATCGCTCAGGCTATTGATCTTATGAACTCTAACCTTCGTGTGATCAGTACCTGGAGCGAGTCTTACGGGTTGACTGTAAATCCGAGTAAGTCACAGATCACTATCATCGGTAACCATAAACAACTATCCAAATTAAATTTTAGTCAACTTTCGCCTATTATGTTTGATGGTACCAAGTTGGAAATAAGCAGCAGTGTGAGAAATCTGGGTATCACTATTGACAATAATCTCACCTGGGCACCCCACGTCTCTGACTTAAGTCGGAGAATTTATGGAGTTATTGGCAGATTGCGAAAATGGAAGAATCTTCTCCCAATAAAGACCAAAATATCACTAGCACATACGCTTGTGCTTCCTATTCTAGATTATGCCGATTCATGTTACCCAGATTTGTCACAGGAGTTGCTCAATAAGCTAGAGCGCTTACAGAACCTTATTATAAGATTTATTTTCGGGCTCAAAAAATTCGATCACATTACTCAGTATCGCGTACGACTTAAATGGCTTACTATACGGCAACGCCGCAATACTCATCTTCTCACCCTACTTTATACTCTTCTTTTCCATCCTCAGACTCCTTCCTATCTTAAAGAACGCTTCTCCTTTCTTGGCACCAAATCTCTTCTTCCTTATAAACTTCGATCTTTTAGTGATAATAAGCTAAAATTTCCTTATTGTCGCTCTCATTGCTATGAAGAGTCGTTTACCGTTAGAGCAGTAACACTGTGGAACGAACTTCCTCGGGATATCCGATACGCACGATCTGTTAGCGTCTTTAAAAATCGTCTTAAGACTTATTATTTATCACTATAATTATATTTGATATAAATTTTATTTGAGAAGTATATTTGTATGTATATCACGTATGTATGTATATTTATATATTATTTATTTATGGATATATATTGTGTATATATTGCTATGTTATATTATATGTATTAGTGTGTAGTTATTAGAATGTATTAATTTATATTAATAAATACTTTGTGCACCTCAATTTATATTTTTATTGTTGAGTTTAACTTTAGGTAGCCTGTAAGAGATTGCTATTAGTGATAAGGCCGCCTTTGCACATCTTTCTGTTTAATTTTAAGTCTCATGTACCGAATTTGTTTTAATGTGCAATAAAGTATTTTATTATTATTATTATTATTACATATTATAAAACAAAGTCGCATTCTTTGTCCATATATCCCTATGTACGCATAAAACTTACAACAACGCAACAGATTTTGATGCGGTTTTTTTAATAGATAGAGTGATTCCAGAGGAAGGTTTGTAAGTATAATAACATTCAATACGGAGTAGAGAAATACTGTAATTTTTGAGGTTTCTGTAAATAATTACATTTTTTTCCGCTTACATTGCAAACGCAGGCTAAACCCTACGAGATTTATCAAAATGATGTACTAAGTATTTGTACACCTTGAAAAGGTCTACAGAAAAGTCCGCGATGGTATATGTTTATCTCTTATGGATAACCCACTATAGCATTTTTTGTCATTTACTTTTTACGAAAAATAATGCCTTATTTTTGAAGCAATTTTTATACAATACAGCATTAATCCTTATCCAATTAAGTACCTTAAATAAATTGTTGATTTAATATAGATCAATATGGCCGTTTGCAGCATGTAATTTAAGTGAACATTTTCGGAGATATTACAGATTTAAAAAGCCGTGAGGACGCCGCGCTTCGCCCTATAACACTTCGACTTTAGCAGCTATGTCGCTCTTTCAAGAGTTTGTTTAAAGAAATTCTGTAATTAATTGTAAAAATAAAATACTGACTGACTGATATGGGATATATATTTTATACCCGTGCGAGGCAGGGGCAGGCCGCTAGTTTTATTATAGAATCTTATACCCAAACTCACAAACGACTTTCGTACCTTTGCAAGGCGCAAAGCAGGAGCCGAAAGCTTATGTCTGTTCCTACTTTGTCTATTATATACAAAAAATTTGACAAAAACCACAACCGATCAATACATTACGTTGTTATAGAGAACTACACGAAACTAATAATTTTCAACATTAATTTTGTCAATCTTAGATTCCCTTTAATCCGTCAATAACGCCACCTTTTGTGTCGACCTTAATAAAGCAATTTAAAACGTGCACCAAACAATTTTTTTATAACAATAAACGACCCCTTTTTGTGGAGCGGGATAAAAAACAGGTCCTCGGGGAAAAGGGGAGTACATGGGGCTTATAATGACTCTTTTCCCCTTAGAGGTTGCGTGACGGTAACCATGATGATATAAATACAATACACCTAATCTTACACCTTGATAATAAAAACGTGTGGTTAACATAATTAATGCAACATGGCAGTTACAAGAGAAATAAAAATCAAGCCACTTACATTTTGGATTGTACTGGGTTCCAAAATAATATTTACGTTTTATTTTATTGTATTTTTAGGCGTGATGCTAATTTGCAACATTATTTTAGATGAAATAATCTTGGGCCTAACATAATACTTATCTTTTAGTGTCGGATTATATCAATCAACTATTACTGTTACACAAAATATAATATATGAAGTACCTATACCTATAACTATATGTAGTTACAACAAGCTTAAAAAATAATATAATTAAGCTATTTGATTCATTCAAAGCATGTCTGAACACTGGAAGATGATTAGATGATCAAAGTCAAATATATAAGCATAGGAAATGTTACTTTATTTATCGGATAGGGCAATATAAAAGAGGTGACCGCCCGCAACTATCTCAGTCCCCATCCTACCTCTATGCCCATGTACCCCGCAGGCAAAGTCTGAGTTAAACGGTTAGTCTTGTTGTTTGAAAAATAGGAACAAAACAACTAAAATAAAAATGTAAAAATTATTTTACAATATCATTGAATGATCAGTATAAATAAGGAATTCATAAAGGAATTGCCAAGAATATCAAAACTCTTAAATAATTCAAATGGCATGATATACATTTTGGCAAAACTATGATCGACGAAATTCACGAGGGGCGAGCGAAAAGCAAACACATTTGGCAAGCACCAACGTTCTTTACTTACAAGACAAATTAGCTGTACACTGTCCAAAACTCATTATGGCACTTGTTATATAGGTTCATGCTATTATAATCTTTCAACAGTCGCATCAATGCCTATATTGCTGTGCGCGTTATGACAAACGTTGGTCACAATTGTGTTGTATGAATCACGTTCTGTCGATTTGCTGGAACGCTTCCAATGATATACGAATTGAATTATTCTCCCCATTGATACCCCATTTTGCTTTGATTAATTCTTGAATTCTAGTAACGTTTACTTTAGAAATGTTAATCCAACTAGTAAAGTTTGAATCTGGAATGTAAACACAGCTGTAGAATCGGAATTTAGAATTCCCTAGCTTTAGAAAGATAAATGCTCAACCTAAAGTTGGAATCGATAGGTCATGCGTACCTAATAACCGTTGGGTCAACAAGTGTTGAAAAAAAATTACAAATAAATTATGGAGCGCAAATATCGCTTGCACTTAACACTCACTCGAATTTATAGAAGACTACAATTTTTTTATAGTTTGAATATTAGGAATTTTCATTATATTTGTTAGAAGCTTATTCCTTTTCCTCGTCCATATCTACTATATATTTTTTAAATTTTCTATTCATTATGTATATGCTGTAAGGTATTTAAGAAAATGTTCTTTTTTTCAGAAGATAGACGCGTACAACCACAATGGGCCATCGCTGCAAACGTCAGCAGTGATCGCTCTCTGCTCCATCGTTCTCATCGTGGTTGTCCTCATAGGAGCTATACTTGTTTGGAAGTAAGTTCAGATTAAGCTTAAGAGTTTTAGTTTAAGAGTGGAGGCCTATGCCCAGCATAAAAAGTAACAAGCCTTCACTGTAATTTACTTTTTACTGACAGCATTTTGTATGTATTTTTTAAATTTTATTTCAACATATCTCCAGCTAAAACTATCCAACCTCACATGTCATGTTTTATGACAAAAGTCATACAACAACCGGGCATTCTAGACTAAGACACAGAAAAGATGGTCGATTTGAGATAGTAATGGTTTAGGTAGTTCGAAAATATATTTGTAAAAAAGATGCAGCAAATCTCTAAATGTAGCTTGATATAGGTCTTTTCAGGATCTCCAAGTTATACAATCTGGTACTGCTTAAATGTGTGCATCAGTTCCTCATATTATGTGCCACATCTAACGGCACTACAATTTCTAATTTCATCACTTAGAGATACTTAAAATACAACTCGCTCCATCACTCGCTAACAATTAGCTTACGAGACCCACAATCAGCTGCGTTAACACAAGGCACCAAATCTACGAGTTAGGCCTCATTATTCACAACACCATACTGTCAACAGTTTAAGGTCGGATTAAATCCCAAATATGCGACAGGCGCTCTAATCAACTTTCTCGAGCCATTGCTCGAGACGTGTGTGACGACGGTTTTAACGACGATTAAACTGTCACAAGCATCCCTGTCTTGTCTGGATACGGCGCTAATTCGTGAAAATGTTGTGTTGCCTTTACTCGGATTTAATATTAGACTTGAAACATTTGGCTTAATTAGATTGTGCTGGTGACGTTAGAGATTTTATCTTAACTAGAGATCTCCGTGGTTATAAAATTACAGAATATTTTAGTTTAAGCTCTCTTTGTCTAAAGCACTTGAAAAAAAATGAGAAATTCTTAGAATGACATAGACATGAACGTTTATCTACGCCTTCTATACTCCTATATATGAAGCAATATTTTGTATTTTATAACAGACATGGTACAACAATGTATTGGCGTCGACCCATGTCTTCTATGATATGATAGTTTGTACAATTTCATAGAAAACGGCTTTCGATTTCCGCGTTGGAATGAGATTGGAAAATTTTGTGTTGTATTGGAATTTTGGTATATCGGAATCTTGGTCTCGTAATATTCCATCCATTATTACTAAAACTACCATCAGCCAAATTTTGATTTGTAATGGCTCAGCTGCAATAATTTAAAATTTACACGAAGCTAATTCTAAACAAAGACCTCCTTCTTCTTCAGATATTGAGCATAAACTCACCAGGAATTGTTTCTCTCTCTTTCTCTTTGTATCCTTCAACCAATGGACGTCCATTGCTGGACAGAGGTATCTTCACTGAATCTCCACACCACACATTCATGTAGGGCATGGATCCAGAACCCAGCGGGGAGCTCCCGCTATATTTTTAAGGTTGTCTTTCTTTAACGCTATCCTTCTTTATCAACCATAAAATTAAGAACATAATGTTGAAGTAAAAAACTAATGAAAATATTATTTTGCTATAATCCGCGAATTTGGTATTATAGACCTCCGTCAAGTAATTCTATTAATTATACATACACTGATTTAACCGCGGGCAAAGCCGCAAGCACAACTAATATTACTACTTTGATATAATTCTAAGTACATTAGCAATATTGGAAAATGCAATCTTGTAAATACACCCATAAAATGATTTTTAACTCCGTTCCTGAGTCGTCTCTCAATTACACACTTATTATTAGGTGCTTATTTCTCTATCTACAAGTAATGATGTCATATGCGTCTTACTTTACTCAATGAAAATAACTTAGTATAACTTTACAGGCGGTAATAAAATTGAAAACGAGCGACGTGTTAACAATATCTGTCGTAAATTTTAATGTTTACGTATTAAGGGGATCGTACGTAGGTGCGTTCTAAACAATATCTAAGGGTGGCGATAAATTGTAGACATTTGTTTTATGATCACACATCTTAATAATTACGTATATTAATTCTAGATAATTATTATATATATATTAAGTCTAATTTAATTGTTTTTTTCCTCTAATACATTTGTACATTTTTACATTGTTAGTGTATTTAATTACTCTTATAATGTTTGAGGGTGGGAGCCTGGTTGTCTGTAACACAGGTCACCTAGTACAGGGATCAGTCTCTCACACCACTTCTATTTGTATCCTTAAGAATGGCACCATTACTATTGTTATTTTGTGTGAAGAGAAACAATGAATAAATATTATTATTATTTTTTTTACAATTTCTTCCTTCAGTACCAGTGGTTGTCTGTAGTTGACCTACATTACTACACCTTCTTATCACCATAGACCAATCATTTAAGTACTTCTCGTTACTTCAAGAAAGCCGGTGTTATTTCGACTTTACGCTAATTACCTTAAAGACGAAATTCACTGACAATAATATAACTTCTATATCCGTTTATATTCTTTTTTATTTTCTGGATTACTTGCATTATTTGTTTTGAATTGTAGTGATGCTTTTGTAGTCACCAATTCTATGCATTAATGTTTTTTTTTATAGATTTAAGGACTATTTAGTAGTATCAAATTAAATTGATTAGTTATTCAGCTGTATGCAGTGATCAAAATATGTTTTTCTCTTAAGAACAGCTAAAATATAACTGAAGTATTTCATTCATTCTCCTGTACTTATGCCACTCCAAGTGGGGTCAGCGCAAAATGTTTCTCTATTCCATTCTATCCTATCATTCGTCAAATACCTTCCTTCAAATCCTTTCAAAAAATTCATTTTACATGCATGTCGTACTTTACACAATACAAACCAAGTTTAGAAGTGTTTACATAATTAATACATTTTTAATAACTTATCTAAACAAATGTGTGCGCAGCCTTAACTTCTGTTGCAGGCTTATCAAAATAAACTATTTTAAAACAATATGGCATCGCACCGCACGCGTTTATTATTCATAAATCATTTCTATGTCAATACGAAAACAAATATATGTATACCGGTACTGTTTCCTGTGGAATTTATTTTTAGTGGAAGACTAGACAAAAATAAGATTTATTACACGATTGCCCGTGAAAAGGAGTGTAACATTTCTGATGTTTCTATTTCATGTACTTTTCTTCTTTTAGTTAACTCAATTGTCTCTTACTTACCGGTTTAACGCAGAGCGACTACTGTCATTTCTCTTCAACTCTTAAAGAAGTAAGTAGTAATCCATAGTGACTACCAGTGATGTTTAGAGGGGTCAAGCCCAGAGTGTTTAGCCTAGGCTTTATTAGAATCTTTCTTAAAAGTAGCCCTTCCGTCCTTCCTTCCGCTACTACATGCATTTGGGACTCCTGTATAATCGACTACTTTGAGAAACTACTTCTATCTAGACACCCAGCCGTCGCCTTAAAGGTGGCATGCAATTTCAGCAAACTGCCTTTCTCCGCTTGTCTACGTGGAGAAAACAGGAGAAAAAACCGATAAAACATATAATATTCTTGGGGAATTGGAATAAAAGTGCGTCGGGTGCGTGGCGTAAAAAAGAAGCCTTTAAATGCCAATATTATAAATTCTCGCCCAGAAATATTTTTTATGTCTAAAACTACGGACTTGCAGATTGGGCCGAAATCCTTTCTTTCTTCTCTGAACCATTTCACCACTTCCTTTCGAATTAATTATTTTTGATAAAAGAATTCAATCACTGCCCATGTCCCTATTCTTCTTAAAAGTAAATCTTTCGGAGACAAATAGCGCATTCAACTGAGTAGTATACTAAAACGCCATCTCCTCAACAAATCTCCCGAAGCGACTGTGCTTCAAATATAATCTGTGCAAGGTGATAACTCTACTCTTACTCCAGTCCTAGAAATTTTTCTGTTTAATGACACCCTAGCAAAATATATTAAGTACCTTAAACGCTGCCTTTCTTCAACGTGTGTTGAAATTTGTTTTCAACAAAGGCCATATCAAGTAAAACATCACTGCGTATAAAAGCGTTTGAAACAATATAAAAGAACACCAAAACCCTCACCACATGGCACTTCCGTTGCCAATTACCATCTTAACACTCCGTAACAAAATATTCCTATTTTTTTATCACAATTTGTATGCGTGACTAATTATGCCAAAATTATACCGCGCCGACGCTTGCTTGTGATTGGCCAAAACCAAAATGGCGGCCCAATCAGCGAGAAGGCGTTCCACTCTTGCGCATGCTTGAATATTCAATTTATTGCGTTCTGTTTTGATTTTAGTACTTGTTTTGATGTTATTGCTACATTGATGTTTTAATTTGTTTGGTCATGGCACGGTCTCTTTAACAGCTGATGCTTGTAATGTGTGCAGACGAAATGTTAAATGTTTTTATTTAAAATAATGAAGTGGCGGCGTACTATGGGTGAATAAATGCCTCGTCGGGCGAATAAATTGATTCAAGTTTGGATCAAGTTTGGTCAGGAATTATCCCGAAATATAAAGGTTTATTGCCGATGTTTACACTTAATATAATGGGCAAATGTACATTTAAATAAAACTCGTAACTTTTTGAAAAATTTATGGTGCCATACCGCGTTTTGATTAATTTACTCTCTAGTTACAGTCATGAGCTTTCATCGTAAGACCATAAAAGCTCCTTTAAACAAAGCTATAAGAATAACCTTTTCTAATGAATAACCGCTGAGTTTCTTGGTTTTTAGTAAAAGCCATTTTCTGAACCAGCATAACAGATGACGTTTCGTAAATACTAATGTACTGGTTAATTTAAAGAAATATTCCTTGAATTTTAATTTGAAAACTAACATTGTGGTATCCGGCTGAGTAGAATAGACCACCCTTATTTATTACCGAGGTGTTGCAAAAGACGACTAAGGTAAGTTGACGTCTGGCAGGCGGCCGGTCGCAAAATACCTAGCCAAATCATGTTACAATATGTTTATAACGTTCAACCCCACTTAAGAGTGGGATAAGGGCAGGAAGATAATTCAAAAAACTTAGTACATAAATTAACACAAATGACGTCTCGGGTAACACAAAATATTCTAATAATACTAAATCTTGTTTATTTTTTAATAATAAAAACATTTTTGCAAATATTTAATTGCAAGAGTAATTTTTTGCACAACAACATTAATTTCTACACGTTCATTGCAACTACACTATCAAAGATCTAACAGTACCAACCCTCGACTAAATAACCCTCAACTGCTCTCAGAAAGCCCGCGCAAGCTCAAGCCCCCTTCGCACTGGGGGCCCGAACAATGGACTATTTACAGGCCCCCTTTGTCTTAACTTTGAGAGGTTGAGCACTCTAAACAACCCGAGAACGGAGAAAGACTGCGGCGGAGCGATTTCTGTTTTATTTTCCTTTGATTTTTCTAAAGTCTTTAAAAACTGACCGAAATCCTCTGGGCCTATTCAATTGCGCGTAATTTTCTTTTCAATATTCGGAAATGTAGTGGAAAAAATACATAGAAAAGCGTACATTTTTATTTATTAGAAAGTTTTCTATTTAACAATAAAGCCGTGATGGCTGAAGATAAATAAATAAAAAAAATGTTATTCAACAACATATTTCATACATTTGACATTTCAACAAAATTTACAGAGATCATTTATAACATTTTTATATACATATATGACCGTATGCTGAGGAAAAGGTCATAGACTCAACTAAAAAACTCTTTTTCAGTCTAAGCCTTATGACTAAGACTGCTGCCATCACAAAGTATGTGCGAAACAATTCAGGAATGGAGGAGTTTAAAGAAATACAAATTATTCCTACTTTTCTATACAAAACTCCTAACCTAAAAACCTAACCTGTAAAAATTGTAAGAAGATTGCAAGATGATAATGAAATTGTTTTGTGTTCATATATATTTATATTTTTAATATAATAAAATATTTTATTTAATTTAAAAAATAAAAATAATTTACAAAATCGATTTCATGCTCTTTACGGTAAAAGAAAATAGCATACCAAAGTTTGTCATTTACTAGTTTAGTCTGCCGATAATAGTAATAATATATGTGTGATTATATAAGATAGTAAAATGGCAGAACCTAGTATATCATATTTATATATTAAATCGTTTTCTGTTTAGTGCATTATATACCATTTAAAAAATGAATAGTCTCTGTATTCCATTTATATTTTAGCAGGTTTAATGCCTGAAAACCTGGGATAAAACGACATTATTTAAACATACTTAAATATGGCGATTTATCACCCCCGAAACCTCTACATGCTGAATTTTATGAAAATCGTTTGAGCCGTAGCATTTAAACATCTTTCGCCAAAAACTTATCGCGGTTAGATTGTTTTATAACAAATGAATTCCCTAAATGAAATTGAACTTTCCCTTAATCCCGCTGAAGATTACTATCTATAACGTCACGTGCACATTGGATAACGTCTTTATTAAGTCCCATTGTTTCTCCTCATTATGGCAAACCAATTGTGCAACCCTCACATTCAAATTATTATAAAACAATACCATCTTTACGACATTCAACTTAGGAGCTACATTTCTGCGCATTAATCAATTCGTATGTGATATTTTATGCGTCACTGATCTCATTTATTGTGATGGTATGTTAGTATTAATTGCTATCGCTTTAGTGCTGCTTTTCGCGTGTATGTTTTTTCCTGATACGCAAGGATTGGTTGACTTCAAAGCACAACAGCTTATTATCGACAATCTGCATACAATCACATATTTGCATGATATCTCAATTCGTTCTCGGTCTGATTTGAATAGCCATGCCGCATTTTACGGTTGGCGGGTTTCAGACACATTGTTATGTTTGAAGTTGCTATTGTTTTATGTATTACGAGTTGTTCCAATTATCGTTACTGATAGAGAGATGCTCGGTTTGAGATTAGCTAGATCATCTCCATATACAAAGTACTAGCTTTTACCCGCGATGTTCACATGGACCTTTGTCATGTGATAGGTCGATAATAGAATGGCGCTTTTCAATGTGATCCTATTCCTGTAGAATTTACAGGATTACACACACTTACCCACACAAACACACAATCAGCGACTTATTAATCGAATACTATTAGGTCTCAGTTTTTATGCCTTTCCCATCTACTTCCTGATCAAATCAAATCTCTGTTATTACAATAATCTAAATAGGATATAAATAAACATCTATTTATTTATATCCTACCTACACATACCTACACATTTTCCAGAAAGAAATTGATATCCTGACACGACATCCATCGCTTATTTGTACTATTTGAAGTTAATTAATTAGATTAAAATTAGTGGAACGAAAACCATTAATAACAATGTACATTTTCTATTTACTTTGGCGCGAATTATTTATATTGTATTGTTACTTTTGTCTTATGGATCTCCACAAAACCTTTTTCTATAAATTAATTATATTAAATAAGTGATCGTTCTAAGCGTAGACTTTGTTATAGTAGGCGGTCTAGTTAAGTACTTGTCAACTAACCGCGTTGGCACAAAGTCCAAAGCTTCTTCGCCCGAGGCAAAGACTGCTGCCTGTCGTCTATTTTAATTAGTGATAGAAAGCTTTATTTTGCCTAAGTTATGGTTTTGTATTTATATTAATACTAGCTGTAACCGCTGTTACTCTCGCTCGTTAAATATTGTTAAATCGAAATTTTTACCGCGCAATTCCCCTTTATTATTTTAACAGACTCATAAGTTATGATTTAATTAGACTTATAAATTATTTATGAGTCTTATTAATAACATTTTGGAATTGAAATTTAGAACATAAAATTTGTTATTGCGACGTAACGATAACAGATAGAGACAGCTCTCGCAGATTTTTGTAGTGTTATTGTAGATCTACAATTCATAAATATATTATATGTTTTTTTTTGGTGTATTTTTTTTGCTTAACGCGGCGTACGCAATTTACATAAAACCGAATGACCTATTAACCTAAACCTTCCGGAAGAACTCTACTAACTTTTAGAAAAAACCGTACAAATATCCATTTAGTAGATTATTAGAAAATCGATCATTAATCGATCCATCGGATCATACAGACAAACAAAGTGACAAATAATGTAAATTTTGAGTAATAGGTAATTTTTCATTTTTGACCCAAAATTATACGTGTGTGTATCACTTTCCTTTCAAACTCAATTTATGGTTAACTCAAACATTCCTTCCTCTATTCCGCCTTATTCGAATAGAAATTTGAGATCCAAGTTTAACTTTGCCTTTTTTAAAAGTATTAGCTAACTCGTTCAAAGTTTGCCAAACTAGATTTACAAGTGACTTTGTTAGAATACTAATAGGAGGATTTGTAGTGGAAATTCAAAAGTCGTGGTTAAGCTTACAGGTCACCCTAGATCGTTAGTGTTTTGTCAATCAACTAGGCCAGCCTTTAGCTAAATGGTTCACCGGTTCGGTTTCCTCTGAGACCCAATATTTTGACACATCGAACCTTAATACAACCTTAACATTTATACGGATATAGTATATCGAAAACTTAGAATTAAATTAGAACCTTTAAGAAGTAAAAACTTTTAATTTTCTTTTAACTTTTCATTAAGTAAAATTATAATTTGAGCTAAAAATTAATATACACCAAAATAGACTGACTAGACTATAAACTAGACTAGCCCGTTGGCGCAGTGGTTAGTGACCCTGCCTTCAGCTCTGCGGGTCGCGGTTTTGATTCCCGCCTTGGGCCAACATATTCTATAAATGAATTTGTTGGTCTTTCAGCCTGGGTGTATATTTGTATTTAAGTATGTATTTAAAAATTATATAAGTATATATCCACCAGTGTGTCACCCATAACACAAGTATTAAATTACTTACTTTGGGGACGGACGGCGGTGTATGTCCCATATATATATAAAAAAAGGATAAAGATTTATTAATATATCACCTACAATGTAAGTATTAAGTAACTTACTTTGGGAACGAACAACCGTTTACCTTGATTTTTTTTCCTATTATAAAATACATCACAAGGGAGTTACTTTATTGTAGTGACAATCTAGCCATAAGGCTTACAAGCAACTTAATTTTAGCCTTAACTTATAAATTAACTTATATCTAAGAACAGGTCCAATGACTTATCTTAGTCTTTCTTACTATAGGTGAAACTTCTTGTGTTCTTTTTCAGTAGCACTAATACTACACTACACTATCACTATATTACACTAACTAAATAGGCTTTGTCGTTTTCAGCCTTCTCGCTAGTGCCTTAATATTGAGAAGCTGATAATATTGAGCTAATATTGAGAATCATTTTCAATTGTCAGTTAATGTTGGCAACATTTTTATAAATTAACGTTTCTGATGCATTCATCATATTCCTGCCTTTATCCCACTCTAAGTGGGGTCAGCACAATATGTTATAAACAAGCTGACACATGATTTGGCTGCGTTTTTACGACCGGCCGCCTGCCTGGCGTCAAGTTACCTCAGTCGTATTTTACGACACCTTGGTAAGAAAGAGGGTGGTCTATTCTACTTAACCGGATACCACACAGCGGGTCAACTTACCTTAGTCGCCTTTTACACCTCGGTAAGAAATGAGGTTGGTCTATTCTACTCGGCCAGATTCCACACGGCGGGTAGACTTAACTTAGTCGCCTTTTAAGACACCTCGGTAAGAAATGAGGGTGGTACTATTCTATTCAGCCGGATACCACACGGCGGGTCGACTTACCTTAGTCGCCTATTACGACACCTCGGTAAGAAATGAGGGTGGTACTATTCTACTCAGCCGGATACCACACGGCGGGTCGACTTACCTTAGTCGCCTTTTACGACACCTCGCTTAGAAATGAGGGTGGTACTATTCTATTCAGCCGGATACCACACGGCAGTAGTCCCTTAATATCGTGAAGCTGAATAATTTAATCAATTGGCAGTTAAGTTAATGGCAATTAAAGTTTTCAATTGGCAGTTAATGTTGCGAACATTTTTATAAATTATAATCAGATGCATTATTTATTAAAAATACCACAATCAATTAGCACAAAGAGCAAATATCACTAATACAGAATTGTGGTCGCTGTCGTGCTTATTAATTATGCTTATTATTATATTGTGAAATGAAAAACATTATACAAATTGGATGCATTAAATTTCCACGACCCACACGTCCAAGTGTTAATTATAATTAACACAAGTAAGTTTACATTTGTGTTTGGTATATTGAAATTTACATTGTTGTATTTTATTAATTTATTTTGTTAACATAGCGACATTAATTTTCCTCGTAAATAAGAGATTACGGCTTTGTTGTATATTAAATTATTTAGATGAACTGAAACTTGATTATTGTTATTATGTATAGATAAATAAATAAATAAATATTTGGGACACTTACACACACGGTCGTCCGTCCCCAAAGTAAGTAACTTAATACTTGTATTATGGTAGACAGACAACTGGTGAATATATACTTATATATTTTCTAAATACATACTTAAATACAAATAAACACCCAGGCTCAAAGACCAACAAATTCATTTTTTTTTTATAGAAAACGTTGGCCCTCGGCGGGAATCGAACCCGTGACCCACGGAGCTGAAGGCAGGATCACTACCCACTGCGCCAACGGGCCAGTCGGGTATATATGTAACTTGTTAATCTGTAATATTTAAATGAGCTACTAATGTATATAGGTATATCTTTAATATTTTAGCTGTCAAACATAATGCTGTGATAGCCCAATGCGTAAGGGCGTACCAAAAAGGTTGAAATCTCTGGATCTAGTTCCACAAGTCACCGGTGCTTTCTTTCTTTTTTTTTATTGCATTTTTTACATCTTTTAAAAAGTTACCAAGCAAAGTAAGTAAGTAATGGCCTGTTACTATCCCACTGCTGGGCATAGGCCTCCTTTCTCCATTTTTGGAGAAAAGGGTTGGAGCTAAGACTTACCACGCTGCTCCATTGTGGATTGGTAGGTTACACATATCCCTAGGATTCTCTAGAGATATGCAGGTTTCCTCACGATGTTTTCCTTCACCGAAAAGCGTGTGATAAATTGCAATTATCAATTAGACACATAAGTTTTAATAGAAAAACTCATTGGTGTCTGCCCGGGTTTGAACCCATGATCGTCTCTAGAGATTCACACGGTCGCACCGCTAGGCCATCACAGAGCAAGCAAAGTACTACATCATAACTTTATACAAAGGTATAAGGCAGTATCTATGATATCGAAGGAGAGTCAAGTAGATATTCGTCGAAGACGAGATTTTCTTATTTTCATTACATTTGTTTTATGATATCTGTGTTGTAAGAAATCTAAATCCTAGTAGATCTATTTATAACAATCTTATCAATCATTCAAATAAGGACTTAAGAAAATGGATATACCTTATACTAGACCAGTCTACAGAAAGGTTTAAGTTACTAGACCAGTCTACATCATCATCATCCTCCTGCCCTTATCCCACTTTAAGTGGGGTCGGCACAACATGCTATAAACATGTTGTCATATGATTTGGCTGCGTTTTTATGACCGGCCGCCTGCCTGACATCAACTTACCTTAGTCGTATTTTACGACACCTCGGTAAGAGAGGGTGTTCTATTCTACTAAACCGGATACCACACGGTGGGTCAACTTACCTTAGTCGCCTTTTACGACACCTCGGTAAGAAATGAGGTTGGTCTATTCTACTCAGCCGGATACCACACGGCGGGTCGTCTTACCTTAGTCGCCTTTTACGACACCTCGGTAAGAAAAGAGGGTGGTACTATTCTATTCAGCCGGATACCACACCCAGTCTACAGAAAGCTTTAAAACATCATCATCTGCTTACGACACCACGGTAAGAACGAGGATGGTCTATTCTACTCAGCCGGATACCACACGGCGGGTCAACTTACCATAATCGCCTTTTACGACACCTCGGTAAGAAATGAGGGTGGTCTAACTCAGCCGGATACCACACAGCAATAAATGAAACATTAAACATCGATTATCAATTCAAATGTTTCACCCTAAAACGTTAAGATATAAACGTCATATATAATATGATTCGGTTGAAAGCCTTCAAGTTAATGATTAATTGTAGTGTTGTCGCTGTAAATTACGAGATATAACACGGACATAACTCATTTATCTCCGTTTGGGATACAAAGTGGTAATTACACAACTAAACTGCGAGTTTAATCTGTTATCTGATAAGTTTTGACATTTCCGCCCTAGAGTATTAAATGGTGATAATAGAAGATATTTGAGTATAGCGGTGTTTTATCCGACTGATTAGAATAGACTACACTCATTTCTTACCGAGGTGTCGTAAAAGGCGACTAAGGTAAGTCGACCCGCTGTATGGTATCAGGTTGAGTAGAATAGACCATCTTCTTTCTTACCGAGGTGTCGTAAAAGGTGACTAAGGTAAGTCGACCCGCCGTGTGTTATCAGGTTGAGTAGAATAGACCACACTCATTTCTTACCGAGGTGTCGTAAAAGGCGACTAAGGTAAGTTGATGTCAGGTTAGCGGCCGTAAAATACGTAGCCAAATTATGTGACAACATGTTTATAACTTGTTGTTCCCACCCCTCTAAGAGTGGGATAAGGGCTGAAGGAGAATGATGAGTGAGATATAGTATGGTCTATTTACTATAGCTTGGACTAATCGCGGATTAAACCAAAGCACTCCTTAATTTTGTTTTATAGAATTTCCGAATTAACATACATTACATTGCGAACAGATAAACGTTAATAATTCCCATTTGCTTCACATGTTAGAAGTCAAACTAAACGGTGGGTGTTAAACTTATTACTTTATAACTCTACTAGTTTGGGTGATGCGCCACTTTGAGATTTTGACGTCAGTCTATCTAGTGCTTTTGTATTGTAGAAAACTACACTCCATTGAGTATTACATATATTTTCCTTGTTGCGAATTATAGCAAAGCATATAGAATTTCGCAAATGTAACCCATTGGTTATGCTACGATAATTCAATTTGGATAACCAGGTTCTGTTTTAGTAACAACTTCACTCGCTTTTAGTTCTTTAGGTTGATGAGCTATTCGCTTTTTACATATTACAATATTACGATCAATTTTATTACAACACAGATTTTTCAATTATAAACCCATCGACACACTTCTTGTGTATAAAAACAATATCAACATTAATTAGACGACGTGACATCTAACAGTCGTATTGATTCAATAAATTAAAACGAGACTGACTTGAATACGTACAACTTACTTTATAGCTTCTATATAATCTACCTACCCATTTTTATGTCCACTCATCATCTTCCTGCCCTTATCCCACTCTAAGTGGGGTCGGCACAACATGTTACAAACATATTGTCATATGATTTGGCTACGTATTTTACGACCGGCCGCCTGCCTGACGTCAACATACCTTAGTCGTATTTTACGACTCCTCGGTAAGAAAGATGGTGGTCTATTCTACTCAACCGGATACCACACGGTGGGTTAACTTATCTTAGTCGCCTTTTACGACACTTCGGTAAGAAATGAGGGTGGTCTATTCTACTCAGCCGGATACCACACGGTGGGTCGACTTACCTTAGTCGCCTTTTACGACACCTCGGTAAGAAATGAGGGTGGTACTATTCTATTCAGCTGGATACCACACGGCGTTGTGTATAAAAACAATATCAACATTAATTAGACGACGTGACATCTAACAGTCGTATTGATTCAATATTTAAAACGGGACTGACTTGAATACGTACAACTTACTTTATAGCTTCTATATAATCTACCTACCCATTTTTATCTCCACTAAATAACAAATGCATTTAATTATGAAAATAGTTTACTCGTAAGTGAATGGCTATAGTTAGGTATATCGCTTGTCTACAAAAGTTCCTTATAGATGTTTATGGTTAGTACTTAACTGTAGTGCGAATATGTGAACACCGGCTGGCTCCATTACAGCAAACTTTCCGACTGAAAAGTTCTTACATTGGCATATCCAAGTTACAGAGTTGCAGACTTTGAGTTTCTGAACATGATTTATGCTATATTTTGGAATAGCGCTCCGAAGTATTAAGATTAGAATTATCATTTGTGATACAAAGTAGTAATAAAGGTCATTTTTTTGACATTACTCGCAACTTAGTACGTGTCAATTTAATTGTTTAAATAACCTTAATTTTGCACTGTGTTTTGTTGTTTGTTCGCCGTAGAAAAACGGGAATTTTATCTTACTAACTGTGCCAGTGTGTTTCAAAGTTTTTCCCGCGTGAATCCCGAACCCGCGTTTATCTTAAACCTCCTCAAAAACTGCATTATATTTTAGTAAGAACTGTGCAAAAATCTGTTTTTTAGATTTTGATAAAATCGTCGATTCCACGACAAAAACGCAAAGTCGGTATTGCGCCAGCGATTTTGCTGTTTGTAACGGACAGATAGTTTCAGAAAATATCTCTATGAGCTTTATCATTTTGACACATAGGTAATAAAGAGAAATGAAAATTATTTTGATATCTTTTAATAAAAATTATTTGACCAAACGAGTGCTAAATATGAATGGGTATATATGTGACAAAAGGGAGGCCTAAAAAGAGATGAATGGATTGTGTGAAATATGTCATGCATATAAAAGGAGTTGCGCCAGGGTTGACGAATGGGAGAGAATGGAAGAGAAAAACTTGTTATGCCGATTTCAGAGTGGGAAAAGGGCAGGAGAATGAAGATGAATTTTATAATTTTAACATAAAACTTCACATTTATATCTAGGCATAGAACATTCGTTAATGAAACGTAAACCTTGTGCCAAGAGCCGACGCGTCACTTGATGTTAGCCTAACCCAGATTCCCGGCCATTATCTAGTTTCCCGTCATCTGCATTAGACACTGCATAAAACCCTATTGTGCAATCGTGAATTATACATCCGTGTTTTACAGTTGAAATTATGAGATAAAAACTTGTAGAGAGATTATACTAAGACTAAATAAGCAACGTAATTTCAATTTATAGTAGGCATCGTTTTGCGAACTTCTATTTTATAAAAGAAATCATCTATTAATATTATTAATATCTGGGTAACCGAGCCTTGCTCGGTAATTAAAAATAAAATAAAAATTAATAATTTAGTTGGGCATCGATCCTAGCTAGGTATTTACGTTTCTCGAGGCCGCCCGTTCCACAAATAAGCTACGTTGACTTGAGGGTTAATGGCGAAAATTCAATTCGATATTGTAAACGTTAGTGTTTTTTAATGCCCAAAAATAGGGATAAAACAATCTTTTTTTTTTAAATAAAACCTAGCTAGATCGATTTTGCTCCCCCAAAACCCCTACATGCTAATTTCAGGGGATGAAATCGTTGGAGCCGTTTCCGAGATTCAAACTCCTTAATAATGAAAGAAGAGAATAGAAGAAGAATATGTCTCCTTCTTTTTTTTCGTCTCCCGACCCCACTTAGATTGGGGTAAGGGTAAGAAAATGATTGGGAAAATCCCTTATGGGTACTATCGCCAGACGGGGACGGGCGTAGGATATGTTGGTTTAAAACCGAGAAGAGCCAGTAACAAATTAGGGGGTTGCTCTATTCATAATACAATGACAATTGACTGGTCCATTGGCGCCGTGGGTTCCTCCTGCCTTCAGTCCGCGGGTCGCGGGTTCGATTTCCGCCGAGGGCCAACATAATATAACATCTTCTATAAAAAACTTGTTGGAACAAAAATTTGTTGGTTCTTCGAGCCTGGGTGTATATTCAAATTCAAATTCAAAATATTCTTTATTCAAATAAACTTGTAAACAAGTGCTTTTGAATCGTCAACTCTACTGCTGGTTCGGAAAGCTGTTCCTACCGAGAAGAGCCAGCAAGAAACTCGGCGGTTGCTCTTTTAAAAATATAATTCTTAATACTATTTACATTAAGTCGTTACTGTCTTGTACAGGTTCAAAGAGAGCTATATCCACACATTCTTATCTTCCAAATAATCTTCAAGAGTATAGTAGGCTTTCTGTATCAGCCTCTTTTTAACAGTGTTTTTAAACTTCTGTAATGGCAAAGCTGAAATTGATTGCGGAATTTTATTATAGAATCTTATACCAAAACCCACAAACGAATTACGTACTTTTGCAAGGCGCAAAGCAGGAGCCGCAAGCTTATGTCGGTTCCTGCTTTGTCTATTGTATACATCACCTATCGTTTTATAATTCTTTATACTTTTATGTACATAAATTAGATTGCTTAAAATATACTGTGAAGCAAATGTAAGAATACCTGTTTCCTTAAACTTCTCTCGCAGGGAATCACGCGGTCTTAAATTATAAATGCCACGTATAGCTCTTTTTTTTAAAACAAATTTTTTTTCACTATCCGCGCATTTACTTTTCTTTTTATTTCTTTTTAAGTAAGTATTTAAAAAATATATATTTACCAGTTGTCTGTCACCCTTAACACAAGTATTAAGTTACTTACTTTAACAACGGACGACCGTGTGTTTACACACACACGTGTCCCATATATTAAAAAAAGAGTGGCTAAATCAACTATTATTAATCATTTTCACAATCCTCAACAGTTTATTATATTTATTATAGTATATAGGCTTTCAGTATCAGCCTTCTTTGAGATTTTTTTTTAATGCTGCAATAGCAAAGGTAAAATTAATTCTGGTTTTTATTAAAGAATACTAAATACCGAAACCCACAATTTATTTTCGTATTTTGTAAACGCCTTTTTTCTTAGTCTCTCTCATTTTCAAACAAAGCCTGTCCTAACTATGCAATAGCCTCAACTTATAGTGTCACCCGAAAGTAATAGTAAAATTATTTTGCTATAATCCGCGATGAAGTAAAATAGAAAATATATACAATGCTAAATGTAGAGTGGACAATCCGTTTTCATACCTGGTACATGCACGTAAAACACATGCACAAACCTCCACCACCGCCACCACAATACACAAGCACTACATACGTTGACTATCACAAACTCAACAATCGTTTCGCCCCGCAACCGAAGCATCATCAGGAGATAGACTCCACGACGAAAATCGCAAAGCGTCACCCGTACATAACAATCCATATAACCCTTTGATCAAACTAAAATCCCCTTGATCTTTATGCAAATATATAAAACGGTTAACCCGGATACGAGATTTAATTAAAACACGATGCTGTAATTAAATTTAAGAGGCCCAAGGTTTAATATTGGTTACGTTGTTTGAAGCAACTATAAATTGATATTTGATTGTTAATAATTTTATAAATATAGCCAGGGCCTTAGACTTGCGGTTAAGCCACTATGTAAGACCGTTGTCAAGGATTGGTGGCTTCAAATTTATGTGTTTAATTCAAATTATAGATATCAAAGTTAGTATGAAGTGAAGCGGCAGTAGCGGAATGGTTAGGATAATGAACTTGCAATCGAGAGGTCGCGGGTTCGAATCCCTGCCATTATACTACCTAACTGTAACCCTTACCGATGTGTCGTAAAAGATGACTAAGGTAACCGGTAATTGCTATTTAAACAATTTATGTAAGTCATTTGTTATAATAGCCGTGTGGTATCCGGTTGAGTAGAATAGACTAATCTTATTTCTTACCGAGATGTCGTAAAAGGTGACTAAG
Organism: Morpho achilles; assembly: GCA_947086495.1. Classification (NCBI taxonomy): domain Eukaryota; kingdom Metazoa; phylum Arthropoda; class Insecta; order Lepidoptera; family Nymphalidae; genus Morpho; species Morpho achilles. Next base: position 12,711,660 of record CAMTZB010000001.1, on the reverse strand, counting down.
GTAGTTTGACCCGCCGTGTTGTATCCGGCTGAATAGAATAGACCACCCTCATTTCTTACCGAGTTATAAAAGGCAACTAAGGTAAGTTGACCCGCCGTGTGGTATTCGGTTGAGTAGAATTGACCATCCTCTTTCCTACCGAGCTATCGTTAAATATGACGAAGTTGATGTCCGGCAGGCGGTCGGTCGTAAAATGCGTAGCCAAATTGTTTATAACATGTTTTTTTTTTTTATACAGGAAAAAACCTCTTATGGGTACCGCCGCCCTACGGGGACAGGCGACGGTTATGTCGGACTCGCACCGACTAAAATAACCTGTGTGCTCCACTACTGGTGGCACTCCGCTCCGCTGCTGGTGGCGGGGATAGGGTACCCATGAAGACATTGCCCCCCATCCCCGCCAGCAGCAACTCTGTAGCCCAGAGTGCGCCACCTCTGGGTCGGGGCCTCTCTCAAAGTGGCCCCTCTCTCCGCTGGACGATGCATCGGGAGCACCAGATGCATCGAACGCCTCGGGGACCTAATTCCAGCGAATGTCCGATAAAGTTTATAACATGTTGTGCCGACCCCACTTAGGGTAGGATAAGGGAAGGAAGATGATCTTATTAATGATATGAAAGAAACTGTTTTAATATAAACAGACAATAGTAGTATAACGGATCAGTACGAATCCGCTTACTGTCTGTCCGTCGCATCGCGACATTGTGACATCACGTCGCTGTAATTAGAACTAATTGTTCAGGGTTATAAATTGTTTAATGCAGTAAAAAATATACCTCCATGTTTAACGAGTATTTTTATAAATATCCGTGTTCAAACGAATATATATGAATTTTATTTCATCTTAATGTCGATAGAGTGCGTTAGTTGTATTATGTATCGCGTTATTGAAATGCCATTATCTATACTAATATATAAAGCTGAAGAGTTTGTTTGATTGTTAGAACGCGCGAAGATCGCCCATTTATCGAGAAAGACTATATACTATATAACATCACACTAAGATGAATAGGAAAGAAGCAGCAATAAAAAATGTAACGTAAACGGCAAAATTTAAAGCTTGCATGCACTAAGTAAACGGTGAAAGATGTTCAAAAATCTTTATTAATTAACTCACGATAACTACTTTTATGTTCCAATTTCAATTTTGGAGTAACTTTGTGATGTCCATGCGGGCGAAGGTGCTGGCACAGCTAGAAAACAATAAAACCATATACCGCTGTCATTGTTAAGCGATTCAAATAATTAGTAAGTTTAAAATTATTTCAATCATCATCGATCATTTCGGTCCCTATCGACTTTATGACACGTAATAAGCACCGTCCGAAACACTTCCACACCTTTCAAAGCGCCACCCGAGGCGAACCGTTCGGCTGTTAAGAATTACTGGTTGTGTACTAATGAGACCACCGTCTATGCGAGGGACTGGTTATTATGAAGCTTCTATACTCTAGAATTATGACATCCTTAATAATAGAGTGTAGGTTATGTAAAGCTAGCTTCTAAGGTATTCTACAGGTTCTCAAAGACCGCATCGCAACACCTATAAATTCAAATTCAAATAATTCTTTATTCAAATTGGCTTTTACAAGCACTTTCGAATCGTCAAATTACAATGAAGCTACGACTGGTTCGGAATGATGCTCTTACCGAGAAGAACCAGCAAGAAACTCGGCGGTCACTCTTTTCAAAATTGAGTATTACAATAATGGCTTTATTAATTAAGAACAAATTAAAAAAAATTACAATATAATCTAGTGCGTAGCTGGTCGCAATTTAAAATCAAGCTTTTTTATCATCAACATAGTCCTCAACAGTATAATAAGCTTTATGAATAAGTGTAAAGGCAAGTCCAAAATAGATTGTGGAATTTATCTACCAAATGTGTCTCGAGTTTTACAAATACGATGATTTTATAAACCCAAAGAATACATCGGGAATATTTCATCTTTGGGATATTGTAAACGTAGAGTTGTAGTAGAGTGTAGTCGTTAAAACATGAGGTGCATATTTCAGACGTAGAGTCGTTAGTATCTTTAATATTTCATTGAGTTAATCTTGTATATATATGTTTATAATCCGAATTATTGAAACGGCTTACATTTTCATGATATTCTATAATGTAGGGGGGATTATAAGTCCATCTAGCTAGGTTTTGTTTAAAAAAATATCTTTTTATCCCTGTTTTCAGGCATTGAAAAACTGGCACAATATAAATGAATGAATAGAAAGATTATTTTTGCTGACATTTGTTAAAGTTCTGTAGGGAACGGGTGGACTATAGAAGTCAAAATATCCTTGATCAAATACCAGACATCACCACCTCCTTTTTTACTTTTTATCGCATGTTTTATATCTTAAAAAAATTACCGGCAAGGGTCGGTACAAGGTACTTTTAATGAAGTACCCTATATGTACCATTACCGATAGTTAAAGTTGGTACAAATGAAGTTAATTTACCCTATAGGATACATTTACCATCAAAAATTTTACGTGTAAGTATGTGTAGGTGTCGAAAAGTTTTAAAGATTAAATTAGTGGGTCGCTTAGTGAAAAAGGTTGGGAAACACTGGTCTTAGGTCTTAGATCTATGATGATGAAATTGATTTAACAACCACTCAACAAAACACCAAGACCAAAAATATTTAATCCACAATTTGACACTTTTGAGTAGGGTTACCTTATAATCGTTAATTTAGGTATCGAAAATGGAAACTTTTGAACCACTCATTGCCGGATTTTCACATCAGTAAACAAAGGGTCGTCAAAAACATTAGCACAAACCGTGTTAACGCTTCAAAATGTGTTAATATCGACACTAGATTTATCGACATCGTGCCATACGTCACACCTTATTATCCCACGCGTCTCCAACTATGTAGCGATACGCCAATCAATTTTATAAATTGTCTGAACGATTAGTGACGCGCCAGTTATTGGTTATCGATAGACACCGGTTCCCGGTGTGGTTGTCGACAAAACGCGGTGTCGATGTCGATTTGGCGCGGGCCACGTCTTAAATGTTTGTCCATAATTAAATTTACATTTGGGTGACTTTGTAACGGCACTCCATTGGAAAGTAATTATTTATATACTACAGCAACATTATTAACACATCAGAGTATAATAAGCTTTATTGCTACGGATATCTTATATCGGTGGTGTATCCGGCTGAGTAGATTACACCACCCCCATTTTTACTGAGTTCTCGTAAAAGGCGACTAAGGTAAGGAACCAAGGACAATCTTAGTCGCCTTTTACAACACCTCGGTTAGAAATGGTGAGATATGGTGAAATCTACGTACGTAAAAGAGATATATATATATATATATATATATATATATATATATATATATATATATATATATATATATATATATATATAATAAAAAATAAAAAAGAAAGAAGGTGCCGATGAATATGTGGAAACCCGGGTTTAAAAATTTCGGTCCGCCCGCCCGCTGTTTCCGAGATTCAGAAAATATATTTATATACATACATACAATTCACTCATTTAAATATTAAAGATTTACAGAGAAACACAGATAAGAGCCAACAATAAACATAAAAAAGTTAAAGGTGAAGTCATTATATCAATTAAGCTCAAAACATCCAAACTTGACGTGTATGACGCGCGACATCGCGACAGTGGCCACCCACGGTCCGGCGGTATAGAGATGGCGGCGTGAACTGGACAGGAAACGTTTGAAAACAAGCTTAACGAGAAATTTTTCGTTTCGAAAGCTGGTATGAGAAAATATAAAAAAATATTCATGGGTAACTTGACTTACTTTTATAAAGAGTGCCTGACTGAGCGTTTACAGAAGTTACAATAGAATTATTTTGCTATAATCTGCGTTTGTTAAGAGAATCTATGTAATGCTAAGTGTACCATACCTAGGTTTATGTTTCATTAAAATAAAATGTCGTTTCATCTCTGTTTTCAAGCGCTGAAAAAGTGCTTCAATATTACTAGAAAACAAAGGCTAATTACGCTGTCACTTACAAAGTTATAATCTCTCAGTTGGGAATAGACGTACTTAAAAAAAATAATATCCACACCTTACCTTTTTCATTTTGCATTTTTTATATGTTCCAATAAAAAAGACACAATGAACCTCTACTCTTTCACCTTACTTTTTTCTTAGGGCGATACAGAAGCAGAAAATCGACCACCCACTATAACATATACACAGGACATAGTAAAATGGGTACTGCAATAAAAAAGCAGTTAACATATTGTGCTATTGAGTGATATCACTCTCAAGGGACTTCCGCGAAGCGTTATAGACGCATAAAGTTTACTTTGATACACAATTACTTGATACTTAACGGCCTGTTATAATCCCACTATTGGGCATAGGTTTCCTCTCTCCGTTTGTGGAGAGAATAGTTGCAGCTAAGACATACCACACTGCTCCAATGTGGTTTGGTAGGTGGCATATATCCCTAGAGTTTTCTAGAGTCTGCGCCGCGTAAACTAACAGAGATACATCAAATTAATATACTAAAAAATTGTAGATCTTCAAAATTACTACAAAAAAGGCGATGACAGCATGTCTCTGTCTCTTATGGTTTACTCACAATAAATACTTTTGTTTAGAATTTCAAATTGGGAAAATTTTGTGACACACGGATTTCCGCGCTGGCAAAGCCGCTGGCACAGCTAGTCACTACATATATACGCATAAAACTTTAAAACTACGCAACAGATTTTGATTCAGTTTTTTTTAATAGATAGAGTGATTCCAGAGGAAGGTTTGTACGTATAATAACATTCAATACGGAGTAGAGAAATACTGTAATTTTTGAGGTTTCTGTAAATAATTACATTTTTTTCCGCTTACATTGCAAACGCAGGCTTAACCCTACCAGATTTATCAAAATGATGTACTAAGTATTTGTACACCTTGAAAAGGTCTACAGAAAAGTCCGCGATGGTATATATCTATCTCTTATGGATAACCCACAATAGCATTTTTTGTCATTTACTTTTAACGAAAAATAATGCCTTATTTTTGAAGTAATTTTTATACAATATAGCATTAATCCTTATCCAATTAAGTACTTTAAATAAATAGTTGATTTAATATAGATCAATATGGCCGTTTACAACATGTAATTTAAGTGAACATTTTCGGAGATATTACAGATTTAAAATGCCGTGAGGACGCCACGCTTCACCCTATAGCACTTCGAATCTTTTAAGAGTTTGTTTAAAGACATTCTGTAATTAATTGTAAAAATAATATACATAGGTAAAATGTAAAATTAAATAAGTAAAAATGTACTATATGAGATTAGATATTCCAAAGATACCAGAAAAAACTTCTTGGTATAGGGAACGGAAATTGTTTTTCTCCAAATTTAACGCTTGCGGGCCACGGGCAGTAATGAATAAATCAAAACTACTGGATCGATTTTAATAATTTTTTTTACACTGACTGAAATGGGATATATATTTTATACCCGTGCGAAGCAGGGGCAGGCCGCTAGTACTTATTATAAAACAAAGTCCCTAAAATGTGTCTGTTTGTATGTTATATATTTTCTCAAAATCTACTGAACGGATTTCTGTACGGGTTTTACTAAAAGATGGTGCAATTCTTCCGGAACGCTTAGTTTAATAGTACATTACGGTTTGACGTAAATTGTATGATCAGAGATCGCGTGGTTTGAAAAAAAACTCGCCTGCTGGAAGATTAAGTCGCGTACGCCGCCTAAACCAGCACAGATACACTAAAGTAATGTACTAGAAAATTTTTGTAGATCTACAAAATACTACAAGAAAGTCCGGGAGAGTATGTTTCTATCTCTTATTTATTAATCTTTTAGAGGGGAACAATTTTGTAGTACATGATTTTTGAATAACTATTACCGTTTACTCAGCGCACGCAAGGAAAGCTTAAACCGTTTTTTTTAACCGATTGTACCGTTTACGTACTATTTTTTAACGCTGCTGCTCTCCTATTCATCTTAGTGATGTTATATAGCCTATAGCCTTTATCAATAAATGGACTATCTTACACTAAGAGAATTTTTCTAATCGGGCCAGTAATTCCTGAAATTAGCGCGTTCAAACAAACAAACAAACAAACAAACAAACAAACAAACAAACAAACAAACAAATAAACAAACAAACAAACTCTTCAGCTTAATATATTAGTATAGATAATAAGTATAGAAGAATCGTTTCATATTGTGTAAAAAAAACCAGTCATTTAACAGCTCGTCGGCAATCGAGCTATATTGCGCATTGGGGATTTCCTCCAAAGCGTTATAGACGCATAGCGGTTAGTGATACGTAATTTTATGGTAAGCGTATTCAAAATAAGGGATTACTTATAAGTTGAAAATAATTTCGCTTTCACGTGGATAGGAGAATTCATGAATAAATTATACTAACAATTGTTATTACATACACGTCGTGAAATCGTTATTTAAAAAGCTATTTTAACTTTAATAGGTGATGTATATAGACAAAGTAGGAACCGATATAAGCTTGCGGTTCCTGCGCCTTGTAAAACTACATAAGTCATTTGTAGGTTTGGGTATAAGATTCTATAATAAAATTCCGCAATCAATTTTAGCTTTGCCATTACAGCAAATTAAAAACATTATTAAAGGGAAAATACAGAAAGCCTATACTATTCTGTTGAAAATTACTTAGATGATAAGAATGCTCGAATATATATGGATATTGTTCGACCTCGTACAAGATAGAAACGACTAAATGTAACAAGTATTAAGAATTATAGTTTTAAAAGAGCAACCGCCGAGTTTCTTGCTGGCTCTTCTCGGTAAGAACAGCTTTCCGAATTAGCAATAGAGTTGACGATTCAAAAGCCCTTGTTTTTTTTACAATAGAACAACAAGAGGACATACAGAGGTGTGTTTAAAAAAATTACTTCTAAGACAATTACTTTAGAGTCATCCTGCATTTTTTTATATATGTATTTATATTAGGTTATCTCCAAAGTTACGCCTAATTTTTAAGCAATAAACAGTTGTTAAATCCTCGTTAACTAAACAACATGGTACTTTGGGGACGTTTCGTTAAACCGTTACGGCAGGGATAAAACTGTTACTTTGATTACCTTATTTTATGGGAAAAGACTCCAATAAAATAAACATTATTTTAAACATACCGCCGTGGTATCCGGCTGAATAGAATAGTCCGCTCTCATTTCTTACCTAGATGTCGTAAAAGGCGACTAAGGTATGTTTACCCGCCGTGTGGTATCCAGTTGAGTTGAATAGACCACCCTCTTTTTTTTCGAGGTGTTTTAAAATAGGACTAACGAAAGTTGAAAAGGAAGGCAGCCGGACGTAAAATAACTACCCAAAACATGTTACAAAATGTTTATATCATGTTGTGCCGACCCTAAATAGAGTGGGATAAGGGATGAATAATGATGATGAATTAGACACATAAATTGAAATAGAAAAACTTAGTGCCTGTCCGGGTTCGAACCCAGGACCTCAAGAGTTACACGGTCTGACCGCTGGGCTATCACAGCTTGTCAACAAAGTGTTAAAATAATCTGCTATTTATGAACAAGTGCTCTTCCAATTCTGATGCTAAATTCAAAATCAAAGTCAAATTATTCTTTATTCAAGTGGACTGTTTTCAGTACTTTTGAATCGTCAAATAATTTAATCTGAATTGCTGGGACTCGGTAATGGTAAACTCTTGCGAGTCTCATCTGAATGACAGCCAAATCAGACCAGCTTGGCCAAACACGCTTTCCTCGACACCGAGGACCCCCAAATATTTTAAAGAAGCTACCACTGATTCGGAAGTTTGCTCCTACAGAGAAGAACCAGCAAGAAACTCGGCAGATAATAATTTTAAATCTAATCTTTTTAATGTTAATCGGGGCCAACCAAAGCTAAACAACAGTATTCTTAATATAGGTATATTTAAACATATGTTATTTACACAGAAGGCATGGTGAAATGGACGTAATAAAAAAGCTGTTAACAGCTCGTTGGCAATCGAGTGATATAGCGCTCAAGGGACGTTTCCTTGAAACGTTATGGGAGGGCCATAATGGTTACTTTGATACGTAATTTTATGGAAATGGCGCTGTTAAATATAAAGAAAGACATGGTTTTGTAAGTGAACGGTATATGATTTAATGCGTCATACATCTAAATGCATTTTTAACGCGTTAAACATGAGAAACTATGTAATATGTGCTGTACATAAACAATTTTAGAATACTGTAACATAACGTACTAGGAACACCTGATTCCGCACTCAAAACTAGATGGCGCCACTCGTCGTTTGCTCCGCGCTATCGAAGTGCTTTCATAGTAATATAAGAAGTCCCCATACATTATGTTTAATTAGATTAGATCAACATCGCCCTCAGCTCCTAAGCTTTCACAGTGTATCCTACTGTAACACTACGCCTTAGCACAACTGTAAACGGTGCATCTTCCGGCACATCCAATCTAGAAATGCTGAGAAGGACCCCGTCCGCGATACTCTATGTAAAAGTGCCTTTAAAACTCTTGTAATTGTCACCTGTACGTATTCTTTCCCCCTATCCGTCGGGTCATCGTCTTATAATACGTGATTTTGTAAAAATGCTTGCACGATGGTTAGATCGTGATCTATACAGGGTGTACCAAAATTGAAGGACACCAGCACCAGAAGCTTGACCTGCTTGTGCTGTGCTCTAGTAAATAAAGATAAAAAAACGCATTTTTTGAAAAATTACAGGATTTTTAAATTCCTTGAAATTCATACCCCGCATGACATTGTTACTAAGATCTCAATTTTTATAAATATTGGTAACCTAAATAGTACTCTTATTCCACAAGTAATGAAAATCCTTTATTAAAATAAAATCAAATAATTCTTTATTTAAGTAAAGTTTTAGCAAGTTTTAACAACCAGAAGTAGAGTTGACGATACAAAAATCTACTTCTGGTTTGGAAAGCTGTTCCTACCGAGAAGAGCTAAATAGAAACTCGGTTGTTACTTGTATTATCGAATTGAGTTTAAGGAAATAACTTATTTTTTATTCTTAGCTACTAAGAGCTCAACTTTTTTTTAGTATCAGCGACCTAAGTAGTGCTCTATTCATAAGTAAGCATAAGTAATTAAAATCCCATAATAAAATCAAATCAAATAATTCTTTATTCAAGTAAACTATTGGCAACTTTTGAATCGTCAAATCTACTTCTGGTTTTGAAAGCTGTTTCTACCGAGAAGCGCTAACTAGAAACTCGGTTGTTTCTTGTATTATGGAATTGAGTTTAAGGAAATCACTTATTTTTCATTTTTAGCTACAAAGATTTCAACTTTTTTTTAGTATCGGCGACCTAAGTAGTGCTCAATAGAGCATGAGTAATGAAAATCCCTTATTAAAATCGAATCAAATAATTCTTTATTCAAGTAAACTTTTAGCAACTTTTGAATCGTGAAATCTACTTCTGGTTTGGAAAGCAGTTCCTACTGAGAAGAGCTGACTAAGTAACTCGTTTGTTGCTTGTATTATGGAATTGAGTTTAAAGAAATAACCCATAGGCGCCCAATATGGATTAGTACCCGCAACTCCTTGTTATAAACATTTCCGTCATTAGGGCTTACTTTATGATGGTATTCTAAAATTCCGCACAATAACCGTTATTTCGATATATGATAAAATTTCTTTACAAATACCATAAATAAACCAACGTAAAGGAAAACTAATTGTATTTGTATTGACGTAGAATACTTTTTTCTATCAATCTTAACTATCACATACAATCATTTACGATTAGTGATGGGACCTCTTAACCATGTCGATAAAACTAATAAGATAAATCAAGCCTACGTGGTCGGATACTGAACAGTATACGGGAACGGTCATAAATTATATATTTTCAAATATTCGGTTTTATCGATTTTTGTCCCAACCATAATACTGTTTTAATTAATGTTACTAATTATCTTAATCTCTCATCAGAATTTTATCTTCTGATTAAAATAATTGATGAAAGCTAAGATCGGTCTGATAAGGATTTATTTATTGTAGCAGCGTAATTTTTAGATGTCGGATACGAAAATGATGGCAGTAAAAAAATACGAAACAATGGGAAACTAATTTTTAATGATCGTCGGCACTTCCATTGATTTCATCCATCAATCCATCATCCATCAGCCTATCGCAGTCCACTGCTGGACGTAGGCCTCCCCATGTCTGTGCCAGACATACCGGTTTTCCGCAATGCGCATCCACTTGGCCCCAACAGCTTTTTTGATGTCGTCGGTCCAGCGAGACGGTGGACGCCCTACACTGCGTTTGCCAAGACGCGGTGTCCAGTCCAGGACTCTTTCACTCCAACGGCCTCCATTGATTCACTCGCTTTTTTTTAATGATGTACATATTTTTTTTATAAAGTAAGGGGGCAATTTGTACAATGGTACCCTGTCCCCGTTACTAGCAGCGTGGTGGAGCACACAGGTTTTTTAGGCGGTGCGAGTCTGACATAACCGTCGCCTGTCCCCGTCGAGCGGCGGTCTCTCTAAGAGGTCTTTCATGTATATTAAAAAAAAATATCCTTCTATTAGGCCACGATCAGGGTAACTCGTAGTGGAGGTTTGGTGTGACTGCGACGAGTCTAAAACTTGTCAGAGAGCGATATCACAAGGCTACTACTGGTGTTGATAATGATATCGCAGCGAACCACATCACATTTTTGTGAAATAACCGTATCTAATACGTTTATAATACCCTAATAAAAGTAATTGCTTTTAAATTGAATGGAATTACGCTTTATGCATAGTGAAGTGCAATAGGAATACATAAAAGAATTATAAGGATAAACCTACAATAAGCATCTTGCGGTTTTCAAAATGGCCAGAGGAAGATTCAGCTATATAATTTGAGAAAGTTTTTAACTGAGTGATGTTGTTATTTATTTTAGTTAGATATAATAGATGCAATCGCATGTTTGTTGGATGTTGTCGGTTCATGTTGAACATTTTGAGTGTTTTCAGATATAATAAAACATGGCTTTCAGTGAAGGCGATGAAATCAGTATGTAACAATGTTGCCTCTTGCAGTGTTCTATAATTTTTTTTTATAGAACACTGTCAAATTTATCAGATTTATTTGGTTTTGACGTTTAGATCGTGGGTTATAATAATAATTTTGCAAAGGCAAACAGATAAATACAGTCTTGTCAGGTCTTCAATTGCCTAACTATATACTATATAAGGTTTGTTTTACATATATTTTTGGATACTAAATTAGATGCGTTAAGTTTTTTGTACTCGAAACCAGTCATTATAAATCAGACAAATGTCAAGTTGCACAAAACGCAGATAAACATATTTCAAAATACTTACAGTAACAGTTATTCATAGACAAATATCGTACAATAGAATAAAAGCCCTCTCATCCACCACAAACAGATACAAAAGAATAATTACTCAAGCATATCCACAATACGCCCAACACATTCTTAAGTACAGTTAAATATCATAATGTCTTATCCCGCGAAATGCGTTAGATGTAAGATACTGTACTGCACTCAGACAACTATTAATGGAGATATCGTGATACGCACGCAATGGGCTCCAAGTAGCATCAAATTATTTTATGGCTATTGTTAAAAAAGTAAATGTAATTTATACTGTAATGCGTGGTGATAAAAACGCCTGATAATGTCTTATAAAGATGAGGTATCATTAAATTAATTTTGTTTGTTTAAAATTTAAAAATGTACGTTTAAAATCACGTCAATATTAAGAAAATGATAATATTGATTATTTTTTCACTAGTTGAAAGATAGAGGGCTCAGAGGTTCACCCTGTAAAGTAAACCGAAGTAAGAAGTATTCTTTAATTGTAATTGAGTAATAAGAACCAAAATATCTACACTTCGTATACAAGTGATGAGAAAAGAGAGTTCAGCATTGTAATCGATAATGTAGAAAATTCATGGAATAATAAGAAATAATTACACGGCTTGTAGGAAAAGTTTTAATAAGTGGTAATAATATGAGTAAGCTACACATTGAGGTATATACATGAATGTTTTCACATAAAACTTCCCTTAAAATATGGCTAAGATATGAAATTTAATTTGCTAGACCATGATATCAGTACGAAATTGAATAAGAAGGTAACAGGGCTCACATTGTTTGTGATTCTTTTATTTATTCATAACTCAAACTAGACCATGAATTCATAATGCTTGATAAAATACATTATGCTAGATGTTTCTGATAATCCTTAAAATGCTTCTCTTCATTCCAATGTTTCAATGACTTTTCTTTTGCAGACACAAGCGAAAAGTGAATCATCTATTACCATCCAAGTCTTCAGCGCCAAACCAGAGTTCGGGTTCACAAAGACGAGCGCCACCTCCGGCTCCATTATACGAAGATTTGCAAGATCTACCCAGGCGACCGCCACTGCCTCATCGACCTGACATAGAACCTCAACTTGAGGTAAAATTCTTCTCCTATTAATAATTTTCCAATGTTCAATACCATTTTTTAAGTAAATATCTCATTTTGCCCGATTTTTCTGGATCTTATCCTGGATCTGGAGTATCCTAAGTATACTAAGTATCCTCTACAGTATGACCGTTTAAGTGGCTCTTGTCGATTTAAGAGCTTTTTGGTAGAATTTCAGCGGCGCTTATTCCTTATACAATCAAGCCTATATGTTAGAAGTATCAGTCGCAAAATTTTACTAACGTAAACCTACCGCGTTTGAAGAAAACTACATTTCAACCCATCCCAATGACGTTACATATTCCATGTATAAATATAGGAATGTAGTAGACGTTTTAGTATTATATTACATTAATAAGAGTATTATTGGTAAACGTGATTAATACGGTTAACTTTTAACCATTGGTGTACCAGAAGTGGTATTTAATAAAAAAAGTTATGGAAAAAGTAGTAATGACTGAATATTTTGTCAATAACATGACTGTATAAAAAATTTATAGGTACTGGCTTGTTCTTAGCAATAAGTATAAGTGGAAATTTCTAAATTTGCTCATAAGAAACGTGATCAAATTATAAATTATAATCTATAATTATTTCATTTTTTGTATGTCTTAATTCCAGATGGTGGAGACGAAACGGCCTAACTGTCAAGGTCGGGTCTTTGTTTGTGACACCGGCGGTTCCTGGAGAGGCGGCAACTCTTGTGTACCAGACACTTGCGGCGCTCCTCTATATGAGGAGTTACCACATAGATCGGACGACTCAATTCACAGCGACGACCACTTCGCAGAAGACGAGCTTAGTCTTGTTGGCGAAGCAGTGCCATGTCGGACGTGTTCGAGGCCACCAGCGCCACAGTCTTTACCCCACCGGCCAAGACAACACCGTTTGGATAGACGGCCGAAATCTCTGGAGCGACGGCGAGCCCAGCATAGGATGCCCCGTCACATTCATCCGCCTGACCCTTCAGAGTTCCATGAAGGAGTACTTTTAGATGCACTGCTAAGATTGTACCCGCAAGTAGGTACAGTCGGCGCCAGGCCTCCAGGACCGATGCCCATAGGAGCAGGAGGTGCATGGCCTGGAGGCGAATTGCCTGGAATCAATTGCTGGAGAGGCCCAAGGGCTTCGCCTAAGCCTCCAAGCGGAGACTCTTCCTTCGGCTCCGATTCAGGTTACAGTAACAACACTTGTGGGACGTGTGGTACTAGGGCTTCCTCCCGGCACCGCTTATCAGCAGAAATACCTTTATCATGAACGAGTGGAATTTTCGGACTCGGTGAGCGTGCCATAATGGTTCCATATTGAGTGATAAAATGATTTTTTTACTGTAATTCCAAGCATTTACTAGGTTTACTTCTCACGGCCTACTTTCACTGATATTCAGTACGGCCTTTGCCTTCTTTGGTAATAGTGTTTGTGAATTACAATGGAGCTTAGTGATATCTAGTAGTAATTATATTTCTACTGGTGCGTAAAAAAGAGTTTCTAACTAGCTGAAGTCTTTCCGAATAGCAATAATAATTAATTTTTATTTAGCTTGTTTGTTGTTAATTTAACGGTCGGTCAAATTGTTGGGTTGTATAAATATCATGTGACCATAAGTAGTTAGTAGATATTTTGTCCTAGTAAGTTATGTCGAACTAGTCCTAAAATTATCGCAAATATGTATGAAATTATAATTAAACATTTTTTTATATAATGTAAAAAGATAAATTGTAAATCGTGGAATTTACTAAATTTGTAGATATTGTAAAAAAATACTTGTTTAAGTTAGTTATAGTGACTTGAATTTTACCCATCATATCACACTGAGGTTATCCGCGTTACACATATGTAATCTATTCTGTATAATTTGACTTATTTGTATAATTTTTATTATATATAACTGGTGCTAAGAAATTCGAAATTCCTTTAATATTTTGAACTGAAATTCAACTATGCAATGTTCCTCTATTCAAAAAGCACTTTTATAAAAGCTTAATTTTATTATAATTATACATGTATTTGTAATATAACTAGCCGATCCTTGTCCTGTCTTAATTATTTAAGTAAGAGGGTTTTCTTAAATTTCGGCTTAAAAACTTTTTTCTTTTATAAAACCCTCCTATATATTATATCGCGTGTCGTGATAAAGAACCTACTTCTTTAACTTACCGACTAGACTTTGATATACCGTGAATAAAAATCTTAATACTTTTACTGACACCTACCGAAAACTTATAGAACTTTCAACATACAAAATTTGCAAAAGTATCATATAAAAATAAAAATTAAACTATCTTTAAAGTTGAGCCAAAATACAATAAATTAAGAAAATTTCATTGAAATCGGTTATATAGTTTTGAAGATTAGCGTAAACGCACATCGTAGTCAACGGGATTTTTATATATAATTATAATAAAGTTCCCAAATCCTTATTACAACTATGAGTGAAAGTTTTTTCTTTAAGACATTGACTAATTTTTCAGTCATAATACGGCTTGTTTAAGTGCGTGGTTTTAAAATAATTTTGAACTGATTTGTCAATAGGTCTAAAGCATAATTCGACTATAGTTCCCTCTATCCGATTCACATGTCGAAAACTAATTTTAAACATCAAAGCAATTGATTTTATTTATTTACATTTAAGAGCACAGCTCAATGATCAAAATGAAATAAGGAAAAACTCTGAAACTATTGTCGCAATTTTTGTTTTTATTTTTTGATAGCCAACAGCAAAGTTATACAAAATATACTAAGTAACAAATACACTTTCGCATTCATTATTTATAATTGTACTTATACGACAATATAATTATACATAGCACTATTTTATAGAGTTGCAGCATTACAAAACTTTGTTTCCGTATATCCACATAGCTATCTATAATCTGCTGTTTATGTTCTATGTATAATTTCGCATAATATAATTTATTAAATGAACACTTAAACGAAAATAGGGTTCAATGTAATAAAAATAACGTATCTGTCTAGATATAAACAGCTTATACTTATTATAAATTATTTTATTATAAACATTGATTATGCAAATTGACTCGGTTCGAAATAATTGTGATTGCAATCTGTATAAACTTATACATTTATATATAATACATATATAATTAATACATTTATGGTTTTCAAAAAGTACTTATTAATAGTCAAGTCTTCTTTTAAAAAAACGTAGCAAGAGATACAGAGTTGTCTTCATTATATTATTCAAAATTGCATTATTTGTATTTATAACTCAAGTTTTTCTGAAAATTTTATCACTAGAAAATATAAAACAAATATTAATTTGAATAGATTAAATAATATTAAATTGTTATAATAAATTATAATTTTATAAGCAGTTTTAAATTATAAACTGTCAAACCTACTCTATGCTTAATATGAGGCAGTAATTGTTTTTCTCTACCAGTAAACTACAGAATAGTTTACTAGAGACAATTTTGTGCTATTTGTGGATTAACTAACCGACACTTTATCAGTAAATTTTGAAACAGGCTCTTAGTGTTTTAAATTATTTTTTACTTTTAAATAAGTATCATCTAGACAGATATTTAAACTGAGATTTGTTAACTATTATTTCACATTAACACTTTGTTTTTGACGTGACAACGTCTTAAATTAGGTTGCGGCTTGGAGTCACTCATGAAAAAGTGTAACGCCCGCTCACGTCTGTTACGATGAGTCAACGAACGAAAGAGAGGCCCGCCGGATTGGCGAATGCCTTGCGTCTCTCTCCCACTCCAATCCATCACATTTAAAAAGACGTTGTCACGTAAAATCTTTGCCCGTAAAACCGACTTTACAGGCAACCGTTTTTTTTAAAATAAGTATTATCTAGAGAGATGCTTAAACTGAGATTTCTTAATTATTATTTCAGATTATTACTTTGTGTACCAGAAAAATACTGTACTTTTTTAAAAAATGTATGTAATTAGGATTTTCAAAATTTTGTATACGTACAAGAGCGCTATCACAAAAAATTTGAATTTTTATATTAAGTGACGTTATTATTTATGTTTTCAGTTATTATTTAAGTAATATTTATTTTTTATTATCGTTTCGCATTGTATTACAGAGCATTACTATTGAAGTAAACTTAGGGCGCATGCGTCCACTTTATAAATATGAGAAGCACAATAAAATGGAAAATAAATAAATTTTTAAAAATATTTTTTTTTATTTATTCATGGCATTTCTACTGCTTAATTAAAATTAAAAATAATTATTTGATAATTGATACATTTCTTTCTTTTTAATATATCGCTTATTCTCAAAGTTTTTACGTTATCAGTGGAGAAATGCGTCATCGTTGAGGGTGCTAAAGTTCAGTGATTTCGCCGTAACAGTAAAAACAAAGAAAGAAAACAAGAAATATACTTTAAGAGATGCGATCTAATTTCTTCTTTTGGATCGAAATACAGAGTAATATAATAATAATTGACTTGAAACTGTTTCTATACCAAAAATTGCGTCGATGATTACACTAAACAAATCTTCACTATGATTTATAAACAACAGGGGATTTTGTGACCACGGAGAGCTGTTCGGGGCCCTCCAGCCTACGTTCCGCTATGTACTACAGACACCTTTTGTTTTCTGGTGACACTGCACATTTCGTACTTTGTGTCTGTGTTTTATTCGTTACTCAGGTCAGAATTTTGCGTATCTAGGCGCAATAATATTAAAACAACGATATTTTCCATTTATATTTATTAAATAAATAAGAAAAGATTTTCTCAACAGTCTCTCAATTTATTCTATGTTAACAATTACTTAACTCCAAACACAAAACACGACAACGTCAAATAGCGCTACTCTCCTCTCCGCACCTCTCCTGTCCGCGCCGAAACTCTTCACCCGTCACCACACGCTGCCAAAGCTATAATCTGTGTGCTTCAACTACCGTTCTCCTTTTTCTTCCATTACAATATTATAAATTTCAGAGTCTATCTATTTTTAACCGCGAAGCAACTGGACTAATGTTATATGCCAGCTAATATATATATATAATAATCAGTTAGCTTATATAATAAACACTCATAAGACTTGGAACTAGTTTATTGAAATGCTCCCAGATACTACAATTCGACCACCTCGAGCGCCCGCAGCGTTCCGAATGCCCGTACAAAAAGATCTTAGTCATACCCTCTTTATTTAATTATACAAAAGCTAAGATTCGGCCATTCTGAACATTGCGAGCCCTCTTGCAAATTACATTTAGTTTACAAGCGTAAATCTGAAGACTCATCATAACTACTCGCATCAAGACTAGTTGTCAAACAAAAGGTATACATATTTATAGCAGAACAACATTTATTTTACAAACGTGATCTTAAGACTTATTTGTTTCGGCCATCTAACGATCCAAATTGTTCCACCAATTATATAACAATAAAAGTAAAAATAATTTTATGGATGTTGTATATATGTAAATAATTTATATATGTAAGAACCTAATTACAATTAAGACAAAACAAAAAAGTTTAACAAAATTAACAACTTGTAACATCATCATCATTATCATCAACATCATTATCAATATCATCATTATCATTATCATCATTATCAATATCATCAACATCATTATCAAAATCATCATTATCATCAACATCATTATTAATATCAATCATCATTATCAATATCAATATCATTATCATCATTATTAATATCATCAACAACATTATCAATATCAAAATTATCATTAACATCATTATCAATATTATCATTATCATTATCATCATTATCAATATCATCAACATCATTATCAATATCATCAACAACATTATCAATATCAAAATTATCATTAATATCATTATCAATATCATCAACAACATTATCAATATCAAAATTATCATCAACATCATTATCAATATCATCATTATCATTATCATCATTATCAATATCATCAACATCATTATCAAAATCATCATTATCATCATTAACATCATTATTAATATCAAAATTATCATTATTATCATTAACAATATCATCAAAAACATTGTCAATATCAAAATTATCATTAATATCATTATCAATAGCATCAACATCATTATCAATATCATCATTATCATTATCATCATTATAAATATCATCAACATCATTATCAATATCATCATCATCATCATCAATGGGCATGTGCACTCATAATTTGGCTTATCGGCCTCATGTGCACATTTAACCCTGTCAAATAACACACTCCAGTTTGGCCGAACGGCCTCATGTGTGTTATCATTCTCTCCGGACGGTTAGCACACTCATTAGTTGGCTTATCGGCCTCATGTGCACTAACACGTCCATCTAACATCACTCCTAACTACCACACTCATTAGTTGGCTTATCGGCCTCATGTGTGGTAATCCACATTCACTCATGTGTTATAAAATTGTGGATCTAATACATTAATCAATTCATTTTCAGTCTAATCAATTTACATCTCAAAAAGCATGATTTGTTATTAATTATCATTAACAATAATTACATAGTTCTGTTTACAATCGTGTACATCCACAACTATACCACTAATTTCATTGCTTACCTATTTTAATTTAACTTTTTAACAGGAAGTCGACTCATGCCCTAATATTTATTTGCGTTTGCCCTAATGTTAGTACATCTAAAGCTCAGATGTCCTAATTCTCCGCAGTTAAAACAAGTAATTGAACGCTTTTCTTTTAAGTCATCAAATTTTATCGATTTAAAGTAAATCTTCCGGTTCTAAATATTTTGCAACTTGAGAACTTAGACGCATACTACGATCATCAAGAATCAAATCTATCAAATCATGAGCTGAAAAGGGGACTTTATTCTTATAAGCTTTCTATACCTATAGCTAAATATATTGACTGTGTTTAGATTTACTTTCAACGGACACATTACGACTTACTAGAGAAGAATATTGTCGCTTATCTCATCTTAAGTTCGGTCGATGTCCTCGTAGTAACCGCTAACGCCCGAACGGTGTTGCGGTGACCGCGAAGTGCACTCCCTGATCGCTGCCGCAGACTGCGTGGCGAACAGGACCGCCGGATGCGTGGCGAACGGGACTGTTGACCGCGTGGCGATCGGGACCGCCGACCGCGTGGCGATCGGGACAGCCGACCGCGTGGCGATCGGGACAGCCGACCGCGTGGCGATCGGGACAGCCGACCGCGTGGCGATCGGGACAGCCGACCGCGTGGCGATCGGGACAGCCGACCGCGTGGCGATCGGGACAGCCGACCGCGTGGCGATCGGGACAGCCGACCGCGTGGCGATCGGGACAGCCGACCGCGTGGCGATCGGGACAGCCGACAGCGTGGCGATCGGGACAGCCGACCGCGTGGCGATCGGGACAGCCGACCGCGTGGCGATCGGGACAGCCGACCGCGTGGCGATCGGGACAGCCGACCGCGTGGCGATCGGGACAGCCGACCGCGTGGCGATCGGGACAGCCGACAGCGTGGCGATCGGGACAGCCGACCGCGTGGCGATCGAGACAGCCGCACGCGTGGCGATCGTGACAGACGACCGCGTGTGGCTTGGCATACGCTGAGGCATACATGGCGTCGGTTCTCGACACATGCTATTTGACATAATTGAGTCACACTGAAACTTGCAAAATTACGATGTACCTTATCGGTATAACTTATTTACGCATCGAGGTTGCAGAACGAAAATAATGTACAAGGAGGGTACTTTAATATATCAGTAAACATTCATATTTACCATAGATCACGTATAAAAGCCAAGCTTCTATTTGTTAAATTTAAATTGTCTTCACTCAACTATACTTTTCTGATTACTTTACAATTATTTATTAAATATTGAATTAAACACTCACCTGGGTTAACGTGACCACTATCAACTTTACCTTTTTTTTTTGCGTACTTATAGACCGATTTGTGGCGGCGTGGAATGTAATATAGTTTTACTATCCCGTCTTCTGAACTATAATAAACATTCATAAGACTTGGAACTAGTTTATTGAAATGCTCCCAGATACTACAATTCGACCACCTCGAGCGCCCGCAGCGTTCCGAATGCCCGTACAAAAAGATCTTAGTCATACCCTCTTTATTTAATTATACAAAAGCTAACACTTATATGCCAGACTAGCGTATAAAAAAAATCCTTTCTTCCTCAGAAACTAGAGAAAAACATAATAGAAGAAAACACAATACATAATTGAGGGTATTTTAACAATAAAGTTGACACAAACGAATTTACGAATACAACTTGTATCTACATACTTTAAATATTGTACAAACGACGTTTTATTCCAAATAATACCGGTTGAATACTAGAAACATGATATCCATAGAAGCAATATGAAGATAAGCGACGCGGTAATATTTAACTACCTACACGATTCATATCACAACGTACGGTTTAAGATTCAGGTCCCATTATAAAAATCCATAACGAAATTATATAAAATGATTTTTTACTCCCACATAAAACACGAGTTTGTCACGCAAAAGTCACTTTACATAGCTGTTCGTAAATATTTCATAATTTTATTTATTTCGTAATATATTTATTCTGTCTCTGGGCAATTGTCATTTTTTTATTCACCGATATGTGGGTAGCAATGAAAACGCCACTCGCCGATCGGTTCGTCTGTCGCCGTGTGATTGTCTACGTGAGCGCGGACCCTTCGGTAATGGCCGCTCGATCGATGCGAACATAATTAGGTTCTTACCGAGTTGTCGTAAAAGACGACTAAGGTAAGTCGACCCGCCGTGTCGTATCCGGCTGAGTAGAATAGACCACCCTCATTTCTTACCGAGGTGTCGTAAAAGGCGATTAAGGTAAGTTGACCCACCGTGTGGTATCCGGTTTAGTATAATAAACCACCCTCTTTCTTACCGAGGTGTTGTAAAATACGACTAAGTTAAGTTGACGTCAAGCAGGCGGCCGGTCGTAAAAACGCAGCCAAATCATGTGACAGCAACAAAAAAAAATATTCCGAGAAAGACAATAAAATATTACCACTCAGCGATAATCTACTTTAAATTAAATTATTATAAACAGAACGGACCCCCGTAATGCAATCAAGATCATCATCTTCCTGCCCTTATCCCACTCTAAGTGGGATCGGCACAACATGTTATAAACATGCTGTCATATGATTTGGCTGCGTTTTTACGACCGGCCGCCTGCCTGACATCAACTTACCTCAGTCGTATTTTACGACGCCTCGGTAAGAAAGAGGGTGGTCTATTCTTCTAAACCGGATACCACTCGGTGGGTCAACTTACCTTAGTCGCCTTTTACGACACCTCGGTAAGAAATGAGGTTGGTCTATTCTACTCAGCCGGATACCACACGGCGGGTCGACTTACCTTAGTCGCCTTTTACGACACCTCGGTAAGAAATGAGGGTGGTACTATTCTACTCAGCCGGATACCATACGGCTATCTGATAAGTATTTATTAATGAAGTAAATTATCTTTTTAGTAACAAAAATTCTTTATATATTAAAGAAAAATTGTATAAAAATAAAATAAATAAAATAAAAATAAAACAATAAAATATTACCACTCAGCGATAATCTAACATTTAAATTAAATTATTATAAACAGAACGGACCCCCGTAATGCAATCAAGATGTAAATTCAAAATCAGTCTAAATTATACCCCTTTGTACTGCCATCGCAGATCTAGATACTGGAGTTCTCAAGCAATTTTCTAGAGAGTCTTAAATTTTATCTTTATTGTGCGTAGAACAAAAGGGGTGAGATTCAAATGCAATTTATGTAGTAATTATTTGGGAATTAAGCGCAAAATAAACGGTTATAATACAATTTTATGGTAAATGAGTTCGAAGGGGTCCGCGATCTATAGATCTCCTATAGGAGAAAGCATTGTTATGAACCCCAACAAAAGTCATAAATACTTTCTGGAAAAAAATATAAGCATATAAAAGGAATAACGCCAGAGTCGAATATTAGGCGAGAATGGAAGAGAAAAACATGTTGTGTGGACCCCACTTAAAGTAGGGGCTCTAGGCAGGCCTTTAAGTGGTAAGGATACACTCCTACTAATATTATAAATGCGAAAGATTGCGAATATGAATGTATGTTAGTTACTCTTTCAAGGCGAATCCGCTGAACCAATATCGATTAAATTTGGCACAATTATTCTTTATAACCGGGATAATATTTAAGTTATAGATATATATCTTGTTATCAAAAGTCATAAATACTTTCTGGAATTGGAGTATATGACATTATGTTCTAATACGTAGTTAATTTTTTCAAATCAAATCAAAATTATCTTTATTCAAATAAGCTCTTTCTAGTACTTTTGAACCGTCAAGGATCTATATGATTAATGAAGCTACCACTGGTTTAGAATTTTGGCCGTCAATCTTTTAATCATTTTCAATTATAAATTACTAGTGGCCCGCTCCGGCTTCGCACGGGTATAAAATATATAGTCTATGTCACTCAGTAAAAAAAATGTTTAAATTCTATCCAGCAGTTTTGTTTTATGCATTACTGCCCGTGGCCCACAGGTGTCAATTTGGAGTAAAACAATTCCCCTGGGGTGCCAAAGTGGTCGACCTCCTCGTGGCGCACCCTGGGCAAGCTTAGTCTTGGCGAACGGACCACTGTGGTGTGGCCAGTCCAGTTGTCCTTCTGATTAGCAGATGGCAATCTGGACAGGCCGGGGACTCCGGGGGGGCTGGGGTGGGTTCCTAATGAGCGACGGGTCCGGTTGGGCTCACTCTAAGTCTAGCTAGATATGGTTACGGCCACCATCGGCAAAACCCGGAAGCACAGGAATGGGAACGGGGACCTTCGGGTTGCGAGGAAGAAAACCTCTATAAAAAATTACCCGGTGGGGGCGGAAACGCCCACCAAGGCGTTGTGGCCCCTACTTGGGGCTCGGTCTCTCCCTGTTGACCGTGACATGACAAACACGGTGGGCAGGGAGCGACCGTGGGCCTCCCTTTGTTCTGCGGAGGGGGGTGAAGGGAGGCGGCGGAGTGGTTCCACGAACTGTTGTTCTGGATCCAATCTGCTGCTGGTGAGTCCAGGTGTTAGTGACTCGCCCAAGCCCATCGTCTGCCACCCTAACTGGGGACCTTCGGGTGTTCCGAACGGGGTATATCGGACGCCTGGCTTACAGGTCCCCGAGGCGGTCGGTGCATCTGGTGCTACCGATGCACCGGTTAGCGGAGGGGGGCTTCTTTTTCGAGGGGCCCCTACCCAAAGAAGGTGTTTGTTTTTCTGGGATCAGAGCTGTTGGCGGGATGGGGGCAATATGTACAATGATACCCTGTCCTTGCCATCGGCAGCGTGGTGGAGCACATAGGTCGTTTTAGTCGGTGCGAGTCCGACATAACTGCCGCCTGTCCCCGTCGGGCGGCGGTACCCATAAGGAGCTTTTTTCTGTATAAAAAAAAACAATTCCCCTTTCCCTATACCATGAAGATTCCCTGCTATCTTTGGAATATCTAAATTCATATACTACATTTTTTCTTATTTACTTTTACATTTTCCCTGAGTATTTTATTTTTACAATTAATTACAGAATGTCTATATATACAACATTCACAGCTTTTTTGTCATAAAGAAAGAATCTTCATTACACAATACAAACGTGTTTTCTCTAGAAGTTACTCTTGATAAAGCGACATATAGTTGGCCATGTGAAAAAAAATCCGTCCAATCACAGCTAAATTCGAAGTGCTATAAGACAAAGCGCGCAATCGCTATACCCTGCATTTTAAATCTGTAATATCTTCGAAAATATTCATTTAAATTACAAATAAAGAAGAAAATGTCAAAAAATGCTATTGTGGGTCCATAAGAGATATGCATAATATGTATACCATCGCGGAGTTTTCTGTAGACCTTTTCGAGGTGTACAAATACTTAGTACATTATTTTGACAAATATTGTAGGGTTCGGCCTGCGTTTGCAATGTAAACGGAAAATAAATGTAATTATTTACGAAATCACATTGGAAACCACAAAAATGATAGTATTTCATATTGAATGTTTATAATAAAAGTTTATAATTTATTAAATTATACATATAAACCTTTCTCTTCAATCACTCTATCTATTAAAAAACCGCATCAAAATCTGTTGCGTAGTTTTAAAGATTTAAGCATACAAAGGGATATAGGAACATAGGAACACAGAGAAAGCGACTTTGTTTTATACTATTTAGTGACGTTTAGCTATTATAACTAACGACGATATTTCTCCTTTATTCTTATGCAAAAATAAAAATCAATTTTCCCAAAGTCAACTCATTTACTCTTTCTCAAAAACTACTCAATGACACATATGACAGCCACAATGCTTTTTCATATTAATGACTAAATCTGAAGGAGGTTGTATTAAAAACATGTTGTAACAATCGACCATCCTGACAACATTTGCGACCCCGCCAATCTCATAAGCTGACTTCTGGGAATGAATCTACCACCGATTCGGAATGCTGATTGTACTGAGAAGAATCAGCAAGAAACTCAATTCTTGCTCTTTTAATCTGTAAAAGAAAAATCATTTCGCACCTTAAGCTCACCCTCAATCACTGTCATGGCATAACACAGCTCAATAAGTGGCAACCAACTCAGCTGATACACACGTAAACAGACTCGCAAATGATAACGCTCAAAGAACAATCACCACATCTAGGCAGAGTCTAGCTGACAGTCGTTGCAGATGGCCACAGTCTAGAAAACAATCGTTACAACTGGAACAAATCCAGAGAATAATCGTCATTCTAGCTGACATTTCTGTCGAACAATAGTCACGGGCGCGTCTATGGCCTCACATAGCACATCATCACGTTGATCTTACAGAGTTAATAAACCGAATATCAATTACCATCATAATATCAACATAATAATCTCTCCAATATAAACTCCATTTTTTATTCCATAGCATCGCATACCGCAACTATCTCTCAAATTATACGAAATTCGCACTCTCCGTGTTGTCTCAAGATATTGATCGTCATTTGTCTTTTCTTTAAACTCTTTAAATTTCCAGATATTCCTTTTGTCCGCTCTATTTGTGAGTTTAGGTTACATCCTCTTCTGAATATAATAAACGACGATATTTCTCCTTTGTACTTATTATATTATTATACTTATTCAATAAATAAAAACAGTTTTCCCAGAGTCAACCCATTTACTCTTTCTCAACAACATAATGACACATATGACAGCCACAATGCTTTTTCATATTAATGACCAACTCTATGAAGGAGGTTGTATTAAAAACATGTTGTAACACTATTATTTTGATAATTGTCAAATATTTTACCATACTTCACCAAAGAAAAATTACGTTTAGCCGTCATCTATGTTTTGTATTCCACTGACATTTGCGTTTTGTTATTCAATGTCATAGTCGTTCTTGTAATACCACGATTTATAGTGACTTGACGGGATAAAATAAATGCGGTCGAACGGGATAAAAGATATCCTATGTCCGTTTCCTGGTTCTAAGCAACCTCTACACCAATTTTCGGCCGAATTGGTTCATCCGTTCTTGAGTTATAAATAGTGTAACTTAGACCAACTTTCTTTTATATATATAGATTATACCGCAGTCTTGTATGAAGCTGAAAGAATTTCAAATCTAGGCATTTTTATCATCCAAATAGTTTTCAATTTTGCAATATGCTTTACGTTTAAGCATATCTCTTACACTTAACTTAATCGCCGTCCATATATCTTCTCTTCGTCCTTGTACAAGATAGTAATGACTAAATGTAACCAGTTATAAGAGTTTTATATTTAAAAGAGCAACTGCCGAATTTATTGCTGAGTCTTATCGAACTAATTTATAGAAATAGGCGGAGATCCATAATACAAATGTAATAATAATTTTTTTTTGCTATAATCCGCGGTGAAGTAATATACAACAATTATACACAACTTATAGTGCTTGTGTATTGTGGTGGCGGTGGTGGAGGTTTGTGCATGTGTTTTAACGAATCCTGCATGTATCAGGTATGATAACCGATTGTCCACTTACATTTAGCATTATATATATTTTCTTTTTTACTTCACCGCGGATTATAGCAAAATAATTTTATTATTACTTTTGTATTATCGAACTGCTTTCTGAACCAGCAATAGAGTTGACGAATCTGAAGCACTTGCTCACTAGTTTAACTCAATAAAAAATATTTTGAATTTGAATTTGATAATGAATATATATGTGCCATCGTAGCAAATATTAATAAGCCAATTATACTATAATCTCTAACGAGTTTTTCTTGGCGTAGAAACAAAAAGAAAGTACTATTAATCAAAGCACTGAAGGAAAATAGATGCAAACAGTTATACAGAAATATTATGGAAGGTATATTGAATCTGACTGTATAAACAAACTTATACGACTCTTTCTCCGACTGGACCGCAACTGTGCTTTAGATAGCGTCGCACTTATATCCCATAGATCTACATTTACTAGATGTGACAGTCAATTAATTTCAATTATAACAACATTTAAACGATTTGTTTTTTTATCGCAAGAGTTTCCTTAAAAAGCCTTATAAAGTGTTTTATCTAGACTTTGTCTTATGAAAAAGTGTATTAATAAGTACGTGTAAAATGCGATTGGCTTGTCATAATAAATAAATAAAAATATACTAAACGTTCGAGTTTCTTACTCTGAGAAATTTCTGAGTTAAGAATATGATAATTTATAATTTAAGTCTGTTTAAATGGTCATGTACTTATTTTTTTTATTAAAGTTACGTCCATATTGGAATTTCTTTACTGATGTACAATTTCTTACTATATGAGACACTAATATACTATATCAATTTTTCTTCGCCGGTCAAGGTGAGCGTAGTATCTGTACTAATATATAAAGCTGAAGAGTTTGTTTGACTGTTTGAACGCGCTAATCTTAGGTACTACTGGACCGATTTGATACATTCTTGAGTGTAAGACAATCCGTTTATCGAGGAAGGCTATAGGCTATAACATCACGCTAAGATGAATAGGAGACGACCAGTAATAAAAATAGTACGAAAACGGCAAAATTTAAAACATTCCTTGCGTGCGCTGACTAATCGGTGATAGTTATTCAAAAATTATGTATTACAAAATTTTTCCCCTCTAAAAGATCTAAATAACGCGACAGCATATGTCCTAGCATTTAAGGTGAACCCACTTTAACCATTTTTATGGTTATCAAAACACTATATTACGGTTTTAATCTATCCGCGAGCGATGTCGCTGGCGACTGTCTGTTTATTGAGGAAGGCTATAGACTATATAAAATAACGCTAAAATGAATAGGAGAGGAGTAGCAATAAAAAATATTACTAAAATGGCTGCTGACACAGCTAGTTATCTGTAAAAAAAAGTCCTTTCCAGTAACTCTAGAGCAAACAATACGGCAAATATTAATAAGCCGCCTAAGGCAGTGTTGATTTATGTGTTTAGACGAGCTTGCGCAAATGAATACATTTTAACAACACACACACACGCGTGGGGTGTCGCATCACCCTAACTAAATGAGGTTATTATTTATTGGAGTGACAGCTAAATAAAAGATGTAGCGGCGATAATCGCGAGGCTGAGCTTTGTCTGATTGATAGAGTCGTATAGAGTTAATTTTATACGGAAATTATGAGGAGGGGATTATGTTGTTTGTATTTTGTATTGGCAGCGTTAACTGGGGAGTTTGTCTTACATTGCGCAACTAAAAATAAATGCATGTATACTTTTTATTATGCAAATAATTTTAAACTTATAACGATTATGTTGGTCCAGAAGGTCTGTAAATTATTTGTCGATCTCGGTATAGTTTTTTATAACAAAACTACGTTGTACGTTTTTTTACCGAAACGATCGTTACATTACCATTTTGTCGTGAAGCCTATCCTCCTGATGATGTTTCGATTTAAATAAACGATTGTAGAGATTGTGGTAGTGAATATGTGTAATGCTTGTATGAAGTGTTGGTGGTGGCGGTGTTTTGTGATACGTGTGACTTCTCTTACATGTATAAGGTATGTGAACGTTGCCAGATTCATACACTTAGCATGACACAGATTCATTTAATAAACGCGGATTACAGGAACTAATTCTATTGTTACTTCTAAATATCAGTTAGTACAATAAATATTAAAATTATTCAAATAGACTGTTTTTAGTACTTTTGAATCGTCAAATGTTTTAAACAAGCTATTACTAGTTCAGAAGTTTGCTCCTACCGAGAAAAACCAGCAATAAACTCGGCGGATAATCCTTACAACAAAAAATAATTATAATTTGATAGATAGTTAAAAGTTAATCGTTGCAGCTTTGTACGTAACTGCAGTTAAGATATACTATCACTCAATCGTTTCCCTGCCCTTATCCCTCTCTAAGTGGGGTTGGCACAACATGTTATAAACATGCTGTCACATGATTTGGCTGCGTTTTTACAACCGGCCGCCTGCCTGACGTCAACTTACCTCAGTCGCATTTTACGACACCTCGGTAAGAAAGAGGGTGGTCTATATTACTAAACCGGATACCACGCGGTGGGTCAACTTACCTTAGTCGCCTTTTACGACACCTCGGTAAGAAATGAGGTTGGTCTATTCTACTCAGCCGGATACCACACGGTGGGTCGACTTACCTTAGTCGCCTTTTACGACACCTTGGTAAGAAATGAGGGTGGTACTATTCTATTCAGCTGGATATCACACGGCGTATATACTATCACTCAAATAATCCTCAATTGAATAGTAAGTAAGTAAATAAATCTTGTAATATGATACAAAGGATATGTTAGAACTAAAGTGGTATATCCGTAAATTGTATTAATTTCCCCGTCAAATAAACAAGGCACGTCAATACAAACAACACTTTACTAAGCAACAAAAGTAATACTGGAAGCGTCTGGAGTTGATAGCAAAGGCGGTGGTAACAAAGGATTAATACACTGTAGATGAGTTAGTACTGCTTTGTACGGAAATGTTACCTTTACAGAGAGATTCACCAATATGAGAGGGCATGTACTAAACGGCAGTTAGTGGATTAATACAATGTATGGCAAAACAACTGCTGTGATGGCCTAGCGGTGCGACCGTGTGAATCTCTAGAGACGATCATGGGTTCAAACCCGGGCAGACACCAATGAGTTTTTAGTTTTTCTATTAAAACTTATGTGTCTAATTGATAATTGCAATTTATCACACGCTTTTCGGTGAAGGAAAACATCGTGAGGAAACCTGCATTTCTTCAGAGAATTCTGGAGATATGTGTAACCTACCAATCCGCATTGGAGCAGCGTGGTAGGTCTTAGCTCCAATCCTTCTCTCCAATAACGGAGAGAAGAGGCCTATGCCTAGCAGTGGGATAGTAACAGGCCGCTACTTACTTTACTTTACTTATGGCAAAACAAATAGTCTGCAGAATTAATGATAATCTTGACACAAGTTTCTTATATGAAATTACGATCAAAAAGATCTGCACATGCTGTTTACGAGGCATCAATCTAGATCGAAACAGTTCAAGTTATCCGCTAAAGACTGCTGTTCAATATACTTAAACAGTATATTTAACAGTATATCAAGTACGCCGTGTGGTAACCGGCTGAATAGAATAGACCACCCTCATTTCTTACCGAGGTGTCGTAAAAGGCGACTAAGGTAAGTCGACCCGCCGTGTGGTATCCGGCTGAGTAGAATAGACCACCCTCATTTCCTACCGAGGTGTCGTAAAAGGCGACTAAGGTAAGTTGACCCACCGTGTGGTATCCGGTTGAGTAAAATAGACCACCCTCTTTCTTACCGAGGAGTCGTAAAATACGACTAAGGTATGTTGACGTCAGGCAGGCGGCCGGTCGTAAAATACATATGACATATGACAACATGTTTGTAACATGTTGTGCCGACCCCACTTAGAGTGGGATAAGGGCAGGAGGATGATGATTTAACAGTATATGAAGTAACACAGGCTTTCTGTAGCAGCCTCGTTCTAATAGTATATTAGTACTGCTGTAAGGGACAAGTTAAATTTAAACTAGTTGAAAAATCCATATGTGCTATTTATAATCCAAAACCAAAGTGATTTCTCTCGAGAGTGCAAGAAAATATTATGTATTCTTATATTATCTACAATACCTTCTAATAAAATACAATCAGATGAAAGAAAAATAAGTGATTGGAAAAGTTGCATTTTAAACGCCTTTATTATTATAACGAGTAATTACATACATCTTCTTTTTTTTTAATGTCAGGAAAACCCATTATGGGTCGTCACCGCCCGACGGGGACGAGCGGCGGGATGTCGGACTCTCACCGACTAAAAACCTGACAGTGCTCCACCACGCTGCTGGTGGCGGGGACAGGGTACCTATGAAGACATTGCCCCCCATCCCCGCCAGCAGCAGCTCTGTACCCCGGAGAGCGCCACCTCCGGGTCGGGGCCTCTCTAAACAGTGGCCCCTCCCTCCGCTAATCGATGCATCGGGAGTACCAGATGCATCGACCGCCTCGGGGACCTAACTCCAGCGATCGTCCGATGAACCCCGTTCGGATCGCTCGGAGGTCCCCGTTAGGGCGGCATGCGACGGACTTCGGCGAGTCGCCTGCGCCCCGCTCGCCTGCGGTGGATCGGATCCAAGGACTCGACTTCCCGGATCCGCCCCGCCGCCTCCTTCCGCGAGATAACGTCCTCGCAGAAGGAGGCCATCGCTGCCCACGATTCCTCCCTGTCCACCATGGCACGAACCACGGTGGGCAGGGAGAGATCGTGCCCCACCTCTGCCACGAGCTTCGCCCGCTGAACCGCCCAAGCTGGGCAGTCTGCAAGCGTGTGCAGCGCCGTGTCGTTACATATATCTATGTTAACATTATTTCATCATTCTCCTGCCCTTATCCCACTCTGAGTGGGGTTGAATATGTTAAAACATGTTGTAACATTATTTGGCTAGGTATTTTACGACCGGCCGCCTGTTGATGTCAACTTAACTTACTTAGCCGTGTTTTACAACACCTCAGTAAGATATGAAGGTGGCCAATTCTATTAAGCCGGATAATAAATGGCGGGTCGACTTACCTGAGTCGCCTTTTCAAACAGCTCGGTAAGAAATGAGGGTGGTCTATTCCAATCAGTGAGATACCACACGGCAAAATAAATAAATATGTTAAAATAAATAATTTTATATTTATTATTTTAGTTGCTTATTTGATTAAAATAGGATTAAGAAAGGGCGCATCATCATCTTCTTGCCCTTATCCCACTCTAAGTGGGGTCGGCACAACATATAAACATGCTGTCACATGATTTGGCTGCGTTTTTACAACCGGCCGCCTAATTGACGTCAACTTACCTCAGTCGTATTTTACGACATCTCGGTAAGAAAGAGTGTGGTCTATTCTACTAAACCGGATACCACACGGTGCCACAACTTACCTTAGTCGCCTTTTACGACACCTCGGTAAGAAATGAGGTTGGTCTATTCTACTCAGCCGGATACCACACGACGGGTCGACTTACCTTAGTCGCCTTTTACGACACCTCGGTAAGAAATGAGGGTGGTACTATTCTATTCAGCCGGATACCACACGGCGGAGGATTAAGAAGGATTAAGAAAGGCCGCAATGATTTTAAAAAGGTATCTTTTATAAGAACTATAATATTATATTATATTATTGTATTATACATATAACTCCGGAGAAATTAGATATTATTTGTAATTTTCTTAGTGCCTCAGAATAGTAATATACAATTAATAAAAATAATTTCCAATAATCCACGGACCAAGTTATTGAAGACCCAAAATTTCGTTCATCCAAAAATTTCTTCAATGTAAGAACGACACCTCGCTAATAAAAATAAATTCCACTGAGCAGGATCTTTAGTGAGCTAAAATATATCGAACTTTACCGGCATCCGATCTCCTTTCTTATTGGAAGGTACTTTTCTAATAAGACCTTATTAGAAAAGTATCCTACAATATGACCTTTCTCAGAGATAGGGACGATTTTTTGAGTAAATTTATTATTTGCGCCGCTTCGTCTTTGTGAAAGTGTTATTAAGTTTAATCAACCGTAATATACGATCATTATTGATATAAACATCGCGTAGATTTTAATTTAACATTTTTTTTTAATTTTCAATTAAAATGTTTTGACAAAAATAAAGCTATTAGATTTATGGACCTTCATAATGATTTTACACTAAAACCATGGTAATAATGATAATAAAAATAACTATTATTTCTTAAATAAGTTATTTTAATCATCATCATCATCATTCTGTTATCCTTATCCCACTTTAAGTGGGGTCGGCACAATATGTCTTCTTCATCCATTCTCCTTTATCATTCGTCAACTTTGGTGCCACTCCTTTAAAATGCATATCATTTTTCACACAATCTATCCATCTTTTAAATAAATTATTTTAAATAATGGACGCAATTAGTTTTAAGTTTTTATTAAGTACTTTTTTCAAATATATTGTTATTTCTGATAATAAAGAAAAAAAGGGCGCAATGATTTTAAACAGGTATCTGATATAAATAAAACTCAGAAGGTAAATTTAATGTTGTTTGTAAATTTTCTTTGCTTATATGTTTTCAAATCAAATAGGGTTTCATTGTTATTTTTTACTATTTCTGAGTGAAATACTTATCATAAAACTTATATGAAAATAATCTGATCTTTTATTGGACAATCATGGTGTTTAATTTGACACAGTTCTAAATTTTGCATTGTCATAACAAACATTTATCATACCATTAAGTGAAAGAACAAGAAACAAACCAGTACAAAAATTAAATTTGTTACTTCACTTTGAAGTCCGCTGTGACATGACTATAACTTAAAAATCATTTGTGACGTTACAGTCATAAAAACAAAATGGCTTCAATCTAAAATTACGTGGCGCCAAACGGCCATTTTACATGACCTATCAAGATACTAAATACTGTTTTTGTATCTGAAACAAGCTTTAACTAGGGATGTGACTTGGAGTAGAAAAAATCGATTAATAAACAATCGATTTTTACCCCTCAGAAAAATATCGATTATTTTATTACGAAATATTTGATTTTTTAAAACCGATTTTTTTCAATTTCAAAAGTTCTCTTTTTTAAGAATAATAATTAATTACAATAAAGGCTAATTTGAGTGGACAAGTACCAAGAAATAATATCAGATGTGATATACTGTTTGTGAAATTGGATTAAAATGTGTAGCTTGGCTAAATTGATTTCATACAACAATGCATATCCAATTTTAAAAAAAAGAAAAAGAGTAAAAAAGAAAAAGGGATATAGGTATCCCTTTTTCTTTATAATACTAAGAAAATCGATTCTTAAAAATCGATTTTTGATGAAAAAATAATCGATTATTAAAAATCGATTATTTTTTCACATCGCTTCCTTTAACTGAACGGATCAATGTAAACTGGACGTTTCAGTGTTGGTTGAATTCATCAAATAAGACGTGAAACCATAATTCTTAGAGTCGACCTGGAGGAATGCAATTTATAAGAGACAAGTTTGTCTCAAAATTCACTGAACGCTCGTTCGTGACGCTCTCTAAGCTGTAAATGATATAAATATCTGAGGGAGAATTCTTGAAGCTTTGCGATATATTTTACAATGCAGAATAGCTGACGTTTTAAAAAATTACTGTTCTGATTGAGATAATTCATGGGGATGTAATAATGTAAATCATCAAATGAAGCGATTTCATTTGTGCTAGTTGGTAAAAAATTGATATATACATATTTTGGTACATACTGAAATTGTATTTGGGATTTTGTGCGTGTTGAATTTTACTCTTAAATGCCTTCAGTTAGGTCAAATGTATTTGTTTCTATTCCTGAATGGGATTTTTTAAGCTGTATACATGCTACATTTGCGCCAAATTTCCAGTGGATTAAGCTTGAACTCTTAACGAATAAAAAAATTTCGATCTATTATTTCTTTATGCTTATCATAAACGAAAATCGAAACAAGTACCAACTAAAGAATTGAAATATATACTTACCTTTAACTTCTTTTTTATCTACCAAATGATTCTATCACTCATATTTAAAATGGAAGATTATTTTGTGTATATTAAGAGCTTATTGCTAATATTAAGAAATGTTCCTGCAGAGACGGTTAAATCATCATTCTCTTGTCCTTATCCCACTCTAAGTGGAGTTATGTGGATGTTTTTCTCTTCCATTCTCTTCTATCATTCGTCAACTCTGGCGCTACTCCTTTTTATGTATGTCATATTTCAACATTATTAGCTACAACAAACAAAACGCTTATTATTTAAATTTTCATACAAAACGGTCAACTACTAATTCATGGTCAATTACTTACCTTACCTTAATGTCTTGTATTTTGAATAATAATAGTATCGAATACAGTAAACGTTGGGTAACATAATCGACTCACTATTCCCCGATCAAAGATTTCTTTTCTATACTTAGACTAAACAGTTTACAGCGTTTGTCATTTTGTGACGCTGTCGCGATACGGCGTATTGTTAGTTCTTTGATATATTTATTTTTAGTTAATTTTCATGACACCGTACTAGGTGTTTTAACGTCAGAACATGTTTCTTTGACAATAATATTTACATTGCTTTGTTGTAAAGCATTAATAAGTTATCTTTATATCATTTACGATGTAATTTTATTGCATCGTTTTCATTACTTTTATTTCAAATATTTCCTGAATATATCTGTACTAATATTAAAAATGTGAACGTCTGTCTGTTACTCTTTCACAGCTAATCCGGTGTATTATATAATAATATTAAGGAATATTAAAGAAATTTGGTAAAATTGCAGTTTACACCGGGATAACGTATAGAATTAAAAAAAACCCATGTTCCTTTGTGAATATGTAAACAACACGTCATCACTGAGAGTATTTAAAACTACAGTTGACGCGAAGAAAGTTAAAATTGCAGCTAGTTTAATAATAAATATTGAAATATGAATGACTAGGTTTTACCCGCGATTTCGTTTGCGTGAACTGTTGTCGCATTATGGTTATAATAGATGGCGCTTTTTAGTGTCATCCTATTCCTATATGTTATTCCGTTATATAAGGAATAATTGTGCCAAATTTCGTCGATATTGGTTCACCGAATTTACCGTGAAAGAGAAACAAACATACATTCATACTCACAAACTTTCGCATTTATAACAATAGTGGGACTAATTTAATAATCAATCATCATCTTCCTGCCCTTATCCCACTCTAAGTGGGGTCGGCACAACATGTTATAAACATGCTGTCTCATGATTTGGCTGCGTTTTTACGATCGGCCGCCTGCCTGACGTCAACTTACCTCTGTCGTATTTGACGACACCTCGGTAAGAAGAGGGTGGTCTATTCTACTAAACCGGATACCACACGGCGGGTCAACTTACCTTAGTCGCCTCTTATGACACCTCGGTAAGAAATGAGGTTGGTCTATTCTACTCAGCCGGATACCAAACAGCGGGTCGACTTACCTTAGTCGCCTTTTACGACACCTCGGTATGAAATGAGGGTGGTACTATTCTATTCAGCCGGATACCACACGGCGGACTAATTTAATAATCAATATAATTTAATATTCAAAATTGAATAGTTTCTATGACATGACCAATATATTTAACGAACAGATGGGATCACTGTGGGTGTTCACTAAACATGCGATTCTGAAATTATAATTTAATTTACTCTCAATGCCATATGTGGGACAGATCTGCCAAATTACGGTGGGTCAATTTACCTTAGTCGCATTACGACACCTCGGTAATAAATGAGGGTGATCTATTCTACTCAGCCGGATACCACACGGCATATTAATCTTTGAACATATAATTATATCAAGTATTATGGAAAATGGAGGCAAGAAAAACAAAATTCTTCATATCATAATAATAACTGAATGTCATCATCATCATCCTCCTGTCCTTATCCCACTCTAAGTAGGGTCGGCACAACATGTAATAAACAAGCTGTCACATGATTTGGCTGCCTTTTTACGACCGGCCGCCTGCCTAACGTCAACTTACCATAGTCGTATTTTGCGACACCTCGGTAACAAATAAGGGTGGTCTATTCTACTCAGCCGGATACCATACGGCATATTAATCTTTTAACATATAATTATATCAAATATTATGGAAATAGCAGACAAGACAAACAAAATTTCTTCGTGTCATAACAATAACTGAATGTGTTAAAACAAAAGCTTAATCGATGGGCAAAGCATCGCGGTCAATTCAGCACGTAGGCTGTAATTACATACAAATTGGTTGGTATTGCAGCTCATTTTCATTGTTACCCGATGTTGTTAAAACCACTCGTAGCTTGTTTATTGCAAAAGTATCATAACTTTAAAAATTTACTTTTTAAATACACGGAATTAAGTATATTGTTGTCAAATAATATGCTGGCCCCTCTTTGAAAATAAATACTAGGTTTACCGCTTTGTTCTGCATTTACAAACTTAAAGCTCTTTATGCCCAATAACCCGTCGCATTCACGACGCCGAGTGGTATCCGGCTGAATAGAATAGTACCACACTCATTTCTTACCGAGGTGTCGTAAGGTAAGTTGATCCGCTGCGTGGTATCCGGCTGAGTAGAATAGAACACCTTCGTTCTTACCGAGGTGTCGTTAAAGGCGACTAAGGTGAGTCGACCCGCCGTGTAATATAATATAAATAAATAAATATATAATTATGCGCCGTGTGGTATCCGGTTAAGTAGAATACACCACCCTCATTTCTTTCATCACATTAGAAACCTCAAAAGTTACAGTATTTCTCTACTCCATATTGAATGTTTTTATACATATAAACGTTCCTCTTCAATCACTCTATCTATTAAAAAAAAACCGCATCAAAATCTGTTGCGTAGTTAAAGCTTTAAGCATACATAGGGATATAGGGACAGACAGAAAGCGACTTTGTTTTATACTATGTAGTGATTTCAATAACAAATGTATGGAATCTAACTTAATTGGCCCCGAGTACTTAATCCTTAAGACGTAGCTTCGGGATCGATGTTAATTGACCGTAAGCAGTTATTCTCTAAGACAGCCTCTGTATACCTTATTAAAACCTTGTTACAATAGTAATGAATCGACAAACGATTTATTATTTATTTATGTACCATAAAAGAAAACATATAAAAATACAGTTAAATGGAAAACAAGTACAAAGGAAAACATCTCTATAAGAGATCTCTGCCAGCGACCCTTTGTGGTTGGAAAACTAAAAGAAACGTAGTATAGGTACATTAAAATAGCATAGGTATAAAGAACGAAGAAGCATAGGTATAAACGTAGTATAGGTATAAAGAAGATCATCATCTTGGTGCCCTTATCCCACTCTAAGTGGGGTCGGCACAACATGTTATTAACATGCTGTCACATGATTTGGCTGCGTTTTTACGACCGGCCGCCTGCCTGACGTCAACTTATCTCTGTCGTATTTCACGACACCTCGGTAAGAAAGAGGGTGGTCTATTCTACTCAGCCGGATACCACACGGCGGGTCGACTTACCTTAGTCGCCTTTTACGACACCTCGGTAAGAAATGAGGGTGGTACTATTCTATTCAGCCGATACCACACGGCGTATACTAATACTGATACAAAGTGTAATAAACTTACATAGATATAAGTTATGAGAGTTATATAGATTTTTGAATTTAAACTATCGTGAGTGGAATTCATAATTAATGTATAGAAACCGGCTATACTCACGTGTTATTTTATCGGATGAGCCCGACTAGTTTCAAGCCCATACGGGGCTCTTATTCATGAGCTCTTTACGCGGCGTTATCGCAGCGGGAACTGAAACAGTTCCGGAAACGGAGAGAAACAGTTCCCGCCGCGATGACGCCGCGTAAAGAGCTCATGAATAAGAGCCCCGTATGGGCTTGAAAACTAGTCGGGCTCATCCGATAAAATAACACGTGAGTAAAGCCGCTTTCTATACATTAGTTATATAGATATAAGTTATTATTAACGATGATTGTCGATAAAATTTTAGTTGTCACAGTTTATATCGATATTTATTTTAATGTGAACTCGTTATGCTGTTTACTTAATTAAAATCGTATTAACATACAAATACACTTGTTTAATTCCAATATTACACCTTACTTTTGCAAGTTAAATGAACCGACGGTTAAATAATAAATCATGTTAATCACAATCACTTCGTAACGCTCATGTGGAAGTTTTCCATTTGAATTTCGTTTTGGGCATTAAATTTGTGAAATTAAGCAATCAGTTGGACAATCGAGTAAAATTGATTTTCATAGACTAACTTTTAGTATATTGTTTTATTTCTATGATATCTATAATTGAGAAGAATGGAAGAAGACATATTGTGCCGACCCCACTTAGAGTGGGATAAGGGTAAGAAATTAATGATGAGTCTATGATATCTATAAATATTATAAAACAAAGTCCCCAAAAGCAGTTTGTATGTGATCGATTTTCTCAAATTGTACTGAACGAATTTTTGTACGGTTTTTACTGAGGATTATAAAGTATTTTAAAAGATTACAAAAAGATTAGATTTGCAATTCTTCTGAAAGGTTTAGGTTAGGTTAGTTAGCGCATTACATTAAAGTAGTAAAAAACTCGGCTGCGGGGATTCTTAGTCCTGTGCGCTGCGTAAACCAACAGAGACAAACTAAAATAATGTATTAGAGAATTGTAGATCTACAATAATACTACAAAAAAGATAGCCGCAGCATGTGTCTATCACTTATGTTTACAACAATGTTATGTTCAAAATTTCATTAAATATACTTATTTCCAAGCGAGTGAAGCCGCAAGTATAGCTCGTACTTAATTATTGTAAAAGAGTAATTATTATTGTATTGTAAGTCCCTTAAAGCTGTCTCTCTGTATGTGATCGATTTTTCAAAGTCTACTAAACGGAGTATTTTTACGGTTTTTACTAAAATATAGTGCATTTCTTCTGGAAGGTTTATGTTAGTTTAGTTAGCGAATTAGGCTTTTATGTAATTTGCGTAGTTGTAAATCTCGCCTGAGGGTAGCTTTAGCCGCGCGTATCGCGTAATCCAACAGAGATATACTAAAATAATGTACTAGAAAATTGTAGATCTACAAAAATAATATACGAAAGTCCGCATACAGCATGTTATTATCTTGTATGGTTCACAATAATGTTATGTTCAAAATTTCAATAAAATACACTGACCTCAACGCGGGCGACATTGCAAACAAAGCCAGTGATCATATATTCAAATTTCAAATACAAAATTTCATTTTTTTTATTCAAATAAACTTATAAACAAGTGCTTTTGAATCGTCAAAGCTGCTCCTACCGAGAAGAGCAAGCAAGGAACTCGGCGGTTGCTCTTTTCAAAATAATACTTATAACTAGTTACATTACGTCATTACTATCTTATACAGGACAGTAGTAACATTCTCATCGTCTAAATAATCCTCAACAGTATAGTAGGCTTTTTGTATCAGCCTCTCTTTAATAATGTTTTCAAACTGTTGTAATGTTAAAGCTAAAATTGATTGCGGAATTTTATTATAGAATCTTATATCCAAACCCACAAACGAATGCCGCGCGGGCAAAAGTAAGTAACGGCCTGTTACTATCCCACTGCTGGGCATAGGCCTCTTATCTCCGTTTTTTTTTTGGAGAGAAGAATTGAAGCTAAGACCTACCACGCTGCTCCAATGCAGATTGGTAGGTTAAACACATCCCCAGAATTCTCTAGAGATATGCAGGTTTCCTCACGATGTTTTCACCGAAAAGCGTGTGATAATTAGCAATTATCAATTAGACACATAAGTTTTACTAGAAAACTCATTAGTGCCTGCCCCGGGTTTGAACTCTAGACATCCTCGAAAGAGGCGCACGGTGTTACCGCTGGGCTACCACAGCTTCAAACTACTACTACTATATCCAAACCCACAAACGAATGCCGCGCGAGTAAAGCTGCAAGCAAAACTAGTATTATCTAAATTTCAGTTTATTAGGTACAATAACGTGCATAGCTCTATTTTGTAGCATAATTGCAAGATCATAATAATGTTAATTTACTACCGTAATTTATGTCGTTTTAACGATTTACATAAATATAAAAGATTTAATTAAGTTATTATTATGACGATTTTATAATCTTAAGCTATGCGAGTTGGTGTTATTTTAGAGATGTGAAAAGGTATTATCGATATCATTTATGAAAGTGATTTGTCCATTTTTAAGTGAATTGAATTTATTTATTATATTATTATTATTATTTTTATTTTTTATTTATTGTATAATTATAATTATTTAATTTATGAAAACAATCTCTGATATATTACAACAAATTCTGATATATTAGTTGTCTTAAATTATTTCAGCATATAACTGGAGTGATAAAATGACAATAAATATCAGTTGACCTTATGATATATTGAATACGATTGAAGATTAAGATATATGATATACCTATATTATTTTACTATAATCCGTGTTTGTTAAGACGATCTATGTTGTAACTAAATGTAGGAAAAAAACAACATTACACATACCTTATACATGCAGCATCACACCGCACGTATCACAAGAAACCACCACCATCAACACAAACAAGCACCACGCACATTCACTAGTCTAGGATTGTTTCGCTCCGTAACTGAAGCAGCATTAGAATAAGCTCTACGACAAAATCTTAATGCGCCGCACTTCGAACACTAACTAAGGCTGTTAGCCGTGAAGGCTTTGACAGCGTCACCGAGAGAGTGGGCGAGCGCAGAAGCATCGCCGGGTAATGCGCCGCACCACCCAAGCAAGCAGTATATACAAATAGTTCAACCCATACTCACAAACTTTTGCCTTTATAATATTAGTAGGACTAGCGTTTAGACGCAACTTCGTTTGCTTGGACTGTTGTCGCATGATAGGTTGATTATAGATGGCGCTTTTCAATGTCAACCTGTTCCTGTAGAATTAAAAGGATTTCTATATGTTATCCAGGAATAATTGTGCCAAATTTCAACGATATTGGTTCAGCCCGTGAAAGAGTAACAAACATACATCAATCATCATCTCCCTGCCCTTATCCCACTCCAGGTGGGGTCGGCACAACATGTTATAAACATGCTGTCACATGATTTGGCTGCGTTTTTATGACCGGCCGCCGGCCTGACGTCAACTTACCTCAGTCGTATTTTACGACACCTCGGTAAGAGAGAGGGTGGTCTATTCTACTTAACCGGATACCACACGGTGGGTCAACTTACCTTAGTCACCTTTTACGACACCTCGGTAAGAAATGAGGTTGGTCTATTCTACTCAGCCGGATATCACACGGCGGGTCGACTTACCTTAGTCGCCTTTTACGACACCTCGGTAAGAAATGAGGGTGGTACTATTCTATTCAGCCGGATACCACACGGCGTTAACAAACATACATCAATAACATATCAAAACATACTAACAAACTTTTGCATTTATAATATTAGTAGTAAATATCAGTTTCATTTGTGTTTATCGATAAAAACTTAGTACGTACCTATTCGTTTATATTTTTGTCGTGCAGCTGTTACGATCCGTCCAACTGTCGTAGACGCTAACGTGTTGCCTGAACTGCGTATATGTTAACAACCTTGTTTTGACGTGTCGACTGTTTTCAGAATAGGAACATGTCTTTTTTTCTGTTGATATACGACGGCGAATTAATTTCTAGTCCTGTTTTATTAGATTGCCGAAGGATTGTTCGAGATACGATGTTTACGTTTGGCAGGTTTGGTGTTTCATAACTGCGCGTTTCTGTTCGCAGTAATCTAAAAGTACTAATTTAAAAGTTCTATTAAGTTATTACCAACAAAATTGTGATATTATGGAAAGTTTTGTTAGGCTGCCTTTACACAATAATTTCTTAATTAATTGGCTTAGTTCTTTTATTATTTTTAGCATTATTAGCAGACCACCCTCATTTCTTACTAAGACGTCGTCAAAGGCGACGAAGGTAAGTTGATGTCAGGCAGGTGGCCGGTCATAAAATACGTAGTTAAATCATGTGACAATATGTTTATAACATGCTGTGCTGACCCCACTTAGAGTGGGATAAGGGCAGAAGAATGATGATGATACTTAGATGCGCTAGTATTATAAGTATCGTCATCCTATCGAGAAGTCATGAAAAAATTTCAGTGTCGCAGTAGAATTATATTGTTTTGCAAAAAACAATTTATATTAGTATTTAATTTGTAGTAAATATTTGTCATACAATATCTTATCCTATCATAATATACTAATATATAAAGCGGAAGAGTTTGTTTGTTTGATTGTTTGAACGCACTATCTCAGGAACTACTGGACCAATTTGAAAAATTCGGATAATTTTGAAAAATACTCTTTCACGGCGAATCCACTGAACCAATATCAATGAAATATGGCACAATTATTGCTCATACACCGGAATAACATATAGAAAGCCTGTTAATTCTACAGGAATAGGATGACATTGAAAAGCGCCATCTATTATAGACCTATCATAAGACAATACCCGAAGTCGTGGGTAAAAGCTAGTTCTTTAATATTCTCAATCAACAAGAGAGAACAGTTTATTAAAAACTTCGCAAAATTCTATAATACAGCAAAGCAATCCATAGATGGCAATCACAAAGGCCTAACCTGACGTAGGTGGCAAAATTGTCAGGATGTGAATACCAGGAGGGACTGAAAAAAATCCCCCATTGTCTTCAATACGTGCCTCGAATGCCTGCAATAGGCTGCGTCAGAAATTATTATTTCCCCATCTCTCTGCCTTTTTATTCACGTGGAATTAGAACGGTTTTGCTGGATGAGACAATAATTTTAAAGGTATCGTTAGGATATATTTTTAGGCAATATAAGTCCACGTGCTTCCCTGCGAGAGAAGTTTAAGGAAAGAGGTATTCTTTTTTGGCTTCACAGCAAATTTTTCGCAATTTAATTTCTTTGCATAAGAATATACATAACTATAAAAAGATTGGCGATGTATAAGAAACTAAAGGACTGCACGCACTAAGTAAAATAAAACACGACTGCAATCTTTGAATGCTGATGCTCGACTGACCAAAAACATTCTCTTTTATTATTTCTTTTCATCACTTATTTCAACCCACACAACGATAAGTAAAGGTATTGACCAATGACAAAGAGTCAATACAACTACTCTTATCAAAATATAAAAATAGAATCTAACAAATGTATAGAATAAACAAAGTAGGAACCAACAAGCTTGCGGAGGATACTTACACACACGGTCGTCCCAATGTAAGAAACTTAATATTTGTGTTATGGGTGAGAGACAACTGGTGAATATATACATTTATTTATTAAATACATGCTTCAATATACCCAGGCTCAAAGAACCCACAAATTCTTTATATAAAATGTTGGCCCTCGGCGGGAATCGCGGGAATCACATTTATGTTACATCGGAAGTCATAAGAATTTTAGAAAAAATATGAGTGACATCAA
This sequence comes from Morpho achilles, assembly GCA_947086495.1. Lineage (NCBI taxonomy): Eukaryota > Metazoa > Arthropoda > Insecta > Lepidoptera > Nymphalidae > Morpho > Morpho achilles. The sequence continues at coordinate 12,667,774 of CAMTZB010000001.1, read as the reverse complement.
AGAAGTTGAGACACTGCTCTAATAAATCCATCATAGATTTGAAAGTTTTAAAATAATTTTAACTATGAATTGGATTGAATTGGAAAAGCATGTCACTTCTAGTTCTCTATATCAATTGATTCATAAAATTCGTATCAGCTTGCGCTTATTTTTTGTATACTAAAACTTTATCGAACAGCCATTCTAAGATACAATTTTTTTTCTAATTGGCTCTTATTTGGCGTTTAACGAGCTCATTAACCAATTCAGTCACACGTTCGATCGAATTGATTAGGTGCTCAAAATTCAACTTCACAAACATTCGCAAATACTATTATACAACTTACAGCTATGTAAACATTATCAATAAATATTATAAAACAAAAGCTGTATGTCTATTTTCCTAAAAATGACAACGGATTTCTTTACGGTTTTCAATAAAGAAGCATTTCTTGCGTAAGGTTAATTAAACATCACTGTTTTATCTAAATTGTATTGAAGAGGTTGTAAAAAAACTCTCCTACTGCTTTACTCGCGTGTACACGTACGTGTAGCTACAAACTACCGCATAAAAGTCTGCGATGACATGTCTCTATCTCTTATGATTACTACCTTTATGTTCCAATTTTTAATTAAAAATATTCTTTTCGTGACTGTTTTGTTTTGTTCATTATTAATACTTATATAAATGAACGCGTTCGTTAGCGTCGCCATTTAACTAAGAATAGAATAAAATACACCACAGAATTTACAAAAGTACTAAATAAAAAATTCAAAATATAAACTGCGTGATACAGTAAGACGGCATTATCAAGCGATGTCTTCCAGGCAACCTTTATTTAAATCAAAATATTTTTTTTACATTTAAGATATAAATATTTAAATAATTTATAGAATTAGGCGTTACTTTGCGGAGATCCATAATACAAAAGTAATAATAAAATTATTTTGCTATAATCCGCGATGAAGTAAAATAGAAAATATATATAATGCTAAATGTAGAGTGGACAATCGGTTATCATACCTGATACATGCAGGAGTCGTAAAAAACACATGCACAAACCTCCACCACCGCCACCGTGATACACAAGCACTATATACGTTCACTATCACAAACTCAACAACCGAAGCATCGTCAGGAGATAGACTTGCCATCATGATAGGTGGCGGTGGTGGAGGTTTGTGCATGTGTTTTTTACGACTCCTGCATGTATCAGGTATGATAACCGATTGTCCACTCTACATTTAGCATTATATATATTTTCTATTTTACTTCATCGCGGATTATAGCAAAATAATTTTATTATTACATTTATATAAATATTTTTATATTACTTATGTATTATTATAAAAAGATATATATAACGCCATTTATGATGCACTCATCACATCAAGTAACGACAAGTAATACAGTAGGAATGATATAATAGATAGAATATTTTAAAACTGGCACTTTATCTATTTTGAGGGTTCCAAATAACAGTTTTAACTCGGTCCCCGAATAATGTTTTCACACAGCTTATTTCAGATACCTTTTATTTCACACATGGAACGGGTGATTAACAACCGTTTTAGCAATTAGAGAATTAATGTGATCTATTCAATTAGATATACTCGTTCATTATGAATTGAGCTTTTTATAAATAGTAATGAAGCAAAATTTAGTCCATACATAAATATTATTAGAATTTCTCAACGTTTTATTATAGCATAATACACTTAATACGATACAATACAGTTTTATACTATCGCAATGCCATCCTCGCAAATGTAGCATATATGTATATATAAATAAACAAATATTAAATAAATATATAGTATATAAACTATTTACTAAACTAAACTATTTTACAAAAACAAGCATTAAAAAAAACTTAAAACAAATTAAAACTTACTAATAAATAACTAAAGAATAAAAAATAAAAATTAATAAATAAATATTTATTAATTTTTATTTTTTTATTTACACTAAATTTTCATCCATTCCATTGCAATGGGGTAAAGTTCCTAAGATACTGGCAGCGTTATTAACCCTTTGTATGGCCCAACTTATTCGTTGGCCAAGGTAGCTGCCAGCTCATGGGTCTAAACTAAACTAAACTAATATAATTTGTACGTTACTTCTTACATTATTATAACAACGTTGTACATCCGGTATAGAAAAATACCGATAGCATTTCGCAATTGAGGCGTGCATATGTGGCATATAGATTTTTCGCAGATATATCGAGCATCCCACGCTTTTTTTAAAGGTTTTATTCAACTTGCAATGTAAGTATGAGAAGGTGGAATCTTGGGAGTTAAATTTGACTCATTTCCCGTCCGATTGAGCTGAAATTTTACATATTGGTCTATTCCCAATGACAAAGTATGTTTATGATAAGCATGACCTGATGCTACTGCCAGGGTTGGCTTCAGACGAGGGAACTCCTCAACGGTTAACAGTAGGGAATAGTAAAATTTGTTAAAAGTTTTTTTAAAAGCCTTATTAACTCGTCTTTTTCACAAAAATGATATTTTTCGTTCATTATTTTATTCATTCTACTTATATAAAGAATTATTTTTATTATTTTTTAACAATATTATTAGTTACTATGCATGTTAATGAATTAAAACATTTTTTGATATTTGATTTTAGATTTTTTTGATGTTGCTATAAAGCATTATTAAATTAAATTTATTTCTTTTACAATTAAATGTTTATATATCAAAAAATTAGTTATGTTTGTATAAATGCGTTAATAATATCACAGTATCTGGTTGATCGAACTGAACTTGGTATTTATTTTAGAAGATATAAAAAAGATGCAACTTGCAACAAAAATGGAAAAGAATATCTGACTCTGGTGATGTCTGGACTCAGTCCGGGATAATTTTTCTTCTAGACCGCCTGACCTCAAGTGAGCTATTATGACTTTACAAATGACAGCGTAATTAACCTATAGTTTTCTAATAATATTGTAGCAGTTTTTCAGTGCCTAAAACAGGGATCAAATAATTTTTTTTAAAAGAAGTTCCAATCTGTCCAATTTATCGCCCTCGTAATTCCAAAAATCGGAGCCGTTTCCGATACAAGATTAGCTCAATTAAAGGTATCAGATTTTACAATCAATTATATTAAGATTCACATTATAGGTGTTAAAATATGGAAACGATTAGTATATCTGTCTAATAATAATAGGAAGGTGCTGCGAATTGCGGGATTTCGGACGCAGACTTTTTAATATAGTCCAAAGCATGAGTGATAGCGAGTCTTCATTAATTCTTATAAATACAATATATTATAAATGATGATATGATTTTCAAATAATTAGGAATATTCTTTATCTTTATAAAAGTAATAATAAAATTATTTTACTATAATCCTCGATAAAGTAAAAAGAAAATATATATAGTGCTAAATGTAGAGGGGACTATCCGTTTTTATACCCAATACATGAAGGATTCGTAAAAACACATGCACAAACCTCCACCAACGCCACCGCCAGCTTATCTTTTACGGCACCTCGGTAAAAATGAGGGTGGTTCCTCAGCTAAGCCGGATACCACACAGCTTTTAAAAAAAGCATTAAAAAGTTTTGAAATAAAATTATTATGTTACCTAGTTGTATTTAGCGCGTTAAAATACATTTTAATGTATGACGCATTAAATCATATACCGTTCACTTGCAAAACCATGTCTTTCTTTATATTTACAGCGCCATTTCCATAAAATTACGTATCAAACTAACCATTATGGCTCTCCCATAACGTTTCAAGGAAACATCCCTTGAGCGCTATATCACTCAATTGCCAAGGAGCTGTTAGCAACTTTAATGAAAAATTTCTATCCATTTTAACACCTCAATTGCCTCTTGAAGTGACAAGAGGGCTGACTCCTTTTTCGGTCAAAGAATCAGCTTAGCGATTCAACGCGGAAACGCTGCCAGCAATTTTGGGACCATTTTACGTGGGCATGATTTGTATAGTCCTAGCATATAAGTAATTTAAGATAGATATATAGGAAAAATATTATGGGATTTTATTTAATAATCTTATAACTTAGACCACCCATTGGCATCGCCTGCCACGTTACGGTGGTGCGTGTTCAGAATTTTATGAGCGTCCAAATGAACCTGAAACTGTTATTTTTTCCCGAACATCTGCTTAATTATGCCGAAAGATCTGCCCAATGGTTTTTCGTTAAATAGATAACAAGGCTATTTTCCTTTTTAATCCATTTTTATTGCGTTGCTAATGCTTATCAGCCATTTCTCTTTATTTGGCGATGGGTGTTCTTTGTACTAATATTATAATTGCAAAAGTGTTTTTATTTTTATTTTTTAACGAGTGTTCATTGTTTTTCATTAATTTACGTTCGCACGAAGAAGCGGATCGGTATTGCTTTAGTATTGATTAATTTAAAGGGTGTAAGTGAGTTGAAGCCTTTTTATTTCTATTCTAAAGCCCAAAAAAACTAAATCGTGGACTAAGGTATATATAGTAATATAGGTATATAGGATAATATAGGAGGAGCCACTGTACAATGAAGCTTCGACCCGAAGCTCTTCTTGCTGCTGGCGGGGATGGGGGCAATATGTACAACGGTACCCTGTCCTTGCCACCAACAGGGTGGTGGAGCGCTGTCAGGTTTTCAGTCGTTGCAAGTCCGTCATACCCGGCGATTATACCTGTCTGGCGGCGACGACTTATAATAAGTTTTCCTGACCAAAAAATAGGGTACACTGTTTAGAAAGGCCCCGAACCGGAGGGGGTGCTCTCCGGGGCAAAGAGCCGTTGCTGGTGGGGATAGGGGCAATGTGTATAGTGTTACCCTGTCATCGCCACCAGTAGCATAGTGGAGCACTGTCAGGTTTTTAGATGGTGTGAGTCCGTCATACCCGCCGCTTATCTCCGGCCATCTCCATAATAGGTTTTCCTGACCTAGGAATAAACTGAATAAACTAGGGTGCACTGTTAAGAGAGACACCGAGCCGGAGGGGGCGATCTTCGGACTAAAAAGCCACTGCTAGTAGGGATGGGGGCAATGTGTGCAATGTTACCCTGTGCTCGCTACCAGCAGCTACCGTCGCTACCGTCAGGTTTTGAGTCGGTGCGAGACCATCATACACACCGCTGATCTCCGTCGGGCGGAGACGTTCCATAATAGGTTTTCCTAACATAAAAAAAAACTTGTTCAACTAAGTTAAATTTTCAGTCCTATTTTAATATCAACAAAATTGTCAGCTTTGTTAAAAGACAATTTTTTTCTAATTAGTTTTGTAATTCAGTCTCTCTACTTAAGTTTAATTTTCAAAAGGTTTTTATATTGTCTGCTTTTATTTGTTACGTAAATTGCAGCCTTTCAGTCAGTTTGTGAGTTTATTTAGACTATACGATATATCGTATGTACGTGCCTATACCATACAAATAGATACTGCCTTCCCCCAAATTTTTTATTTCAAAGTTTTCGCCTGACTTAAGAAAGATCTTCTTTAAAGGTATTATTGTTACTTGTTACACGATAACTCATTTCAACGTTAAAATAAAATTAAAAAACGGATTTTCCTAAATATAATATTGAAAATGATGAGCTACACACCGTTAACTTAGCGCATATAAGGAAAGCTTTAAATTTTTCGCAATATTTTTATGGCTGCCATTCATATTAGCGTGTATATAGTCTATAGCCTTCCTCAATAAATGGACTATCTCATCCTCATTAAATGGACTATCTCACACTCAAAGAATTTGCCAATTCGGTCCAGTAGTTCCTGAGATTAGCGCGTTCAAACAATCAAACAAACTCTTTAGCTTTATATATTAGTATAAATATATTGTATTTGAAAGATGTAAAATATAATGAATATACTATTTTAATTTATATTTTAATTTATAATTAAATTATTGAGTGCGTACGACTTAATTATCTTGTTGTATAAAGGGGCTCACTCACAGCACTTGTCTCAAAAAGTTGAGGCTTGCATCCCACTTTCAATCCAGTGACAAAAAAAATTAGAACTTCTACTTATCTGAGAGCTTTTGCTATTGTTGGTTTTCTTAATGAGCTTAATTTCCGCAATTCCAACTAATTATAGGCTATAAAAACTTTTGTGAAAGCTTGTTATTTTTGTTGGTAAACATCGAAGACTTTGAAACTGAGAATTGTAATATTTCTATAGAAAATCAAAATGATGATAGGTAGTTTGAAGAGATGTTTAGGATTAATACAAATCCCGCCTTTTAATTTGCATATTTATTTTTAATATTTAAATGAGTTAATCTTGTATGTGTATATACATATTTTCGGAATCTCGGAAACGGCTCCAACAATTTTCCTGAAATTCAGCATACAAGAGGTTTTGGGCGAGAAAAATCGGTGAAGCCAGGTTTTATTTTAAAAAAATCGTTTTATCTCTGTTTTTGGGCATTAAAAAATATTAAAACTTACATTGAATATATAAAACACTATTTTTGCCGTTCAATGTCAAGTCAGCGTAGCTTATTCGGGGAACGGGTGGTCGTGAGAAATGGAAATCAGGATCGAGCCCTACTTACCCTATTTTTTTTTAAGATTCTTTTTTTTATTTTGTAAAAAATTAGCGAATTTATTAATAATAATTTATCATCATTATCATCATCCATCTGCCCTTATCCCACTCTAAGTAGGGTTGGCACAACATGTAATATAAAGATGTTGTCATATGATTTGGCTACGTATTTTACGACTGGCCGCCTGCCTGACGTCAACTTACCTTAGTCGTACGACGACACCTCAACTTAAACTTAAAATTTACTTAACCATACGACGGGTCAACTTACCTGAGTCGCCCTTTACAACACCTCGTTGCTTAACGAGCAAGTGGGGTCGGCACAACATGATACAAACATGCTGTCACATGATTTGGCTATGTATTCTACGACCGGTCGTCTGCCTGACGTCAACTTACCTTAGTCATATTTTACGACACCTTAGAAAGAAAGAGGGTGGTCTATTCTGCTCAGCCGGATACCACACGGCAGGTCAACTTACCTTAGTCGCCTTTTACAACAACTCGGTAAGAAATAAGGCTGGTCTATTCCACCAACTATTCTACTCAGCTAGATACCACACGGCATTAATGTTAATAAATTTATAAAAATCACAAACCATCCGCCGCAGTTCTGTAAAAACAATAAAGTCTCGAAAATCCCAAATTTTTATACTGCTTTGTCATTTCCCCTTAGCGATGAGACATTACAGAGGTTAAATAAAGCTTCCAAATATACGCGTCGCATTAAAATATTAGGTTGTAAGTAATTTACCGCGAAATTTTTGGACTTAATAAAACCATTTATAATTTACGAAATAGCAGGAAGGCGCGACATTTTTATATATTAACACATTATTTTGTTAGAGGGCTAGTTATTAATTTACAACAAAAATGTACAAATTATGTACTATAGTTTTTCTATTACATCATTTGTACATTTAGATTAGCTTTGTGATATCCGGCTAAGTAGAATAGTACCACCCTCATTTCTTACCGAGGTGTCGTAAAAGACGACTAAAGTTAGTTGACCCACCGTGTGGTATCCGGTTTAGTAGAATAGACCACCCTCCTTCTTACCGAGGTGTCGTGAAATACGACTAAGGTAAATTGACGCCATGCAGGCGACCGGTCGTAAAATGCATAGCCAAAACATGTGACATGTTTGTATCATGTTGTGCCGACCCCACAGAGTGGGATAAGGGCAGGAGGATATATAATTTGTCCATTTAGAATTGTAGAGTTTTTCTGTTAAAACTTATGTGCTTTGCTTTAATTGATATTTTAAATTTATCACCATAAAGAAAAACATCGCGAGGACACCTGCATTTCTCCAGAGTATTCTGGGGGTTACTGTTACCAGATTCGGACATATCCACCGGAGCCCCAGGTCTTGACACTGTTTCCCTGATTTGGGACGAGGCTAACGTATCAACGTGCGTCCCACATTCGGGCCCGTCCCCGTTCCTAAGGAACTAGCGTCAATAAGTAATTTTGTAAGCGCCTGAACATTTTTACTGAGCAAATACTATTTATGATGCAAAAGTAAATCACTTATAACCGGAGCATGAATGAACAGTGTTTACAATATTATTTTTACAATTTTTGGCGTTTTTTGCAGAAAAGATTACAAACTTGAGCACGCACTAATGAGTTTTTTTTTTATTATTTTTTATTTCTTACAATTTATCTTCTTCTATTTATATTCATATTATTTTTTACAATTCATTATACACTTTTCGTGAAGGAAAATATCCTTTAGAAACTTGCATGACTTTGGACAATTCCTGGGAATATATAAACATGCAATTCCCATTGGAACAGCGTGGTTAAATTTCAAACCTTCAGTATTGTGATGCTAGTGTAGTGTTCATGTCTTTTGCTGATCTTTCATGTATGAAAATGCACTCTATACATTTAGCAAATTTATTGCGTCATTACATTGCTTTAGAAAAATCAGTGCTTGTTTGACGTTAGAAACAGAGAAATAGCTAAATAATTGTGTATTTAAGTAATTGGGTAACAACTGCCAATTCATATTCGAGCAGTGTAGAGCTTTAAAACTCTTGTAGGAAGGTGAAAGGTCACAACTTTGCCTTTATTTATACAAAGGTCCCATTTAGTCGCTTTAAATGTCAAGATCATCCACCCACAGTACTCCGTGAAAAGCGATAATAATAAAATTGAGGTTATTAACACTGCTTTATAATTATGTTATTTTAATTATTTTATAATTATTTAAACGTTTGCGGACAGAAACATAGCTTGCTGAATGTTTAAGACATTTAAAGCGCCTACATAAATAATTGTAGCAACACGGTTATAGAATAATTAGCTCTGTTGAAATCTAGTTAAACTAGAGCTGATGCTGAGGGGATCCGCAGATTGATCCAGACCCGTCTTGACCCATGGTGCAGAAGTACATTGCATCCGACCACTGCGCTCTTCTAGGCGCAGCCGATAATGCTCCAATTATGTAGTATTCAACGATGAGTTCCGAAGTAAATATGTAGGTAGACAGTAGTTAGGGTTGCCACCCGTACTATATTATATAGTATCGTACTATATTTTAGTCAATTGTACTATATATTATAGAAAAACAATATAGGACAAAAAATACTATATTTTAACGCTAATTCAATTGTCGCTCTTCTTCATTTGAATCAACTGTGAATGGAACGCACCCGCAGCACTGAATTGGGTATGTTTGAACGAATCTCATTCAATATGTACGGTGCTTAGTTAGTAACTCTAACTCCTTTGTGATTGTCCAGCGAAAAGTAATAATAAATAATCATGTAAAAATAAATAATGATTGAAAATAGATGTGTACTATTTTTTTTTCCTGAATTTCCTAAAAGTACTATATTTTTTTAAATTAAAAAGTAAAATACTATTTTGTCTTCAAAAACCTGAATAAAAGAAAAATTATATTAATTTAAGTGTATACTAATATTATAAAGAGGAAAAATTTGTAGTATGTTTGTAATGTGTTCACATAAAAACTACTGGACCGAATTCAAAAATTCTGTCACCATTAGAAACCTGTATCTTTGTTAAGTAACATATGTTATTAAATTAGGCTAAAAATTTTAAATAATTTATAGAATTAGGCGTTACTTTGCGGAGATCCATAATACAAAAGTAATAATAAAATTATTTTGCTATAATCCGCTATGAAGTAAAATAGAAAATATATATAATGCTAAATGTAGAGTGGACAATCGGTTAACATACCTGATACATGCAGGAGTCGTAAAAAAACACATGCACAAACCTCCACCACCGCCACCATGATACACAAGCACTATATACGTTCACTATCACAAACTCAACAATTTGTGTTGAGTAGTTCAGCTTGAGTAGCTCAGCTCAGTCGCGACACAGGAATCAAAAGCTCATTGTGATCTCTTGTAAGCCTATGATATACATCAAATACGTAAAATGCGATTAAATTTATATATCACAAACGAATTCTTTCAATAAATTTGTAAGCAATCAAAACCCTCGCCCTTTTCTTATTTTGATACGAGCCCCACCTAATAAATATTCTTACCACATAGCTTAGCATACAAATTTGAAGGGAGCTACCTTTATTAAATCCTCTGTCGCGGTTACAGCGAGCTACATAAATCAGATGTTCACACAGTTAAAATCTTTATACTCATAGCTTTAAATTATATAATTCCATGGCTTTATTTCTGTATGTAATGGATTGGTGCGCTATACAAAATCGCGGTTATAATATTTGAGAGTTATCTCGCAAATACCCGTCTTTCACGTAAATTCTATAAATATTTGAGTTTTGTTCGCCTTCAGTTGGTTTTGTATAGGGTTATCACTCATACAGTTTTACACTCACCTTTTACCTAAAATTTATATCATAATAGCTGATAGTCATATCTAGTCGTGACATTTATTAATTTCTCCTCACAGTTTATAAGATATTCTCAATTAGTAGTGAAGTAAAGTCCTGTCACTGTGCTGGGCATAGACTTCCTCTCTCCGTTTTTGTGTCAAATTGTAATTGCCAATTGGACACATAAGTTTTAATAGAAACACTTATTGGTGCCTCCCCGAGGTTTGAACCCATAATCGTCTCTAGAGGTCTCGCGGTCTCACCGCTGTCACATTTCCATCCATATTCATATATAACACTTGTTTCGTCGCATGATTTTCATCCTCCCTCATTACATGTACACCTATTTTTAATCTTGCACTTCTCTTTCCATAATGGGTGCAACTTTCAGGTTTCCTCTTACATACACATTTCGTATTTTATCCAGTTTTTTCACACATTGCTTACCAACATACACAACTTAACATTCTCGTCTCATTTGCTTACATTCTTCTTTCATCCGTTTTTCATTGCCTAACATATTTAATTCATACAATACGACAGGTCTTATGATCTCTTTATAATTTTTTCCCTTAACTTTAAGAGGCATTCAGGGGTCACATCTTCAAGTGATGAACGTCCACTGCTGGACATAAATCTCTTTAAGGGAGTTCCCACGATCTTGTGCCGATTGGATCCAGCGGCTCCCGCGACCTTTTTGGGGTCAGTCCACCTCGTAGGGACCGACGTTACGTTTTGCAGGGCGAGGTCGCCAGCTCCTTAGGACCCCAACCCCTATCAGTTCTCCGCGCTACGTGCCCCGCCTATTACCTCTTCAGCTTCGCGACACGATGAGCTATGTCAGTTACTCTGGTTCATCCACAGATCTCCTCATTTCTGATTTGATAACGCAGAGATACTCCAGGTATAGCTCGCTCCATCGCATGCTGAGTGACTCTGAGCTTTCTTATGTGGCCATAGTTAGCGACCACGTTTCAGATCCGTATGTCATCACTGGCAACACTTACGAGGAGCTTCGTCTTCAGGCATTGAGGTATTTGTATTTGGGACTGTGGTCATATATATTGACCAATATATTAGATATTGTTATCAAATAAATCTATATTCTATTTTGACAGCCTTGATTTCATATAAAGTCAATGAAGTTCTTGTGGTATTGGAAGTAAAATATTATTATTTCATTGGAATTATGATACAGGCATGTTAAATATTTGATGATGTATACTTGTTTGGGTTACACGACGATCTAAAGAGAAATAACTTTTAAGGTAACTACAAAGTTTTCTCTTTAAGGGTTGCTCTTTATTTAGATATCCCAATGTGTATAAAAATACTTTAGTAATATTGCTATCTCTATCTCTAGTCATTGCTTCCTTAGTGAAGCTCGCGGTCCTAGCTAGATTGACTAGATTTTATACTCAAATGGATGACTTGTTTCCACCCCCTCCTATTAGTGGCTATTGTTGCTACCGCATAAAATTAGCAGGACTTGCTAATATTGCTATAAACAACCTAGATACTTATTTACATAAGCGGGGTGGACGTAACCAATAGTGGAAGCCGTCACCACTGTGACGTGAACTATGACGAGTTTGGCCACAAGTTGGTCATATCTCGCCAGGACACAGAACTCCCACAGAAAACCACTTCAAAAGAAATTCAAATGATACAAGTTAAGCCCGAAACATCGATATAGGTGATAAAATTACCTACTTTATATTGTTTTTTACCTGTTCCCAAAAGAAAACTGGGTTTTCTTCATTCCTTAGATTTATAGAAGCAAGCGTTACTTTGCGGAATTATATTGTACAGAAGTTATAATAGGTTTTTTTTGCTGTAATCCGCGTTTGTTAAAAGAATATATGTAATCCTAAGTGTATGAAGCAGGCAACATTCACATACCTTATGCATACATGTCCCCACACATATCACAAGACACCAATAACACCAACACTCAACACAAGCACTACACAAAATCTCTACGATCGTTTCGCCCCGAAATCGAACCATCATTAGGAGGGTAGGCTCCACGACAAAATCCTAATTAATTCCTTACCTTAGCTATTATAATCTTTAGTTTTATCAAATTTCATCAATATTTCTCTAGTCCATAAACCTTAAAAGCTTAAGAAACAGAGAAAGAAACTTTCGCATGTATAATATTATCCTTCAACTTCAATTAAAAATACAAAAGAATAACAATTATTTGTTTGAAATTAAACCAGTCATGTCTGACGGATCTAGAAACAATGTAAACAAATCGACGTATGATATATTAGACAGCCTTGTTTTGCATAAATTAAGCCTAAATTAATTCACAGCCTATGGCATTCCACATTATACGTGACAATGTGTCAAATTATTATAATAGTTTATGCTTGTATAGGTTAATTATTTAGTATGCTTATACGTACGTACGGTTACTTCCATTATTTGTATGTAGTCCAAGGTGTATACTACTAATATTATAAATGCGAAAGTGTGTGAGTATGGATGTGTGTTTGTCACTCTTTCACGACGAATCCGCTGAACCAATATCAATGAAATTTGATACAATTATTTCTTATACACTAGAATAACATAGAGGCTATAGAAGATATTGTTTTACTCCAAATTTAACGCATTCTGACCACGAGCAGTAATGAATAAATCAAAACTACTGGATCGATTTTAATCCTTTTTTCACTGAGTGACATTTGTTGCTTTGTGATTTTGTACACACCTAAAAATATTCAGTCACAATATCAGAATTTTAAGCGTCATCTACAAGTATACTCCTACATAATCGTATTATAAAACAGTACCTGGGTGTACTGTAAACAGTCCACTTGAATAAAGAATATTTATAATTTAAATATACTAAGCAGTCTGAGCACAGTTTTTTTAATTTTGGGGCTGACATTGCATTCGGCATAAACTATTCTTTCACTCCGAATCCGCTTATTCAGTATCGATGAAATTTGACACAATTATTTCTTATACACCAGAATAACATAGAGGCTATAGAAATCTGTTAATTCTACAGGAATAGGATGACATCATTGAAAAGCGCCATCTTTTATCGACCTATCACACGATAACAGCCGCCATAATAATTCCCTAATTATTATTATTATCGCGAACGAAGTCGCGGCTATTAGGGAATAACTTTGCCAAAATTCATCGATATTGGTTAGTGAATTCGCCGTGAAAGTGTAAGAATCATACATCCCTACTCACAAACTTTTGCATTTATAATATAGTATATTACAAGCTTTAACAGAAAAATAAACACAAGAGAATAATGTACATATTTAAATAGTACATTAATTATTAATTAATAGCATACTATTAAAAAAAATCATGGGTTCCACAATTAAAGTGATTACTAAGGGTTTTATTTATCAAAAATATTAAGTACCCGGATCAGATCAACTAACCTAGCATGGGTTAGTCCAGTGTGTCCCAACAAACTGGGTTAGTCCAGTGTTTCCCTGGACAACCCAAAACCTCTTATTTATGTGCTTTAAGGGGACAATTCAATTTTTACTTTTAAAATTTTTGTCTGTTACTTAGGGGGGGCAAAATAAATGCCGGGAAACATTGGGTAAGTCGATCCGAGCCCTTCAACAAGGTCAGTTTCCAGGCACAGTTTGGTCCCTTCATGGGCCCGTCAAATAGAAACGTTTTCCTCGTTGTCATGAAAATCGAATAAAGTTTATTTCTGAACGCTCCCGTAACAGGATAAAAATATATCTCGGTAAGATTGATATGGGTATAAAGAGATAATTTTGTTACACTATATCGAAAAAGCCACCGTGTGGTATCCGGCTGAGTAAATAGACCACCCAAATTTTTACCAGAGTGTCGTAGATGGCGACTAAGTTGACTACCGTATGGTATCCGGCTGAGTAGAATGGAATACCCTCATTTCTTACTGAGGTGTCGTAAAAAACAACTACCTAAGGTAATTTAATCTACCGTATGGTATCTGGTTGTGTAAAATAGTCCACCCTCATTTCTTTCCGGAGTGTTGTAAAAGGCGAATAAGTAACCCGCCGTATGGTGTCCGGCTGAGCGGAATATACCACCTTTATTTCTTACCGAGATGTCGTAAAAGGCGACTAAGTTAAGTTGACCTGCCGTGCGGTATCCAGCTGAGTACAATAGACCAACCTCATTTCATACCGAGTTGTAAAAGGCGACTAAGGTAAGTTGACCCTCCGTCTAGTGATCCGGCTGAGTAGAAAAGACCACCTTCATCTCTTACCGGAGTATCGCAAAAGTTAACTAAGTTAAGTTGACCCGCCGTTTTGTATCCGGCTGATTGGAGTAGACCAACCTCATATCTTACCGGGATGTCGTAAAAGGCGACTAAGGTAAGTTGACGGTGGGCGGCCCGTAAAATAACTAGCCAACACATTTACTTAATAAAATGTTGAAAACATGTTGTGCTGGCCCCACATAGAGTACGATAAGGGTAGCAGAATGATGATGCCTCCAGAGTATTTTTACCATTAAAATAATCTTGTGTAATATCCTTTACGTATAACCTGATTTCTTACATTCAGTTTAACTTTTTTTTAACCAGTCGTGGTTGATAAAGACAACAACAAGCTGTGCCAGCGGCATGGAAATCAGTGTATCACAATTTTTTTCCAAAAAAGGAATTTTGAACATAAAAGTAGTAATCATAAAATTTGTACTAATATGTAAAGCTGAAGACATTGTTTGTTTAATTGTTTGAATGCGCTAAACTCGGCAACTACTGGAACGATTTGAAAAATTCTTTGAGTGTAAGATATCTAGGTCCATTTATTGAGGAAGGCTATATAACATCACGCTAAAATGAATAGGACTATGTACCATCTATCATATAGACTATATAACATCATGCTAAAATGAATAGGACTATATAACATCTATCATATAGACTATATAAAATCATGCTAAAATGAATAGGACTATATAACATCTATCATATAGACTATATAACATCATGCTAAAATGAATAGGACTATATAACATCTATCATATAGACTATATAACATCATGCTAAAATGAATAGGACTATATAACATCTATCATATAGACTATATAACATCACGCTAAAATGAATAGGACTATATATAACATCTATCATATAGACTATATAACATCACGCTAAAATGAATAGGAGAGGCAATAAAAAATTGTACAGAAACGGCAAAATTTTTAGCTTTCCTTGCGTGAGCTGGGTAAACGCTAATAGCAATTCAAAAATCATGTATTACGAAATTGTTCCAAGTTGTAAATAAAAATCCACGACAGCATATGTCTAACTTTTAAGGTTAACCCACTTTATATTTATGGTTATCAAAAGACTATATTACGGTTTTAATCTTTCTTCGCAGGCAAAGCCGCTGGCGATTGCTAGTAATAAATAAAATAATAATAATAAATTTGCCGTTTTCGCAATATTTTTTTTTGTTGCTCCTTTCCTATTTATTTGCGCGTGATGTTATATAGTCTATAGTCTTTCTCGATTAATGGGCTATGTTCCATTCAAAGAATTTTCAAATCGGTCCAGTAGTTCCTGAGATTAGCGCCTTCAAACAATCAAACAAACTCTTCAGCTTTATATTTTAGTTTAGATGTGGTATGTGACAATAGTTCTAATTTTTTTATTTGGGACAAATTGGCGGTCCTTTTACGTATTATGGAATAACAAATCTTCCTCGAAGGGACACTTTGAGTGATGAGTGACCAAAGGGCTGGGTCAACTAGTCGCCGCATTTAACCGTAATGTGGGATGTCCAATATGTCATGACCCTTCTTTTTTGTCAAGAGGAAACGAAATCTATCAAATAAGGAAAAATATATGGATAAATGGAGGTCAGTGTGGCTGGTCAACTTGTAATAGCCGGCTGAGATAACAGATTTAATAAGGTTAACAGATATAGTTATATATTTATAGCATGCCAGAAAATGTAAAAAGTAAATAAGTAAAAATGTAGTGTATAAATTCATATATTCAAATTCATATTCAAAATATTTTTTATTCAAATAAACTTGTAAACAAGTGCTTTTGAATCGTAACTCTACTGCTGGTCCGGAAAGCTGTTCCTACCGAGAAGAGCCAGCAAGAAACTCGGCGGTTGCTCTTTTTTGAAAAATATAATTCTTATTAGTTACATTTAGTCATTACTGTCTTGTACAGGGTCTAAGCGAGCTATGTCCACACATTCTTATCTTCCAAGTAATCCTCAACAGTATAGTAGGCTTTCTGGATCAGCCTTTTCTTAACAGTGTTTTTAACAGTGTGTAATGGCAAAGCTAAAATTGATTGCGGAATTTTATTATAGAATCTTATACTCAGACCCACAACCGATTCACGTACTTCTGCAAGGCGCAAAGCCTTGTCTTAGATAGAAGATAGCAGAAAATCTTCATGGAAAAGGGACAAGGGTATTGCTTTACTCCAAATTTAACGCGTGCGGGCCACGGGCAGTAATGAATAAATCAAAATTACTAGATCGATTTTAATCTTTTTTTTCACTGAGTGACATTTGTTGCTTTGTGATTGTGTATAGACCTAAAAATATTCAGTTACGATATCAGAATTTTTAAGCGTCATCTACAATTATACTCCTACATACTCGTATTATAAAGGATGATTCACGCTACACCGTGTCGCGACCGGGCCGTGCCAGTCATTCATGTTACACCGGGCTGTTTGGGTTTATTATTTGCACGACTTATATCTATGTTAAGTAGTTTTTGTCAGCAAGTGATTTCATTTATCGATAGACTTGACGCCTAAATAAATATGCAGTTTCACAATTTGAATTAGCAGCTATTGCAATTGCCATCGATGATGAAGTATTGGAAATTATTTTATTTGTTATCTAAATACTTAGGATGGCTCATGTCGTAAATCACAGAGCAAATTACACACATTCTAAACAATTTGCATTGTCCATTTTGCTGTTAAGCTGCTAAACTCACCAAGATTTGACGTTGACTGCTCTGCGGGCGCCCGGGCGCATATGTTTATGTTACAACGTGTCGGGGCCGAACCGTGCCGGAGCCGGGAAACAATACCCACCGACATTTCAACGCCGTGCCCCGGCCGTGCACGGCCGGGACACGGCCGGGGCACGGTTAGGCATGAATCACTTCATACCAAAAGTATACCACAATGTTCGACCGTGCCCCGGACGGGGCACGGCCCGGTCGCGGCACGGTGTAGCGTGAATCATCCTTTAAGCAGTACCTCGGTGTACTGTAAACAGTCCACTTGAATAAAGAATATTTATAATTTAAATATACTGATTTATTTATTTATTTATTTATTTATTTATTTATTTATTTGTTGCCTAGATTGTGTAAACATTTAGATGTTAGATATATAATACAGTATCATCAATCTGCCTAATAAAGACATGCAACTTACTAATTATACTTATCTATTATTGACTATTAAAGTTGTTATTAATGATTATTATATTAATTAAATATTAAATAAGCTTCAATGCAATAAAACCTTTAACTTTCTTATCAAATAATTATTAATAAAAGTCATACATAGTGATATTATACATCTGATAAGTATTCATTAAGTGAATAATATCTTTTTTGTAACAAAAATTCTTTAATTCTATTTTTAAATATTTTAACATTTAAGTTCCGGTCAGCCAATGAGGGCGGTAGCTTATTGTAAATCTGCCAGGCCATATTGATTACACTTTTGCCAAATAGTGCACTTGCATGCGGTGTATAACACATTTTATTCTTCCTACGCTTGTTGTTCGAATATGAAAAAAGACTACCATTCGTTTTTATGAACACCAATATTTCATATATATACAATGATGGAAAGGTAAGTATTTTAAATTTATCAAAATATGGTTTACATGATTCAGTTTGTTTGAGATGGCATATGGCTCTAATACATTTCTTTTGGCATTTGAAAACCCTATCCCTATCTGTTGAGTTTCCCCAGAATATGATGCCGTACCTAATATTTGCCATGACATACGCATTAAAAGCTATTAATACAGCCGCTTGATTTACCTTCTTTGAGAGCATATATAATGCAAATGCGAATCTATTTAATTTTAAACACAAATTTTCAATATGTAGTTTCCAGTTTAGGCAGTCGTCAATATATAATCCTAAAAATTTTGTATTCTTAGTGTCCGATATTTTTTTACCCAGATAATTGATGTCCATTGATGTATTATTATATCTAGTCGTAAATGTCATAATTTTAGT
Organism: Morpho achilles; assembly: GCA_947086495.1. NCBI lineage: Eukaryota > Metazoa > Arthropoda > Insecta > Lepidoptera > Nymphalidae > Morpho > Morpho achilles. Next base: position 12,649,192 of record CAMTZB010000001.1, on the reverse strand, counting down.
TTTGTCAAGATTTATTATTAATTTATTACATGTCAACCAGTTTATAATATCTTCAAGGGTCTTATTAATTTGAGTTTCTAAGGAATTCAAAGTATCCCCTACAAATATCACTGTACTATCGTCAGCGAATAAGACCATTTTATGCTTAGTTATCGAAGGGAAATCATTTATATATGTAATGAATAACAATGGACCTAAAATACTCCCCTGAGGCACCCCCATTCCTACGGTATCTGATTCTGATACATATGCTCTTTCGGTATCTCCTTCTAATCTTGTTATTTGTGTCATTTGTTTTCTTTCTGTTAAATATGAAAAAATAAGATCCAAACTATTTCCTCTGACCCCATATGTATTCAGCTTATCTATCAGAATTTGATGACTCACATAGTCAAACGCCTTGGTTAGATCCATAAATAACGCACATACAGGTTTTTTTTTGTCAATATTTGTCATAACGGCATTTAGAAAATGGTATATAGCTAAATTAATGGATTTGTTCTTTCTAAAGCCTATTTGTTCTTCGCATAAGATACCATTCTTTTCGAAATAATCATTAAGGTTATTAAATATATTCTTTTCTAATATTTTAGAGAAAATTGGTATGAGTGATATTGGTCGATAAGAATCCATGTCTTCTTTGTTACCTTTTTTATACAAAGGTTTTATTACCGATATTTTCAGTTGATCGGGGTATTTTCCTTACACTATACAAAGGTTTGTTATGTAGCAGCAGTCTGAGCACAGTTCTTTTAATTTTGGTGTTGAAATTGCGTTTGACATAAACTATCGTTTAGTTTCTCTGAGCATATGAATGCTCAATGCGCGACTCATACGCCTGAGCATGCTCAAGTGGATACAAGGCTTAAGATATGAAAGTCAAACTTTGATGAATATTAAAATACTGTATATATGATCCCTTTGTTTTGGAATAATATATTTGCTCCATTATAATATTTCTCAGTACTTTTGTTTGCTGCTTGAGAAGTCAATAACTTTTAATATTTGGCTAAGTTTTTGAGGTTTCTTTTAAGTGCCGTCTGTAAAGTTTTACGTATTATTTTATTTGGATTTAAATATACTAGTGATACCATAGAGTTATTATAGTGTGGTATCCGGCTGAATAGAATAAACCACGCTCATTTCTTACCGAGGTGTCGCGAAGGCGACTAAGGTAAGTTGACCCACCGAGTTGTATCCTGAGTAGAATTGACCACCCTCCGAGGTGTCGTAAAAGACGACTAAAGTATGTCGACCCGTCGTGTGGTGTCCGGCGGAATAGAATAGCACCACCCTCATTTCTTACCGAGGTGTCGTAAAAGGCGACTAAGGCAAGTTGACCCACCGTGTGGTGTCCGGCTGAGTAGAATAGACCACCCTCATTTTTTACCGAGGTGTCGTAAAAGGCGACTGAGGTAAGTTGACCCACCGTGTGGTATCCGGTTGAATAAAATAGACCACCCTCTTTCTTACCGAGGTGTCGTAAAATACGACTAAGGTAACTTGACGTCAGGTACGCGGCCGGTCGTAAAATACGAAGCCACTGGCACAGTTAGTTGTCTATATCAACCACAACTGGTTAAAAAAAGTTTAAACTAAATGTAAGAAATCAGCTTATACTTAAAGTATATTACACAAGATTATTTTAACGGTAAAAATGCTTGTATTTGAAGTCATCATCATTTCCATGCAGGCGAAGCGGCTGGCACAGGAAAAAAAAATTTGAATGAGATTTAGTTTTCTATTACATAAAAATAGCGACATATCAAAAAAAATAAGAAAACGTCGAAAATAGTATGCAACATATTTGTATGTTAAAAAATTCCGTACTTGATTTATTCGTTTGGCCCAAATAGGTTTGCACAGAAGGTACAGACAGCAAACTTTTATTCGCTAGCAATAAAACTGTATCATCGCATTTCGTCATTCTACCCTCATAACTGTCCAACTTTAGTAATACCCATATTTATGTTATAAAAACTTTTTACAAAGAGGGTATTGTTTGAAACACAAATCTGGATACTCGGACGGGAATATATACGATATTGTAGAAAAACAGAAATGTCTATCAAAAGCCAGAACATTGAAATATCGTTATCTGTGATAGAAATATTAATATATATTTAATAAAAACAGAAATCTTTGAATAAAGATAAGATAAGAAAATTTAAAAGAGTTAACCTTGTGTATATATATTATTTTTCGGAATCTCGGAAACGGCTACAACGTTTTTCATGAAATTCAGCATGCAAGGGGTTTTGGGGAAGAAAAATTGATCTAGCTAGGTTTCAAAAATAATGATAAAATTATTTTGCTATAATCCGCGAAGTATCCTTCTTCGCGATACAATTTTATCATTACTTTTGTATTATGGACCTCCGCAAAGTAACGCCTAATTCTATAAATTAATTAGGTTTCATTAAAAATAAATCTAATGTTATTCCTGTTCTTGGGCACTGAAAAAATGCAAAAATGTTGAATGTTGTTTGTTAAACGCTAGACAGTACTTTAATTATCTCGTTCACTATACTACTGAACAATAGATGACGCTGTACACGGTTAAATTAAATTGACATCTCGCTAAGGAGATTCTTTGTCTCAGTTATAGGTAGGGCCGTGAGCCGTAAATAAAGTTGAGATTTGTATTCTTGCGATTGTAGCTTCATTTCTCCTATCGGCTCAGTGTGGGTACTGGGTGTGTTCATTGTTAGAAAGCAAATGATTTTTAACCTGTCAATGCAAAGCTGTGATAGCTTAATGGTAAAGGGTGGACCAAAAAAGTTCATAATTTAGGATCGATACTAGAGGTGTTATATTAGGATGATATTTGAATAATACTATTATGTGATATAATAGCTTTCTCATATTAGGGTATCATACCCTATTATTTGGTAATAGGCTATTATAGTAATAGCCTATTCCGTGACCTGACATATTATTTTAGTGAGACGGCGATTAAATTTTTCTTCATACTTTTAACTGACTTAGGATTGTTAAAGGTTATGTTGGCGTATTTAAAAAGTTACTAATAATTAGTTATCAATTATTGTACACCTTATGTACTATAATTGATAAGTAATCATAGTTTTATATTTTTCTGTTCATTTAAATGTTTTTATTTTTTATTTTTGTGGTTATATGAATGATTTATCATTTAAAAATATTGGTAATTTGTCTTATATTACATATCTACATTTAAAAACATCAATTGTTTCTATCTGCGAGATATCTTTATACCAAATTTTATTTATTTACAATTAAAAACCTTTATATTTCTAATAATATTAAAACTATTGTTTACGCGATGCAAGGATTTGCATTATGCAAACAAATGTTAAACTGGTTTAATTTTTTCAAACTATCCTTACAAAAGGAAACAATAACAAGTAAACAAAGGCAACTTGTACACATGCCGATTAAAAAAAACAAATGTTAGCGTTTTTAAGGGTTTAGTCTATTTTTGTTTTCATTGTTAGTTTTATTTTTTACCAATCTATGCAGCATTCATACATAACCCGACTTGTAGCATTAAATATACATATCGTTTTTTTTGGTAAAAGTTTTAGTAAAGAGCCACCTCCAACTGTTCCCGACTCTCCGAGATGATTTTTAGCGACCTAGCTGGCGCAGCGGCGCACACGAAGTGCATTTTAATTATTAGCGGGTTTGATTTCCGACAGCTATAGTTAACCATAATAAATATTAAATGCAACAAAATTGTAACCAAATAGTACGGTGCTAGTGCAGAAGCAAAAATCTACTGCTTCTCCACTACTGTTTTACTAGTGATTATATTTTATATTTATTATTATACTATAAATTTTATTACTACAAATGCACGTTAACATGAAACCCGACGTGCGTGTGTAACAAAATATAATTTCTTATTACAATATTAGTTTAGTAAAATAGATTATCGTAGTGCACACTCGTACATTGCTTACTTACTTAGTAACCATCCCAAGGCGCATTTAAACAAAGCCTGACATGTATTTAGCAAATCAAATCCCGATTTCTCGCTCACAGTTGGCGACTCGCTACTACTGAAGTTCTCAATACGGGTATTACCGTATTAGCCTGTTACGGAATAGACCCTATTATTAAGTAACAGTCTAATACTAGCCTGTTACGGAACAGTCCCTGTTATGCGGAATAGGCAGCTCTCCGGCGATCGCCACCTACACGGCGACCGATATCGACCCTATTATCTTGGAGCTAGCTATTATTTGACTATTTTATGGTAAAAGGAACCTTAAAACCGCGTCTTATGATACGGTATTACGTGGACTGTATTATATTCCATATACCTATTCAATATTAGTTTAGTACAATAGATTATCGTAGTGTACGCGCGTACATTGCTTACTTACTTAGTAACCATCCCAAGGCGCATTGAAACAAAGCCTGACATGTATTTAGCAAATCAAATCCCGATTTCTCGCTCACAGTTGGCGACTCGCTACTACTGAAGTTCTTAATACGGGTATTACCGTATTAGCCTGTTACGGAATAGTACCTATTATGCGGAATAGGGAGCGCTCCGGCGATCGCCACGCACACGGCGACCGATATCGACTCTATTATCTTGGACAGCTATTATTTGGCTATTATCTGGTAACAGGTTACTTTTACATTGCGTATTAAAATACGGTATTAGGCGGGCTGTATTATATTCCATATACCTATTACGAATATATTCATAACACCTCTAATCGATACCCACATATGTCACGGCACTTTTTTCTTACTTTTTAAAAAAATTCATATCTTAAAAAAAATTACCGAGCAATGCTCGTACACCTAGGCACTGCAATATATTAATTGATTAATCTTTATATAATTCGGCCCGAGTCGAGTCAAAAATATTTGTATCAGGTTATAATATTATTATTATTTTTACGTTCCACTCATATTTGTACACAAAATATCATGTTTGCTTTACAAACAAGTTTTTATAATGTAGTGAAATTATTATTGAATATAATATTCGTCTATGTTTGCCGTGTGGTATCTGGCTGAATATAATAGACCACCCTCATTTTTAAGACTAAGGTATTTGGGTCATAATATATCTAGCCAAATCCTTTAACATGCTTACAATATATCCGACCCCACTTAAGAAGGAATTTAATTATTTCTTTTTATACATATAGTTAGAACAGAGAGAGAAGAAGTAAAAAAGCTCATGTATAAAGGCGGACTTATATCTAAAAAGGATCTCTTCCAGTCAATCTTTGAGTAACAGAAAGAAAAAAGAGTAATATAGAGAAAAAGAAAAAGTTTATATAAATTTAACTATTTAATGTATCAATTAATTTTGGTAAATGAATAAATGAAAAGATGCTACAAATATATAATTCATCATCCTCTTCCTGCTCTTATCCCACTCTAAGCGGGGTCGGCACAACATGTTATAAACATGCTGTCACATGATTTGGCTACGTTTTTACGACCGGCCGCCTGCCTGACATCAACTTACCATAGTCGTATTTTACACCTTGGTAAGAAAGAGGATGGTCTATTCTACTTAACCAGATACTACACGGTGGGTCAACTTACCTTAGTCGCCTTTTACGACACCTCGGTAAAAAATGAGGGTGGTCTATTCTACTCAGCCGGACACCACACGGTGGGTCGACTTACTTTAGTCGCCTTTTACGACACCTCGGTAAGAAATGATGGTGGTACTATTCTATTCCGGATATCACACGGCGTAGATTCTTTCATAACATATTGTTAAAAAACAATACGCGCCGCTAAGTGTTAAAATATCTATTACCTTATCACCAACGCTAGTAATCCATCGAGCTTCAAGATTCCCATTTCTGTCGCATTTCACTCGGTTGAATCTTCCTATTTTTCGGATAAAACTAATTTTGTGCTTTGTTGACTTCCCTTGTTACATTTTTTATTTCGATTCCCAGCGAGTGGTGTTCACAGATAAGGATTATATTGACTTTTTTTTATTGTTTCCAATTATTTGTGACTAGTGGCAACGAGGCAGTGGCGCGGTAATGGACAGATCGGACGTTCTGTGTATGTAGTGTGAGTTTTTTAACCTACTCGTGTACTGTTTGTATGACGCTGCAACAGCGACATATAGTGACAAGTTAGCGTAACGCTAACTCGATCGACAAGGTTAAACAATAGAGAGAGAGGGCGGAAACACCGGATGTGACAAAACCACTGACCAAGACACCACCCGACCAAAACTTACCTGAAGACGACATTGAGGTCTGGGAGCCACCATTCCCAGACCTCCCCACCGAACAAGACATCCATTAAGACATCACTTAGGTGACCTGGGCTTACGGCCCAAATACAGACAACTTTAGGTCATCTAGGTGACCTCGGCCTACGGCTGAAACACGTATCGGGCTTAAGTGCCCGCGAGGAGATGCCCGGGTAGTGAGGATATCCTCGAGGCCCGCACCCCGTTTACCCCCACCCGGGGAGTAAGAGAGATGACCCAGGTGCAGGTTAAAAAACTCACACTGAGACGACGAAAATATACGCAAACAACTTCACTAAACACATATACTTTCATGCCGCACTAACTTATACAGAAACACGTGCACTCACAAATAAAAACTTTACTCACCACATACTCTTTCATGCACTCTCACACACATTACCCATACACACGTGTAAGTAAGTAGCGGCCTGTTACTATCCCACTGCTGAGAATAGGCCACTTCTCTCCGTTTTTGGAAGGAAGGTTTGGAGCTAAGACCAACCACGCGGCTCCAATGCGGATTGGTAGGTTTCACATATCTCCAGAATTCTCTAGATATATGTAGGTTTCCTCACGATGTTTTCCTTTACCGAAAAGCGTGTGATAAATTGCATTTATCAATTAGACACATAAATTTTTAACAGCAAAACTCATTGGTGTCTGCCCGGGATTGAACCCCTGACCTCCTCGAAAGAGTCGAACGGTGTTACCGCTGGGCTACCACAGCTCACACGAGTACACATGTGTAGTCACAAACAAACAAATTCACTCAATTCACAAATTCATACAAACAGTAACTAGCTACTGACTAGAAAATTTACTGAAATGATAGAAGATCTTCTGTAAAACAGGCATGGTCTAGTACAGAGTGTAGTAAATAAATGCTAAATTAATCTAGTAAACTAATAATAACATGTCAAAATGCTTTTAAAAGCAAGCAAGCAACTGAGAAGCATTTATCAGTTCCTTCGTCTGGAGCCAATCCTGCCAGTAGCATTAGGTCATGCTTATCATAAACATGCATTGTCATCGGGACTGGACCATATATAGAATATCAACTCAATCGGACCCCGGGAAGTGGGTCAAATTTAATTTGAAAGATTCTACCTTTACATACATACGTTGTAAGTTGTATAAAAGCTTTTAATAATAATTAAATGATAACTTTTAAAAATTAAACTAATAAACGATTATTATTATTCATAGATACTCATAGATTTAACAATATTTTTGTAGAAAAAAAACAAAACACATTTGAACAAACCACGAAACCAGAAACTGTTCTATTTTTAAATCTGTTGAGAAAGTTCGGAATTAATCTTTATTTGCACTGGCGACATTCGATCACACTTTTCCATTAGGTTCTTTTCGTGTCGACTTCTCGAAGTAAGTCACACAATTTTGACCTATCCACACTTGACTGGAAGGGGTAGAGTGGCTGAAACTCAACAAATAAAACCTGCTCGAAGCCTTTCGAGTGGAGATCGATTGAGTGTATCGAAGACGTGGATGCGATTTTATTTCCGATATTTACAACATGTTGAGAATGCTGGAAAATGTTTTGAGATTCATCAGTTAATTGAAGTTTCCAATTGTAATTAATAAATGAAAAATCCAATGGAATCATAATAATATTACATTAATTAATTATTTTTTGATCTATGGGTTCCATAGATTTGTGTGCATGCATCTTTACCAATGTTGTGGTAATTGGATTTAAGGACACAATTTTTTGTCGCCTCTGTCCATCTTGTAAGGGGGTCTACTAACGCTATGTTTCTATTATTGGGCCAAGAATGTTCTCTGAGTGTATACTTAGTGATTCAGTATACCAAAATATATAAATGCATATCTCTAGAAATATGCTTTATTATTAATTATGCAATAACTCTAAAGGTATTCCAAAATTAATACTAATACAAATTAAGGGCGTATCACGTAAAGTTGCGGTACTTGAGACGGGTCAGTTGTTTTTTTTTAATAAAAAGATGCTTAGTGATTCGGATTATGAGAATTTTATATTCTGGACTTATTGTAACTGGTCTGGGTGTAAGCTACTACTTAAATATTACTTAAGCTACAGGTCTTAATAATTACGCGCGCATTAAATTAAATTAAAATAATTAAACAATATCTTACGTGTCCTTGCTAGATTTTAGTTCTGTTCTTCAAAACAAATGTATTTTGCTTAATTTTAGTAACAGCTGTGCTAATAATAAAAGCACAAAACCCAAATAAAATGCCAAAACCATATCCTATTTAATACAACATACAAAACTTAACGTGCAGCTAAAATTTAATAAGGCCGCGAACGTGGCGCCATCTGTTCAAATAACCGCGTGCTAGGCAAAATTCATAAAACGCTTAATACTTAGTACCTACTGCCGTGCCGTCTGTATACGTCTTTATGGCCATGCCGGGACAGAATTCAAAATTAGAGTTTGCCCAATTTAGGTTCTTTATTACGACGCGTTCGTATTTGGAGCTAGGGTAAAGGTTTTTTATGGTAGGCATAGCGAATTTGTGATTATGTATATTTTAAGGTGGAAATATTTATTATTAAGTTTGGTTCTTTGTGTAAGTATTTTTTTAATATATATTCTTGTAATATGTATATTTTTATCTATTATAACTCATAATGTTTGTTCCGTTATGGAGAAAAAAAAGAACGTAAATAAAACAACGCCATTTATAAATCTTTTAAATAATTAATATTTCATATAATTTAAGTATTCATTTTATATTAATTATTATATTCATTAATTTGCGGAGGTTCACAATACAAAAATAACGAAATATTATTTGTATTTATATTTATCGCGGATTGTAAAGCAATATTTTCATTACTTTTTTAACAAAAAAAAAATACAAAAAACGGTACATAAACTTCCATTTTTAAACATTGTTTTTTATATGTTTTATTCCAAATTTTTATATAAAACTCAAAGGGACGAATTATAAATATTATTATATTCGCTATAGAATATAATAATCTATATTTTGACTCCTTCCTGTTTGAGATTAATGTCCTGCGACAATTAAAGCTTAGAAGAACAATTTACGTCGTCATATGTCGCAGTTACATCAGGAAACCACAAAGGGGTACAAAGCCTCGTTTTTTAGAGCCGCAATAAACGAATACATACTGTTGTATAATTAAACAAACACGTTTACCCCTTTAAAATTTATAAAATGCGGTATAAGTGACGAGGTATAGCGTGTTCCTGTAATTTATGTAAAAGGGAAACTATGTTACTAAAATACGACTAAGGTAAGATAAGGTTGACCTCAAGCAGGCGGCCGGTCGTAAAACACGAAGCCAAATCATGTGACCACATGTTTATAACATGTTGTGCCGAGCCCAGAGCGGGACAAGGGTAGGAGTATGAAGAATGATGACTTGTTTTTAACCGAGACATGCATTAATGTTACAATATCGTCCATTAATTACGAAGAGGTTTTATTCTCAGAGAATTAACGGAAGTTTATTACTTTATAATATGTTGGTCTGCAAATAATTTTCAAGTTTGATGCCCGCCATGAGCCAACATATATATATATATATATATATATATATATATATATATATATATATATATATATATATATATATATATATATATATATATATATATATATATATATATATATATATATAAATTATATATGTAGCACCTGGGTGACCAAGCCTTGCTCTGTAATTTTTAAAATGATGTAAAAAAATTAAAATTAAAAAAAAAAAAAAGAAATATTAAAAATAATAGGACAGGTGGGACTCGATCGCTATTTTCACCTCTCTCGACCGTCCAACCCCCAAATAAACCACCATGACTTTACGTTTTACAGCGAAAAATTGTGATTGTATTCAACGTAAATTAAAAAAAAATATTAGAGCCCGAAAACAGAGATAAAACGACATTTTTTCAAATAAAACTTATCTAGATCGATTTTTCTCCCCCAAAACCCCCTACATGCTGAATTTCAGGAAAATCGTTGGAGCCGTTTCCGACATTCTGAAAATAAATATACATACATACTAGATTAACTCATTTAAATATTAAAGATTTATAAAATATATATGTATATATTCAAGTAGGCTTTTTTAAGAGGTCCATACAACCAAAAGTATTCCTTTAAATCGCGCACGCCTTATCACTTACACCACACAAGAAACCTCGAATGATTAAAGTATGTTTTGTATAGACAATGAATAAAGGCTGTGCATACGGAATTTTAATCCTAAACGCTGGGTCGTTTAGATTTGTGTCGGGCTTTGTACGTGGTACGAATAAATAATCCCTTAGGGGCCCTTAATAAAATCTGTTTTAATAAAATTTCCTACCAAATTAGATTGATCTTGGGTTTCCTAATTGTAACCCGCCCACCACTTGATAATAAAATGGACCGTTTAATTTGAAACTTTGCGAGTTCGCTTTGTAAAATATGCTTCTTGAAGACAGTTAATCTACCTGTTACGTGATTAATATAAAATATCTGAGTAACCAAGGTTTGATCGATAATTTTTTATAAGATATAAAAAATAAAAAAGAAAGGTCAAGTGACTTGTGGTAGTTGATCCCGGGTAATTGAACTTTTATAGTCCGCCCGTTACCCATTAAGCTATCAGAACTTTAATTTCGATAACGGTATTTTTTTCAAATTAAGAAAACATTTTTTTTTTATTTACAGCAAAAATGTACAAGTAACTATATCTATCTTAAATTACTTACACACTAGGACTATACAAATGCGTGCGAAAAAGGAGCCAGCCCACTTGTCAGATGAAGAGGCAACTAACCAAGGTGTTGAAACGGATAATTTTTTTGTTGCACTTTGATTTCATGGCCTGCAAACGGCACAAATATATAACTCTCGATGAGAGATGCATGGTGGGATAATTATACAAAAATACAAAATACAAAAATATTTATTTCTTTTCAATAATTCATTACAAAAAATACAGATTGAGATCTTCTAGTAAGTATGAGAAATATTTGTGTCAGAAGGTCTCGCTCTTCCATAACAAAGTTATTTAATTATTAGAAGGTAATTTTTTTTTAAGTTATTTAATTATAGCGTATGTTTATGTGGCGTGTGTGTATCTTGTGTGTGTGTGCGTGTGTGTGTGTGTGACTGTTGTTGTTCGTGTGTGTGCATGTAGATCTATCTATTTAAGATGTATATTCTAATAGAGCTTCCATATCTTCATAACTTAATGTTTTTAGCCAATAAGATAGAGTATTTTTGCAGTTATGGTAAGTCATTACATATATTTTATTTTTTTATTAATTATGTCGTATAAGTGTGACGCTTGTTTATTGTACCGACGGCCAGCAAAAGCTGTTTTAGTTTTAACAAAGGGAGCACCATTTTTTATTCTTCTTTTATTAAGAATAGGTAATTTAAACTGTAGTTTTTTTTAGTAATTAATTTAATATATTTTAAGAATAAATTTCCTATTGAAGGCACACACCTCAGCAAATAGGCTACATTTGGTAATTACCTCGTAATGCGGGTAGAATATTACTGCCAACCACGTACGCTCCACCCACCGGATCGTATAAGGACCCTGACACCCTAAAAGATAATGCTAATTACAGTCATTTGGTCCCCGGATCTTTCTAACGCTCGTAGTTATTTTAACGTAAAGTTTAATTGTTCACATTAGAATACTGCGTAAACCATTTCTTGAATTAAATGGTGTTCCCAAAACTTGATGAGGTGTGTTAAATAAAGTTTTTGCTGTTTAGCATATATCGTTACAGAATTCCAAATGGAAACTTGAAAACTTTGTGTCACGAATGTGCGTTTTATTCAAATTAAATAAATTATTCTTTAATATTGAAATGAGTTAATCTTGTATATAAATATATTTTCGGAATCGGAAATGGCTCCAACGATATTCCTGAAATTCTGCATGTAGGGGTTTTGGGAGAGAAAAATCGATCTAGCTAGGTTTTATATAAAAAAAAATTATTCCTGTTTTTGGGCATTAATAAAATTTATATTGAATTGAATTTTTGCCATTAACTGTTAAGTCAGCGTAGCTTATTCGTGGTCGCGAGAAATGAACCTAGGATCGAGCCCCACCTACCCTATTATTTTTTCTTTTTTTTAAGTTTCCTTTTTTTATTTTGTAAAAAATTACCAAGCAAGGGTCGGTCACCCAGATATTTGACTATTAAATGCCAATAATAATATAATATCAGTAAGATATAATAAATACTCTTTATTTCAAAAACTTATATTATAACAGTAACATAAAAGAAAAAACAATTTCATTACAAATAGTAGCGCAGTGGACTCTGTTACTAATAGTATGATATTAATACATAGATTAGTTTTGATACAGAGCTGACAAAATTATATTTTTTTAAATATTTTATTCCTCTGTTAAACAACTTTTCCGTAAAGAACACAAGGCGGTTTCCTACAACACGTTTAAAATACGATTTACCTATTCAAAACATTTTTACTCTTTTTCACCTGTTGGTCTTTTAAAAGGAGATTTCACATCGTCAAATTACCAACGATTTGTTTTTGTGAGAAATATATCAACATTACACCATACATTCAATTTATTAGGTGACAAGCATCTAATATTCATAGCGAGCCTACGTTCAGTAGTAGTTTAGAAGCAAAATCGTCATTACACTATTTCTTATTAGTTCCAAAACGTTCGGAATTTGATATAATTAGTAACTTAGTATTTCCGTAGTTTTTAGTTCTATCTCCTATCAGCTTACTGCTAGAATACTAAAAGACATATCAAAACTCTTATCAGAGGGTCACGCGTTTTATATCCGTCTATTAACATTTTCAATTAATCAGTTTTTATTTATATATTTTTTCATATTTATATAGTTTTTAATTTTAAAAATGTAATGTTTAAGTTGCATGTTGCAAGTCTATAAATGGCATTAGGTGTAAACTTGTAAACCCTAAGCTTTTTCTATTTTAATATTTAAATTACTTTTGGCGGACTTAATAAAAATAAATAAATAAATTAATAATAATAAAAATAAATTAAGTTTTCATGTGTTCAATGGACATTCACAATTGATTGTGCGCTTTTCAGTGTAAGAAAATCTCGCAAAATTAGCATATTTTTGCAAGATTTTTAGGATATCTAGGTGGCTTAAAATCTAAGCCTCAAACCTCCTTAATTTTATATCATGAATTATTTAATTTGATTTTTCATAACAAATAAAGTAATAATAAATAATAATAATAAATAAATATATGGGACACTTACACACACGGTCGTCCGTCCCCAAAGTAAGTAACTTAATACTTGTGTTATGGTAGACAGACAACTGGTGAATATATACTTATATATTTTCAACAACAGATGCGGGCGCAAGGCTGTTGAAACACATTTTCGATGCCTGGGAGAATTCGCAGAACGCTATTGGTATTTTCTGCGATTTGTCTAAAGCGTTCGATTGTGTCCAACATACAACTCTCTTGTATAAGCTGCGCCATTATGGGATCAAAGATAATGCGCTTAGTCTTATTACATCTTTTCTTTGCAATAGATTACAAAGAGTATGCATAAATGACGTCAAGTCATCCGGATCAGTAACAGTTATGGGCGTGCCTCAAGGTTCAATCTTAGGTCCTTTCTTGTTTTTAGTATATATTAATGATTTGCCATATTTTGTGCCCAGTATTTGCGACATTGTACTATTTGCAGATGATACATCATTAATTTTTAAGGTTGACAGATATAAGGAAAATCTTGACGATGTGAATAATGCTTTGTCTCAAATATCTCACTGGTTTACCATAAATAATCTACTTTTAAACACAAAAAAGACAAAATGCGTAGAGTTTTCACTGCTTAATGGAACCAGACCAACAGGAAATGTTATATTAAATAATGAAATATTAATGAAAGAGAATACAACTGTGTTTTTAGGAATGACCTTAGATACAAAGATCCAATGGGGGCCCCATATAACAAACCTTTGTGGAAAATTAAGTTCCGCTGCCTACGCTGTTAGGAAAATTAGACAATTAACTGATGTTGACACAGCAAAACTTGTTTATTTTTCCTATTTTCATAGCATTATGTCATATGGAATCATGCTATGGGGTACAGCGGCTGATATTCACAGGGTCTTTGTTTTGCAAAAAAGAGCTATACGTGGTATTTATAATATGAAACCTCGTGATTCTCTTAGGGAAAAGTTCAAAGAAATTGGCGTTATGACTGTAGCTTCACAATACATCTACAGTAATATACTATTTGTACGTAAAAATATTCACTTGTATAGTAAAAATAGTGATAGGTATGATAGACTTACAAGAAATAGACATAAACTAATGACGCCTAGATTACGCCTCCAAAAGGCCCGAAAATCATTTGTCGGTCTCGGTACACGTTTTTATAACAAAATTCCTCAACATTATCTAGACTTGCCTTTACACAAGTTTAGAAATTATCTCAAAACGATGTTGCTACATAAAGCTTACTATACTATTGAGGATTATTTGAGTGATAGCATATCTTAACTGCAGTCAGCTACGCATCCAGCTGCGACGATTATCTTGTAATCATCAAATTGTAATAATTTTTTAAAAGATTAGCCGCCGAGTTTCTTGCTGATTCTTCTCGGTAGGAGCAAACTTCCGAATCAGTGGTAGCTTCTTTAAAACATTTGACGATTCAAAAGTACTGTAAACAGTCCACTTGAATAAAGAATATTTTGAATTTGAATTTGAATTTGAATTTAAATACATACTTAAATACAAATATACACCCAGGCTCAAAGACCAACAAATTCTTTTATAGAAAATGTTGGCCCTCGGCGGGAATCGAACCCGCGACACGCGGAGCTGAAGGTAGGGTCACTACCCACTGCTCCAACGGGCCAGTCATACGTTGCTATCTTAGGTATTGATATAAAAATTTAATTTTATAAATATTTAAGTGTTAATCCTGTTTTTGAAAACTTACAGATACATTCGCCGATTTGTTCTTAGCAGCATCCAATCATATTCTTATTTATCATAACTTTTGTTTATTATTTACCTTACTTAGTATTAAGAAACTTTTTTAAAAAATTTAAGTTTACTTTCCGTACTTTTTAAATAATGACTATAACTATCTGTGAACTCCTACTCTATGTCACCGAATAACATATGGCCACACGTACACGCCCTCTGGCGACTATCTGTTAGCAACTTCATGACGCTTACGGAGGCTCGTGCATATGTTCTTGATATTGCATTTACGTATTCAGGAATTAAAGAGGCAATGTGATAAATAATTAGTGTTATTAATTAAGAATCAGTTATAATTAATCGCTATGATAGCTGAACGGTGAGAAAGTGAAACTTTCTCCATGGGGGTCGCGGGTTTAAACCCCATGCTGGCATCAATGAGTTTTTACATTTATACTTAATTGCTTAATTGATATTTGCAATTTATAACAAGCTTTTCGGTGAACGAATACAACGTAAGGAAATCTGCATTGTAGCAGCGTGGTGGGTATAAGCTCCAACCTTTCTCTCCAAAAATGGAGAGAGGAGACTTATGCTCAGCTTTAGGAAAATAAGAGACCGTTACCTTACTTTTCACTTCTTTTGTATAAAATAACAAGAAAAAGCCTACCTCCGTTTTAGGACATAAAAAAAACTAGATTAACTTAAGAGTCATTTGTAGCCTATAGTCATTTGTTCAACTTTTATCAGCATGTTAAATTAATGTTCTTGTTAAATATGATAAGGTAGTTAACGGACAAAAGGCGATTATAGTACAATGGGCCAACTATTGTACCCTTCTCAAGCAAATATTTCGCCTATTTAGCCGAAAGAGGGACAGATAAGGCCCTAATGATTAAAAGGGTTGTTTTCTATTGTCTGGTGTAATTTTATATCGTACATGGTGTTCGTAGAATAGCAAATTATTAATTACTAGTAATATCCCGCTGTTTCACCCGCGTAATTTTGAAAATGTAATGTAGGCTATGTTGCTCAGTAAAGATGCAGCTTTGCAATGGTTAAAGAATTTTTGAAATTGGTCCAGTAGTTTTTGTGTGAAATCATTACAAACATACTTAAAAATTTTCCTCTTTACAATATTATTATAGGTTCATGACATGATCATAATAAACACAGAATTTGGACTATAATGCAGATTATCTATAGCTGTATCTATAGCGATTTCCGCGTGAAAATCAATGTCACAAACTTTTTCCCGAACTGGAATTTTGGATGGAATGGCATTTCGCAGTAAAAGAGATAGGGATATCGATGACCTAAATAGTCTAAGAGATGAGATGAAGTGTATGATAACATCTCTGTTCTCCGCTCAATCTAAAGAACTTCAAAAAATTATGTGTACACAAAAAGATATACAACAAACCAATCTTAATATTGAGAATTCGGTATCATACCTCACAGCTCAAAACGAAGAATTTAAAAAGAGAATTGAGTTATTGGAGGGAAAAATTAAAAAAGACCAGCAGTATATGGCCGTACTGGAGGATCGCATTGAAGATTTGCAAAGAGCTAGTAGAAAATGTAATTTTGAAGTCAAGAATGTGCCCATACAAATTAATGAAACGAAAGAAGATCTTAGTGACATGGTTATAAGTCTTTCGAAAAACGTAGGATATAAAATGGAAAAAACTGAAATAAAAGACATTTATAGAGTCCGTGGAAAAAAAGAAAAACAGAACAGTTCCATCGTCGTTGACACATCGTCTACATCCATGAAAATAGGGTTGATAAAAATGTGTAAGGTTTTTAATATTAAAAACAAAACCAAATTATGTTCCCACCATTTGGGGATTCGTACATCTATAGATACCCCTATTTACATATCGGAACATCTGACGCCGAAAGCAGCGCGACTATATTTCCTGGCCCGCGATCTTGCTAAGTCGAAATCATACAAGTTCAGTTGGACTGCTTATGGTAAAATTTATATACGGAAGGACGAACACTCGCCAATTATAACCATTCATAATGATAATCAAATTCAACTGCTCTTACAGAAATGACTATGTTTGTTTGTCTATTATGAATATAAATTATACTTACTTAGAAAATTTTCTATAATATCATTGTTAATGAGCAATCTTACATTATATTACCTAAAAATTATGTTTATTATTATAAAAAATGTACACACACGACATTACTTCCTCGCACATATATTAAGAACACATACATCATACACATTTATACAGTACAAAATCACACACATATATTTTTATTTCATTTCCCGAATATGTTATGTAACACCCTTACCTATTAATAGAATCATAAACATGAAGTTATTGTATAAACTCATTCATATTGTTAATTATATTTATAACATAAATTATATTTTAGGATTCCTCTTGGAATATATATCAATACTTCATCAGAAAATAGTTAATGGATAGTAGTATATAAAATAATCTGCAAGAAATAGACAGTGCATCCATTGCACATTCTTTCAAGTGTGATGTAGCGAATCTACCTAAATATGTTAACATTAATAATAAAGGCATAAAAATTATTTCTCAAAACATAAGAAGTATTTATAATAACTTTCACGATTTAGAGATAACCCTATCGACATTAAATTTTAAAACCGACATTATAATATTAACTGAATGCTGGTTAAATTCTAATAAACCCATCCCGTGTTTACCTGGCTATTGTTCATTCCAGTCTTCAAACCATCTTAATAAAAATGATGGTGTGGTGGTTTACATAAAAAATAATATAAACGCAATAGCCACAGAGATAAAACTAGTTAACGCATCATGCTTAAAAATTGAGTTCGACAATACTATTATTCTAGGCATTTACCGTTCACCCGCAAATGTCAATGCTGAACCTTTTATTGATTCCTTAAGTGGCCATTTGGATAAAATTAAAACGCATAAAAACATCGTACTAACTGGAGACATCAATATAAATATTATACCAAAGATAAGTGAACAGACTTATGAAAGACATAATAGGTCGAGCTACCTTAACACATTATCAGCCCATGGGTTAATTCCGGGTCATGTATTACCAACCAGAGGAGATAACTGTCTAGACCACTTCTTCCTTAAACTTAAAAACAAGTTTATCTTTCCTTGGATAGCTGTCCTTGATACTACAATAACGGATCACTCGATGACAATTTTACAATTAATAAATGATAACTCTAAGACATGTCCTCCAAATACTAAAACTAAAACTGACTTTAATGAAGCTTTAAAAAGTTTAATACAAAAAATCTCTCAACTTTGCTTTTTCATGAAGACCCTAACATAATAATTGAGCAACTTATTACAAAAATACAAGAATCGCTACAAGAAAACACTAAAACTATATTTATTCCGAAAAATAAACGTATTGTTAAGCCGTGGATTACTCCCGGAATCCTAAAATGTATAAAAAATAGAAATAAGATGCAAAAAAGATTAAAATTAGATCCACTAAACGAAATTTTAAAACTTACTTACTTAAGATATAGAAACTACTGCAACAAACTAATAAAAAAATTAAAACGACAATATGATAGAGAACAATTAATTAAGTCGTCAAAAAATTCTAAACAACTTTGGAAAAATATTAAAAACGTAACCAATCTTAAGCCGGAAAAGACTAATAACGTGGAACTGTTAAATATAAAACCATCACCTCTAGACTCAGTAAATTATATCAACAGTTATTTTGCAAATATAGGTAAAAACTTGGCAGAAGAAATCGTATCTTTTAGTAAAACTCGTGAACACTATTTTCATAAAGATAACTCCCAATGCTCATCCTTTGTCCTCCTAAGCACCACTGAACAGGAAATCTGTGATATACTTATGGGACTTAAGACTGACAGTTCACCAGGTTGGGATAATATCCCTACACACTTCTTAAAACTGGCAAAAAACGTGGTCGCCCCAGTTATTTGTCACTTAGCTAATGTCTGCTTTAATCAGGGTATATTTCCTTCCCACCTTAAACTAGCTGTTATTACTCCGATATTCAAGAACGGTGACAGAAACGATATAAATAACTACAGACCAATATCCATATTACCTGCCATTTCAAAAATTGTGGAAAAATTAATAAACATCAGACTCATAAATTATTTAGAGAAATTTAATATTATATCCAACACACAATTTGGTTTTAGACGAGGCAAATCGACAGAAGATGCTATAATTAACTTGACTTCTCAAATTGTTGACCAACTTGACCACAAAAGGAAGTGTATATGTGTGTTCCTGGACTTGAAAAAGGCATTCGATACCGTTTCTGTCACTTTACTTGTACAAAAGCTTCAACTGATTGGCATAAGAGGAATACCTCTTAAACTACTCACGAACTACCTCATTGATCGAAAACAGAAAGTTAAGGTTGGCCAGCACATTAGCGAAGTGACAAACATATCTTACGGTGTCCCGCAGGGAAGTATTTTAGGGCCTACCTTATTTTTGGCTTACATTAATGGCCTGTGTAGCTTGAAAGTGGATAACGGTCAAGTATTTTCCTATGCGGATGACACCGCTGTAATGTTTACTGGCACTTCCTGGGAGGAAGTACAAAATATAACTGAAAAAGGACTTGCCAAAATTGCGAACTGGCTGAAAATAAATTTGCTTACTCTAAACACGGCTAAAACAAATTACATCTGTTTTCATTTACGCTCTACCTCGCAAACTCAATTTACTAACAGTCTTAAAATTCATGAATGTGATGAATTAACAAACAATGCTTGTAATTGTCCTGTTATAAATAAAGTTTCGTCAACCAAGTATTTGGGAGTAATGCTGGATCAGAAATTGAACTGGTATAGTCAGATTGAGTTAGTGGCTAATAGAGTTAGGAAATTAACCTGGATTTTTAAAACTCTGAGACATATTGCTCAACCTGACCTCCTAAAAAGAATATACCTTGCCTTAGCTCAATCAATTATAACCTACTGTATACCAGTATGGGGAGGTGCTGCCAAAACTAAATTTTTTGAACTAGAAAAGGCACAGCGCTATCTCCTAAAAGTCACACATTTCAAATCATTAAGATATCCAACAGACCTGTTATACTCCATCAGTGATGTGCTGCCAGTGAGACACTTATACATTTTAAGTACTATCTTAAGAATGCATAAATCACTACCCTTTGACCCGTCCATCCTAAAAAAAAGAAGACATAATGCTGTTGCCCCGCTAATTAGAGCTAATACTACCTTTGCCAGTCGTCATTTTAAAATTCAGTCTAATCGGCTATATAACAAAATGAATAAAAAAATTAATATTTATACCATGAAATCATACGAGTGTAAAAAAAGCGTTAATTTCATGGCTAAAAATCTTTAATTACGAGCAAGTGGAATCTTTTTTTCAACTTATCAGTTAGCTTGTAATATTATTGTGCTGTGTATATTATTTTACTGTGCATGCATAATGACACAAACTCATAAATACACACACATACACACAAATACACACACACACACACACACAAACACACACATCGTCCCACTCTGCCCTCCCCATTCATCTTCTCACCTATACTTCTCTCACAAACACAATCATTCAGACTTTTTATCATTTTTCTTTGTTTGTTTCATAATTTTAATTTATATATTTTTTGTTTGAATATTTTTACTGTTACTTTTAATATTATTGTTTGTGTAAACTTTGTAAATATATATTATTAGTATTGTTATGGAAGAGCGAGATCTTTTAACACAAGTATTATCATACTTACAAAAAGATCTCAAAACCCTGTGTTACAGTCATAAGATTTAATGGAAATAAACTATTTTTATTTTATTTTATTTTTGCTGGCCCTTCTCGGTGGAAATAGCTTTCTGAGCCAGCAATAAAGTTGACGATTCAAAAGAGACGATAACAAATATTATAAAATTGAATTTTTAGTTTTTATTTTGAACTATAAGCAACTAATCTATTTTATTTTATTTTTTATTTTATTTTATTTATTCGGAACAACCAGTGGCAGTTACATTAAAACATTAGAATAAACTAAATACGCCACAAAAACATTAAATGCACTGCCTTTAGGTGCCACAGCATGCACATCATTATTTGTAAGGACAACTTAACATAATAACATAATAACTTAACTAAAATAAACTAAGCTAATAACTCAATGGAACACTACGGCTCCAATGTTTGGTATCCGGCTGAGTAGAATAGTACCACCCTCATTTCTTACCGAGATGTCGTAAAAGGCGACTAAGGTAAGTCGACCCGCCGTGTGGTATCCGGTTTAGTACAATAGACCACCCTCCTTCTTACCGAGGTGTCGTAAAATACGACTAAGGTAAGTTGACGTCAGGCAGGCGGCCGGTCGTAAAAACGCAGCCAAATCATGTTATATGTTTATAACATATTGTGCCGACCCCACTTAGAGTGGGATAACTGCAGAAGGATATAATATATAAGCAACTTATTAATCATCTTATTAATAGTCCAAAAGTAATAATAAAATTATTTTGCTATAATCCGCGATGAATCATCGCGGATTATAGCAAAATAATTTTATTATTACTTTTGTATTATGGATCTCCGCAAAGTAACGCCTAATTCTATAAATTATTTATTAATAGTCTCTATGCTACGGTTAAAACTGGAGTGTTACCCTTAGCTTATATTTAAAAATATCTAAAGCGAAACTGGTGCAAAAAGGGGTTTTGTTCTTAGTACATTACTTTCACTTAAATTTTAATGGTTTATGATAGAACTTCTTAACAAGAAATACCATAAGCACATACAATAAATAACGCTTCACGGAAACGCTAATACATCAAAACTTTTCCACTTTAAACAGAGTAATAAACAACGTTCGCATTAACTAACTCATGCACGCGTTCTTACTTTCTTACTTGCCTTCTTTAAATTTAAATATTCTTTGTTGAAGTAAACCTGTAAATAATTGCTTTTGAATCGTCAATACTACTGCTGGTTCTGAAAGCTGTTCCTACCGAAAAGAGCCAGCAAGAAACTCGGTGGTTGCTCTTTTAAAAATATAATTCTTATTACTAGTTACATTAGTTATTACTGTCTTGTATAGGGTTGAAGAGTAGCTAAAAACATATTGTATGTCCCGAATGTGGTTAAACAGAGAACGAATATCCTTGGTTGGCCAAAAACAGTAAGTGTCTCTATTACATACCCGTACATTTAGGGCCTGTTTACCAATTTACCAATAAACTCATATATATATGTCAGTTATTATATATGTCAGTTAGCTTATTCGGAACATATCTGTTATCACATATTTTGGAATTTTGCGTTTCTCAGGTTTCTGATAAGCTTATTCAGCACTTAAAGTCCTTAATAAGTTAACAGGTAGATCATGTGGCTGTTATTTTGCTGAATAGCAAATACCTATTATAAAATGGCCGCGAATTTATTTTTTTGTTAATTTTTCACTTTTTAGAGTCTCTTTTAGAGACATTTATCTGCTACTTATTTTATTTGTCGGTTAACTATCCGACGCTTTATTAGTAACTTGTGAAACAAGCCCTTAATTAAATAGTTTGTAGAGTATTTTATAGTATTAATGATTTAAATCTTGTTGGTTAGCCTAATAAATAAATAAAAAATAAACTGTCATGGCTTGGCTTAGGCTATGGCTTGGCTGGCATATGGCGTGGCATTGCAAGGGTTTTAATTGAATTTTACATGAGCGACAAAATTGTCTTACCCCTGTAAGCCACCTAACACTTATTTCAATTATTGAAATCGACTTTATATCTCTTAAATTTTCGTTTTGTTTATAGTCTAAGAGCCGGATACGTGATGGCCGCAATAAAAATGTCAGGAAGTTTGTTACGGAGATGTTTCCGGGCGAATTTTACGATCGACCACTTTATTTATTAGATTACATTTGAAGAGATACGTACTTTATTTTTATTTCAGTAGTAACTCAAATCTAAAGAGGAAATATCCTTAGGATATAAGTAAATGAAATACATGGTTTTAAGAGTTGCGAAGATAAATGTTTTTGTTTTTTTTGTTTATGTAGTTGTTTTTAATTTCCCTTACTAGGGAAATTAAAAACCCTAGGGTACATGCCCTTACTTAGGGCATGTACCCTATACGGTAAAGGTCTGGGTATCTGTTTATCATTTTTAAAGTTATAATATCTGGGTGACACAGCTTCGCTCGGTAATTTAAAAAAAAAAAAACTTAAAAAAAAAGAAAAAACAATTATTTAGTTGGGGATCGATCCTTGGCATTCACATTTCACGAGGCTGCCCATTATCCGAATAAGCTACGTCGACTTGACAGCTAATGGCGAAAATTCAATTCAATATAAATGTTAGTGTTTTTTAATGCCCAAAAACAGGGATAAAACAATACTTTTTTTACATAAAACCTAGCTAGATCAATTTTTCTCCCCCAAAACCTCATACATGCTGAATTTCGGGATAATCGTTGGAGCCGTTTCTGAGATTCAGAAAAAAATATATATATATATATATATATATATATATATATATATATATATATATATATATATATATATATATATATATATATTATACCGCTGCCGCCGCCTGTTGTACATAGACTTATTTATTATGCTTTTTTTTGTGTATCGTGTACGTTATCTTATTTACTATGCTTTTTTTTTTGCTTTTTCTTTTTGTATTTCGTTTTGGATTTTTTTGTGTTATTATTATTATTATATATACAAGATTAACTCATTTAAATCTAAAGATATGTATATATTTACCAGTTGTCTGCCACTCATAACACAAGTATTTAGATACTTACTTTTGGGGTTGGACGGTCTTTTAATTGTCTCTTATATATTTTTGCTCAGAAAACATTTTCAACATATCAATGAACAATATTCATTCTCCTTCCCTTATCCCATTTTAAGTTTGGTCAGCACAAAATGTTTTTCTCTTCGATTTTCTTCTATTGCTCCTTCACTATCACTACATATTATAAAACAAAGTCGCATTTTCCCTATGTACGCATAAAACTTTAAAACTACGCAACAGATTTTGATGCGGTTTTTTTAATAGATAGAGTGATTTCAGAGGAAGGTTTGTACGTATAATAACATTCAATACGGAGTAGAGAAATACTGTAATTTTTGAGGTTTCTATAAATAATTACATTTTTTTTCCTCTTACATTGCAAACGCTGGCTAAACCCTACGAGATTTATCAAAATAATGTACTAAGTATTTGTACATCTTAAAAAGGTCTACAAAAAAGTCCGCGATGGTATGTGTCTATCTCTTATGGATAACCCACTATAGCATTTTTTGTCATTTACTTTTTACGAAAAATAATGCCTTATTTTTGAAGCAATTTTAGTACAATGCAGCATTAATCCTTATCCAATTAAGTACCTTAAATAAATAGTTGATTTAATATAGATTAATATGGCTGTTTACAGCATGTAATTTAAGTGAACATTTTCGGAGATATTACAGATTTAAAATGCCTTGAGGACGCCGCGCTTCGCCCTAACACTTCGACTTTAGCAGCTTTGTCGTTCATTCAAGAGTTTGTTTAAAGACATTCTGTAATTAATTGTAAAAATAAAAAACCATGGGGAAAATGTAAAAGTAAATAAGTAAAAATGTACTATATGAATTTAGATATTCCAAAGATAGCAGGAAATCTTCTTAGTATAGGGAAAGGAAATTGTTTTTCTCCAAATTTAACGCGTGCGGGCCACGGGCAGTAATGAATAAATCAAAACTACTGGATCGATTTTAATCATTTTTTTACACTGACTGACATGGAATATATATTTTATACCCGTACGAAGCAGTGGCAGCCCGCTTACATATGCATGTCATAATTCACACAATGAGATTATACGAAAATTATAATACAAAACACAAAAAAAAGAAAGGAATAATACAAAACAACTGTGAAAGCTAAAAAAGCTGTGATAGCCCAGTGGTGAGAGTGCACGACTCTTGCGAGGGGTTACGGTAGGGCACAGGTAGGCACCAATGAGTTTTTCTGTTAAAACTTGTATCTAATTGATATTTGCAATTAATCACAACAATTATAGCACACTTTTCGGTGAAGCAAAACATCGTGAAACGTATCTAGAGAATTCTAGGGATGTGTAACTTACCAATACTCATTGGAGCAGCGTGGTAGGTGTTAGCAATCCTTCTCTCCAGAAACGGAGAGAGGAGGATTATATCCAGCAGTGGGATAGTAACAGGCCGTTACTTTATCCACATACCCACAAACAATAACCTAGCCATCAAATATCACAAGATACATACAATCATACACCTCGTTATTAGGCACATACTTAAATTCACGTACGCAAGTTTGTACGCAAGTAAAAAGAAATTACTAACTGACCCAAAATGTCTGCTTGCGCAATATTAAACTTTAATTCATAAGTACATAAGGATTATACTTGCGTGATGAAATATGTACGATGTTCATACACAACCTTTAGGTGAATGTTACCAATTAGAATGGCCGTAGAGCCCAAACCAAACACTGCTACTCACATTAAAAACAACGGCTTCGGACATTAGCAGGCTGTCTCTTACACCGAAATTATACATCGAATGTCACCGAAAATCATTTCGGACCATCAGAAGAATAAAATTCAAATTCAAATTCAAAATATTCTTTATTCAAGTGGACTGTTTACAGTACTTTTGAATCGTCAAATGTTTTAAAGAAGCTACCACTGATTCGGAGGTTTGCTCCTACCGAGAAGAATCAGCAAGAAACACGGCGGCTAATCTTTTAAAAAAATATTACAATTTGATGGTTACAAGATAAATTTGAAAAAATATAGAAAAAATTAGAAAAAATATATATTCACATGCTATAAACATAGAACAATTCTTTGTATAAATTTAATTTATTTATTTCATTTGAATATAGTCGTATATACGATGTATTTAGGAATTTATTTAATCGTGGAAGATAAAGAGGTTTTTATATTGTATTTATGTTTTATACACATACATATATGTACATGTTTTTAAAATTACAATACATTTCTATTAAACTACAGAATATTCCTTTGTACACAAAATAATATGTTGGTAACTGCTATAGCAAGAATCATTAGACAAAGAATATTTATAAATATTGTTAAGTGTACGTTTTAAACGGTATCTATACTTAATATAAAACAAAGTCCCCAAAAGTCTGTATGTGATCGATTTTCGAAAAATCCACTTAACAGACAACTTTTTGTACGGTTTATATTAAAAGATAATATAATTATGAGTAAGGTGTAGTTTAATAGTACGTTACGGCTTATGTAAGTTGACTTAACATATTCATTATACACTGATTTTCACGCGGGCTTTTTAAAGAAATAAAAAAATGCAATTAAAAAAAGAAAACCGGGTGACATGTCGGAATCGATCCCAAGTTTTAACATTTTAAAACAATCAATTCTACAATTTTAATGAAACCTAGCTAGATCGATTTTCCCCTCAAAAAACACTGCATTTTGAATTTCATTATAATCGTTAGAACGTTTTCGAGATTCAAAAAATACTAGAGACTACACTTCTCTTCGGGCGGTCCAACCAACCTTATACCCAACGACGCCCACCTAAAGATTAAATGGATAATAATTAAGACGATGACGACCAACTAATAACGTTGGCAACTTTATATATATGTATATATATACAAGATTAACTCATTTAAATATTAAAGATTAGACAGTTCGGTGTGAGCAGCGTCCAGTGGGGCAAGACAGCGGAAAACACAACAAGCGTAACACAGGGGTAATTACACAGTGGCAACTAACAGGTACGTCTGCGGAATGCTAAGCAATCGACTAACGTATCACAGAATCCGTAATGAGGGTAGGCCGATGTTGGATCCGACCTTTGGATAATGCTTATTGCCTATAGAAATATCTACTAAAAGTAAACTGTGTAATGGATATTTTCCTTATGGATTTATCTTACTCTGTCAATTTAACCAGTATAATACGTGTACTCGACCGATGTACTATTGGGGGGGGGGGGGATGCGTGCTATTCACGAGTACGGAAAGCAACGCGGACAGACGACGGGTCCTTCACAGCATTCCAGGTATGGATGTGCCGGAAGATGCACCGTCTCAGACGCGCTAAGAGGTAATGTTCCAGTAGGTCTATGTCCATCTAACAACATAATGTATGGGGACTTCTTATATTCCTACGAAAGCACTTCGATAGCGCGGAGCAAACGACGAGTGGCGCCATCTAGTTTTTAGTGCGGAATTAGGTGCTCCTAGTACGTTGTGTTACACCAGGTATTTTACTGCAGGACATGATTCACGATTTCAAGGGATATCTTCAAATACCGGATTCATTCAGGGGTTTTTACCATCATTTAAAATTGAAAGTTGAATCCCGCAACTGTGAGTGACTTTTTTTTTTAAATTATAAAACGATGAGGTGATGTATATAATAGGCAGAGTAGAACCCGACATAAGCTTGCGGCTCCTGTTTAGCTCCTTGCAAAAGTACGTAAGTCGTTTTTGGTTTTGGTTATAAGGTTCTATAATAAAATTCGTCAATCCATTTTAGCCATCCATTACATCAATTTAAAAACTGGTAGAAAGAGGCTGATAAAGAAACCCTACTATATATACTGTTTAGG
The DNA here is from genome assembly GCA_947086495.1 of Morpho achilles. NCBI lineage: Eukaryota > Metazoa > Arthropoda > Insecta > Lepidoptera > Nymphalidae > Morpho > Morpho achilles. The sequence goes on along the minus strand of CAMTZB010000001.1, from coordinate 12,621,378 downwards.
ATTAGGTGATATAGCTCTCTCCGAACCTGTACAACACAATAATGACTAAATGTAATTAGTATTAAGAATTTATATTTTAAAAGAGCAACCGCCAAATTTCTTGCTGGCTCGTACGCTTCTCCAATACGGATTTGTCTGGGCACATATTGCAGAAGTACGCAAAAAATCTTTCTTTTAAACATCAATTAAGCATATGACTTTGATAAAAAACTACCTGACAGGCGGTTTGATTCCGTAACTCTGTGAAACTTAATTAATGTATAGAACCGGCTAGCCCGACTCGTTTCGAAACCATACGGGCACTTATTCATGAACTCTTTTCACGACGTTATCGCGGCGGACCGGGATCGAAATTAGTAGGGCTAACCCGATAGAATAAGACGTCAGTATAGTAGTGTTCTATACATTAACTATGAACACTACTCAAGATATTCACGATTATTTAGAAGATAAGAATGTGGGGATATAGCTCTCTTTGAACCCGTACAAGACAGTAACGACTTAATGTAAATAGTATTAAGAATTATATTTTTAAAAGAGCAACCGCCGAGTTTCTTGCTAGCTCTTCTCGGTAGGAACAGCTTTCCGAATCAGCAGTAGAGTTGACGATTCAAAAGCACTTGTTTACAAGTTTATTTGAATAAAGAATATTTTGAATATGAAATTTGAATTTGATTGTTTAAATTTAAAAATTGCTAACCTTTACGGCACGGTATGGCAAAACAAAGTGAAAAATTGCTGTGAAACTGTTCATTAAATTATATTATAGGCATAAAATTTAATAAGATAAACCTAACCTATTTATTAACGTAATAATTAAATACCTTCGTGTTTCTGTGGAATTCGGTTAATTAAGCAGTGTCAAAGATATTCGGGTTACATCATATAAAAGGCGGAAAACTGCATCATGCAAGAAACCCTTTACATGCTTTAAACTAAAATTTAGGTTTACACTAAATTAAAGGTTGCCTGGAAGATATCGCTTGTTAGCGATAAGGCCGCCTCACTGTATCTCGCAGCTTATATTGTGAATTTAGTTTTTTTTAGAACTATTGTAAATTTTGTGGTATCCAATAAAGAGTATTCTATTTATCTAAAACAATTTAGTATTAAAGGAGGCTGTAATTAGTTTCGTCTAAGATACTATAAATTTGATGTGCTATTGTCCAATTGGCAACTGCTACTCAGTTAGACTCAGTTAGTCTAAACTCAGAAAGCGGACTCCAGGTCTTCGTTGGGATAACGCTTAGTCGAAAAAGAAAGAAGAAGAATCGTCCCAGGTTTGTATAATGACGTACCAGTCTCAAAAGTAACATTCATAGTTACCATCAAACCAACAAAAACCATATCGTTCACAACCATATGACATTTGTACCCCACGGTATGTATTAAGCATATCAAATTGTCATTGCCAATACGCGCTTTTAAATGGAACACTGGATTCCAGCGTCTATCCATTACTGATTATAATTTTGGGTAGCATTAAAATAAAACTCTTTTAGCTTAGCCTGTGCCATGAAGATAGCTTCGTTGTTTCTCCTCAGGAATTATTGCAGGCAAGCGCGTGTCTATCTCTTTTTTTTGTAATATTTTCTTATCAAATAAGTTTGTTAATTAAATTACAGCTCATTTAATCACAGTACATAAGCTGTGATAGCAAAGCCCAATATCGTGCTACTCTTTCGAGAGATCATGAGTTCAAATCTCGGGCAGGCACCAATGAGTGTTTCCTGTTAAAACTTATGAGTCTAATTGATAATTGCAAAAGTAATAATAAAATTATTTTGCTATAATCCGCGAAGATTATAGCAAAATAATTTTATTATTACTTTTGTATTATGGATCTCCGCAAAGTAACGCCTACTTCTATAAATGATAATTGCAATTTATCACACGCTTTTCGTTGAAGCAAAACATCGCGAGGAAACCTGTATATCTCTAGAGAATTCTGGGGATATGTGTAACCTATCAATTCGCATTGGAGCAGCTTGGTAGCTCCAACCCTTCTTTCCACAATGGAGGGAGGTGGCCTATGACAAGCTGAATCAATACTTCCAAGATAAACGTAACGATATAACCATACGCTTACAAAATTCATAATCGCTCCGCTCTCTTTAACATGTTCACAGCCTGCTTCCTTTTAGTGCTTCTGTTCAAAGCAGTATGAGAAAGGGGCGGTGCAGAGTGAGTGGTACACGACGCAATTAGAATCCGGGCAGTTTGAAATTAAGAGGTTCCTCTTTGTAAGCTTAAGCTTACTTTATAGCTTATACCTTCTCAAAAGGGATTTCGAAGGTAACTAATATAGGAATACATGAGATATAAGTCTTGGAGTATAGGCTGAGCGATTAATATACAAGTTGGTACCGACTATACGACCTTATTTTAATTTAAGGTACCTCCTTATGTACCACACATCAGGACGCTACATAAAAAACAGTTAAATCATTGAAGAATTTTAGCCAGTATTTTGATCATAGGTATATTACGTTTTTTAATAAATAAACACGATTTATAAAGAAACTAAGTACGGTACAACTAAACAAGTGCGAGGGAGACAAAACTATGACGTTATTGGTTTCTACTGTTTTTTTAAACAAGCGCGCCGCTCAATGACAGTCGACCATTAATAACAAAGCCAGAATTCAATTAAATTATACTTATTTTCATCGATCATACATTTCTTTAAAACGATATTTAATAAGATCGAATTATGTCAAAATAATTTTATACGTTTAAGTGATTATTGGATTTACGCCGTGTGGTATCCGACTGAATAGAATAGTACCATCCTCATTTCTTAACGAGGTGTCGTAAAAGGCGACTAAGGTAAGTCGACCCGCCGTGTGCTATCCGGCCGAGAAGAATAGACCAACCTCATTTCTTACCGAGGTGTCGTAAAAGGCGACTAAGGTAAATAAACAAACAACAACAAACAAATATATGGGACACTTACACACACGGTCGTCCGTTCCCAAAGTAAGTAACTTAATACTTGTGTTATGGGTGACAGACAACTGGTGAATATACTCAAAGACCAACAAATTCATTTATAGAAAATGTTAGCCCTCGGCGGGAATCGAACCCGCGACCTGCGGAGCTGGAGGCAGGGTCACTACCCACTGCTCCAACGGGCCAGTCAAATAGACCTACCGCGTGGTATCCGGTTTAGTAGAATAGACCACCCTCTTTCTTACCGAGGTGTCGTAAAATACGACTGAGGTAAGTCGACGTCAGGCAGGCGGTCAGTCGTAAAAACGCAGCCAAATCATATGACAGCATGTTTATAACATGTTCTGACGACCCCACTTAAAGTGGGATAAGGGGAGGAAGATGATGAAGTGATTATTGGATTTATTTGATGTCGTAAAGTCTGTACCACACGTATACAACTCAGTATTGGTCATTTAAAATGTTCTCACAGAGTTCAGATTTACATTGCTCTAGTATTAAAATTTGTGTACAAAACCTGGTCTTTACATACCAAAATTACTATACGAAGTCCATGAAATGTTTAGTTGAAAAAGTTTCGTTAGAAGCTCAACGCGAGCGAAGTTTCCGGATTAAGCTCAAATTAGTTTTTCGGTAAAATAATTTATATACTGCTTTAGACACGTTTTTAAAGTTGAACAAGTGAATAGATTGACCGTAATCCTTACTAATATTATAAATGGGAAAGTCTATCTGTCTGTCTGTCTGTCGGTTCCGTTTTCACGGCCAATCCGCTGAACCAATATCGATGAAATTTGCCATAAATATTCCTTATATACCGGGGTAACATATAGGCTATATAAATCCTGTTAATTCAACAGGAATTAAATTCAGGAGGAATTAAATACGATGACAATCAACACGCCATCTATAATAAACCAATGGAACTAATTTTTATTTACGATGTGTCAAAATCAAGTCAAATCTGTATTTACGAAGTATTTAGATTCCAAGTTTTTCGGCTTACGTCAAAAGAGTTATCTTTAAAGAGTATTTATATTTTATTTTATTTTATTCGTTTACTGGACAAATTTAACTGAGAAAATTTAACAATGTAATAACAATGAATTATTAATATAAGTAATACGGGTTATTTAGTAAAATAAATAAACTAATAATATTATAAATGCAAAAGTCTGTTTGTAACGTTTTCATGGTCAATTCGCTGAATCAATATAGATGAAATTTGGCAAAATTAATGTTTATATACCGGGATAACGTATAAAAATCTTAAAAAAAAGTTATCATTATTATTTTTTAAATATATCGGTTTTTGTTTATTTCATGAACCGGAGAAAAATATTTAATAAAAAACATACCGCCAGAATGATGTATGTAACATCTTTTGGCCCAGACCAGAGTAATAATTTTAGTGTTGTTAAATAGAAAAATATTTGTTATCTTAGTATCAATTATTATTTTATCTAATATTCATTTATTAAAGTTTGAGGTTATGTACATGTACAATTACTAGCTAAATACCATAATAACACATTAAAAAGATAGGATTTGTGGTGAAAATATAAAAATAAGCTATAATCATTTAAGTTCAATTAATATTTAATCATATATAATTTGTGTTGTCAAAAAAACAGACGTTTCAAGAAAACGCATTCTTAAACGGTCTTAGTTAGTAGTCTATGGCAACAAGTACTAAATAAATGACTATTAATTGACATGTATTGGAAAGTTAACTTTAATGTAATCCCATAGAAATTAAGTCATACTGCTAATGAAAAAATATTTTATTTCCAAACACCATTTTTAATATTTTAAAAGTCATTACAGTTAATAAAGTCAAGTTTAATATATTTTCCGATACCTATTTTAAAATATTATGTTAACAAAAACATAATTTAAATTTAATTTTTCGTATTTATACTAAAAACGTTGGAATCCAGCGCCGTACGTATAGGTAATTAAAAAAAAAGAATTTGACAGTTGATTCGTTACGTATAAATGTTATTATTAAATAAGTTTTTTAACACGTTTCCAAAGCTTATAATATTTATAGAGATATTTAATTCTAGAAAACATAAGTAATTTTTCTGCACTCTTTTTACTGCGCTATTTTAATATATATTTCATGTAAGTACGGGTTATTTACTAAAATTATCATATTAAGCTCTTGATCAAACGATAAATCCCTCTGATACATCACGGATCGATCTAATTTTTGTGATGGAGATATTTGAAGCTTTGGATAGTGACAGAAGCCACTCCTAATTTCAAGACTACAGTCCACGCGAACGAAGTGCGCGGGTAAAAGCTAGTATAAAATATGTGAGACATAATTCAACACATTTGTGAAAAATTAATATAGGAGTAATATAGTAGAGAGAAATTTTGATATCATCATCATTCAACATTCTCTTGCCCTTATCCCAATAAGTGGGGTCGCACATGTTATAAACATGTTTTGGCTAGTTATTTTACGACCGGCCGCATGTCTGACGTCAACTTATCTTAGGCGTCTTTTACGACACCTAGATAAGAAATGAGGATGGTCTATTCTACTTAGATACCACACGGTAGGTCAACTTACCTTTGTCGCATTTTACGACACCTCGATAAAAAGTGAGGATGGTCTATTCTACTCAAACCGATACGGGATGGTGGCAAATATACAGATAATGTAAATACTATATCTTTCTTACCGAGGTGTCGTAAAATACGACTGGGTAAGTTGACGTCAGGCAAGCGGCCGGTCGTAAAAACGCAGCCAAATCATGTAGAAGCATGTTTATAACATGTTGTGCTGACCCCACTTAGAGTGAGATAAGGGCAGGAAGATGATGATGATAAATACTATATAATTAATAAAATAAAATATTGACTCTTTAAAATCTAATTTTTTTTAAATTGTCATTTATGGGTCTTATTGGGTTGCCGACCCCTGGCCTAGTTAAAAAAAGTTCGTTACCACTGGCAGCTTAACGCTGCGAATGCAGTTGTATCTTTACACGCCGGCTTAAGGCTCTGATGAATTTTTTCAGAGCAGTACCAACAGTATATTTTGCGGATTACTTTGAACTATATGCTAGTTTTGGTATTACAGCATTTCCATATAAATAAGCCCGGAAGCGTTACCTACTTATATGAAAGGGAAGAAATACGCTCATATGTAAAATATATGAAAAATAAGCTGTAGCGGATATTTTGGGTACAGCGGAGAAATAAAACTTGCGGATTGATCTTGATGTGTAGGCGTGCGCGCGCTATCGTGCCGGCGGACGAAGTGGCCGATCGGGCTTTTTTTTTTTTTTTTTCGAATATGACTAATGCTGTTAGCCCTAATGGCTTTGACAGCGTCACCGATAAGACGGGCGAGCGCGGAAGCATCGCCGGGAAGAAATGGATAATACAAGCGGGTGCATTACAAGCACCCGCCCTACAGGGGGCGTCGCCTTAAGGGTGTCTCCTGCGAGACCGAACCTCGGCTTAAGGCGGCGCGTATTTGGAGGGCTGCATCTAATAATTGACTTGGAAGAAGTCTGCGTCACGGCGGCCGCGGCAGAGGGCTGCGGCCGCTTGACACAAGCAAGCGGGGACCTCGTCTTCGCCGGCGAAGACGCTGTTTGTGTGCGTGTAGTGTGTATATCTTGTTGGATGCTGTTATAGCATCGTCGGGGTCGTTAAGGACGCTCCTCGGGCGCCTGTGAATCTTGTTGGGGTGCCTGAACGCCTTATAGTTGGACGCGGCCACTATAAGGGGGTTTGGGTGGATGGACGCTTTCTCGAAGTAAGTCGTCGAGAATCGTCTGAAAAGATCGGCTATCGTAGGTAGGTCGAGATCTCTATGAAGGTTCACGTTGCGCACGAACCACGGACAGCCAGTGGCTGTACGCATGAATCGATTTTGAAGTGTCTGCAACGGACACAGTCGTGATTTCGGAACGTGCGCGAACGCGACGCTCGCATAGGTCATAATGGGTCTGATGCAAGTCTTGTAAAGTGTCACTTTGTTGCGGAGTGACAGTTTACTTGCCTTGCACAGTATCGGATGGAGGCGTCCCAAGGCGAACGCTGCCCGGTTACGGACAACGCGGATGTGTCGGATAAAGGATAAGGTAGGTTCGAGGATGACACCTAAGTATTTGACTTCCTTTTGCCAATCTATGTATTTGTTGTAAATGGAGACTCTAGGGGGCGTCCGGATGAAGTCCATGGCTCTCCTAGATCTCGCAAAGAACATTGCTGCGCTTTTATCGGGATTAATTTCGATTCTCCACCGGCGGAACCAGCTTCCGAGCTGGTTGGTTGCTCTTTGGAGCCTATCATTTATAGTAATGGGATCTCTACAGGTCGTATAGATTGCGGTATCGTCCGCGAACATAGCTAAGTGGGTGACTGCACTAGTTTTAGTGGAGAATCGTGGGATGTCACTCGTATATAGCGAATAGAGGAACGGTGCGAGTACCGAACCTTGGGGGACTCCGGCGCGTAAGGTACGTCTTGAGGAGAGCGCACCATCAATACGATATCTAAATGAGCGATTAGTAAGGTAATCGCGAATGATAAGAACGAGTCTATCGGGGATTCCTAGGTTCGCGAGTTTGTATATTAGACCCGCATGCCAAACCTTGTCGAAGGCTTTGGCGACATCGAAGAAGACAGTACCGGTGTACCGTTTTTTGCCGAAGCCATTTAGGACGGCTTCGGTAAGTCGATGTACTTGTTGTACCGCGGTGTGTTTGGCGCGGAAGCCGAATTGCTCATCCGGTATGAGCTTCATCGACTCCATGAACGTTATGAGTCTAGCGAGGATTACTCGCTCGTAAACTTTCCCTAAGCTGTTGAGCAGACTGATGGGTCGATAGCTGCTCGGGAGATTACTGGGTTTTCCCGGTTTGCGAATACCTATTACTATTGCTTCCTTCCATTCGTCGGGGAAGGAGCAACCTAACAGGAGGGCATTGAAAATCAATACTAATAGGTTTATGAGTTGGTCGGGGAGGCACTTGAGTGCTTTGTTGGATATGGAGTCGGGTCCTGGGGACTTGCGGGTCTTGAGGTTTTGGATAATGGAACGGACTTCCTCTCCGGTAGTGGGAGTGAGCGGCTCGCTTTCGGGAGCCTTCGCGGATATCCTAGCCGCCGCCATTTCCACTTCCGAGTGGAATTCGGCGTGTTCGGGGTGACTGGGATTGTTTGTACATTGTCCCTCAAGACTGTCAGCCAAGCATTCGGCCTTATCGATGTCGTCAAAAGCGACCGGACGGTTTAAACGTAACAATGGAGGTGTAGCTGCACATTGGTCTCCTCTCAGGGATTTCGCCAGTTTCCAGAAAGCCAGGTGACTCGGCGAGATCTCTGAGAGTTTGTTGTCCCAGGCGGACTGACGGTTGAGGCTGAGTTTTTCTCTAACCTCTCTTTGAAGTCGCCGGAGTGTTCTCCGGTTATCGTCTGTCGGGTATGCGTCATGGGCCCTAGTGGCGGCACGTTTACGTCTAAGTAGGTCGCGTAGGTCGTCCGGTAGTCACCCACGACCGCGGTCGTCGGGGACTTCCTTGGAGCAACGCTCGAGTGAGTCTGTTATATGTTTTGTAAGGTGGGTAACAGCGAACTTGGCACTATCCACGGAGTCTATCTTGTCAGGAATTTGATTTAGGTTGTCTGAGTTTAGGGACTGGAGTTTCCCTCCTAATTTACTCCAGTCGATTATCGTTTTCGTGGGAGGGGTCGTGGAAGTGGATTGCCCTAACTGAATTAGAACCGGACGGTGGTCCGAGTCTAATTCATGCAGGACTTCTATAGAATGTAACTGGAGAGCTACATTTTTGAAAATGTATATATCTAAGACATCTGCTCTGTTTGAATCCCCGTTAGGCGGGTATCTGGTGGGCTCGTTAGGGGCTATCACCTCAAAAGCGAGGTTTGGAAGGCCGTTGAGGCCTTGGAGTATTGTGCCGTTCCGGTTGGTTCGGCGAGAGTTCCATTGGCCATGTTTGGAGTTGAAGTCTCCGGCCAGTATTACAGAGTCGCCTAGTGCGAGAAGGGTGCGGACGTCTCTTTCGAGTACCCGTTTGGTCGGACTGAGGTATACTGATGCTAGTATGATCGACTGATGGCCGGTCATACCCACCTGACAGACTGAAGCCTCCATGTTAGTGAGCTTTGGGGAATCAAGGGGGGAGCATAGGAGGGCTCTTTTGTAGTAAATGAGCGTGCCGCCTTTTTTGGATGACAGACGGTCATTTCTAATCAAACTGTAATTCGCAATATTGGGATTGCGAAATTGGGGTTTTAAGAAGGATTCTTGTATTAGAAGAATATCTATATCGTGTGCAACTACGAAATCGCGGACTTCGTCCATGTGTCTGATAAGCCCGTCTGCGTTGTACGTGACGAGCTTGAGGGAGTGGGGCTTGGCCCTACCCAGTGAGGGTTTAAGCTTAAAGCCTAGAGATGGCCTGCACCAAACTAGAGTGTTCGAGCAAGGCCATTAATCTGTTTTGAGGATTACTCCTCAGCTTGTTTGCCAAAATTGACAGCTCCGTAGTGTCAATTTTGGTTACTATATCGCAAACGAGTTTCATGTCGTCCATGAAACTCGTTGCTGGAGGGGCGGCTGTCGCTTTAGGAGCGGCAGCTCTTGTATTGGAGCTCAAGATGGCGGCGGCGGGTTTCGCTACCGTCTCCTGAGCCGGTTTTACTGGCACAGCCGGCTCGGATGCCGGTTTCCTGTGCCAGGGGTTTGAGGTGGGGAGAGGCGCGGGGACGAACCTCTCAGCTGGTTTGGGGGCGGTACGGTCCGCCTTTTTACGGGTGGCCCTTCTGCCCCCTCGTTTTGCCCTAAGCGGGACTTTCGGGCAGCCGCGATAGCTCGCGGGGTGCCCTTGGGTCCTGCAGAGGACACAGCTGGGAGGTTCCTCGGACGGAACCGTTCTGGGGCAATCGGCAGTGCCGTGATCGCCCAGGCACTTGACGCACCTTGGTCGTGCGGTGCAGTTGCGCTGCGAGTGGCCGTAAAGTTGGCAGCGATGGCACTGCCCCATTACCCCACGCGTACGCGGCGTTTCAATACGCAGACCCGACAGTCTGCATATTGTTTTGACGTTGAAGACACGCTTGCCTTCAGGAGTGAGGTCGAGGACCGCGAGACAAAGTTCATAAGGAACTTTGGTTCTATGGTGGTACATGCGGTGTACCTGCCTGATTGGGAGACCCTGGCTGAGGAGGTCGTTTTTGATGTGCTCGATATCGAGCTCTACCGGGAGTCCGCGGATGACGACGCGAAGTTCGCGCTCGTCTTCTAGGGCGTACGTATGATAGCCGATCTTTTCGGCATCCAGGAGCGTCGTGAGGCGACGGTGGTCCGTTGAAGACGGACATTGTACCATTATGCCTTGGCTTGTGGACCGGGCAGAAGTAAATGGGATGGACGAACTGTCCATGCGCGGGATTAACCGGTTCCACGCGTCTTTTTCCCTAACAAATAGGGGCGGCACCTTCTCCTTCCTCTCCGTCATAGGCGAGTCTTGTATTGAGTCGGTCTGTTTGGTCGTTGTAGCCTGTGAGGCAGGCTGGGGTTTTGGGGTGGGACGCGGGGCAGGTGCACCTGCGTCGTTAGTGGCCCTTTTGGGCGGGACGGTCTTAGGAGCCTTCAGCTTTCGCTTCTGGCTCTTGGATAGGACGGCGGTGAAGCCGTCGTCCTCGTCTGAGGCGGATGACGCCGAGGGGGACGGGGACTGCGAAGCATCGGATGCTTCGGCTTCCTCACCGGACTCGGATTCCGAGTCAGTCTGTTCCTCCACTTCCATGTCTGGAGACACGGAGCGGGAACGATCTTTGGCCTTCTCCGCAGAGGGGGGAGAAGGTACCACCGGGATGCCACTCTGGCCCTGAGAGGGCGGGAGGGCTTTGGCAAGTTCCTGCAAAATGGCGGGGTGGTGCGCCTGCAGGAACGCGAAAATCGAGTCCAAAATCGGTTGCCCCGTGGGGCGCAAAGTAGGGGCCATGTTGGCCCGCTAGTGTGGGGGTGGCCTCCCTGCCGGAGGGCAGGGAGGTGTGTACCTAAGAAAAAATCTAGGTCTTAGTCTCTCTCCCTTCGGGGGAAAGAGGTGAGTACCTAAATTAAAAAAATTAGTGTACTTACGCACGGACGGAACCACCTATGGCAAGTGTTATGCGTGAAGCACCACACTACCTAATCGAAGCACAGTGACACTAACACAATCCACTTGCACAGGAACGAACAACACTGACAGTCCAGAGTCCTTGAGCACTTTCACAATCCAACGCGGCAGGGGCGTGAGTCAGGCGGGGGGAGCGGCAACCGGATTGCGCTCGACCGAGACATCCGCACGCTACGGCGGCGATCGATGGAATGGGCCGATCGGGCCCGGAGGGGGCGGTTTTATGCGCGCCTAGCGCAGGCACCCGTACAACCTTTATTGCGTGAACAATTATTGTTCTTACAAGCAATTCTTATACTTAATAATAATAATAGGCGCTTAGTTAGTAAAGACTTTAGAAATATCGCTTATTTTGTTAATTATCTTAAATCTAAAGGTTAGTAAAAGATAAAGTAAGTATATTTTATTTAGAACTAAACTTATCCTATATCGTTAACATATTAATAATTAAAACTAATAAATCGTCGTCAACATAAGCATCGTACATTTATAGTTTAAAACCGAGAGAAGTCCTTGCGCAAGACGTTTAAAATAATTTCTGTTGTATTATATCCGAAAAAGCTTTTAACAAAACTAATGAAAATATTATTTTACTAAAATTCGCGATAAAAGAAAATATATGTAATGCTATATGTAGTGTACTATTCGTTCTCATACGTGATACGTGCAGAATTTGTAAAAACTCATGCACTATCCGCCACCGATAATACAACAATACACAAGCACTGCACATATTCAACACCACAATTTCAACAATCGTTTCGCTCCGTAACCGTATGAATACGAATAGTACACTCTACATTTAGCATTAAATATATTTTCTTTTATCGCGGATTATATCAAAATAATATTTTCATTAGTTTTGTATTATGGACGTCCGCATAGTAACGCCTAATTCTATAAAATATTTAAATTTTAATAAAACTTCATTACTGTTAACAGTTGAGGAGCTCCCTCGTCTGAAGCCAATCCTGGCAACAGGTCATGCTTATCATAAACATGCATTGTCATCGGGACTTGACCAGTATGTAAAACTGCAGCTCAAATTGTGATTGATTGTGCTCAAATGTGAAATTGGAATCTTGCTGTGTCTGAACACAGCAAGATTCCAATTTCACATACAAACATGGCGAGTTGAAAATCTTTTAAAAATAGGAATTTTTACATTATTTTATTAAATTTATAGGTCGGTATTGACTTAAGGACACGACAATGGTGGTGTCCTTAAGTCACCGATATATATATATATATATATATATATATATATATATATATATATATATATATATATATATATATATATATATATATATATATATATATATATATATATATATATATATATATTCGGAATCTCGGAATCGGTTCGAACGATTTTCCTGGAATTCAGGGGGTGTTAGGGGAGAAAAATCGATTTAGCTACTTTTTATATTTTTTAATTATTTAATCCCTGTTTTTGGTCATTAATTTTAAATACATAATTTTAATAATTAAATACAAAATTTTATAAATTTATTAATTATAATATAATTTATATCTAAAACGGGTGGTCGCGACAAATGAAAATACCTAGGATCGAGCCCCATACATTATATTATCTTTTTTTAAGGTTTTTTTTATTATTTTGTAATAAATTACCGAGCAAAGCTCGGTCACCCAGATATTTAACTTTTATGTACCGTGTATGTCAGAAAAACATATTTCTAATATCTGTAATGACTTTAACAGCCTCCAGATAAAATATACCAGATTTTATCTAGAAACTGAGTTACAAATGAGACAGAGCCGAAGTACTCTAGGTAGTAGAGGATAAAAATAAAATTGGTGAAATGTTTTCCAACTAAATAGTGTTCCTCTAAACGATGAAACCAGCAGCGGAGAAAACCGTTCGGGAGTTTCATAGCCGTTTATTTGGTCATGAACACAGAACTATGAATATACATAGAAGGTGCTTTATTCTGACTATTTATACATGAACAATGTGGTATCTCGGTGATCGTAAAATGTCTCAATATAAAGACAATACACTCGTTTCACCATAGTGACAGAATAGAAAAAGAATTGTTAATTAATTGTTAGATCAATGATAATATACGTCATTTATCACTAGAGGTAATGTTATTATTTTTCAAACGAAAGCACTATTTACAAGATTCAAATTTGTATTTTATCTATTAAGTGAATTATATTTTTTTGTCCAATGCCGTGTGGTATCCAGCTGAGTGGAATAGACCACCCTCATTTCTTACCGAGGTGTCGTAAGAGGTGATAAGATAAGTTTAACTACCGTATGGTGTCCGGTTCAGTAGAATAGACCATCGTCTTTCTTACCGAGGTGGCGGGGTGAAATAAACAACATACTATTTCATGTTTGCCATTTGCAGATTTGCAGAACAAACAAGAACAAAAAACATGTATTTTTTAATTTTACTTTAAATATAATCAAATATATGTCAGTACAAATTTTATTCATATTTGTGCAGTGCTTTTCTACGAGTATATTAATTTTATTTCTTATAAAAATTGTTAAGTCTTTCTATTCATGTCATTCTTCTGTGGTTGCAAAAGTTCCAGCTTTTATTTATTTTATTATACGCTAAATTACTACAAGTGTTTACTACTTTAGAGAAAGACTCGAGGAAGTACTAAACTTTAGATACTTAAGAGCTTTTCATACTCAACAGATTTGTTGCTGCGATTTGACGCAGCAATTATCTCATCAAGCTTTTTGTGAAGATGTCTACAAAAATTTAGCTGGTAGTGTAATGTATTGCTATTGCTATGATATTACAAGTATTAAATGGGTCAGTTAGTGCAAATGGGGCGGAATGCTTGAAATTTTTCAGTGCCAGTAACTAATGTTAGATAAATTATTGTTAGTCTGTGCCGGATGTCACATGGGTAAACGGCTATCCAACTCACGTGACATCCGTCAGAGAATTGTAATCGCTTTGGCTTCATTAGCGGGCTATGGCGAATATTCGGGCTACGGCAATATATGTGGCTGGGTACATCGTTACAACGCGATGTATTCGGGCGCAGACGATGTAGCATCGCACTGTCGGTAAACTGGCGCGCATCAAAGGGATTCGTCGCGACAACACTCACTTGAGTGACCACACTTATAACACTTCATTGTCGTCCAGACTTTGAAAAGGGACGACAGACGCACAATACTCAACGACGAATATTCGCCGTAGGCCGCGTCCCGAATCTTCGCCCGCTAATGTAAACAAGAACATCGTGTGTGGCCGATACGCGATGTTTCGTGCCAATGCAACACGAATCTGCGCGCGCTAATGTAGCCCCGGCGTAAGACGATAAAACAACAATTTGACGGGGTGCTAGCGCCATCTATTTGAATTTGTCAACGGGCTTGGTATTATATCATGTGACTGTGCTGTTGTGTTTAAGAATACACGGTAAAAAAGTTATTCGGAGTTTTATTTGTGGCACATCCGAAACAGTTATCCTTACACTAAGAACTTGGCTTGAATATTTTTGACTAAGAAAGTAGGAGCATCAAAACAAACAACATAACTTTTTGGGTCACAAAACTGAAATAACGTTTCGTGAGGTACATTATTCAAGAAATTCGTGGAATTAAGGCTTTTCAATGGCAACTCAGCTTTGGAACAGTTCTATTACTTTGACAAGGTGGATACATGTTCTTTGACACTTTGAGCAGAGAAACGTTATTACTTGTCAGATTTGATAAGCGCTAATTGACACAACGTTTATACACGTCGACAACATGTCTATAGTCTGTCTTTAAACAACGTGCATAAAACGCCGAAACTTGTACCAATTCTGTCAAAGGTACGTCATTGCGGAGTATTACTTTATATTTTTGGATAGCACCGCTCTGTGTTACTTTTTTTATACACGTGTATCAAAAGCAGAACTTCATTAATCGTAATTCATTTTGTATAAAACTATTCAGTGGCGTACAATAAACATTTAAAAACCCTTGCACCGTTGATTATATTAACCAATCCGTTCACCAGATTTTTGTCTGAAACAGCCCTTAAATAGTATTCAGTTATATGACAGCAAGCGGCGGGGGTAAAGCAATTGAAGATACAGACTGAGCAAAGCTGTCCCCTTTCACCCTAGTAAAGTGCGTATGTTGATATATTTGAGGTCAATCAGATTCTTTTCTCCTGCTATAAGTGATATAGCACCATTCACTTTCTCGATCGAAGTTTTTCTATTTCCGAAAAGGTCTGATATATGAAAAGCATTAACCTAATATGAGGTAATAAACCGAATGAAGGGAAAGTTACCCTCCGATATAACCTTTTCTTTTACTAAGTAATACTTTAAAATTTCTGTAGGAATCAAGTATCCTGAGCGATTGGAACGATTGTCGAGATTGGAGTAGTTAATGGCTACGGTGTTCGTGTATTGTTTTTTTATTATAGTTAATGGTATCTTTTTGTAATTAGATAATTCATTATTTTATTTAAATAATGAATTAATAATTTATATTATTTAAATACAACTTCTAATACTAATACTAGTAAAAAAATATTTGGCTATATTCCACTAAATTAAATAGAAAATATTTATAATCATTAATGTAGAGTGGACTATCCATTTTCATATCTGATACATGCAGGATTCGTAAAAACATATGCACAAACCTCCACCACTGCCAGCACAATACACAAGCACTACACACGTTCACTAGCACAAACTTAACAATTATTTCGCCCCGTACCCAAATAATCAGGAGATGACGTGGAGTCATCAAAATCGATGTATTACCCAATACAGCAGAGTTATATATTACTAAGTTTTAAGCATGCAGAAACAATGGCCATCTGATATTACATGACTGCATTCACAAATGATTGCTAAAATTTGAATTTTCAGAATTTAAACTGTCGTGAGTAGTATTCATAGTTAATGTATAGAACCGGCTATACTCACGTCTTATTCAATCGGGTTAGCCCGACTATATATTAAGACGTGAGTATAGCCGGTTCTATACATTAACTTTTAATTTTCTGGTTTATTATTTATTCCTAAAGGCGGCCATATTATCTCATAATTACGCTTACTTTCAAAACTACGTTCGAATTATGGATCTCTGCAAAGTAACGGCTAATTCTAGAATATATTGTACATATTGTAATAATATATATTCTATAAATGATTCAGTATTTAAATCGTTAATTTTCGTGACATTGTATTATGGAAGAAAAAGAAGACATAAATTAGTAAAATTATCCATTTCAGCAGACACTTCTAAAGCAATTCCAAAATTTTACTGAATAAATATACAATAAAATCCACCGTCCGAACCGGTTTCAACTTTGATTGATTAAGTTTAATGGTTTTGTACTTGTTACAGTTTATCTGAACGGTTTCATTTTGTCTCTGGGTAGAGTTCAGAGTGCTTATCTTTGTTTACACAAAAGAACCCGCTCGAATTTCGATCGACTGTTGAAATTAATAGTCGGAGTGTTTCTAAAATCCTTAGCTTTATTACTTGTTATATTTGGGTCAGCATATTTCCCGTTGTAAGAACAGTCTGCTTGTATATCATTCTTTTTTTTTAATTGACTGTATGCTGTTAGCCCTAACGGCTTTTACAGCGTCACTGGGTGGGACGGGCGAGCGCAGAAGCATCGTTGAAGTTGCGAAATGTGGAGAGTAGAGCTCAGAAGCTCTACTAGCGTCGGGGAACGTCGTCTTAAGGGTGGGAAATATATCATTCTAGATGTGCTTGTGGCTTCAACTGCGTCGTCTGTATTGTTAATTGAATTTTTCATCATGAGGCTTAGTGGAATAGACCACCCTCATTTCTTAAATCAACACGTTAAAATTTAAGAAAGCATACTCTTGCTATAATAAAACGAGGCGCACTTATAAAATGCATTACTAACAATAAAGAGTGGTTGTTATGACGTCATTAGCCTACATAGTAAAGTAGTGACAGAGACTTTCAGAGCACTCTCAACATAAAACTGTATTTCAATTTTCTGTATTATTAAGGTGAATTGTATTTGTGTTACGTAATAATATGTTTGTAAAGAATTATGTTATTAAACTTTTGTTTATTCGAATTTGAATACGTTATTAAATTCTTGTTTATAAATGGACAAAATTTATTTATTTTTGCCGTGTAGTATCCGGCTGAATTGAATAGACCACCCTCTTTCTTACCGAATACGACTTAGGTAAGATGACATCACGACGGCGGCACGTCATAAAATACGTAGCTAAATCATCTGACAACATGTTCATAACATGTTGTGCCGACACCACTTAGAGTGGAAAAAGGGCAGGAAGATGATGATGATAAAAAGAAATAAATAAATAAATATATGGGACACTTACACACACGGTCGTCCGTCCCCAAAGTAAGTAACTTAATACTTGTGTTATGGTAGACAAAAAATAAATAAGAGATAGAGATATGCTGGCGCGTACTTTAAAGATTTTGGGTAAGGGTAATTTTAATAAGGTAAGGTAATTTAAAAAAAATGTCATTTTATCTCTACTTTCGGGCTCTAAAATTTTTTGAAATTTACGTTGAATACAATCACGATTTTTCGCTGTCAAACGTAAAGTCATGGTGTTTCATTTGGGGAACGGGCGGTGTAGAGAGGTGAAAATATTTAGGATCGAGCCCCACCTGCCCTATTATTTTGTTAGTTTTCTTTTTAATTGTTTTTTTTTTGTTCAATTTTTTTTTTCATAATTTAAAAAATTACCAGGTAGGTAATTAAGTAATTATTAGGTCATCCAGGTACTATATAATCTCATATAATTTTCATTGTTATAGCTAATTAACGACATTTACGTCACCTTTCGCCGAACCAGACTGTCTAAAAGTGCACTTACCAGCATTACGCATGCAAATCACCGCTCGTTCATCTGCTGTAATCTGATTATACCGGAAAACTTGCACCCGTGAATTGTTCTTATGTGAGAACAATAGACAAAAACTCTTTAACGTTCATGCAAAAACAACCTTTAACATAATGTCTTAAAGTATGATTTTATTTATTCCATTTGCTTTAAGGGCGCTCACGAACTAAGTAGCCATTTTCTTAATTTTTAGTAAATTAACATAAACATACGGTTTATGAATTGCTATCTCATCTCGTTGTCCGATTGAACTTAAATTTACATCCATTCGAGATGACAATGTATGTTTATAATAAACATGTCCGGACGTTGCTGCCAGAATTGGCTCCAGTTGAGGGAACTCTTCGACGGTTATTTGTAATTTTGTTTATTTTACTTGACTTGTTTATGCAATTAAAATAACAAAAGTTAATACTGAATTACTTATATTACTTATCACTGAATTTGTAGCAAATTAATTGGATATTTTTGATATTTACATTACATTTACTTTTCGTTTATATTTTTGTTACTGCTTAAGGCACGTATTGAGTCATTGTGAAGCATATGTAAAATGTGTCTCAAATCTTCACCAGTTTCGTTCTTAGAGAGGCATCGTAAATCGCTACCTACTGTAATCTTAGTTTTTGATATACATAACCTTTTGCTAAATTAACCACCCCTAGCATTTAAGATTATCAAAAGTTTCTAGAACAACATATTGGTCTTAGAACTGTGATGCTTTTGGTTGATATAAAAAGCTTATGACTGGCCCGTTGGCGCAGCGGGTTTGATTCCCGCCGAGGTTTGTTGGTACCTCGGACCTAGGTGTATATTTGTATTTAAGTATGTTTTTAAAATTATATATGTATATATTCACCTAACACAAGCTGTCTCTCACCCTAACACAAGTATTACGTTACGAGTACTTTGGAAATGGATGACCGGGTGTGTAAGTGTCCCATATATTGTTTTTATATATTTTTAAAACCGCTCAGTCTGTAAACGCCTTAAATAAAGTCGTCTCAATTATGCAAACGGCCGCAATAATTTTAAACTTAATTGTCCAATGATCATCAACACCCGCTGGTGATTACCTTAATCACTTCTCAATGTGATTATTCTCTACTCCTTTCCATGGTAATGGATGTTGAGTTAATACTTTGAAATAAAAAATGGCGGATTCAGTCAGGCAACCATTAGGGCTTAGACATAAAGAATTATCACTTAAATTTATAGATCGACTTTATATCTAAAAGGTAATTACTTAAACTCCTTGGTTATCTATGAATAAACTTATTCTGTTTCTTAAAGAAAATTCCTCTTAGCTTGGTTTCGTTACTTAAAATTCCTTAATTTTTTTCGTTTTTGAGTATATTTTTATTCTTCGTATAATGTCGTAATAATAAATGTTGTTTACTAATTTTATACATTTATGCGTTACTAGCTTTTGCCCGCGGCTTTGCTCGAGTTGAATTTGGTTTGCTACATTAAGTTTCATGACAGATTATTTTCATTAGTTATTAGTTATTTCAAAAGTACCTAAATAGTACATGACTTGAATGACTGAGATCACGACTCATCATTCCTGCCCTATTCTAAGTGGGTCGGCACA
Source organism: Morpho achilles (assembly GCA_947086495.1). Classification (NCBI taxonomy): domain Eukaryota; kingdom Metazoa; phylum Arthropoda; class Insecta; order Lepidoptera; family Nymphalidae; genus Morpho; species Morpho achilles. Next base: position 12,601,773 of record CAMTZB010000001.1, on the reverse strand, counting down.
TGTTATAAACATGTTGTCACACGATTCGGCTAGGTATTTTACGTCCGGCCGCCTGCCTGACATCAACTTACTTTAGTCACCTTATACGACACCTCAGTAAGAAAGAGGGTGGTCTATTCTACTCAGCTGGATACCACACGGTGGGTCATCTTACCTTAGTCGCCTTTTACGACACCTCGGTAAGAAAGAGGGTAGTCTATTCTATTCAACCGGATACCGTGCGGCGAAACTAAGAACACGATTATGACTTAAATAATGAAGAGCAGTATATAATAAACAATTTCACAAGTACTGTATTTTATTAGAATTTTACAAACAAAGGGAAAATCGACATGACAATTTTTCAGCCATAATCCAAGTGCCATAAATTGTTCACGCTTTGTTGGCAGCAAATTGTCAAACATGAATATTCCTATATAATATCAACAATGAAAAATGCTTACAAAAACGTGCGAATAACTCACCGAAACAGCGAGTTACTTTTATTAAAATCGAGTTTGATAAATTGAAAAAATGCCACGACAATGGTATCGTGGTGGACTTGCATTTGAAAAGATTATCTATATTATATTGCCACAATTTTTTTTTATACTGCGCATCACCCCATGCATGCCCATTGCTCCTACTAACGAACAAGTAAACGTTTCGAACTGTGTGTGTTTCGAACTGAACTGTGAACGTTGCGATCTTGTCGAAGAGCCTACGAGTATCTCCTGACGATGTTTCGGTCACGGGCCTAAATGATCGTTGAGATCGTAGTGAATGTGTGTAGTGCTTATAGTGATCATATTGTGATTATTCATCGAGTATAACCTACAAATCCAGTTTGAAACAGCGTTATAGACCAAAGTCCCAATCCACCTCTCATTTTTTTTGGAATTGACTATATGCTGTTCGCCCTAACGGCTTTTACAGCGTCACCGGGTGGAATGGGCGAGCGCAGAAGAATCGTCGAAATGCGTAGAGTAGAGCACAGAAGCTCTACTAGCGTCGGGGAACGTCGTCCTAAAGGTGCCTCCTGTGAGGCCGGACCTCGGCTTAGGGACGTGTAGTGGAGGGCTGATGGTATGACTTTGATTAGTCAATACGACGACGGAAGGGTGGCAAGAAGCCACGACCAACCGATGTCAGAAATCTGGGACCTCATCTTCGCCGGCGAAGACGCTGTGTATGTGTATTACGTTTTTCTGTGTTTGAGATCGTTATTTGATCGTCAGGGTCATATAGGACGCTTTTTGGACGCCTATATTTTCGGTGGTCAGACCTAGCTGGGATATAGGTGGAAGCAACTGCAATGAGAGGGTTCGGGTGTACCTCGGATTTCTCGACTCTAACTCCAGTGCAGGTTTGTTGGATGTATCAATGTAGGATCATGAGAAAGCAGTGCGCTCGTACATTTTCTTACTCTCTTCCTCTGTTAGGTGCATGAAAAGGGGGCTAAAGTAGTTTTTCATTAATCGTGTTGTCTAAAAAACACTCTTTATTTTAAATCTATATTTAATACGTTAACCTAAAAGAAAAATCCGAGTATAATAGCATGAGATTTGGTTTTATTAAACTTCATAAATGTAATTAGCTTAAATAAAATATTTTAATTCATTGTCTGTTCGAATAAGTTATTCATGCAGGATTACTAAATTTTCTAATTCTATTTATTTATTATTTATTTATATATTTTGTAGGATTTCTAAATCACACTACCATTTATTTCATTAATACTGAACTCTTCTGTAATGGAACCTGCACACGCGGCACTGGCTTTATAAATTACTTGCCTTATTATAGTGATCGAATAAAAACTAAATCAAATATTTGAAATTCGAATCACGTTCCTCCCTCACTTTAGCACTTCATAGTAACTTATTGCCTTACTTGTCACAACACCCTTACGATCGACCAGTGATATACAAAGTTGAGGTTTTTTTTCAATGTAGTGGAGCTTTACTTAAAACTGATTTTTAGGACGTTAAGTTTTTGAACATAGATCGTGTTTTGACGTAATATGGTTATATATAGGATAATAAATAGGATAGGACGCCGTGTGGTAACCGGCTGAATAGAATAGTACCACCCTCATTTGTTACCGTGGTGTCGTAAAAAGGCGACTAAGGTAAGTCGACCCGCCGTGTGGTATCCGGCTGAGTAGAATAAACCACCCTCATTCCTTACCGAGGTGTCGTAAAAGGCGATTAAGGTAAGTTGCCCCACCGTGTGGTATCCGGTTGAGTAAAATAGACCACCTTCTTTCTTACCGAGGAGTCGTAAAATACGACTAAGGTATGTTGACGTCAGGCAGGCGGCCGGTCGTAAAATACGTAGCCAAATCATATGACAACATGTTTGTCACATGTTGTGCCGACCCCACTTAGAGTGGGATAAGGGCAGGAGGATGATGAAGGCTATATATAGGATAATATAAATTGAACAAGTAAGTATGCAATTTGGTTCTAAAAGCCTTTTAAAACCAAACTGCATACTTAGTTCAAATTTTTTTTTAGGTACTTAATGCCTTATTTACTTCAAGTGTTCAATTTATTTTTAACCAAAGTCCTCAAAAGATGTCTGTCTATATGTGATCCATTTACTCAAAATCAACTGAACGGATTTCTGTACGGTTTTTACTAAAAGGTAGTGCAAATTTTTTCAAAAGGTTTAGAAGAATAGTACATAATAGTTGTATTTAAATTCTGTTGAAGAGGTAGTGCAGTTGCAAAAATTGCCTGGTGGAAGCTTTAGTCGCATGCGACGCGTAAATCAACACAGACAAACTAAAGTTATGTACTAAGATTGTAGATCTATAAATATACTACAAAAAGTCCGCGACAGCATGTCTCCATCTCTTATGGTTAACTCATAATAACTACTTTTATGTTCAAAGTTTCAATTACTGAATTACTGTATGACAATTAGTCATTGTGGCGTCGGGAATATGGCAAGAAGCCAAAGCCGACCGACGTCAGAAAACTAGGACCTCGTCTTCGCCGGCGAAGGCGCTGTTTGTGTGTATAATATGTGCGTGTGTTTGCGATCGTTATTTGATCATCAGGGTCATACAGGACGCTTTTTGGACGCCTATATTTTCGGTGAGTCAAATCCACCTCTCAACGTCATCAGCCCTTACCTAGAAGAGGCTAACATTAGAAACTAGAATACACGTAAAATGTAAACAATAATGTTAATATTTTAAGTCTTGAGATAATAAATACTTAATCATTTATTCAAGTTTGAGAATAACAGTCCTGACTCGTGGGGAGAAAACAGCGAAATGCATTCCGTTTAAAGTGTACTTTGGATGTAAAGGGACCGGAAAGGAGCAGCGAATTTTCGGGAGTAAACTGGTCTAAAGGACACCCTCTTTCGAGCATACTGAAAGTGTTTATACACACGTCACTTATGACATCGGGATAAGAATGTATCGTTTAAAGTACGTAAATCGTTTGTGGGTTTGGTTATAATATTCTATAGTAAATTTCCGCAATCAATTTTAGCTTTGCCATTACAGCAGTTTAAAAACACTGTTAAAAAGAGGCTTATACAGAATGCTATACCGTTGAGGATTACTTAGATAATAATGTGTTCATATAGCTACTTTTAGAACCTGTGCAAGACGGTAATAACTAAATGTAACTAGTAATAAGAATTATAGTTTTGAAAACAGCAACCGCCGAGTTTATAGTTGCCTCCTCACCGTAGGAATAGCTTTCCGAACCAGCAGTAGAGTTGACGATTCAAAATCATTTGGTTACAAGTTAACTTGAATAAACAATATTTTGAATTTGAATTTGAATAACACCATTACTGTTTATTTGTTAGGTATATTTTCAAGACTTATTAGCTGGATCAATTTTGCCTAAATTTAATACAATTTAAGACGGGCTCTTGTCATTCATCATTCTCGTGCTCTATCCCACTCTAAGTGGGCACAACATGTATAAACACGTTGTAACATGATTTGTAATTTACCACTTATCTTAATCGCCTTTTATGACACCTGAGTAAGAAATGAGGGTGGTCTTTTCTAATCATCCGGTTACCACACATCGGATTTAAGCCGAGCTATTATATAGAAAAAATGATATCATTTTTCTTTTACGCCGTGTGGTATCCGGCTGAATAGAATAGTACCACCCTCATTTCTTACCGAGGTGTCGTAAAAGGCGACTAAGGAAAGTCGACCCGCCGTGTGGTATCCGGCTGAGTAGAATAGACCAACCTCATTTCTTACTGAGGTGTCGTAAAAGGCGACTAAGGTAAGTTGACCCACTGTGTGGTATCCGGTTGTGCAAAATAGACCTCCCTCTTTCTTACCGAGGTTTCGTAACATACGACTAGGGAAAGTTGATATCAGGCAGGCGGCCGGTCGTAATATACGTAGCCAAATCATATGACAACATGTTTGTAACATGTTGTGCCGACCCCACTTAGAGTGGGATAAGGGCAGGAGGATGATGATATTCATTTTTCTTTTGTTATTACGACGAAAATTTAGTGAAAACTGAGTGGCGTGTATATATATTATATAGCTTTATATACATATATGTGAAATAAGGTTGATCAAAACTGGCGATCGTAGCCGGCTTTTACCATAGGCATAAAACCGGTTTACTACGACTATATATCAAATACTAGCAAAAATGTTTTATTTTAGTTCCAGACTCCACCTTTCTTTTTATCTGAGATTTGATAATACAATGTGCACACCGTTTATTTGGTTTCCTTGAAAAGCAATCGCATTTCGTATTCCAGTCTTTCTTGTATTTATATTGCATGGAATTGCGACAGTATGCGACAATTTACGACATCCGGCGCGTTCGCACGTGTGGGACCGCCCTTCGGTGGAAATCTATCGGCCGTCCCATGGGTCGGGGAGGGTATTGGGATTGGGATTGTTTATCTTACATATCTCATACTTCATTTGTAAATACGCTTACTTAGACGGTCGGAATCGAGAATAATAAAATTATTTGTTGTTTTTTAATTTGTCGTTCTATAGCGAGTGTAGGATTTTAAATTATCAATATCGTAGTTAGTAAGGGGCCTAGCCGTGTGGTATCCGGTTAAGTAGAACAAACCACCCTCATTTCTTACCGCGGTGTCGTAAAAGGCAACTAACGTAAGTCAACCCGCCGTGTGGTATGCGGCTAGGTAGAATATACTACCCTGATTTCTTACCGATGTGTCGTAAAATACGACTAAGATAAGTTGATGTCAGACATGCGCCCGGGTGTAAAATACTTAGCCAAATCATGTGATAACATGTTTATAACATGCTGTGCCGGCCCCACTTAGAGTGGGATAAGGATAAAGTAACGATCTATTACTTTCCCACTGTTGGGTATTGGACTTTTCTCACCTTTTTTGGAGTGCCGAGTTGGAGCTAAGACCTCGCTTCTCCAACGTAGACACCTAATAATTTTCTAGAGATATGCAGGTTTTCCGATGTTTTCCTTCACTGAAAAGCGTGTGATAAATTGAAATTATCAATTACACACATAAGTTTTAAAAAAAACTTATTGGTTGGCCTAGCCGGGGATTGAACCAGTTATTTTCTTAAGAAACTCACGCAGACTATGTACCATGTACCATATCCCATAGAATTATTAAAATATATTAAGCTTTAAAGTTTCGAAGAAAGTTATTCACGAACGAAGTTCCGTTCATCGCTTATTGCTAAAGTTCGTAACGTGGAATAACTTCTTATAATTTCATATCAATTGTTAAGATAACTTAGACAAAATTATAAAATTATGGAGGGTGTAAATTTTACTTCATTTGATAAACTTTATCATTAACTAGCGGCCTACCCTTGCTTCGCACGGGTATAAAATATATATCCCATGTCAGTCAGGGTAAAAAAAATGATTAAAATCGATCCAGTAGTTTTGATTTATTCATTACTGCCCGTAGCCCGCAAGCGTTAAATTTGGAGAAAAACAATTTCCTCTCCCTATACCAAGACGATTTCCTGCTATCTTTGGAATATCTAAACTCATAAAGTACATTTTTACTGATTTACTTTTACATTTTACCTATGTATTTTATTTTTACAATTAATTACAGAATGTCTTTAAACAAACTCTAAAAGATTCGAAGTACTATAGGGTGAAGCGCGGCGTCCTCACGGTATTTTAAATCTGTAATATCTCCGAAAATGTTCACTTAAATTACATGCTGTAAACGGCCATATTGATCTATATTAAATCAACAATTTATTTAAGGTACTCAATTGGATAAGGATTAATGCTGTATTGTATAAAAATTGCTTTGAACATACTGCATCATTTTTCGTAAAAAGTAAATGAAAAAAACTGCTATTGTGGGTTATCCATAAGAGATAGATATATACCATCGCGGACTTTTCTGTAGACCTTTTCATGGTGTACAAATACTTCCTACATCATTTTGATAAATCTCGTAGGGTTTAGCCTGCGTTTGCAATGTAAGCGGGAAAAAATGTAATTATTTACAGAAACCTCAAAAATTACAGTATTTCTCTACTTCGTATTGAATGTTATTATACGTACAAACCTTCCTCTAAAATCACTCTATCTATTAAAAAAAACTGCATCAAAATCGGTTGCGTAGTTTTAAAGTTTTATGCGTACATACGGAAATATGGACTTTGTTTTATAATATGTAGTGATAATGCATGGCTTAACAAAGATTAATATTAGTAAAATTAATGTATTCGACTGGCCCGTTGGAGCAGTGGGTAGTGAGTGACCCTGCCTTCAGCTCGATTCCCGCCGAGGGCCAACATTTTCTATAAATGAATTTGTTGGTTTTTGAGCCTGGGCGTATATTTGTATATAAGTATGTATTTAAAAAATATATAAGTATATATTCACCAGTTGTCTGTCTACCATAACACAAGTATTAAGTTACTTACTTTGGGGACGGACGACCGTGTGTGTAAGTGTCCCATATATTTATTTATTTATTTATATTTATTTATTGATCCAACACAGTGTATTATATATTATAAAGGTAGTATTCGATTTTTTTTTCAAATAGTTTAAATAATAATTGGGGATTCAAGGGTCTTTAACACTTTATTCTTTGCAAGGGTACATGGGATTGAACTTCGAAAATACCTATAATGTGCTCTAAAAAAAACATGATTTTTTATATTTATAATAGAATATAATATGTCGAATGCTTCGCAAAAAATTTATATGCCCTAGGGAATTTCGGACATATGAATTATGGATTCTAGAATCATCTATGTGCGTAACTCGATAAAAAATAGATCCAAACGACAAGATTGTCCAGAGTTTGTGTCCTTTGGAGATACCTATTTCAAACAATGGATATTCATTGATTGAAGAATAGGAAGAAGTGCGTACACTAAATAGATAGCTGCGACTTTCAGTGTGAAGAATTTTTATGAGTGCCTTATTATACCTTTATTTAGCACCAATTATTGCCCATTACCTTACTAAAATATTTGGTTAATACAATTTTAATTATTTTGTTAATTTAATTTCAATTATTCTATTCCGTGCCGAATAGAATAATGAGCCCATAAAATAAAAGAAGTTATGTTCTTGTAGTCTTATGACTTAAATAAACTAGGATACACTAGTCACTGCATAATAGCGTAGATTTCCCAGCTTAGGAGGTTCAGCGGGCGGAGCTCATAGTACAGCTAGGGCACGATCTCTCCTTGACCACCATGGTTCGTGCCATGGTGGACAGAGAGAGATCGAGGGCAGCGATGGCCTCCTTCTGCGAGAACGTTATCTCACGGTGGGAGGCGGCAGAACGGCTTCAGGTACTATAGTCCATGGATCCCACCCGACGCAGGCGAACGGTACGCAGACAACTCGCCGAAGCCCGTCGTATGCTGCCCTAACGGGGATCTCTGGACATTCTGAACAGGGTTTATCGGACGTCCAATATGAAAAGTCCCCGAGGCGGTTGATGCATCTGGTGCTCCCGATGCATTGATTAGCGGAGGAAGGGACCACTTCTAGAGAGGCCCAGATCCAGAGGTAGCGCACTCTGGGGTTCAAAGCCACGGTTCAGAGATGGGGGCAACGGTACCCTGTTCCCGCCACCAGCAGCGTGGTGGAGCACACAGGCTGTTTTAGTCGGTGCTAGTCTGTCATACCCACCATTCGTCCTCGTTGAGACCCACGTTGGGACTTATAAGGGGTTTTTTCCTGATTAAAAAAAGGATACACTAGTGAATGACTATTACGCTAAATTAAAGTTCTACTATTATCATAAATGAACTTACAGCTTTCAACGGTACTGTCCATAAAACTGAAGTGTACAAAGCCGAAACCGCAATAGTGTTCGCAAATAAAATAAACGACACTAGCATTTTTATCGGAACGCAGGTGTTTTTACTTTTTTAAAGTGCATCAGGCATTGCGTTCATAACAAACGATGCTGGCGAAAATGGTTTGTGTAGTCGGCGGAAAAAATCGCGGTTCCGGAACGTTGTATTGATTTTTGTACTTTTTAAAGTGAAAAAAGTTTACGTTGTTTTACACCCACTTCTGATTTTTAGTTTAGGTTCCTTGGTGAAAGTTATGATAGTCCAGCGATTGTGAGACTTTTTCGAGAGCGTCACGAGTTTAAATCCTGGATACTAATTACTCTTTTTAAAACATGTGTCTAATTGATAATTGCGATTTATCACACGTTTTTAGATAAAATAAAACGTCTTAAGGAAATCTGCATTTGTATAACCTATGTATGGATGACATGTGTAACCTATGTATTTTATATATATTTTTTCATATTAGTCGTTACCGGGCATTATGTGGGCACATGGCTATATCAATTAATAACATATTTTTTATAAAAAAAATTATAAGCCTAATCAGGGATTCCTTTACAGCCCACCGTCACATTAACATCGTGGCTTTCTATGCTTTGTATGAAGTTCACAATAGGCGTAAAGTACTCAAAGCATTCCAACACTAAAAATAATTGAATTAAAAAACACCGCCTACACTCTGGCAGGTTTTATTCGTGGAAAAATTTTATTATTTCCAGTTTTCCCTTTGAGTGAGATGTGTTTGAACCCAATGCCTGTAGTATTGTTTTGGCAAAGAATTCCTTTCAACCAGAATTATGGCTTAAAATGAATTTAGGTGACCTTTGAAACGGGTTAGTCTTATTTCCTTATCCCACTCTAAGTGGGGTCGACACAACATGTCACAAACATGTTGTCACATGATTTGGCTACGTATTTTACGACCGGCCGCCTGTCTGAAATCAACTTACCTTTGTAATATTTTACGACACCTCGGTAAGAAAGAGGGTGGTCTATTCTACTAAACCGGATACCACACGGTGGGTCAACTTACGTTAGTCGCCTTCTACGACACCTCGGTAAGAAAAAGGGTGGTCTATTCTACTATAGCCGGATATTATATTATAGCCGGATACCACACGGCGCTACTTATATAATTTTAAATACATACTTAAATACATGGAGCGTTCGATCACTGGTTTCATTTGATGACGTAATATCTGGGTGACCGAGCTTCGCTCGGTAATTTTTTGCAAAAAAAAAAAACTTAAAAAAAAAAGAAAAAACAATTATTTCGTTGGGGATCGACCCTTCACATTTCTCGAGGTTGCCCGTTACCCGAATAAGCTACGTCGACTTGACAGCTAACGGCGAAAATTCAATTCAATATAAATGTTAGTGTTTTTTAATGCCCAAAAACAGGGATAAAACAATATTTTTTTTACATAAAACCTAGCTAGATCAATTTTTCTCCCCAAAACCTCCTACATGCTGAATTTCAGGAAAATCGTTGGAGCCGTTTTCGAGATTCAGAAAATATATATATATATACAAGATTAACTCATTTAAATATTAAGATACATACTTAAATACATGCAGCGTTCGATCACTGGTTTCATTTATCACGTATTTTCATTAATGACGTATATAAAATAGGTATATAAAATAAGATGTATCATAGATATTAACTTATGTGTTATGTAATAAAGAGCGTTTTGTTCATTTATTCTTCGATTCCTTTGTCTATCTACCTTAAAAATTATATAACAATAAATTTAAATTTTCCCGTCCTGACGTCATTAAAAATAGTTTTTCTGCCATTTCTCAAAGTAATTCTCCCACTTTATCCTTTGAAATGCTCTGTTCGAAGCGAACGCCACGCAAAGCCCGCAGAATTCTTCAAGCGAAAGATTTCTTTTAACCGCACAAAGAGTTATAGCTTAAAAATAAATTAAGCTCAATTTAACACGTTAGTCATAGAGACAATCCATTGACAAATATTTTTATTATATCAATATTTTATAACTTTTCCGCCGTGTGGTATCCGGCTGAATAGAATAGACCACTTTCATTTCTTACCGAGGTGTCGTAAAAGGTGACTAAGGGATATAGACCCGCCATGTGATATCCTGTTGAGTAGAATAGACCACCCTCTTTCTTATTGAGTCGTCGTAAAAGGCGACTAAGATAAGTTCTCCCACCGTGTAGTATTCGGTTGAGTAGAATAGACCACCCTCTTTCTTACCGAGGTGTCGTAATAGTCGACTGTAGTACGTTGACCCAGCGTGTGGTATCCGGCTGAGTAGAATAGACCACCCTTTTTCTTACTTAGGTGTCATAAAAGGCCATTAAGGTAAGTTGACATAAGGCAGGGCTACCTTCATTATTACCATTGACAACATGTTTATAACATATTGTGCCGACCCCACTTAGAGTGGGATATGGGCAGGATGAATTACATACACAGTCGTTCATCCCCATTATAAGAAACTATTTATTTTTATTATTGGCGACGAGCAACTGGTAAATATATTCTTGTACAAATAGAATTTGAAATAAATTCTTAAATACATAAATACATCTAGAATTGAAGAACCAATAATTATTTTTTTTTAAAAATGTTTTCTCCCAGCGGGAATCGAACTAACGACTCACGGAAATGCCACCTGACCAACGGGCCATAATAGAATTCTGTTGTTATATATTTACGTACTCACGACTCACAGTCAAATTTACGAGTACATAAATATCAATCTTCAACTTCTGTTTCAATGGAACTTATTCATTCAATGACCTGCCTTTACGTAGCCTACAAACTAAACCTTACTTTAGACTTAAACTAAAATCTTATTTATTTTATTTACAAAAATCAATTTTGTAAATATTTTATACAAACAGTTACAACTATTTTTATTTTTGTATACATTCTTAAATTTCATCCTTTATCCACCTTAATGTTAAGTTAAAATTCATGTTTAGTTTATTTGTAAGTTACACACTATAAAACTAGCGCTCCATTCTAGGTAAGTCGTGCCAGTACTTCGGTTTTTAAATTCATTGTCGCTCTTTCGATTATTTTATTTGATTGCAAAATGATTGTTATTTATTTATAATGTAAATTTTATACGTAACAATTGAATAATATTTATATCTGTCGACGTATCCCCTAAGGAGGCCACTGAAAATCAGCGTAGGGCTCACCGACATTATTAGTCTTGAGTGGTTGTCCTATGTCTTTTTCTTCACACCGCCACAAAACGTACTATAAAAGTTTTTTGTTTTAACTCTTCTTTTTCATGTTAATTTCTATTTTTTTTTTAATTTTCTAATGTTTTGTGTGTAATATGTGTAGAAAAGAAATAAAGAAATTCTATTATATTCTATTCTTATTCATACGATATAATTTCATTCATACACATGTCTGTTCTCATTACTGTAGCTATACTCTATCTAATAGCGATATACAATAGACTTTAGCGGACCTGAATAAGTCTGCGAACACATTGAAACGCTATATTGAGATGGCAACTCAATAAGACAAAGCAGATGTTAGTTGTTTATGTCGTAAGTCGGATCGTGGATATAAAGGTCACGTAACACACAAAGATATAATATAGATAGACAAAAACTATAGTGATACAGAAGTTATGATCATTTTGCTATAATCCGCGCTTGTTAAGGGAATCTATGGAATGTTCATTCCCCCTAAGTGAGGTCGGCAAAAAATGCTATAAACATGTTATCACATGTTTAGCTACGTGTTTTACGACCGGTCGCCTGCCTGACGTCAACTTACTGTAGTCGTATTTAACGACGCCTTGATAAGAAAGAGGGTTGTCTATACTACTCAACGGGATACCACACGGTGGGTCAATTTACCTTTTCGTCTTTTACGACAACTCGGTAAGAAATGAGGGAGAGTCTATTCTATTCAGCCGGATACCACACAGCATAATCTACGTAATGCTAAGTATAGGAAGCATAAATGTTCACGTACTTTATATATGTAGAGGACTAGTCACCACACGTATCACAAAACGCCGCCACCAGTAACACACTAAACAAGCACTACATACACCTACCACGAAAATCTCTAAAATTATTCCGTCCCGTATTCGAAGCATCATCAAGAGGTTAGGCTTGACAAAATCATAATGTGCCGCCCAAGGAATCAGTCATATATAAATTGATTGACCACCACCATTGATTTTCCCAACACATTTAACAAACCATAGCACCTAATTCACGAACTAGTAAATGTCTCGAACTGCGGTTCCAGAAGTAATTTGTTACTTTGCCAAATAGATGCGTTAACACAAAGCGTTATAATAAGTAATTACATGGATCGGGGGGTGAAAATTTTATTAAAAGATATAAAAAAAAATTAACTACGATCGAGCTATTAATCCGTATCCGTCTATTTGTAGCTTCTCTGAGCATATTGCGCTACTTTCCGTCAGGTATTGGTTGACCAGGGATAAAGATGGTGATATATGGAGGGAAAAACTTAAGAGAAAAGCTTTTAAACGCTCTTTCTGTACTACAACCTTTACTAACATAAACACAACTTTATAGATACGCTATTCATCGGGACGCGCGAGGCATCGCTCCAAAATGAAATTCGAGCACGATGTTGCATTTATTGAACTGTGTCGATATTTTTCAATTTAAATTTTCGTGAAATAAATAAAGTGATTTGATTTATATCTCAATATAAAATTGCAAATATTGTATCGTTGAGTTTAGAAATAGAAAAGTGACTACGACGGATGTATGAGTAGTGGAAATTTCGTGGATCTTATTTAAATTATAGTTCTTATAACTAGTTATTTAAGTCTTATATATCTATACAAATATATACGCCGTGTGGTATCCGGCTGAATAGAATAGTACCACCCTCATTTCTTACCGAGGTGTCGTAAAAGGCGACTAAAGTAAGTCGACCCGCCGTGTGGTATCCGGCTGAGTAGAATAGACCAACCTCATTTCTTACCGAGGTGTCGTAAAAGGCGACTAAGGTAAGTTGAGGCACCGTGTGGTATCCGGTTTAGTAGAATAGACCACACTCTTTCTTACCGAGATGTCGTAAAATACGACTGAGGTAAGTTGACGTCAGGCAGGCGGCCGGTTGTAAATACGCAGCCAAATCATGTGACAGCATGTTTATATGTTGTGCCGACCCCACTTAGAGTGGGATAAGGGCAGGAAGATGATGGAGTTCTTATAACTAGTTACGTTTATTCATTAATATCTTGTGCAGAGTCGGAGAGTAGACATATCCACGCATTCTTATAATCTAAGTAATCCTTCAGAGTATAGTAGGCTTTTTATATCAGCCTCTTTTTAACAGTTTTTTAAACTATAATAGCATCGCTAAAATTGATTGAGGAATTTAATTTATACCCAATTTTATACCCAAACCTACAAACAACTTACGTACTTTTGTAAGGCGTCAACAATGGATATTAAAATACACACAGACCGTGGGCAAACTTTTTCCGAACCTCGCAAGGTGTTCACTTTTAACGGTTATAAGTGTTAAACCCGGTCTGGAATTAGCACATTTTAAAGTGGATTTTAGTCCCACTCTCATTTTCTATGCAAAGCCTTTGAGCTGGGGCATAACGCTGCGGTTCGAAAACTATTTGCGTGCATTTTATTTTGTTTCAATATTTACGAATAAATTGCCCATAAAAGCTTTTGAATTGATAGCTTGTTTTAAAATCAATTAAGCGACTTGAAATAGGTTAAACTTTTTTAAACAACATCAATTTTTTTTTAATTATTTAAAATGCTTAGCTGTATTAATAATTAATTCATCATCATCTTCAGCTATTTTGGTCCAATTTTGGACGTAGGCCTCCACCATGTCCCTTCATGCTAAGCGGTCCCGTGCAGCATTCACTATCGTACCTACATGTCATATTATATCGTGTCCTCATCTCTTAGGAGGACAGCAATAATTACGAATGTTTAATTACACCCCTCCCCCCTAAAGCCACTTGAACTCAAAGATTGCTTAGTATGCGATTTTTATGTCGCTGCAGAAATTGAGCGATTCTGGATAATGTGACAAATCTTGATTATACGCCATTTTCTTTATAATAAATCTGATATATTTTTGTTACTTATGTTCAGTTATAAAAAATTAAAAACACCTCTTTTTCACTAAGGTTTTGTAGTTGTTTCTTTTAATTAACTTATGTAGGTACTATAATAATGTATTATACACAAAGTAAATTTTTTTAAAAATATCATCAAAGCTTTGACAAGAAATTTCAAATTTCTCGCTGATTTTTATCGGTGAGCGCAGTTACAGAATATCAGATCTTTACTTAGTTTCTAAAATAACGAGTTTAAATTATTTATAGAATTAGGCGTTACTTTGCGGAGCCAAAAGTACATACAAAAGTAATAATAAAAATATTTTCCTATAATCCGCGATGAAGTAAAATAGAAAATATGTAAATAATGCTAAACGTAGAGCGTAAAATAAAATGTATCAAGTATGAAAACGGATTTCCGCTCTACATTTAGGATTATATGTATTTTCTTATTGCGTTTAATTCTACCACGCTTAGATGTTATATCTTGTACACATACATAACAAATCTTAAGTCTTATCGCTTATAGTCAAACCGGAGCTTAATATTCGGACAAGGCTCCAAGTAGTCGATTTACATGGCGTGGACTTAGAAAAACAATTACATTCTATTTCGCTAATGCGGATCCACAGCAGATAAGAGTCTTGAGTATAGAGTGTGGCTTGCATTTTTAACTAGATACTAAAATTTTAAACCAGTAATATGAAGTAACCTAGCTTCTATGGTACTTTACCGCTACACGAACTTGTGCCTTTTGAATCTAGCAGATTTCAGCTATGATTTCATGGAAGCCTTCTAGTCTGAAGGGATACAGGCAAAAATAATGTTTTATATATTCAATGTAAATTTTAATAATGCCCAAAAACAGGGATAAAACGATTTTTTTTTAATAAAACCTAGATAGATCGATTTTTCTTGCCGAAAACCTCCTGCATGCTGAATTTCAGACAAATCGTTGGAGCCGTTTCCATTAAAGATATCAGTCTTCTGGACAAACCTCAAATAGAATAATTAAATAATAACCTTAACAATAGATCTATCTATCTAATCTATTCAATTTCGGGGACGCCTGTCGGTGCAGGGTAGGGTCAGCTCCTATTCCGGACTATTCCACCCATTTCCGCATGTTGGGACAAGGGTTTCGCTGCTGGCCCGACAGTGTCACCTGCTCTAATTTACCCGTAGCTCTTACGAACCTGATAATAACCCTGAAGGGGATATTTGTCAGATCCTGACTTTAATTTCATCCTTACCTAGTATCACCCATCTTACCAGCGAGTGCATAGGGAACTCAGCCATAAGGTGAAGACTCTTTTCTTATTAACGTTAGATAGAAAATATTAAAATGAAGACGTCGATCCTGTAGAATAAGATAACGTTGCAGAGTAAAAGTTATTTCGCTTAAGAATAGCTGAGGAAACTAATTGCAATCCTTTTCACAAGGATCTTACCCATAAAGTCTCAGAGATCGTTTTAATTTATTTTTTTTAACCATAACTCTTTGCGGGTCAAAGGAATCCTTTGTCTGAACAATTCAGCGGACTACGCAGAGCATCCAGTACAAACGCACCGCTCACAAAGGGAAAACTGAATATAATATAATTTATGAAAGAGTAAAAAATCGTAGCGGAAGTTCGAATTATAAACGCTTCAATTATTTTTAGTGTTGCGTTGTATTGAGATTGATGATCATGATGTCGCAAACTTAGTATATTTTAATCCTTATTTCAATGCAATCTATGACATAACGCTACGATAAAAACTATTGTTTTCTTATTCTTCCCAGTTATGGGTCTCTTTCTTTTTTTGAATTCGGTCCGATTAAAGTGACCGAATTAAAAAAAAAATACACTTAGTATTAAAATACTAAGTGTGTGATGTGCGTAGCTACGGGAATGAATCACAATTCAATATCGCTGCTTCATACACTTAGCATTGCATGTATTCTCCTAACAAACGCGGATTACAACTAAGTAATTTCTGTACTATGGACCTCCGCAAAGTAAAGTGCTTCTATAAATCATTTATGAACATTCAAAATTACTGTTTAAACTACCTGAAGCTAATGATAAAAAAAAACTAATGTGATATCTGCAGAAAATTCATATAAAATACATAAGGATTCCATTAAAGAATCACTTACTAAAGTCGTTACTACGTTTTGCATATTCCTCTAAAAGCCTTTCTATTCCATTATGAACGAGAAAGTAGATATACAACAAACCCGGCCGTTCCTAAAGCAATTTCTCGACCAATAACGTCTAAGAGATCGGTTTAATTTATTTTTAAGACATAAATCTTATCCGAGTCAAAAGGAATCCTTTGCCGGAACAATTCCACAAGCTACTCGGAGCATCGGCTTCAAACGGAGCGCTCTCAAAGGGAAAACTGAAAATGATATAATTTTTCCAAGGAAAAAAAAACGAACCCGCGACGTGGGCGGTTTTAGAAACGCTCCAATTATTTCGAGTTGAATTCTTAAGGTAATGTTAAATGCTATTTTTAAATATTAGAGTGCGTACAGACATCCGATTAACCTCGTTCGGAACACCTGAAGGTCCCCAGTTAGGGTGGCAGACGATAGGCTTGGGCAAGTCGCTAACACCTGGACTCACCATCAGATTGGATCTAGGACAAGAGTTTGCAGATCGGCTCCGCCTCCTCCCTCCGCAGAGCAAAAGAAGGTCATCGCTGCCGATGATCTCTCCCTGCCCACCGTGTTTGTTACATCACGGTCGACAGGGAGAGACCGAGCCCAAGGTAGGGTCCCCAGCGCCTTGGTAGGCGTTTCCGCCCCCACCGGGTAATAAACTTATAGAGTTTTGCTTCCTCGCAACCCGAAGGTCCTCGTTCCCGTTGCTACGCTTCCAGGTTTCGACGACGGTGGCCAAAACGATGTCCAGCCAGACTTAAGCAAGCCCAACTGAACTCTTTGCTCATTAGGGACTCCACCCCAAGCCCTCTGGAGTCCCCGGCTCATCGAGATTACCCACTGCTAATCAGAAGGACAACTGGATTGGCCACCCCTCAGTGGTCCGTTCGCCTAAGAAATACATATTACAGTGTTCCAAAGGCCTGCCCAGGGTGCGCCACGAGGAGGCCGACCACTTGGGCACCACAAAACCTGTAACTCTGCTGTCACGCGGTCTTACCGTAAAACCATCTAAGCCGCGTAAAAGACTATAAGTCTATTTAACATAGACTTTTAGCCTAACATCACTTAAGCGGCGCTATCATTTTTATATGCTATGACAATGTCCATTCCCTAATTTATCATTATTTTCTATTACGCAGAAAATATGGTATGACAATCTTAAATTGGGTAGTTTTATTATGGTGCCCTTTTTCCGTACGAATACCCGGTTTACGATAAAATATGTGGAAGGGCATACGCTGACTTATGATACATGTTTCTTTCGCTCCACCTAAATATGTTATCTGTAGTTTATAGAATAGAGACTCAGACTATAGTAATATTACTCATAATATTTATTGTTGTCGCCATTAACTTCCGCTTTGTATTTTATAGCAACACAGTCATGAAACAAGAGTATCGCGCCCTTTTTGTTTAAAATGGTGCAGCACTGTGACGTGTTGTTTCCGGTTGAGTCTTCCTATTGATAAAACGTGTCAGTGACATTCATTCTTTGTTCATCATTCAAGAGAAGTGCATCTCGGAACGGGAATTGCGGTATTCCTATTAAATCCTGTTATTGTATATAGTGTGCGCTAACATTATCATATCATTTTTTTTCCTCTCATTTTTATTGTTAACATTATATGATTTATAGAAACAGGCGCTAATTTTATAGGACTGCAATACAATTTATTACGATTTTATCGTGGAGCCTTTCGTCCTGATGATGATTCGGTTTCGGGGCGAAACGATCACCTTAGTGACCTTTTACGACACCTCAATTACAATTTACAATCAAGGGTGAAAGAAAAAAGAAAATATTATTTTCAAAAATTTGCCTTTTATAAGATTGTGGTCGCTAATAATATCCCGTAAAAGAATAAGAAAAACAATGAAAAAACAACATAAGTGATAATGATATCCATTATAAATTATTCAGACAGCCATGTGAATTAATCCAAGAGCTTTTTACACCATTCCCTGTGTTGCGGTATGTATTGGACGGGACGTTTCGCAAATTGTCTGTTTTTTCATCTATACTATGAGAGTATTATAACAGCGTCGGAAAACACGACTAAGGTAAGTTTATTCGCCGTGTGGTAATGGTTGAGTAGAATAGATCACCCTCATTTCTTGCCGAGGTATCGTAAAAGGTGACTATTGTAAGTCGATAAGAAGTCAGGTAGGCGGCCGGTCGTATAATACTTAGCCAAATCATGTGACAATATGTTAAAACATGTTGTGCCGACTCCACTTAGAGTGGAATAAGGGCAGGAGGATGATAATTAGTAACGATAAAGTATGTCCCGTGTCCCGATAAGTGGTACCCGGCTAAGTGAAATTAACCATCCTCATTTCTTACGCAGGTGTCGTAAGAAGCGACAGGCGGTAAGTTGTACCGCCGTGTGATATCCGGCTGAGTAGAGTAGACTAACCTCATTTGTTTCAGAGGTGTCGTTAAAGGCCACTAAAGTAAGTTGACCGTGTGGTATCCGGCTGAGTAGAATGGACCACCCTCAAACCCAGAAAAAACTGAGAAATTGTAAATATCGGTCATATAATTTATCATAGAAAACTCATTTGTTTATACTCAGAGCAAAGTAATTAATGGTGACAAAGTTTACTTGCTTGTCTGTCACAGATACATACAGAACATTCAAAATATTAGATACTAGCAATTGCTAGTGGCCTTCGCCCGCGTGGAAAGATTACAATCGCAATACAGTATTTTAATAACCATAAAAATGGTTAAAGTAGGTTAACCTTAAAGGCTAGGCATAAGCTGTCGTGGACTTTTATTTAGAACTTTTAGAAGGGAAGAATTTTGTAATATATGATTTTTGTAATATCTTTCACCGTTTAATTAGCGCACGCAAGGAAAGCTTTAAGTTTTGCCTAATAATTTTTATCGTTGCTCCTCTCTTATTCATCTTAGCGTGAAGTTATATAGCCTATAGCCTTCCTCGATAAATGGACTATGTTATACTCAAAGAATTTTTTTAATCGGTAACAGTAGTTCCTGAGATTATCCCGTTCAAACAATTAAACAAACTGGTATTTTGTTCGCTACAATTATTTATCAAAAGAACTAGATGTAGACATATTTAGCGATAACATCCATATTTTCAGACACAATATAATAAAATGTAAAAGAAATAAGTTTACAAAGATTAAGTTTACAATATTGTTATAGTTTGTATTTTATAATTTTATTTTGATATATTTTATTTTGTAATATATTTAAATAATATACGCGTCCCTATTACATGCCGTGGTAACCTATAATTAAGACTACATTTAATTAAATAGTTTGTAGAGTATTTTATAGAATTCATAATGTAAGTCTTGTTGGTTATCTCAATAAATAAAAATAAAATAAAATATATTATATATAAACGTATAGATAAAAAGGAATACAATACATTGTGTCCAAACTAGATTATTCACCGCAACAAATCGTCGGCGCTGCGGCCTGCTTTCATAAAGGCTCTATGCATCTGCATTAACAAAATGGCCGACGGTAATGGCATTACATTCTTTCGTTTTGCCCCTGTTTCGTATCCGTGTACCCTCTTTCCAGTAATATATTTATCGGGGAGAATTAACCGAGTTTTGTAATATTAAAAGATCCTTTTACGACGAACTTTGTAGCATTATATCTCTAACAAATGGACACGTTGTTTGACACTAATGGACAATGGACTTAGATCTTCATAGTTGATTTATAGAAACCAGCTATATTTACGTGTATATTTGTATTTATGTATGTAATTAAGATAATATAAGTATATATTTACCAGTTGTCTGTCTACCATAACACAAGTATTGAGTTACTTTGGGGACAGACGATCGTGTGTGTAAGTGTTCCATATATTTATATTATTATTTATTTATTCTATCGGGTGAACCCGACTAGTTTTAAGAGACGGTAGCGGCTGTGGTCACGCGTCTCCTATGTAATCCTAGGCATTCCTCTGCTCTTCGACATCAGAGGCACGGGTGAAAGGCGGAAGGATTTGGCCCTTTCAGAGGATTTCAATACCATAGGATCTTGTGCCGCTTGGGCTTCTTACTTTTTGAGGGTCACCTGCCCACCAACCAAATATACTTCTTCCAGTACATTTTCAACATTTCTAGATTTCAAAGTACGTCGATTCTTGAAAATGTTTGTCCTAAACGAAGGAGGGTTCAATTTATTTTTGCACACACTTTTTTATTTTACGATAACCCCTAGAATTATCATACACAACATAAGCACACAATTATTTATAGCATTAGGCGTTACTTTGTAACGCCTAATGTATCATTAATACAAAAATAATAATAAAATTATTTTGCTATAATCCGCGGTGAAGTAAAATAGAAAATATATATAATGCTAAATCTAAAGTGGACAATCCGTTTTCATACCTGATACATGGAGGATTCGTAAAAACACATGCACAAACCTCCACCACAATACACAAGCAATATATACTATCACAAACTCAACAATCGTTTCACCCTGGAACCGAAGCATCATTATAAGAATGACTCCACGAAAAAATATATACATGTGGGAATTTGTTCGAAGTAAAAACACAATTAATATTTCACTGATTTATTTAATTAAAACTCGTCTTAGCTAAAATCGTGTTGCCTTCGTATATCCGTCTTCCATATTACTTTTATTCCTTCTCTCTCGCACACTTTTATCCTTCTCGCTCACACGCCTTCCGTTCCTTTCCATGCTTCACACATAACGTTCCATTCCCACATACATTTTCTATTATACTTCATCGCGGATTATAGCAAAATAATTTTATTATTACTTTTGTATTATGGATCTCCGGAAAGTGACACCTAATTCTATAAATTATTTATCGCGAACAGACAAAACGATAGACAAATACCATGTATTGGTTACCCCTTGGTATGGTTGGTGAATGACTTAACCGTATAACAAATCAGAACCGCGAAAAGTTTCAGCTTGTAGCAGTTAAGAGATAAACCGTTTACGCCTTTCATAATAAATTTTCACAAAGAATCAGTTTGGCGGAAAAATTCTTACATACACAAATTTCACTTAAGGAGCTTATGTAATACCATTTATGGGCCGCGATAGGACCATAAAATAACAATGCTCGCCGATAATGTATAGCTCGGGGTATTTTATATGATACAATCCGCCGTGTAGTATCCGGCTGAGTAAAATAGACCACCCTTATTTCTTAACAAGGTGTTGTAAATTACGATTTAAGTTAGTTGACTCACCGTGTGGTATCCGGCTGAGTAGAATAGAGCACCCTTATTTCTTACTGAGGTGTCGTTAAAAGCGACTAAGGTAAGTTGAACCGATGTTTGGTATCCGGTTAAGTAGAATAGACCACCATTATTTCTTACCGAGGTGTCGTAAAAGGCGATTAAGGTAAGTTGGCCCGTCGTGTGGTAACCGTCTGTGTAAAAAAGACCACCCCTATTTTTTACCGATGTATCGTAAGAGGCAATTAAAGTTGAACCGACGTGTGGTAACGGTTGTGTAAAATAGACCACCCGTATTTCTTACCGAGTCGTCGTAAAAGGAGACTAAGGTAAGTCGACGTCAGGCAGGCTGTCTAGTAAAATACCTAGCCAAATCTTTAAACAACATGGTTAATATATGTTGTACCGACTTAAAGTCAGTTAAAGCTGTTGTTGTTGTGGAAAATTAGAATTTACATTATTATAACATAGATTACGCCTAAACAACATGTTTCCCTCTTTATTCTAAGGTCATTCACCTTTTAAGATTACCCTCAGATTTATAAAAATTAAACGGTAGCAAGTGTTGCTATCCCCTCAGATTGTGGTGGTCATAAAAGATAAACGATGCTGTAATTTCAGCTTCCCTTTTCTTTACCCTCCCAACAAGGAAACCCTTGGACTATGGGTACAGTCAGCCTGGATAATATGTAACGTTTTAAAGAGCTTTCCAACAGTAAGTACTTTTTATGAGCTTTGATCAAGCCAACGTTATGTAAACTTGAAAATAGAGAAAAAGAAAATGGAGTGTTCTCGAGACTGCCCGTTCCCTGAATAAGCTACGCTGACTTGACAGTTTATAGCAAAAATTGTGTTTTATATTCAATATAAATTTTAGTATTTTTTTAATGCCCAAAAACAGGGATAATACGATTTTTTTTCACTAAACCTAGCTAAATTGATTTTCCACCAAAACCCACTACATGCTGAATTTCAAAAAATCGTTTCGTTCGAGTCGTTTCCGAGAGAGAGAGAGAGAGAGATAGAGAGAGAGAGAGAGAGAGAGAGAGAGAGAGATATATATATATATATATATATATATATACAATCAACTCATTTAAATAACAAAGATTATTTTGTTACGTTGCCAAATGCTAGTCTACAAACATTACAAAAAAGTTAAAGATAAAAAAAGTTATTATTATTGATTAAAGTTCGACTAAAAGCCAATACTCACTTCTAAATCGCAGTAGGAAAATAATACACGACTTTCTTTGGAACTGTGGTCTTCAGAACACAACGAAAATGTCCGGACCAATTCGTGTGGTGTTTTATTTTATATTTTAGACGTAGTTTAACGTCGAAACACACGTACTGGAAGTATAAGCAACATTCTTGTTCTTTTAAAAGAATTCCTAATCTATATTAATATATAAAGCTGAATAGTTTGTTTGTTTGAACGCGCTAATCTCAGGAACAACTGAACTGATTTGAAAAATTCTTTCAGTTTAAGGTAGTCCATTTATTGAGGAAGGCTTTTGACTATATAACATCACGCTAAGATGAGAGAGGATATGGAAGAGGGGCAGCAATAAAAAATAGTATGAAAACGGCAAAATGTAAAGCTTACCTTGCGTGCGAGTAAACGGTGAAAGTAATTCAAAAATCAGTACAAAACTGTTCCCCTCTAAAAGTTCTAAATTAAAGTACGCGACTGCATATGTCTAGCTTTTAAGGTTAACCCACTTTTACCATTTTTATGGTTATCAAAAGACTACATTACTTTATCAAGATGTAACACTAAATATTCTTTATTTGAGTAAATTTGTAAACTTGCAAACAAGTGCTTTGAGTTTTTTAAACTACTCAATCGCGTTAGCGTAACGCCAATTTGTACGACGCTATGACAGCGGTCACTAGATATCGCTTTTGCAGCGCTTTGTTGTTTTGACGAACATCTACAGCTGCAACTTTGACTCTTAAATTTTTATTACTTTACAACTTAAAAAACTATTTTATTTGAAATATTCAAAGTGCGAATATGGCTAAAGGGTTTATTCGCTGTATGTTCGAATATTAGTTACACCAAACCAGCATTGTTAACTAATACATAAGTATTTTTTAGAATAAGGCGTTACTTAAGATAAGATACTTAAGATCCATAATACAAAAGTAATAATAAAATTATTTAGCTATAATACAAAATAAATATATAGCATAAAAAAAGCAACATAAAATATAGCAAAATAATTTTATTATTACTTTTGTGATACATTCATCATTCTTTACAGCCGTGTGTATCGAATTTTCTTCACAACTCTTTGTGGCTCGCAGAAAACTTTCCAGCTTCCACTGAACCAATCCAACCGCTAAAGAAGCGAGCAAAACAATCTGCGGTACTTTACAGTTTGATCCTACAGCTTTGTTGTTCAAATAATTTTAGAAAGGGACAAATTTTTTTAAAATTTTAACATTTAAGAGCATTTAAAAATAATTAAACATTATTGCTACACCTATAGTATATTATACAATATTAATGAACCAATAAATGTTTCTAGTCCGCTTATAACACGTGCTCGAAAGCAAAATAAATAGTGGGGGGTTGAACTCACTACTATATGAATATACTTGCGTTGGCAACGCGACGCTTTGCGATTTACCCAAATTTAATATTTGATAATTATGTATTCAAACCACAAACAATCTAATATAATAACAACTTCAAATAGTTCAATATTTTTTTGATAAACTGTTATTTATGTTATCTTAAATTGATTATATTAGAGATGACTTTATCATAATCGATACTATAAACATATAATAAAATCTTTTTAGTGTTATTATCATCATCTTCGTGCCCTTAATCCATTCTAAGTGGGGTCGGCACAACATATAAAAAAACATGCTGTCACATGATTTGGCTTCGTATTTAACGACCGGCCGCCTGCCTTACATCAACTTACCTTAGTCATATTTTACGACACCTCGGTAAGAAAGAGGATTGTCTATTCTACTCACCTGGATACCACACGGCCGGTCGACTTACCTTAGTCGCCTTTTACGACACATCGGTAAGAAATGAGGATGGTACTATTCGATTCAGCCGACTACTACACGGCGTTATTAGTGTTATATATAACAAAAAAAATATGAAAGGAAATAAAAATAAAAAGCTTAAAGTTCATACAAAATATTTCAAATACTCAAGCGGCTGAAAAAGTACAGTACGCATATTCGCATGAAACAATAGGAATTCCTATTAAAATGTCAACACCATATTTTTACGCGTGTATTTACAAATATGATATAAATAATGGTCTGTGTATACACTTCCGGGAATTCCCTGAAGCATGTATTGAAAAATGATAGTCTAAAAATAGAACAAGCTACATTTTTAATACAATGTTTTTTTATTCTAATTTGTATCAACAAAATATATGAAGTTCGTTAAAAAATTTCGCTATATGGAGGTAAAAGAATGACTATAAAGTGTCAAATACAGTGAAGGTCTCAGTTATATAAAAATGTTTTTCTCGCAGTAAATATTTAAAATATAATATTAATGCTCATAATTTATAAATTAATATAAAATCTAATTATAAAGGTTAATATTTAAATTGGTTTGTATATCAACTTACTTGCATAATTGATATCTAAAAATTTAGAAAATATTGAGGGAGGTAAATCTACGTTTTATGGTGTTTGATCTATGTTATTTAATGCAAAATTGTATATACTTTCAAGATAATTTCATTATTAATATATGCAATTTATATTACTGTTCCCCGTGTGGTGTCCGGCTGAGTAGAATAGACTACCCACATTTCCTACCGAAGTGTCGTAAAAGGCAACTAAGTTAAGTCGACGTATCGTGTGGTATTTAGCCGAGTAGAATAGAACAACTTTATTCCTTAACGAGTTCTTGTAAAAGACGACTAAGGTAAGTTGATGTTAGGCTGGCTGGTCGTAAAATATGTAGCCGAATCATATCACAACAAGCTGTGATGGCCTAGCGGTGCGACCGTGTGAATCTCTAGAGACGATCATGGGTTCAAACCCAGGCAGACACCAATGAGTTTTTCTAATAAAACTTATGTGTCTAATTGATAATTGCAATTTATCACACGCTTTTCGGTGAAGGAAAACATCGTGAGGAAACCTGCATATCTCTAGAGAATCATAGGGATATGTGTAACCTACCAATCAGCATTGGAGCAGCGTGGTAGGTCTTAGCTCCAACCCTTCTCTCCAAAAATGGAGAGAGGAGGCCTATGCCCAGCAGTGGGATAGTAACAGGCCGTTACTACTACTACTTACATATCACAACATTTTTATAACATGTTCTAACCCCACTTAGAGTTGGATAGGGACAGGAAAATGATTTTTTTTTTTTTTTTTTTTTTTTTTTTTTTTTATTTGGTTCATTAAACTGGATATAATCAATTCACATGTGTACAAGAAGTTGCAATAACAAATAGACATGATTATAACCTACTGGAAATGAACACAGCATGCAAATATAAGTATATATAGATCACTTAAATTAAAATTACTCTTTTAAATTACTTAGAGTTACGCAAGCATTTGCACAATTTGCTTTTGAATGAGGCTAAAGAACCACAGAAAATATCTACGTCGCTTCTGAATGCGTTTAATTGAGAACAAATTCGGTATATAGGAGCATGTTGTCTAAGATTCGTGTGACATTTAGGTAAATTAAATGGTTTGCGATTCTCTAGTCGACTACCACTACGCGGAACACACAGTTGTATACGGTTCAAAATTTCAGGCAAATCTACGACACCATTAATTATTTTGAAAAAGAACACCATGTCCAACATCTTCCGCCGATCATTTAGTGACATTAAATTATAGTAACGTAAACGAGCGCTATAAGAATTCAAAATACGACATTTATTATTATTAAAGGTTAAGTGATACAAGAAACGTTTTTGCACAAGTTCCAATCTATTGCTATGTACCTTGTAAACAGGATTCCATACACAGCAGCAGTATTCAAGAATACTGCGTACAATTGAATAATAAATCAATACCGTTAAGTTTGGGTCTTTAAAGAGTTTCATCTGACGTGAAATGAAGCCTGACAATTTTGATGTCTTAGCAATAATTGTATCCAGATGATGACGAAAAGAAAGTGAACTATCAAGGGTGATACCTAAGTCACGAATTACATTCACCTCTTTTAACAAAGTATTAACGACACTGTAGGACCTTCTAGTTGTATTTTTTTTCCTTGAGAACTTAATGTACATACATTTATCAAAATTAAGAGTCATAAAATTGTTGTCACACCAAGATAAAATGCTGTCAATGTCTTTTTGTAAAATATGTGCGTCCTGCTCTTCATTAAACACACGATAGACTTTCAAATCATCGGCATATAGTTTAAAATTTGATTCTATTACGTAGCTAACGTCATTAATAAATATTAAAAATAATAGTGGGCCTAAGTGGGACCCTTGGGGTACTCCATACGGAATTGAATTTATATTAGATTTAAAACCGCAAAGATTTACCAGTTGCGACCTATTTTTTAAATACGATTCGCACCATCGTAGTAAAGATCCATGTATTCCTATAGCGCTTAATTTACACAATAGCAAGTTGTGATCGACTAAATCAAAAGCTTTTTTAAAATCCATGTAAATAGCGTCAACTTCCTTATTATTGTCTAAAGCATCGGTAATATCTGTTACATAGCTAATTAAGTTTGTAGTGGTTGACTTTTGCGGAAGAAAGCCATGCTGATTTGGATGTATGTACCTTTTCAAAATAAAAAGTAGTTTTTTTTGGACAAGAGATTCAAAAACTTTAGCACACGATGATAAAATTGAAATGGGCCTATAGTTTCTAATATTATCTACCGCTCCAGTTTTATGGATCGGAGTGAGGTGAGCTAATTTCCATTTATCAGGAAATATACCACTTTTTAATGATAGGTTATATATATAAGTTAGTGGATATGAAAGATGGTCAGCGCATTTCTTTAACAAGAGCGGCGGTATTAAATCGGGTCCACTACCTTTGTTCACATCTATAGTCATTAAGTATTTATGAACTTCTTCGGAATCTACGTCAACGTAAGAATTTGTAATCGACTCACTGTTAATAATATCGTGGTTTCTATGAGATGGTGATAATAGACGTTGGATGTCATAAACAGATTGAAAATACTTGGAAAATAAATTACATATTTGCTGGCCCCCAGTTGCACTTTCGTCGTTAAAATACATTTGATTCGGTATTGACGTGCTGTTAGTTTTTCTGTGATTACAAAACCGCCAAAAATATTTGGGATTATTACGTAAGTGACTAGCAGCAGAATTTTTAAAACTATTGTAAGTGCGAGTTATAAGCATATCACAGCGGTTCCTTAAATTATCAAAAGTTATTTTGTCCATTTCGTTTTTGTATTTTCTATATTTTTTATGATATTTAGCTTTTTCATTTAGGGCCTTGATAAGACTACGAGTAAACCATATAGGATAATTTGCTGATTTGCGCTTAGTTAAAGGTGTATGCAGATAAATGATTGGTAAAAGTATATCATAGAATATATCCAAAGCCTGGTTTACACATACTACCGATTCCATGACTGCTTTCCAATTTACTTGAGAGAGGTCATTGTTAATTGAGTCAAAATCGCATAGATTAAAATTAAGTGAAGTGGATCGTTCAGGTTTTAAATAAGAATTTTTCGAGAATTTGTTGCAAATTAAGAGCGCAGGGTGATGAGGATCCTCAGGAAGTACAGAAGAAGTTAGTTTAGTCACACAAGATGATTGATGATTTGATAATACTAAATCTAAAATGCGGCCGTTATCATTAATAATCGAATTTAGTTGCTGTAAGTCACAGAAAGCAATCGAATCAAGAAAATAATTATATGTTGGATTCTGAGATGGTTCCGGTATCAGTGATTGTGTGTCCGGACTCGTTTTCCATACAATATGAGGTAAATTAAAATCGCCTATTACTAATAACGACGATTCAGAATTAATAAACTTTTGATTCACAGACGTCATATTTTTCAAGAAAGTTTCTAAATAATTCATCTCAACGGGTGGCGGAATATAAATGGCGCATATGTGCAGATATTGATTTTTACCTAGCGCGATAGAAACCCATAAATCCTCACAAGGTGATTCCCAACGCTCTCTTCTGATTACATCGTGTTTCTTATTTATTGCGATCATTACACCGCCTCCATCTCTTTTCTTTTGAAAGGAACAAGTAGAATGGCGGTCACGTCGAAAAACATGATACCTATCATCAATAAACTCATGATCAAAAACTGATTCGTTGAGCCATGTTTCAGTGATAACAATAGCGTCGTAATCTAGTCGTAATAAAGATTGGTAAAGTTCTTCTGTTTTAGTTCTTACACCTCTTACATTTTGATATATTATTTTAAAATTAATATTGATAGTTTTATAGTCTTTAAAACATGCTTATAAAGTAAATAGATAAAAATATTAAAGGACAAAAAACAAAAAAAAATATATATATACTACAACTTTTTAAGAGTATCAAGGTTCTTAATTAAAATTGAAGGAGATGTATCGTTTTGACGAACATAAATGCGACCACTCCGAACCCATACGTAAGTATATTTTTTGACTTGAGCAGCGACTCTGGTAGCAGCATGCAAACGCTTATTACTCGGCGATAGATGTTCCACAACATAGACCTGTTGTTTGGTACCTGTGATACCCAGATGTGTAGAATTAAGTTTTTCCTCTTTATTTCTTTTATTGAATGTCTTTACCGCCGCTAAGAAGTTATCGCGCTTTAAAGGACTGGGTAGTTTGACGATAATGCTACGTGGTCTTTGAGATTCGGAGTTCATTTTTGCCACGCGATGAAAATTTACAATATCACTATCCTGTAGGCAGTAATTGACAGAATCCGCTAACTTTTTTACTATCGCCAACAGGTTCTCCGATTTATGTTCAGGCACACACTGGATTTCGAGATTGCAATCGCGAGATTGTTGTTCAATTTGATTTATTTTCAGTTCAAGATGAACCATATTGTTGCGCAGCTCCAAGTTCTCTGTTTCAAGCACTGATATTTTAATTTTTTGCTCATTATTAATTGCCGCTTGTTCATCGTAGGAATCGGAGAGGAACTTTAGGGATTTCGTGACGTCATTAAGTTCCTCCCGTAATGTAGTAAAATTGGAAATGATTCCTTTGACTTCCCCTTGTAACCTTTCTAATCGGGAACTGAAACTATTTAGGGTTGAATGTTGCAATTCAAGCTTTCCGTTAATTTCGCTCCGAAAACTCCGAATTTCACTCATAACAGATTCCAGCGTATTAGTCTCATGCGCAGCTAAAGTAGTAATTTCAGTATGTTTCTTTAGACCTTTATTTTGAATCGGAGTATTACTATCTGTTTTTGAACGGGCTGAAATACAACTGGGGCAGATCCACTTTGAGCGATAGGATACATTTTCATCGCAACTGACACACTGAGGATGATACTGCAATGTACAGTTACCATTTGAACATTTTATGCGTTTTTGTCCGGCAGAAAAATGCAATTTACATGCCCCGCATAAAGACATATTTCAATATATAATTATCTTCAAGAGATTTGAATGAAAATTTTTTTAAATGAAAGACTTATTTCTGTCTCCATAAAACATCCAAGAAAGCAAAAAAAAAATAAAAAAAAATAATAACTCTTGATATTAGAATAAAACAGTCAGTTTTGAACCTGTGTAACTCATCAATTCTAACCGCTCTTATCGCCACTACGCTACGAACGACCATACCCTTTATGTGAAAGTAATGTACATTCCATATTACGAAATTCCACAGTTGTTATTGTATGCAATTAAATGCGTGGGTAACAACAAAAATGACTAGCCGCGACACTTGTACAGTAATGTTATTTTACGAGATTACACAAAATATCCAGTTATTTCTTGAGATAACACTTCACCGATTAGTTTATATGCTCTAAAATACAATGCAAAGTTAATTTTAATGCAAATGTGATTACAACTTAGTCTTTTTATTTTTTAAAAGAGTAACGTAACTAGCTTAGGACCGTGTTTGATGATGA
Source organism: Morpho achilles (assembly GCA_947086495.1). Taxonomy (NCBI): domain Eukaryota; kingdom Metazoa; phylum Arthropoda; class Insecta; order Lepidoptera; family Nymphalidae; genus Morpho; species Morpho achilles. The sequence goes on along the minus strand of CAMTZB010000001.1, from coordinate 12,570,947 downwards.
TATTAGTGTTCCTAAAAATATATGTTCAGGTATTAATATATAAATTAAATCCCGCTTTCTGATAGAATTGTTTGGTCATTCGAGATTCTTCTGCGAGACCTTTCAAAAAATTACATAAAAATCACTGGTTCGTAAATCAAATAATTGCGACTTTATGCTACAGCGGTCTCGAAAAGCATCTAAGCCATCAAAATGGGGATCAGTCCTGCACCAAAATTAAAATGTAAAAAAGAGAAGGTCAAAAAAATCGCAAGCCCCTCCGTGTCCACTGTAGTAAGAACAAGTGTACAAATGAATAACGTTAGCGTACCTACGTACCTCATCGAATGTGAGGAAGTTCGGCCCGAATTCATTCGATTTAATCTTTTACTCTGCCCACATGTTTGTTTGCGAACGTGAACCTGAGTGCAGTGTAAAAATAAAACAATTTTTTTACCACTACTACGAGCAACAGCTCGATATTCCATTGTTAATATACTTCAAAGTCTCTCAAGCATCATCCTCCTGCCCTTATTCCACTCTAAGTGGGGTCGGCAGAACATGATGTGTCACAAGAGTAGGGTACGTATTTTACAACCGACACCTCGGTAAGTAAGAGGGTGGTCAATTCTACTCAACCGGATACAACACGGTGAGTCAATTTACCTTAGTTGCCTTTTACAACACCTTGGTAAGAAATGAGGGTAGTCTATTCTATTCTGCCGTATACCACACGGCCGGTCGACTTACCGTAGTTGCTTTTAACGATATCTTGATAAGAAATTTGGGTAGTCTATTTTACTCAGCCGGATAGTCTCTCAAACGTTTTGTACAAGTGAACATAGTGTTAATATATTAGTGTTAATATATTAAAATAAATTAACACTTATCTTTAAGATGACCCCACAATCGCTGGCGCCGAAATAATTATGTCCAAAGAACAATAAATCATCAATGCACTTGATTTAAATATTTATTATTAAATTATATACGCCACTGGATGTGACGTATTCCTTAGTCCCCTTTTACTCGTGCAGTAACAAAAACCTTTAACTGACGAATTTATTTTGGAATAATCGTGGATTACAGTAAGATATTATTACTTTTGTATTTTACATACGAAAACAACTAGTAGGGACATTGCGTCCTAACAAGGTTACAAATGCATCTCTTAATGAAAATTTCTTATTGGAGGTAGCCTTTGTACTAAAGAAACTGTACTTAGCAATGAGAGAAGAATAATTCGTTGCTGTTTTACTATATAAAATTTAATTTACCTAAACCAAATATTACAAAAGTATAGTACACATTTACTTGAACAAAGTCGCGGGTACCTCTAGTATAAGGATTTGCTTGGATAACTCTAATTCAGAACTTAATTTTCATTTGCTTAACGGCCGGTTATTACTAAAGTTCTTGATTTAAAGTACCAAGCTCCAACAGTTTATTAGGAAGTACAGCATTATAAGCTTACAAACTTTAAAAATTATGCACGACTCGTCCGGTACGCGAAACAATGCAGAAAACTAAATTTCACACAAAGTTATTGTAGACGAATGGTTAGTTGTTAATTTTTATTAAAAAAAACAATGTATTATAAAATATAATGTATTATTTAAGACCTTTATTGCATACGCTTTTGAACGCCGTGTGGTATCCGGCTGAATAGAATAGTACCACCCTCTTTTCTTACCGAGGTGTCGTAAAAGGCGACTAAGGTAAGTTGACTCACCGTATTGTATACGGTTAAGTAGAATAGACCACCCTCATTTCTTACCGAGGTGTCGTAAAAGGCGACTAAGGTAAGATGACTCACCGTGTGGTATCCGGTTAAGTAGAATAGACCACCCTCATTTCTAACCGAGGTGTCGTAAAAGGCGACTAAGGTAAGTTGACTCGCCTTGTGGTATTCGGTTAAGTAGAATAGACATCTCTCTTTCTTATCGAGGTGTCGTAAAATGTGACTGAGATAAGTTGACGTCAGGCAGGCGGCTGGTCGTAAAATACATAGCCAACTCATGTGACAACATATTTATAACATGTTGTGCCGACCCCACTTAGAGTGAGATAAGGACAGGAAGATGATGATTGCATACGTTTTTGAACATTTTTATTTTTTATAAAGTAACTTCTAAAAATTTTATATTAAATTTGTTTTTATTTTAAAATTGAATTGTACTTTTAATTTAAAAAGAAACAAAAAGTATGTAAAGGTACCTATGTAAAATAAATAAAAAATGGCCCCTATCCCAAAAATGCGGATCTCCTTCGATGCGCATATTTAATTTAAGTGCTAGTTATAAAGGTGTTTTTATTACGTTTTGTCATTTATAATTTTACTAACAATCGCCAGCGGCTCTGCCCACGCGTATAGATTTTAAACCGTAATATTGCATTTTGATAACCATAAAGATAGTTAAATTGGGTTAAACTTAAAAGCTAGACATATGTTGTCGCATACTTTTATTTAGAACTTTTAGAGGGGAACAATTTTGTAACACATGATTTTTTTAATTAAATATCACTGATTACTTAGCGCACGCAAGGAATGCTTTAGATTTAACTGTTTTCGTCACATTTTTTTATTGCTGCTTCTCTCATTTATTTTAGCGTGATGTTATATATAGCCTTCCTCGATAAATGGTCTATCTCACGCTCAAAAAAATTTCAATTCGGTCCAGTAGTTTCTGAGATTAGCGCGTTTAAACAATCAAACAAACTCTTCAGCTTTATATATTAGTATTGATTTAAACACAATTTTCATCATATATTCACCAAAAAAACATTATTTTTGTCCATATATAAAAACAAATACCAAGTGACAAATCTTAAGGAAAGAATTCACAATCATGATAAGTATTTAGAGCATAATATAATCTCGCCCCAACTAAATATCTTTTTCCAAGCATCTCCAAGATAACCCAGTACTCGTAGAGCTAATTTGTTAGAGCACTTACCGACTTCACATACCGTCTATCTAGAAAACCACCAAAGAAACTCCCACCCACTATTTCACCTTAGACATTACTGTAATCAACTCGTCTGCAAACAAATAATATTGCACCAAACAAAAGCTGCGATACACCAAAATGAATCCTAATACATCGACATAAAGCTGTGTTGTTGTGGAAATTAGTTTTCCAGCTACGGCAATAAGTTTGCACATTTTGTTACAGCGCAACCGAACTCGCCATTCGCGGCTGTAAAAACTGCCATAAAAGTCAACGAGCACCTTACTCAGAGAGTTGCCAGTAAACTATGAAGCGTTTGTAATCATAATAAATAAAGATATTCGATTGGATCGTAATATATTCGCAGATTGCCCGTAAATATGTAAGGATAGAAGTTTTTCTTATGAGTTTACTCGCGAGTAATAGGTTATTATTTTCATATGCCAAAATGAATGGCATTTTACTTTATTTTATTATAATCGGAGAGAAGCCAGCATCAGCAATGGCCTCCTTCTATGAGGACGTTATATCGCGGAAGGTGCGGTGGAACGGATCCGGGTTGTCGAGTCCTTGGATTTGATCCGTCGCAGGCAAGAATGGCACAGGCGACTCGCCAAAGTCCGTGTCATGCCGCTTTAAAGGGGACCCCCGAGCGGTTGAACCGGACGCTCGCTGAAGTTGGTCCCCGAGGCGATGCATCTGGTGATCCCGATAAATCGATTAGCGAAGGGAGGGGCTACTGTTTACGACCTGAAGGTGGCTTTCTCTGTGATACAGACCCGCTGCTGGCAGTGATAGAGGCAATGTGTACAACGGTACTCTGTCCTCGTCACAAGCAACGTGGTGTAGCACAGTCAGGTTTTTAGTCGGTGCGAATCCGCCATACCCGCCGTTCGTCCCCTTCTGACGGTGACGATCCATTAACGGGTTTTCCTGACAAAAAAAAGGATACCAGACAGACAAAAATAAAGAAAGCAAGTGAGGGTTATCTGTCTCTTTTTTTTATGTGTGATTTGACAAAGATGAAATATAAGAGTTTCATCGACCCTCTTATTATTTCTTGTGTCACTCTCATTTACAGGCATACCTATGGCTTCCTAGCTGTAAGAATAAAAATTCTATGCAATTTTACCGTTTGAATGTCAACAGTAATGCTGATTCGCAAAATCCCTTCCAACAATTAGGGACAGAAAAAAAACAACTATTAAAAATATATAACACTTAGCATAAGATTTGGAAGACTGACTGATTGTAACTTCAGTTAAAAAACAAGTAAAATAGATTAATATTTTAATAATTTTATAAATATAATTAGAAGGAACAGAATTAATTTAAAATGAAAACTTTTTAAATCGAACAAACAAAACTTTGTTCACCGAAGGCATCACATAGATGTACTGATAAAGGATTAAAATAAAAAACTTTTTGAAACAACGCATTTTCTATATTCGATCGTTATTATTAACTAGTTCGCATAGTCAATAAACGCTTAACAATAAAATATCAGGGGGTCCTTGCTGGGTAATTTTTTTCACACAAAAAAAAATAAAAAAAAAGAAAAAATTATAATTTAGTTGGGGATCCATATTTACGTGTCCCGAGGCTGCTAGTTCCCCGATTAAGCTACGGTGATTTGACAGTTTAATGTCGAAAATTCAATTCAATATAAATTTTAGTGTTTTTTAATGCCCAAAAACAGGGATAAAACGATTATTTTTTTTACATAAAACCTAGCTAGATTGATTTTTCTCCTCCAAAACCCCCTACATGCTGAATTTCAGGAAAATCGTTGGAGCCGTTTCCGAGATTCAGAAAATATATATATTATATACAAGATTAACTCATTTAAATATAAAGATATTAAAAATTAGAAACAACATAAGTTTGTTACCAATTTTCAAAAACGTAATAAATTTAAATCAACGCCATCTACTATGTAATGTATAAACTGATTCGCAAACGCACGGAGTTTTGGTTGCAGGAGTGAAAATTTACAAATCTATGAAACCATTCAGTTTTGACACACGCCAGCAGATGTACTCTAAATCTAAAAGACCAGTTAACTTAAACCATTTTAACTGACTTTGAATCAAAAATTCAACTGGAAAGTAACTGAGTAGAATAGACAACCCTCATTTCTTACCGAGGTGTCGTAAAAGGCGACTAAGGTAAGTGTCGTCAGGTGGCCAGTCGTAAAATACCTTGCCAAATCTAGTAACAATATCTTAACATGTTGTGCCGATCCCACTTAGAGTAGGATAAGGGCAGAAGAATGATGATGAATAATATGGATCAATAAGAGATTTAAAAATTAATATTTTCTATAAAATTGCACAGAAAGAGTTCACAGCTTAGCTTACTATAAAGTTACTGTGGATAAGTGCAAAAGGCGCTTGTGTATAGCGCGCTTGCGTTGGACACTGAAAGTCGAAAAAGGGTAAACCTGAACCACAAAGCGTAGCCGGCTTTAGCTAATTTCAATAAAGCCGTCTAAACAATGTGATAGCTGCCGCTGAAGTCATAATGAGCGATGCAGGATTCAAATGGCTTCCTGCGTTGATTTTGCAGGAATATTCCGTGTTATTGAAGAACATGAACGGGGTGTTCTGCAAGCTATAGTTGCCTACAGCCTGATCCATTTTCATCGCATCCGTTTTCTTCAAGTGTGGAGACCTTGTAATCTTCCATACCTCATCTGAAATGTAAATCTAAGCTAGTACTTTTTATTTGAACTGGAATATTAATTCTCCTTTTTTTAAACTCTCTCTCTTCAGAGTCTCTTCAGAGAATAATTTATTGAATTATGCCTTACTTTATGTAAGTCCATAATACAAAGTAATGAAAATCTTATTTTGCTATAATCGGCGATAAAAGAAAGTATAAATGCTAAATTTAGAGTGTACTATTCGTTCTCATGCCTAATACATGCAGTATTTGTAAAAACTTATGCAAAACCCGCCACCAATAACACAACAATAGAAAATACACTACGAAATCTTGTGAAGTTTGGATTAACTGACTCCCTAAACGTATCCCAAGATTAGACTTACTTATGATTTTCTTATAACCATCACTACCAGCACTGCGAGAAGACTTTGGTCACTTAAAATTTTATCTAAAGATCTATTAGGTATTCTTTAGTCAGTGAAAATTGTAAAATTTAACCAAAGCAAGGCACAATGAATAATATTTAAAATAAAGCTTCATTTTAACTAAAGTGGGAAATAAAATCAATATTGGTGACTAATATTAATTCAAGGGAGATTTAAAGCCCCATTGACATACTCCCCTAGGAGAGATAATTTCAAATAATCTCCCTGTGAATAAATGGCACTAAAATATAATTTAAATATCGATTTATTACTGAAATTCCAATTGTTGCATCAAGTGATTTTCATTACTGACACTATATTATATATATTTTCCATTATAAAGTATGTTGTAAAAAACAAAATAATTTAACGCATCAATGAAGAACGAGCGCACTGAAACAGAAAAGTGCGCATTATCTTAATTGTGATTTATCTGATGTCACAATTAAATAAATGTGGCTTTCTAGATGTCACATTATTTTACGCTTAAATAAAGCAAATCTCCTTATTTCCTTCAAAATTTAACAAAAAAAATTCAGTCATTGTATTGTAGTATGGTCATTCCAATAACTTCCGTCTTAGTAACTAAAGAGTTACTTTTATTTAAATGTTTTTAAATAACTTACAAGTACTTCTTTTTGAATCCGAATCATCGTAACATGCAAAAATGACAGCATAATGTTCGTAATCCACATCTAACACCGAATACGTTTCAGTTTTCTGATCTGAAAAGGATTATGTAGATTGAAAACAGAAGTCAGTGTGGCTGGCTTAACGACTAGACCCAAAGGTTTTAACCAAAGGTTGCGAGTTCTAGGCTGGTGTTTACGATTGATTCATAAGCGTTTATATATTTAACAGATCTGATCTCAGGCTAAACCTTGGGATATATATGTAACCAGCCAATACGCATTAACGCAAGGTATATTTAAGCACCATTGCTTCTGTCGGAAAAGTTTTTATGAGTTGCCTTGGCATAAAAGTGTAACTACAAGGTTGAGCATTTTTTACATTGTCTAACATGAATTTATAATTAAACTGATGCAATGATACCTGTGTATGTAACCATCAAATAATCCCCTCCGTTGCTGCCAACCGTAAGTGCAACAGAACCGTTATAGTAGCTGGCAGTGTTGTTGACAACCCAGCTGATGGATACGTCCGTGGTGTTGGTATTCTTGTGGTTAAAGACAACCATCGCGCAGTCACCTCTCATATTGTGGTCTGTGGCTACTGCCGCAAGGTACCACTTGCCATCGAGCTATAAAAAAAAATTGTATCATTATAACATACTTTGTGATTCAACGAGGAAACGCTACCAGAATACTTGGAACTATTTCATGTGGCCAGGATTTGTATAGTAACTATACTATCGTGTAAATAATTAAAGATATATTTTCTTTTTAAAATACTTATTCGGGTGAATTGGAATTTAAAATTGTTTAAAATTCCTTAATTGATTAGAATAGGGCAATGAAAACATGAGAATGGATAGTGAATTTACATTTATTTAGCCTTACATAGATTTTCTTTTACTGCCGATTAAAGCAAACATTAATTTAAACTACAATTAAACTAATAATAAATAGTAAAATCCCAACTATTAACAAATTATTGGATAACGTTTAAATATTGAATCTAATAGATCGATATAAAACATTTATCCAAAACCAATTATGCAAAAGTTCAGAAATAAATTTGGCAATTTTTGACATATGTAATTCCAAAGTTTTTTATTTATTAGATTTAAATTAGATAGTTCAATAAGGTATTAAAATAATTACAGGTGTTATTAAAATTTAAAATACTATTGCCAGGTATGTAAAAGTGATTAATGATAAAACTTTTCCCTTACCTCAACCAAGTCCAACTCCCGTGGCTTAACTATAGGACAGCTTACATTTTGCTTGACACATTCGATTTCAATAATACAAAGTATTGAAATCAATAAATAGTAAAACATTTTACAACTTTATCACACTAACAGTTTCACCTGAGTTTCACAGAGTCGCTATCGAAATAAATTGTTACACAAAAAGTAGTAACATTTATTAGGCTTTTTTTATCGACACAATTAGCGACTGAGGAAGTTGAAAAGTGAAGCTATTTTTTTGTTACTATTGTAAAGATTTGTTTACAGTAAAAAAGTAATGATACTGGAAAGAGCTGGAAGTATAGAGAGATCTTTCATTAAATTTTCATGTACCTGGCCATGACTTTTGGCTCAACTGCACTTAGTTGCAAGACGACTAAGTTAAGCGACGATCGATGTTCACTCGTTCAACGTTGGACAAAAGTATATCCATTGTGCCCTTAATTTGAAGATGCTGTGCGTGCCTACTCGTGCCCTTCAATAACTGCAGTAAGAAGACAACCGTCAATTTCTCCACCCCGAATAACCAAGGATATTAACCTTTTAACCTCGGAGGCTTCTTCCTTGGTTATGGCGTCCACCTCGCTCCGGCCCCTGTATAAAAATCCACTAATATATGTGGAATCACTAATTTGATACAAAGCCACGACTTACTCCTTATATTTTGTATATATTTATATGAACCTACCCACACCGCCTCAAATGCAGCTACCTCCAATTACCCTTGGAGGCAAAATTTGTCCTAATAGATGCAAATCTTTTTATTATCCATAAATATCTTACGTAACCTTATTATTTATTTGGCCCATTGGCACCCTGTCTTCAGCTCCTGAATTCGCGGGTTCGATTTTAGCCAAGAGCCAACATTTCAAAATCTCTTTGTTGATTCTTATTAATGAGTTTATGTATTTATTACAAAACTTTATATGTATATATTTACCAGTTGTATCTGTACCCTATTTAAATAAATTTAGGGATATGTGTATTTATATTTGTTATTTGGAAAAAACCTAATTAAAATTGATAAACACGTAAAATTCATTATGGGTTTTGCAGCAGGTACACCACCTGCTGCCATAATAATTGAAGTTCAAATTATACCCATCTTGTTACCGACTCGAATCAACGTAGCTTAATCAGGGCACGGTGTTGATACCGTTGTCGCAACTAATCCAGACTCACACTTCTATCTAGACAATCGGAGGATATAGTAATATAGGCAAAGAGCCAACAGCAAAATTTATAATCTAGAACGAGCTGTGGGGACTGCTTTTTGTATCTTGACCGAAGTAATTTTTTCTGATTTTATGGCAGTCTTTATGTGGAATAAAGATATAAAAATTATTGTGATCAACTCTAAATAGTTTATGAAATACGAAATCCATATTAATATTAAAAATGTGAAAATCTGCCTGTCTGTTACTCTTTCACAGTTAATCTGCTGGAAAAATATTGATGAAATTTAATTAAAAATTCCAGTTTTTATGTCGGAAAAGAAAAAAAAAATACAATCCATAATTGAGGTTATTTTAACATAAATAATGGTTAAGAAGACGGGGGCGCGACCTGTTCTATACAAAATAAACAATCCTTACTTAGGATTTGAAAGTACTATTGTGATGTTTCCATTATAGCGAAAGGTACAAAAATCTTACGTGAAAATGATATATGTACTTTAAGTTTTGACTTTAATTACAATTACAGTGTTTAATAAACAAGTACGTTCTGCAGTGAAAAAAGAATGATGAATTGCTACTATTTTATTAATTTATTTTGCCTCTGTATGTTTTTGCCCTGTCTGTTTCTTTTTATGACTTTCTACGTAACTAGCTCCTAGCCTAGAATCGAAAAACTCTCGCGAGTCAAAGTGTGCAAATAAAAAATCTCAATACGATATCAATAAGAGATAAAAGGTCTGATAAGCTAATCTTGCATCGTTCTACAAATTTGATAGATGTAAAAGCGGTTCAACAAACGAACTTGTAAAATGTGTCAATACACTATTTTGATAATAATATTTAGTTTACAAATATTTTGCTATGGCCAAGTGATATTGTTTGGAAACTGTTCTAACATCAAAACTATGGAATACTTCGAATTGGAAAGGGTGAGTTTTTAAAGTCTCTGGAGTTAAACAATTATTAAATTCTTTATTGTCCAGGCCTTGAGATTAGTAACATATACATTGCTAAGGTAAATATGTGATGTGTAGTTGGTGCGAGATGGGTAGATGAAGAAGTAGTAGGGTTACAATAAATCAATAAATAAATAAATGAAATAAATCTCTAGATGAGACTAAACTAAATAAAGGCCTTTTTTAGTCTATTATCACATCACATCTTATGACTCTATGGATATCATCGATTGGTCTGTTGATGGATTTCAAATCTAATTCATTGTTTAAATGCCTTATGACTGAATGAATGAATATTTTTTTAACATTTAGATTTTTTTTAGTATATCCATACTAATATAATGTTTTACTCTTGCAAAACTTGTAAAACTCTTTTCCCTCCCCTTAATTATGAAATCTGCTCTCTTTTACCCGTGAAAGCGTTACATACAACGCTTTTATTGCTTATCTGGGCTTGTTGAAACTTGATAAAAAATAGAATTATATATTAACCAAACAATTAGGATAAAAAAGTTTTTCAGTCGAAAAGAGGAAAAACCATATTTGAGGGTATTTAAATTATGTGAAAGTAGTCTCGGGACCTTGTTACTAATATTTTCAGTTCCTTGGCAAGTGGTACACCATAGAAAGATTCCCAACATGGTACGAAGAGTCCGGTGAATGTGCCTACAAGTTAGTTCAGCAGTGTGGGAGATCAATAGAGTTTCAACACAGGTTCGTGAGGAATGGTATAGAATATGTTTTGCATGTCAACAGTAGCTACGCACCGGGCGCCGAAGCGGTGTTTGATATACCTGAAAATAATATTGGTAACTATTTTTTGGACATTTTAATCGATATTTCTTGTATTTATTGTTTGCTTGCTAAAATCATCTTCATCTTCCTCCCCTTATCCCACTCTAAGTTGTGTCGGCACAACATGTTATAAACATGCTGTCACATGATTTGGCTGCGTTTTTACGACCGGCCGCCTGCCTGACGTCTACTTATCTTAGTCATATTTAACAACACCTCGATAAGAAAGAGGGTGGTCTATTCTACTTAACCGGATACCACACGTTGAGTCAACTTACCTTAGTCGCCTATTACGACACCTCGTTAAAAAATGGGAGTGGTCTATTCTACTCAGCCGGATACCACACTGCGGGTCGACTTACCTTAGTCGCCTTTCACGACACCTCGGTAAGAAGAGAGGGTGGTACTATTCTATTCAACGGGATACCACACGGCGTATGATTTGTAAGAATTTGTTAAGGAAATATTTTTGTTATATGTTTTTTATTATATAATATTTTTGTTATATGTTATATGTTTTTGTTATATGTCGTTAGCTATTTTTTACATATTTTAATCGAATTTTCTTGTATTTATTGTTTGCTTGCGAAAATAATAAATAATTTTGTAGTATATACAAGAGTATATTCATATACAATCTAACGTAAGGGAGTTTTACCACGCCTTGAATGTCACCTGTGAAATGTTTCCCGCCAATTTTTGGTGTTCGGAATCTATTTCGCCTACATCTACACTCTTAGATCTTACACTTATTAACCTGCCATCTGCTGATATAAATGTAGAACATAACTGTACCTAATAAAGAAGTAAATTAGATTCAGAATTAATGAATTGACGAATCTCAATACTGAGGCTTTTGCTGCAAGCAAAACATTACTGTCAAGTTTAATCCAATGTATTAGCCTAGTCTATAAAATTATAAAACAATATTAAACAGAATAGTATGGAGTATTGTGATTAATCTTATTAAATTTCAGATGCGTTGGGAATACCGCTGTCAATTATCAAGACTGATTACACTAATTACGCCATAGTCTATGGATGTAAAGTTAATCCTTTATTACAAATTAAATATGGTAAGTACGACATTTCAATTCTTATATCTCATTATCTGACAAAATTTCGTCAATATCCAGCAACAATATAATAACGAAATCAATATATCAAAGTGTAATTAAGAACAGCTCGCTGCATCACATTCAAACTGACCAAATTGTATACATTTTTTCTTTACCAAGATAAAAGATACCACGACCTAGGCCCAGGACATCTGACGGTTAAAATCGTGTCAGCGTTCTATGCGATGCTATTTTCAACAGGCTTTTATAACTAATTCAAATTCAAATTCAATTCAAATTCAAAATATTCTTTATTCTGAATTTGAATTGAATTTGAATTTGAATTAGTTATAAAAGCCTGTTGAAAATAGCATCGCATAGAACGCTGACACGATTTTAGTATCTTACTCTGTTGCAAGAATTAAATTAGCAGCGGCGTTGTGGTTAATGACTTAAGTAACTTGTTTTCTTTCTCATTAAATCATAGATATCATCCTTCGCACATATGTCTTTTTAAAAACGCCCATTGTACTTCTTGGATCTGGGCTCGATGCAACTTTTATGATATGGCCTATCAATCTAATGGTGGATATACTAACTTTGCACTGCACAGTGTGGTCATCACTTCAACATCTAGATATCCCAACATCCATCGGTTTTTAATACTATATCGCTCTATCGCTGTTTCGGTGTGCTTTAAGTTTCTTTAACCTACTCAATCGCGTTAGCGTAACGCTAATTTGTATGGCGCTGCAACAGTGTCTTTTCAATTTGTAAGACACTGTTGCAGCGCCATACAAATTAGCGTTACACTAACGCGATTGAGTAGGTTAAAAACCTCGCACTAACGAACACGGTTCAACAATGCGTCGAGCACTATCAATTACTGGTAGTTCTGCTTACATCCTTGATTCTGATAATAAAATGCACCAATTATATGTTTTTCAAGTATCATCAAGAACTGTTGTAAAATATTTTTTTGCTCTTTCAGTCTTAGCGTGGATATTATCAAGAAATACTACACTGGATCCGGAAATACATGAAAGCGCATATCAGGAGTTAAACTCATTACCAGCAGTGAGCCTCGCATATTTAGAGCCCGTCAATCAACGCCAAGAATACTGTGGTTTTCAATGGACAGCTCATGTGCAAGCCATTTACTATAACAACACTAACGAGGATCCTTGACAATATTTTATGTATTTAAAGCATTTAACGAAGCTTTTCTTGTATGAAATCTTAATTATTACGTGAATAATATCAAGTATGTCATAATCATTAATAGTAGCAACAAAATTTGCCACTAGATGGCGCTACATACACTTTGACACGCGCTAGCAAATGTCCGACTACAAGTGTTTAGAGTTATCATACATAGAATAAGGGAGCCATAGGCAGGCTTGTAAGTGCTATTATCGAAAAAATGATAAAAGAAGAAAGATTGATTGAGCACATTGAAAATATTATGCCATTTTCTAAATATATCAACTACTATGGATAAAAACGATAGCGCTATTCAATTAAAAATTATATCTTTTATCGTTTATTCGTAAATTAAAAAACAAATTGTGAAATTTATTGATGAAATCATCAATAAACTAGAAAATCCTCGCACTATTGAAAAAATATTCATACATGGAATAAAGATATCCCTTAATTAATTCTAATGAAAGCAGTAGGTACATTTCAGCGCAAGGGTAGTTAGAAGAAATTATTCACGTTTGTATTGTGTATTTTAGTTATAATTACTTTACGTTCAAGTAACTTTCTAGACATAGAATTTGTAAATATATTCATATTTTATTACTATCGATATAAAATTTTATTTTCTCTGCTTTTAGGTTTGCAATTCAAATAGGTACTGGGAATCTAAAAGTCATTGGCTCATCAGGCATATCACTAAAGTATTTAGGAACACATTTCTTATGATCGTCCTTGACTAGCTTAGAAGGATCAACACCAATTTTCTGTAGTGGTTTAATCGCTAGTTCCTTTGACACATCATTCAGTATCGGGCTGCGTGAGAGAATCCACACGTAAACTGAAATTAGAACAATTTTCATAGCATCAACAAAAATTTGGCTTTTAAAACGAAGCTTTCTTGGATATTAATGGTCAATATTATAACAAAACATTGGAAGCAAAAGAATTATTATAAAAACATTATAGTAAAGATGAGATGTGCAAGATTGGGATGGTATTGACATATAATGAGGAAGAATGAAAATCATGTGACCAAACTAGTGTGAAATATATATGTGGATGGATATGTGACTAGATGGAGGCCTAAAAAGAGATGGTTTAATTGTGTGAAGTATGATATGCATATAAAAGGAGACAGAGAGAAAAGTTGGCAAAAAATAGGAGACAGTCGAAGAGGAAAATATGTTGTGCCGATCCCACTTAGAGTGGGATAATAGCAGGTAAAAGAAGAAGGGAAGATGATACTCGAACGCTTCATGTTTGTCTAATTAAAAAAAAACTATTATATGTTAAACTTACTGAAATGTTTGTTGATAAGAGGGCTATATTGACACGTATACACGGTAGCATAGTAGTTGTAATTAGTTGCCAGGATGTGGAAGGGATATCTTCTTGTTTTTACTGAAAAAGAATAGCAAGAAAAAAACATTATTAATATAAGGTATATTAATTAAGTTCTTATAAGAACATGCAAGTATTTAAAGAATGTAGGCACTCAAAAAGCAATAAAAAAAATGATTAATGAGAAATCCAAATTGTAAATTTAATGGATTAAAGCGGAGTGTAAAATTTGAAGAAAGTATTTTTTAAGTGATTCTATCTGGGTTTATAACCTATGTAATTAACAAAACTTAATATACTAAACGAATAAATTGATTCTGTGTGTGTAAGCGGTTTGTCCGGCTTTATGTATTTAAATTTCCTATCTGTAGAGATATCGTTATAGATATCTGGATCTTAAAAAATCTGCTCAGATTCCAGTTAGGGCAAATCCGAAGAAAAACATCTCGTTTTAGTAATAAAGACCGTGCTAAATCCGATCGAATGCTTCACCAAATTCTAAACTATATAAAAGCAATTAATAGTTTATTTGAGTAATTTTACTTACAACGTCTTGGTCCATTTTTAAAGCCAAAAATAAGATCCAACCGTGCAGCATCATCTACTCTTGGACTCATATCTATCTTGCCGATACTGAAACGATGAAACAACCCTAGGTCCACCCTGGACTGGTTTAAGTAGATTCCTGATGGTCTAGTTAGCAACTCGAGAGTAGAACAGTTATTTTGCTCTTGTCCATCGCTTGAATAATGATACGACTGGTGCCATTTGCCGTAAAACTGAAAAATGAGTTGAGAATGATGTTTTATATGACTAAATAAGAATTGGATTGTTTGAATTTTGGACGTATAAAAGGAGTAGCGCCAGCGTTGACGAAAGATAAGAGAAGATAGAATAGAAAAACATGTTGTAAAGACCACCACTTAGAGTGGCTTAAGGGCAGGAGAACAATTGATAATAATATTGCTAATAAAATCTATAAATGCGATACTAAAAATGCAGGTGAAGAAACTCACATTACAGACGATATTTTGTTTTGTAATGTTGCAAATATTTTCAGTATACCCAAAATTAATATTTAAGATGTACACGATAGAACTTTTTTTTAAATATTTCTATGATGTAAAAAAAACTATTTTATCCCATATTATTTGTGGACGTCATTTGCATCTATAATATGTATTGATTATTAATGGAGAAAACTAACTTGAAAACTTTCAAGAGATGCTTTACTTACATCTAATTAATGGGGGAAATTTAGACGGTAGATTTTTAATATCATATACATTTAATTCTACGGTATATATTTACGTGGATAATCCCATCAATTTGTATGAGTACATTATTACAATAGTAAATAATGAATCCATGTAAATTAATAAAAAAGTTCAATACCTCTGGTAAATTGAAGTCCTCTTGTAAAGTCACCTTATCAGGACAATTTCCAGATAGCGTGAAATAAGCAAACACACAATTAAAACAAATAATAAAAGAAATTATTTTCAACATGGCTGCGGCTCGTGACTGCTGTAAAACAAGCAACAATGAATTGTGAATACGATTGCTGATATGTCACAGGTTATCGACTATTATAAGTAAATAAACATATTCTAAGAATAAAACAGTCGAGTTAATTGTCCCAGTTATCTCTTTCGACTTATTGCTTCGAATATTACTTTCTTAGAATATATGTACCATGTGTAAAAATATATCCAAAGAAGAGGATATATTCGTTTCCGAGGAGATTTAATTTGTATTCAGAATCTTCCAACTTGTGAATGAATAGAATAGAGTGTAGATAGTAAAAAAAATTCAAGACAGTTATTATAAGTATGGATTAAAGTTCAATTGTAAAATACATTTCACAACTAAGTTAAGTTAATAAAGTAAAGCATCTGCGAAACCGGTCAATTCTCCTAGCAGCAATGAATCCACGTATAGAATAGTTTCAAAAGAGATCGTATATTTTTCACCGTTGTTACTTCTGCTGTCGGGTGCTTTTTATGTTATCACTGGCACTATACCTATTGCAATACTTTGACTTTATTTAAAGTTAACTCTTATTGTTATACGAGAAAAATTCTGACCTCTTTAATTTTATTTTTTCTATTTGGTAACGGGAGATGCCCTTGAGAAAGATGTCAAAGCCCGTTCGTTAAATTTTTTTGATCCTTTTAAATTGGTGGTGGAGTGTAGTTTTATGATTGACCGTTACAAATCTTGATGAATTACTGATTATGATTTACAATAAAATGAAAATGAACCTGGAAGAGACTTAAAATTTAATAACAATTTGTATAACAAGTTAAGCTACTATATTGCCATCGTAGAGAATATCATAATCATTTCAGTTTATATAATTAGTTTATAAGTAATACATAATATTTTTGATTTCAATATATATATTGTTCAATTTGACTAAGTGGTCTGATAAACACTTTATTGTTATGTTGCCTAGCCACCTATTTGATGTGCTATACAAATTCCCCTTAATGCATTAAAATAATTTGTATGTTTTATTTTTATTAAAATATTGGATGTTTACTCATCAGCTAAAATATATTTATAAACAAGGTATTCCGGCTAAAGCTTTAGAGTTTAGCAAGTTGACGTATACAGTTTAGTTCGTAGTATTGATTTTTAATCAGAATAAAAACAAAACAATTTTCCAAGGAATGAATTATTTATCTAATTACAATATCAGTACTACGAATATAAAGTGATTTACCTTATGCTAGCCAAATACCGCGATTTCCTTTGGATTATAACGATATATAATATATGTTTCCTATAACCTACCAAGGGACGTTAAATCATGATTGTTGCTGCGATTTACTTTTATTTTTTTATTTGATTCATAGTTTACTGCTTGCAGCTTATAGTTTAACACAACAAGACACGAGCATTGCTCACATTCACCACCACAATCTCAGCAATTGTTTCGCCCTGTAACCGAAGCATCTTCAGGAGATAGACTCCACGACAAACCGCAAAGCCTTTGTGGCGCATTTATCAGCGGCGGGTAGTACATGAGTTTTTACAAATTCTGCATGTATCAGGTATGAGAACGAACAGTACACTTTACATTTAGCATTACATATATTTTCTTTTATCGCGATTATAAACCTAGCTAGATCGATTTTTCTCCCCCAAAACCCCTACATGCTAAATTTCAGGAAAATCGTTGGAGCCGTTTCCGAGACTCCGAAAATATATATATGAACAAGATTAACTCATTTAAATATTAAAAAAAGATCATCATCTTCCTGCCCTTATCCCACTCTAAGTGGGGTCGGCACAATATGTTATAAACATGTTGCTACATGATTTGGCTACGTATTTTACGACCGGACGCCTGCCTGACGTCAACTTATCTTAGTCGTATTTTACGACACCTCGATAAGAAAGAGGGTGGTCTATTCTACTCAACCGGACACCACACGGTGAGTCAACTTACCTTAATCGCCTTTTACGAACCTCGGTAAGAAATGTAAGTAAGTAAGTAGCGGCCTGTTACTTTCCCACTGCTGAGAATAGGCCACTTCTCTCCATTCTTGGAGAGAAGGATTGGAGCTAAGACCTACCACGCTGCTCCAATGCGGATTGGTAGGTTACACATATCTCCAGAATTCTCTAGAGATATGCAGGTTTCCTCACGATGTTTTCCTTCACCGAAAAGCGTGTGATAGATTGCAATTATCAATAAGACACATAAGTTTTATCAGAAAAACTCATTGGTGTCTGCCCGGGTTTGAACCCGTGACCTCCTAGAAAAGAGTCTCACGGTCACACCGCTGGGCGACCACAGCTTCAAGAAGTAACTTCACAGCGGTAAGAAATGAGGTTGGTACTATTCTATTCAGCCGGATACCACACGGCGTTTAAATATAAGAGAAAGATGTTATATAAAACAAAATTTGCTATATAAGCCGCCGTTACGAATATTTTAAAGAAGCGTACTATATTGTCCTTATACGTTTAATCTCGACTGTTGTTCTATAAAAAACTCAACAACATATTAGCAAACCCTCGGCAGCAATTTAACCAGCAATCATACAAACGGCGTATCATTTATATAATTATCGCGTGGGCCGAGCGGGCATTCAGAGCGGGGCGACCGGACGGTTTGCTTGTTTTAAGATGCTGTTCTTCAGTTTTTGTTTTTATCTTGTCGCTGGAGCTTTGGGGTCGGCGGAGTTCACTCTGCCCGGTGAATGTCCAGATGTGAAAATACATGAGAACCTAGATTACACCAAGGTAAAGCAATTATTTCAATTCCAAATATTCTAAGATTTAAAACTCAATCCATTTTAGAGTGCTCATATTTAGGCACACCTTAGTCTTTATAGTAGGCTGAGCTACGCGTTCCTGTGCTCAATCTATTTTCGGTTTTCCTCTTATTTGGGTATACCTTAGTCTTTATAGTAGACCGAGCTACACGTTACTGTGACTCAATCTATTTTCGACTTTCCTCTTATTTAAGCACACCTTAGTATTTATGGTAGGTTGAACTGCGCGTTGCTGTGGCAAAATCTATTTTTAAGTCTCCAAATATTTACGCGCGTTAGTTTATTGGCAGGTCCATCTACGTTTTGCTGTGACTCAGTGCATTTTCGACGTTCCTCATATTTAGGCACACCTTAGTCTTTATAGCAGACCGAGCTACACGTTGCTGTGGCTAAATCTATTTTCAAGTATCCAAATATTTACGCGCGTTAGTTTATTGCCAGGTCCATCTACGCATTGCCGTGTCTCACTCTATTTTCGACTCTCTTTAATATTAGGACGCCCGTTAGTTTTTATGACAGGTACAGCTACGTGTTGCTGTGACTACCAATTTTCTATTTCCCCTCTCTTGACATTTTCGCGTGCTTTAGTTATAATTTTCGTACAACTGCTAACTCTGCTATTTAAATGCATTATATCAAAATAATTTCATTATTTAAAAAACTAATTAATAGTTCAAAAATAATAATGCAATTGCCACGCAGCGCCATCTATTTATGCTCACGGTACTAATCTAAATTTTGTCATGCATATTATCCTCTTTATTGTACAGAAAAGCAAACAGCCGTGTGATATCCGGCTAAGTAGAATAGTAACACCCTCATTTCTTACCGAAGTGTCTTAAAAGGCGAGTAAGGTAAATTGACCCACCGTGTGGAATCCGGTTTAGTAGAATAAACCACCCTCCTTTTTGCTTCTTTAAAAAAGCAAATACGTTACTTTTTTTTTTTTGGGTAATAAACAATTGTTCTATTACTAAATAAATATTTAAACATAAATAAATCAATAAAGCTTCCACTTAAAACTGTGTATATAAATATGTATATAAATCTCATGTATTTTTACCTGTATTATTATAGTTTTCAGGACTATGGTACAATGTTGCCAGCTACGCCAGCGATGGTCGCAGCATCTACGACTGTGCTTCCATGAACTTTCAAGAGGATAATCTAGGGTACACTCTGAGGGAAACATACGTAGAAATGGACGAGGGCAACAGAACCCAGAAATCATATTTCGCAAGAGTCGACCCTACCTTTGATGCAGGCAATAAAGCACAGTTCATCGTTAGCCACGAAGATGGAGGTAAGTTTCTTAACATAAAATAACGGCCTACTATCCCGCTGCTGGGCATAGGTCTCGTCTCTGGTCTTGAAGATACGATTGGAACTAAGACCTACCACGCTGCTCCAATGCGGATTGGTAGGTTACACTTATCCCTAAAATTCTCTATAGATATGCAGTTGTGATAAATTGCAGTTATCAATTAGACGCATAAGTTTTAACAGAAAAATTCATTGATGTCTGTCTGCTCAGAGTTTGAATCCCTGACTCCTGAACGAGTCGCACGGTTTTGACCCTGGCTACAGCTTACCTCTTAACTTAACCCTAGTATAAAAGCTGTGGCTTCTTAAACAACTTATCAAGGCTTTTTAACTCCAAGACCAAATCATAAAGCATATGTAAGGAAAGAACTAAAACAATTAGTCAAACACGTTGCTGCTCCTGCAGCTAGCCGCTAGTACGTTAGGGCGCTAAGATTATTGATAAATAATACTAATATGTTCTCAATTTTTCTATTCAATTCAAGAATTACTATGCAACCGCAGACTTAAGCTTGATTTGCGCATTCGGGTCTTGCACTGCTATATCTGGCCCATTTTTCTATACGGATGCGAAGGCTGGACTATTAAACATCCCAAGAATCGCATAGAAACATTCGATATGCGGGCATACAGGTGCACGTTGTGTATAAGCTGGATCCGGAAAATCTCGACTGTGGAAGTTCTGCGACGCGTCCATTAAAACCTGGATCTTTTGCAGGCCGTTAAGATGAGAAAAGACGCATATCTAGCACATGTGCTCAGGCATGACAGACTTATGCAACTCATCTTAATGGGAAAGGTTTCCGGAAAAAGAGGTGTCGGACGCAAAAAGAAAGTCTGGCTTGGCAACGTAAGGCAATGGACGCGATCTCGAGAGCCGCTAAACTGTTCCGGCTAGCGAGTGATAGGGATAACTTTACGAAGCTGACTGCCAACCTTCGTTAGTCGGAGAGGCACTCAAAAGAAGAAGTTCTCAATTTTGTCACAGACTAACCATAAACAAAAGACTATAGAGTATTAGGGTAAAGCGTAAGTGTGTGTAAGTGTGTGTAATGGTGTTGTGAACTGACATCAGAATGAGTGATGAAAGTGTTAAAACAATGTTTAGAAAATTCACATTTTCACGTTTCAGATAAAGTTCTACAGTTCCCATTCTTCATCCTGACGACGGATTACGACGGGTTTGCTATTGCCTACACGTGCAAAACATTGAAAAAGAAGCAAAGAACACACTATGGTAACATTTAGAGCCTTCAGATGTAGATAATAATAAAAAAATACATGAACAAATAAACGTATAGCTATGACATAAGGCCGGACATGTATTAACAGTTTAAGTTAATATTATTCTCCTGCCTTTATCTCACTTTAAGTTGGGTCGGCATATGTTATAAACGAGGTGTCACATGATTTGGCTAGGTATTTTACGACCGGCTCCTGCCTGAGTAACTTTAGTCGCCTTTTACGACACCTCGGCAAGAATGGAGGTCTGTTCTACTCAGCCGGATAGCACACGGCGCGGTAGACTAGTTCATATATATATATATATATATATATATATATATATATATATATATATATATATATATAGACTAATATTAATTATTGATTGTAGACTAATTAATATTAGTCTGCAATAAATACTGAAAAGCAATGCAATAAATATGATACCCAGCGGTAAGACCATGTGACTCTCTAGAGACGATTAGGAGTTCAAAACTTCGGTCAGGCACCAATGAGTTTTTTTTTAAAGTAGAAGCCTATGCCCAGCAATAAAGACAGTTGAAGTACATTAATTAATACTTCAATATTTTCAGTATTCACTTGGGTCCTATCAAGAAGTAAGGAGAAGTTGCAAGGAGAGACACTGAAGAATGTGGAGAGTGCCTTATCAAAATATTCTGAACTAGCTGAGCATAGGCAGTCATTTGTTCTGAAGGATTTCACAGAGGCCGATTGTGCATATGTCAAAAAGTTTTTGGCTGATTTCTTCAGTAGTAACTTCTGGTAAACATACCACACCAACGTTAAATGTGATCCAAAGAATTATACGTTCGATATAATAAATTATTACTAACCGAGTAATATTCTTACATTTTTCTTTTTATCTGTGCATTTATCAGGTATATCTGCTCTTTAGTATCGGCAATGATTGTTGATCGTGTGATCGTTTATAGGTTTTCTACCTATATTTCGGAGAGTGTGCTCAGGTACTACATGACCTTCTTCCACCATCGCCTTTTTATTATTGGACGTCGCAAGAAGTTCCACCCTTACGTTATTGACATCCCACGAAGGCACTTTGCTTCTTCATTTCCGTTGAGCACAGCACGAGAATGGGATTTTCTATGCTACCCGGCCGAGTAGAATAGATCACCCTTATTTTTTCCAAGGTGTCGAAAAAGGCGACTAAGGTAAGTTGACCCGCCGTGTGTTATGCGGCCGAGTAGAATAGACCAGCCTCATTTTTTACTGAGACTTCGTAAAAGGCAACTAAGATAAGTTAACGTTAGGCAGGCGACCGGTCGTAAAATACCTACCCAAATAAATCATGAATTAACCGACTGCAATAACGACCCCACTTAGAGTGGAATAGAGCAAAGGAATGATAAAGAATTTTCAATTACTAGCTTTTACCCGCAACTCCATTCGCGTAGACTGTTGGCGCGTGAAAAATATTCTTTATTATTTATAAGGAATATGTGTGCCAAATTTTATCGATATTGATTCAGAGGATTCGTCTTGAAAGAGTTCAAAAGTAGATCCATATTCACAAAATTTAATATTTATAATATTATAAGTAAATTTAAAATATTTTAAGTAATAAGTACTTGTAGGATGATGTAACACAAAGAAAAAAAAGAATGTAAATTTTACGTATATTTTTCACTACCATTACTTCATTGTATTATTACTAACTAAAATTCTACTGGATTAGATAACAATTACAGTTTTATAGACCTTATTCTTGTCTCTACAATAACTTGGTAACTAAATTAGATATAATCTCAATCCTGATCCTCAGCTTTGCAGGCTTCGTCGGAGAATTCCGGCCATATAAGTAAGCTGCTATCTAAAATTGTGGAATCCTTCAAGTATTTCTCAACAGCTGCTTTGACATCACCCTCAAGTTTCTTGGACCTAGATAACACCCAGAAATGGTCTGGAAACAAAATATACAGATATTGGACACAATCATCGTGTAAATTAAAAAATAAAGTTGAAGTGAGGTGGGAACCTTCTTTAAGCATGAATATGATTGTGCCAGAAGACTTCGCTCTTGCATCATATTGTCTATACACTATTTTTTTAACGTAACGGGTGTGTGAGTACATGTGTGTGTGTGTGTATACGTGTGTAGGTTTGTGAGTATATGATTGTGAGTGTGTGTGAATGAGTTTTTATTAAAATACCTTATAATTAGTAAGTAAATTATATCACTTAAACATCTAGTAGCTGTGTGACCTAGCCTTGCTCAGTAATTTTATTAAAAGATTCAGAAAATACAATAAAAAAAGGGTCGGTAGGACTCGATCCCGGCTATTTTCACTTTTTTAGTTCGCCTGTTGACATCAATATAAAGCTTTGCATTCTTTTTCTAATTTAGCAGTTTTGTTAGTGCCCGATAACAGGAATAAAACAAGATTTTTTTAATGAAACTTTGCGAGACCGATTAATCACCCCCTTGACATTCTGCATACTGAGTTTCATAAAAATCGTTGTAGCCGTTTCCTAAATTCGTTAGTATCGACTTTCGCAAAGGAAAAACGGGATGTGTCCGTCCAAAAAGCTTAAATCTACCAGATTTCATGGATATATTTAGTGTTCCAGCAAATTATCCGTGTAAGTCTAACAGAGGGTCAGGAAGACAAATAAACTTTCAATATATGAATGAATAAATATACAAAGCCTATAATACTAACACCTCTGAGTCATAGGAATGGTATCATATCCTTTCGAGTGCAAAACGAAATCAACGTGACCCGGATTCCGTTCCAGGTCAGATTGGTGATAACCTCAAGATAAACTATTCAAATGGCCGTCCAAATACAAATAACTTTCTATGTTATCAACGCTACAAAGTTGCATCTAACTTGTTTAATCAGCGTCAAAATTAAATTCTGTATCATCCTAATAATTATTAGAATCTTCATTTCCATAAATTCTGCTTATGTTGATACAATTTCTGGAATGCGCTTTTTATACAACGGTACTATTGATGTTTTCTTCTTCTTTTTCATCTGTTAGAGATAGGTCTCTTGATAATAGAATTTTCACTCCACCGATCTCGTACTACTTAAATCTAGTAACTCTTTGTGACCTTTAAGGTCGTTTGTCTTTGAAGGAGTTCTACGAACGCTAAGTTTATTTATGCGATTAACCATTTAAACACCTGAAGAAGTCAAAGAGTTGCGCTCTGCCCTTTACCACTTCAGCTTCATGATGCATTAAATTGTATCAGTAATTTCGTTTTTCTACAAATCTCCTAACATAACAAATCCTCTATAACATAATTAAAGATGAGTTTTGAAAGATGTAGGTACTTGGTTTCCACTTATTCTCATGTCATCTACAGTCTTCAATATTCATGGGTTCCTCTATAAAGCGGAAGAACAAGTCTGTCTAAAATTTAAAATTCAAAAGTGAAGTAACAGCCTGTTAATATCCCATCCAGCGGGACCAAATTTCACTCATTAGAAACGAGATTTAAAGCTAAGACTTAACAACTAACACTTTAACACTGGTCTAATGTGAATTGGCAGGTTATCATAGACTAAGAATTATCTAAATTAGGATTATTATATGATCTGTTATTTTCGTTCATCTTAAAGCATACAATTAATTGTAAATAGTATCATTTTATTCATGAATAAATTAAATACATTTAGCAAATTACACGGCGAATCCACTAAACCAATATCGATGAAATTTGGCACAGTTTTTGCTTATACACCGGAATATCATATACGCTATAGAAATCCTGTTTATTTTACCAGAATAGGACAACATTAAAAACCGCCATCTATTTTATCAACCTATCGAAGTTTTGTTGCAGAGTTGGAGAGTGATAGAAGCTACTGGTTTATTCAAAGGCTACGATCTACGTAAACGAAGTTGCGGGTAAAAGATAGTTTAGCATATAAGTTTTAATGCAAATTTAAAGGAATAGGACTTGAGGGCTTAAACCAGCGAATATCTAGTGAAGCTTACGCATCCTACTTCACCATGAAGGCTTTTTAAATGTGAATAGTCTAAGCACTATATAGAATAGAATAAAAGAAGGAAAAAAAAGAATAGAAAAATATACAATAGAAGACACATTCATATCTAGTCATATACATCAAAACTTACCTCTGCGAGTTCTATTCTGTTCGTGAAATTTACAGTAGTAACCAATAACATAGTTCGCGTTATCAGTCGCAAGTACAGTGAAAATGCTCCTGCTTATAGCTCCACCAGCTAAAATGTAAAATAAAAAATAATAAACTGTAAATTCTGATCTAAAAGACAAACAAAATGTAGTTAATGGAACTGTAAAATAAAGCTTCAGGTTTTCCGCAATTATCTTAATATTGGACAATTTTAAGGTATTTCTACTTAAATACTCAAACAACTCGAATAAAATAGTCCGTAACGAACCAAATCTTATTGAAATTCCTTAAACGAAAACTTCATTGAAGAGAATTTTAAACATTTAATAATCATGAAGTCAATGCATTAAGGAAAAAAATAAAAGGTTTGTAAAAACCAAAAATCCATTTATCATTTCATTCTCCTGCCCTTATCTCGCTCTAAGTGGGGTCGGCACAAAATGTTATAAACATGTTGGCACATGATTTGGATTTGTAATTTACGATCGGCCTCCTTTCTGACGCCAACATACCGTCGTCGTATTTTACGACACCTCGGTAAAAAAGAGGGTGGTCTATTTTACTCAACCGACTCATACAGTGGGTCAACTTACCTTGAACCAAAAATGTCTACATTTTATTTCCAAAACCTATCAATAATCCGCAAGGGCCGACTTTCCGAATTCCATAGTGGAATTTCTTGTACGAATTCCGTTACCCTTGTAAGGAATTGGGAAGCGGTTTCTATTTAAGGAACTCGCAATCTATACTTACGGCCGTAAGGGTAGCTGAAGATAAGCTTTCCAGTGGTGCCAGCATCATCAGCAAGCTGAGCAGATCCGAAAATAAACCGATGCTTCTTATGAGCAACGTGCACGTTCTGAATCCTAATTACGTTATTCTCCAGTTTGTATTGAGCATATCCACAGTCCCCTCCTCTTTCGGCTTCATGGGGATACCTTGCGACCTCATACCATATGCCGTTTCCGAACTAAAATAAAATATAAACAAAACCTGGATGACTGAGCCTTGCTCGCTAATTTTAATATTTAAAAAAGGTGATGTTACCTGGATTCGGTCCTAGTATTCTGAATTTGAAACCGCCCGTTACCCAATAAGCTATCAAGACTGAAATTGACAGCGCAATTAACCTTTACTTACTCATACAATTGTAGCAGTTTTAGTGTCCGCAGGGATAAAACAACATTTTTTCAAATAAATCATAGCTAAATAGATTTCCTACACGCTCTACACGCAGAATTTCATGAAAATCGTTGGATCCGTTTCCAAAATTCAGAATAATATACAATACAAGAGTGACTCATATAAATATTAAAGATATCATATTTATTATTTTGCTGTATTAAAGCCTCCACCCATTCCCTTCTCCTGTGAAAAGATCTACAATGACTTAAAATATGAATTTACAAGCAGACACGGTAACGCTCTTGCTCTGACTTTTTTCACTTTCCCCTCTTCTGATATTTTGGAGTGCGTTAGTCTTAATTTATATAAATTGATGATGTATAAGCCGTTAGCCTTAACAGCAGAAGTCATTATGAAAAAGATTACAATAAAATATTTCTCTTTTGTTAATAGTTATACTTACTTTATCAAAATCGAAGTTGTCTACAGCTTTGACATTAGGTCAGCTAGAATACTCGTTGGCACTGACTGAAGCCAAGATAGTAAGAAGGACCAAGCTGCGCATTTTCACTGCTCTATGTCTTCACAACCTATCTTACTGACGCATCAATAACAAATTCTCTCCCTATTTATAGATCAATTCAGGTCAAAAGTCACAGTCAGTATTTATTATCATACAACAAAGCTCATAAATTTATACTAAAATATCTATCATATGTTAGTATTAGATAAATATTCACAAATAATTATATAATATAAGCTACAACGTCTTGAAAGGAATGTTTTATATATTGCATATATAGAGTGCCTTTCTCATACCATACACATGCATATTAGTAAACCGTGCATACTACAAACCATCGTCTACACCACTACCATTGCATTGTACAAATTCACTAAGGCAAACTCAACGACCGTTTCCACCCATAAACATATCTCCATCAAATACAACAAAGCTCATAAATTTATACTAAAATATCTATCATATTTTAGTATTAGATAAATATTCACAAATAATTATATTATATAAGCTACAACGTCTTGAAAGGAATGTTTTATATATTGCATATATAGAGTGCCTTTCTCATACCATACACATGCATATTAGTAAACCGTGCATACTACAAACCATCGTCTACATCACTACCATTGCATTGCACAAATTCACTAAGGCAATTAGTGAATTTGCCACTAATTCACTAAGGCAAACTCAACGACCGTTTCCACCCATAAACATATCTCCATCAAATAACAATTGTTGCGAGATTCGTAGTTTATACTACGGTACTTAGATTTTCTGTCACCATGGAAGTAAGTATTTCTATTTATTACTTTTGTGCCATGGAATTTTTTAAAGCAAAGCTTAATTCTACAAATTACTAAAACCAAAAAATTGGTTATTCTAGTCCACATTTATATTTTATCACGCACTTTTTCTCAAGGAAAACATCGTGAGAGAACCTGCATATCGCTGCAGAATTCCTGATATATGTATAACTTGCCAATTCTCATATCATTCCCAGGATAAGCTATCCTTCCTGTAATCCTTTATTCCGGATCAGCGTCTAGCTTGTATCCTCCGAAAAAAATAAGAATACCTTTTCTAGGACCATTCGAAGTTAGCAATACCGAAGATCAAACTAATCAAATATCAAAATAATTTCAATAAAATAATGTAATAATTTATTATTTAGGTAATAACTTTTGACACATTTTAACTTTTTAGAGAAACTTGGTTGCGAATTCCTCGGGCATCCTCCTTTATTCCTCTTTATTCCTCGGGGGATTTCTGGATTTGTTACTGGGTATAAGACGCAATTTATACTTTCAAATTTTCGTCTCTAATCTTCTTTGCCCATAGGTAGATACCGCCACTATCCGCAAAGCTTCCGCACTTATTATCTGTGGTAATAATGATAAAAATTTTGAACCTTTTTACGAAAAGTTACGTCACGTTAAATTTCATATACTTAGCCTTGTATCTTCCTTTATCATTACGGTAAGATGACATTCAAATGCGAACTTACTGCAATAATTATAATCAATACAACCCCAAAACAATCAAATCACACTACACACACTCAAACACAGAAACTTTATGACTGAGCAGTCATAACGCAGCAAAAGAGATATATCACAGTTAAGTATACAACCCCAAAATAATCAAAATCAATCAAATCATACTACACACACTCAAACACAGTAACGTTATGACTGAGCAGTCAGAACGCAGCAAAAGAGATATATCACAGTTAGATTTGACGATCTAATCCAGTTATCAAAATTTGTATGACTTAAGCTACTGGACCCAACTGATAGACCTCATTCGCACACGTCGATGAAGCTTAAGTTCTTTTCGGCATCGGAATAAGTTTGCACATTATTATATACCTACAAGTAAACAAAGGTGAAATTCTAAGTGTGAAGGTCTAAGTTTAAATAAAGGTTTGTTCTACCCTAACATACCTAACAAGTTCCCTACAACACCAAAATCATAAAAGGTTTGAAACATTGAAATAGCAATTAGTATAATCAAGAGTTCACTAAAAATCGTCACTAACCAAAAGTCACTCTATCATGTGTCAATAATTTATAACGCGAATCCACCAGGCCTATAAATAATTCAAGACCTGAGATAACACACAAAAATTTCCATTCAATACTAAAAGCGATTAAAAAACAAATTTTAACAAAGATTTATCTGCAAGGTCAAAGTGACCCGGAGATAAAAATGGACGCTGCAAATAATAAGCAGCGTAAGATACGACGAAAACGCCACCTTTTCTGGTCAGGACTGGCCAAAACCGAAAAAACTGAATTAACAAATATTTATTTATTTATTCTCATCAATGTACATAAACAACAATAAAGTGTTAAAAAAAAAATAAAACGTACAAAGGTGGACTTAGACCTTCAACGGATCTCTTCCAAGTCAACCTCTGATTAGCAGAAAGAACTAGAAAAGAAGTTACATGCGGCTAATATAGATAAAAAGAGAAAGAAAATAATAATAATAATAATAAAATATCAGAACACAGTCTTACGAGAGATTACAAGACTTGTCATTAGAAGAAATTTGTGCAACAATTGCCAATAATTTTTGTTGACTGACCTGACCTGACTTGACCTGACCTGACCTACAGGTGTAGGTCAGGTCAGGTCCCTTTAATAGTTCAATTTGTCAGTTTTAAGTAAAAGTTATAAACGACAGAAAAACAACGACATGTAGTTTATGTATTTATTTATTTTTTATTTATGTTACAAGATTGATAGGTTTCCGCATTGCAGTATGATTCATTAAATTTTATATTTTCTGGATTAAAAATGCTTATCTCAAATAAAAAAAAAGTTCCATGATATTAGTATTTTTAATTAACACTAGTCGAACTTTGCCCAATTTTTTGCACTAAGAATACCCATGTTTACGATACAGTAATATTTTCATTTGTGACTGGATCTGATGCATGAACGACTCTTTAGGGTCGCACTCTCTCTGCGCCTAAAGGTGGTAAAAACTTACTACCAAGACGGTCCATAAGATTTTGGTGGCCTCTAGTAATTGCTCTAGCAAGGGAACTGTGAGCAGAGATGATCACATAAATGGTCAAAGTGAAACAGGCCATAAAAGCCTTGCATAGCCGCTACTCTAAGAAAAAGAAGAAAACCCCCAATATGCTACTACAATGCCGAATAGATGAAAACGGTGGTGAAATATTAATAAGTATTTTAATTCACTTATCTACTAATAGAGACAGTAGAAAACTAGAAATACAGATAGAGATACAGATCTAGCCCAAATTTATTACAAAATAACAGTGTTGAAATTAAAAACATCAATTGCATTGAATTTTGGTTGTACTCGTGTAACTTATATTATTAGTTGAGTTATAGTAAAACATAACCTTTTCAAACTACTTGTACATTGTTTAACTGACTTTAATATCACTATTATATTTTACATTATGGAAAACTGATAATGAAATTTTTTAATTATTATTTTAAGCCTCAACTTTGCACGCTTCGTCAGAGAAATCAGGCCACACAAGCTTGCTTTTGTCAATGACTGGGTTATCATTTAGGACTTTTTCGACTGCAGCCTTTGCGTTTCGTTCAAGTACTTTGGATCTAGAGAAGATCCATACTAAATCTGTAAATAAAAATATAAATTTATAAGCTGCAAAATATATAACATTGGTAAATGCCAGATATATTATGATTCTTGGTACAGATCGACAAACGCATCATCAGTAGACTCCCTATTAGCTATACCTTAAAGGGTATAGCTTACCTTAAAGGGGTCACGAGGAGCCACTGTATCTAAACGGCATAAGATCGTGTTTTGTGGATATACCGCGAAAAGACCTTGGTCAATTTTGTCAATTTAAAAGCAAATTTATAAAAGTTTTAGTTACTGCGAGCTTTTTTTTTGCTTGTTATATTTTGAACATTTCCTTTGTTTAAATCGATTATTGCAAGCGATAACTTATTTTGTTTGTGCCAAACACGTTGCAAATTGTGCAATTTTTTTTTATATTGATACAAATACAGACAAAAATATACCGCTTTTGATAAGCCCTACCAACCTATTGCTATTAGATCTAAAAGTCCCCGTTTTCTTTATTATTTAAAACTTCTGGATACTAGGACCTTTAATTTTGTCGCATTTTAAGTTTACGCACAATTGTGCGTAAACTAGGAACTATTACAGAAGAGACTTAATTAAGTCTCTTCTGTTATAGTCACAAAACATAATACAACTCAGGGTGAAGCAGAAGACGTTCACAACCATGATAAATTGCTTAATGGCCGGTAAAACCCTGGTACAGTAGTAGTCTCCCAAATACCGTGAACAATATAAATTACCTTGGCGGATGTTCTGTTTATTCACGTTGCAGCTGAAACCGATAGCGTAGTTATCGTAGTCAGTCGCCAGAATCCAGAATGTGTACTTAATGATTGCTCCAGATACTGTAATGTAGAAGACGTTTTTTTAATAAAAGCAAATAAATATGATTGATGATACAATTATATGATTAAAAAGTGCAAAAAAGTAACACACAGATTACATTAATCATATCATTAAATTTAAATTAGTAGATATTAAAAATTTGAAAAATTTGAATTTTTGGTAAATTATTTTATCAAATTTATAAAGTAAAACTTTTAACATGTGGACACTACATTTTTGTATACGTTTTCATTAGAGTTCGTAAGAGGTTGATAAACTAATAGCAGTTATTTACAAGTTTACTAGAAAAATAGTTTGAATTTGAATTCAAATTCAAATAATTCTTTATCCAAATTACCTTTTACAAGCACTTTTGAACTATCAAATATCAATAAAATTACTTACCACCATATGGGTAGCTGTAGATCAGTTTACCAGTGTTGCCAGCATCTTCAGCAAGCTGAGCTGTTCCCAAAATTGAACGAATCTTTTTATTGGCAACGTCACTGTTTTTTATATTGATAACGCCATTTTCTAGTTTGTATTCAGTTGATCCGCATTGCCCACCTCTCTCAACTTTGTGAGCGTACCTTGCAACTTCGTACCATACTCCGGTTCCGAACTGCAAAGTGATAAAGAACGATGTATGAAAAGCTTAGACCGAGCAAGTGGTTAGGTAAGGTATATACATTCCAGAGTTTTTAATATTAATTTAATTTAATATTAATATATTAAATTAAATTCATTAGCAATATTTTATATTAATTTATTAAAGTGTAATAGCACTTTTTTTACCCACGTTTGCTAATTCCAGTACATATAAGAGTCTAAGATTACACCTGATGAGTAATGCTATTTATTGGAATAGCTTCATTTGTTGAATTGTCAAACGTACATAAAAAATCATAAAAATGAGAACAAATTTTCACCACGCAGATCTTGACCAACTTTGATTACAGCTTTTTGGGCACTCTTTTGTTGTTAATGATCCACTTTTATTCACCAGTGATCAATTATTTTGACATCAAAATTGATTCTTACTACTTTTGTATTGATACGAGTTTTTCTAAAAGCGTTAGACAACATACATCATAACGTATGTTCTCTGGCGCTTTAATAGCGCTGATGTATGCATCTTAACTATTAGGTTATGACGTCACTCTAAAGTGTAAAGTTCATTATAAAATGTTGCTATAACAATTTAGATGCGCTAGAAATTATTGATTATAAAATACATGTTGCCATTCGACCTTTATCTCTTGCCTTTACACAGAAGGCACGTGTAAGATTAGCATTCGATTTCAACGAATATTGAATGTTTACAATATATTAATTGTGCAAAAATGCATCGGGCTTATCAAGTTCGTCGGTTGAAAATATTATAAAAAAATTATCAATGTTTTTAATTATCTGCTTTTTGTAAACAATACCGATAGCAATTTTGTTTATATGCTACTACATATTAATACACAAAATGCGAAGGTGACATTGAAAGTCATTATTATCGGTGCAAAAACCAAAACATTTTATAAAGTTTTATCTGCCTTTTGAAACTGAACTTAATAATCTGCAATGAAATGCTCTTATTATTTATTACGCAAAGTGACAAAGTAAAACATTTGCTCGATTTAATATACTATATTATAAAATTCAAAGTTTGATTTTAAATTGGCAATCACTAATTTCAAAATAAATATTTAAAAGATAATGATCATGATAAAAATGTTTAAACTGTATCTTTCGCTAACGGTCTCATTGAAAAAAAATTATTGATTGATTGCTTGATAATGATTGATTGATATCCCATTGATCTTTCCCTTGATTTGATTGATTGATTTACAGAAAAAAAGTTTTTTTATCGAGTTAAGGTAAATAGTTTTCCCATAAAGTGCACAGTGATAGCTAAATTTAAATTCATATAGAATTCTCGTTCACCCGGAATACATCTAACCTGATTCCTAATCTATGAAATAGGATCAAATTTACCCCGTTAAATGTAAAGTTGCTTATTAAAATAAATGAGTTACAAATGTGCGTTACAATTGCCCAAAAGTCCATTTGATTAGAATGACCAACTGCAATTTTAATTGTTATACTAACTGTCTAATATCTGGGTGACCGAGCTTCGCTCGGTAATTTAAAAAAAAAAACTTTAAAAAAAGAAAAAAAACAATTATTTAGTTGGGATCAATCCTTGGCACTCACATTTCTCGAGGCTGCCCGCTAACCGAATAAGCTACGTCGGCTTGACAGTTAATGGCGAAAATTCAATTCAATATAAATGTTAGTGTTTTGTAATGCCCAAAAATAGGGATAAAACAATTTTTTTTTTTACATACAACCTAGCTAGATCAATTTTTCTCCCCCAAAACCTCCTACATGCTGAATTTCAGGAAAATCGTTGGAGCCGTTTCCGAGATTCGGAAAATATATATGTATATACAAGATTAACTCATTTAAATATTAAGATACTATACGATTGAACTGTGTAAAGAGCTGCAAGCCTTTCCAAAAAAATTTCTTTTAATAATCCATTTCTATTTATAATCTAATACATTTAATTAAAGTTCTACTGTCCCAAAATTATATTAAATTATATTTTGCAGTATTCACAAAATATATATTTTATGTAGTCCGGAAAATATTTATTTGAGTGAGCTTTGATTCTTTTGTATTATAGTGTAGATATAAAGAAAAATATTTAAAAAAAATAAAAAAGAAAGAAGGCGCCGAAATGACATGTGGGGTTCGAAACCGAACGTTTTGAACAATTTCGGTCCGCCGGTTACCTATCGGCAACATTAAGTTGACAGATAAAAAATGCAATTTATCACAAGCTTTTCGGCGAAGGAAAACATCGTGGGAACCTGGATATCTTTAGAGAATTCTGGAGATATGTGTAACCTACCAATCCGCATTGGAGCAGCGTGGTAGGTCTTAGCTCCAATCCTTCTCTCCAAAAACGGAGGCAAGAAGCCTATTTCCAGCAGTGGGAGAGTAATAGGCCGTATAATTTTACTTACTTTTATTATAATTAAGAAATTTGATCCAAACGAATGTAAACAAGTACGATCGAAGGAACATACAAACGTAAACATCCTCGTAGATATATTTGGTCATTACAACATTCGTTTGGTATTCATAGATTTATAGAAGTTAACTTAACTTATTGAACCTTTTTTGAAAATTTTATAAACGTTAAGAACCAATAAGTTACAGCTTATTTAACTAGTCCATACACGTTGTTTAAATTAATCTACGCGTTAAGCCTGTCGTTGATTTTAGTGGAGTTATAGAAACAGTTAATATCTAACCAAATTAAATATATAGTCCTGCTTTATTATGAAAATGTTGTTGCATATACGGTTCATGTACACCAGTGTTTCCTGACATTTCTTGATCCATGCCCCACGTTAAAAATTATTGTACCCCCCTAAGTAACATACATAAATTTAATTATTAAAACTTGAATTTTTCACTTAAAGAACATAAATAATAGCTTTAAGGAAGAAAATTTGCTTTTTTTATTAAATTTGGCACCGAAATCTAAAATTGCACTTAAATGGCCCAGAGCGAAAGGATTAAACTCGTGTCGAGTTGCTCCCCCCCCTTAACCATCAAATTGCCCCCCCTGTGGGTCGTGGGCCCCACAAAACCACCGCGTTGGGAAACACTGGTGTACACTATGCATAATAATTTCTCTTAGTTGCAGTCTAATATTATAAATTGACTGATGGCTGTTGGAGCAAAAGATTACGTAGTGGAGACCGCGTCTTGGCAAACGCAGTGTAGGGCGCCATCTGTCTCGCTGGGCCGTCGACATTAAAAAGGTTGTTGGGGCCAGCTGGATGGGCATTTGCGGAGAATCGAGATGTCTGGCGCAGAGATGGGGAGGCCTGCAGCAGCAGTGGACTGCGATAGGCCCATGGATGGATGGATGGATTATAAATTACTCGAAAAGCACCTACCTAATATGGCATGATATTCATCTTCACTTTTGTATTTAATAGATTTCCGCTGATTTTGTCTGCGACTTCTTTCGCATTGTCTTATAATGAAATAAAACTATTTTTGCCTATTTCTTAGAGAATAATTGGATATTATGAATATAGGATCTATATTTTTATGTAGAGCTTTTAAATTAAGTATTATTTTATGAATTTAGCCATTACTTAAATTTTTTCACAGTTTTATAGTTTCTATTAATACTTTTTATTATATTTATATCAAATTTTATAACATTCTATTGCAGTTTTCATAAATATTTACATATCGCACAATTGACGTACTTAATGCGTTCTTCTATCACTTCTTGTTCTTCAATGTTACTTGGCTAAAAGTTTTTAAAAAAGACAAATAAAAAAAATAATCTAGTACTATTGCGTTACTGTTTTATGGTAGCGGCTATATTTCAGCAGCCTCATTTTTCCTACTCTTGGACTAACGGATATTTTTTTATTTTTTTATTAAATGTTTTATATTATATCAATATTATTTTCACTGTTTTACATTATTGATATATTGATATACAAGCAATTGTGGTTAATATCATTCATTTAGGCCTTCTGAGAATTGAAACACACTGATCTTTGTAAAATTAAATTGAAATCTTAAGTGTAAGTTTAAATTTTATACCTGATATATTTTTCTTCTTGGTTAAATAATCAAAGTTTTATCAGCAAGTACATAAAGTCTATATATACGAAACAATAGCAGTCTAAAAAGCGATCCCTGGAGTACTCCAAATATATTTTCACATGCTCAATATATAAAAAAACATTTATAATGTTTCATGACATTTTAATTGAAAGAAATTTTTTTGCAAAGCAAATATATATTTAGTTAAAAGTAATTTATTAAAAAAGAAAATACAATTTGGAAAAAATCATATCTCTTATAAATGCAGTACTTTACTTTAGGGAGTGCTCTCTGAATTCCGGTTATAAAAATGCAATATAATATATTTACTTACATTGTTAATATTGAAATTCTCTACTGGGGTCACATCAGGACAGATGGGATGATCGTCAGCAGCTACTGAAGCCACGAGGATGAAAATGAATAAACCATACATTTTGCCTTATTTTCCCGTCCCAAAACTAAAGTGAACTGACATAACGGCAAAAAAATTTAGTCTTTTTATAGACCACCTGGTCATAGGTCACGAATCGTATAAGATTAATACAGTGGACCAATGAAGGCTAATGCACTCATTTAATGCAGAAAAATAATTAAAGTGGCCAATCGCAAAAGCAGAAGTGATAAACCAGAATAGCTTGACACCCGGTTGTGTACTATTTTGACAATGATAAGATTGTTAACCAACACTCAGTTCACTTCATTTGATAAATAAAATCAAAAACGAGTTAGCCTAGAATAAATATGGCACCAGGAAGCATTTTCTCAACTTCCATAGGCTGCAAAAGTTTTTAAATCAGCTTAGAGCACTATAAAATAAAATAACAAATTACTTATATTAAAAAAATATTGCGTGGAAGGTAGAAATATTGCCTAGTGGACGGTATCTAAGATCTAAAGTTTGGTAAGTTCAATAAAATTATATAAGTTTTGCATATCTTTGCTTTAAAGGTCTTTGAATCTTTGTAATTTTAAGCTAACAGAAAACCGAAATACCGATCCATCTAATAAGTTTACTTGTTATATCTTCTTTTGCCCATATCTTTATTTCGTTTCTGTTTTATAATATTACTAGTGGCCCGCTCCGGCTTCGCACGGGTATAAAATATACAGCCTATGTCACTCAGTAAAAAAAAATGATTAAAATCTATCCAGCAGTTTTGTTTTATTCATTACTGCCCGTGGCCCACACACGTCAAATTTGGAGTAAAACAATTCCCCTGGGGTGCCAAAGTGGTCGGCCTCCTCGTGGCGCACCCTGGGCAAGCTTAGTCTTGGCGAACGGACCACTGTGGGGTGGCCAATCCAGCTGTCCTTCTGATTAGCAGAGGGCAATCTGGACAGGCCGGGGACTCCGGGGGGGCTGGGGTGTTGTTCCTAATGAGCGACGGGTCCGGTTGGGCTTACTCTAAGTCTAGCTGGACATGGTTACGGCCACCGTCGGTGAAACCCGGAAGCACAGCAATGGGAACGGGGACCTTCGGGTTGCGAGGAAGAAAACCTCTAAATTACACGGTGGGGGCGGAAACGCCCACCAAGGCGTTGTGGCCCCTACTTGGGGCGCGGTCTCTCCCTGTTGACCGTGACATAACAAACACGGTGGGCAGGGAACGACCGTGGGCAGCGATGGCCTCACTTTGTTCTGCGGAGGGGGGTGAAGGGAGGCGGCGGAGAGGTTCCACGAACTGTTGTTCTGAATCCAATCTGTTGCTGGTGGGTTCAGGTGTTAGTGACTCGCCCAAGCCCATCGTCTGCCACCCTAACTGGGGACCTTTGGGTGTTCCGAACGGGGTATATCGGACGCCTGGCTTACAGGTCCCCGAGGCGGTCGATGCATCTGGTGCTACCGATGCACCGGTTAGCGGAGGGGGGCTTCTCTTTCGAGGGGCCCCTACCCGAAGAAGATGTTTGTTCTCTGGGATCAGAGCTGTTAGCGGGATGGGGGCAATATGTGCAATGATACCCTGTCCTTGCCATCGGCAGCGTGGTAGAGCCCACAGGTCGTTTTAGTCGGTGCGAGTTCGACATACCTGCCGCCTGTCCCCGTCGGGCGGCGGTACCCATAAGGAGCTTTTTTCTGTATAAAAAAAAAACAATTCTCCTTTCCCTATACCATGAAGATTCCCTGCTATCTTTGGAATATCTAAATTCATATACTACATTTTTACTTATTTACTTTTACATTTTCCCTGAGTATTTTATTTTTACAATTAATTACAGAATGTCTTTATATACAACATTCACAGCTTTTTTGTCATAAAGAAAGAATCTTCATTACACAATACAAACATGTTTTCTTTAGAGCTTACTCTTGATAAAGCGACATATAGTCGGCCATGTGAAAAAAAACCCGTTCAATCGCAGCTAAATTCGAAGTGCTATAAGACAAAGCGCGCAATCGCTATACCCTGCATTTTAAATCTGTAATATCTTTGAAAATGTCCATTTAAATTACAAATGAAAATGAAAATGTCAAATAAATGCTATATATATTGTGGGTCCATAAGAGATAGACATAATATGTATACCATCGCAGAGTTTTCTGTAGACCTTTTCAAGGTGTACAAATACTTAGTACATTATTTTGACAAATATTGTAGGGTTCGGCCTACATTTGCAATGTAAACGGAAAATAAATGTAATTATTTACGACATCACATTGGAAACCTTAAAAATGATAGTATTTCTTTACTCCATATTAAATGTTTATAATAAAAGTTTATAATATGTTAGATTATACATATAAACCTTTCTCTTCAATCACTCTATCTATTAAAAAACCGCATCAAAATATGTTGCGTAGTTTTAAAGATTTAAGCATACAAAGGGATATAGGGACATAGGAACAAACCGAGAAAGCGACTTTGTTTTATACTATTTAGTGACGTTTAGCTATTATAACTAACGACGATATTTCTCCTTTATTCTTATGCAATAATAAAAATCAATTTTCCCAAAGTACTCCAACTCATTTACTCTTTCTCAAAAACTACTCAATGACACATATGACAGCCACAATGCTTTTTCATATTAACGACTTACTCTGAAGGAGGTTGAATTAAAAACATGTTGTAACAGTCGACCATCCTGACAACATTTGCGACTCCGCAAATCTCATAAGCTGATTTCTGGGAATGAATCTACCACCGATTCGGAATGCTGATTGTACTGAGAAGAATCGGCAAGAAACTCAATACTTGCTCTTTTAATCTGTAAAAGAAAAATCATTTCGCACCTTAGGCTCACCCTCAATCACTGTCATGGTATAACACAGCTCAATAAGTGGCAACCAACTCAGCAGATACACACGTAAACAGACTCGCAAATGATAACGCTCAAAGAACAATCACCACATCTAGGCAGAGTCTAGCTGACAGTCGTTGCAGATGGCCACAGTCTAGAAAACAATTGTCACAACTGGAACAAATCCAGAGAATAATCGTCATTCTAGCTGACAGTACTATCGAACGATAGTCACGGGCGCGTCTATGGCCTGGCACATCGTCACGTTGATCTTACAGAGTTAATAAATTGAATACCAATTACCATCATAATAATCTCTCCAATAAAAACTCAATTTTTTATTCCATAGCATCGCATATCGCAACTATCTCTCAAATTATACGAAATTCGCACTCTCCGTGTTGTCTCAAGATATTGATCGTCATTTGTCTTTTCTTTAAACTCTTTAAATTTCCAGATATTCCTTTTGTCCGCTGTATTTGTGAGTTTAGGTTACATCCCCTTCTGAATATAATAAACGACGATATTTCTCCTCTATACTTATTATATTATTATACTTATTCAATAAAAACAGTTTTCCCAGAGTCAACCCATTTATTCTTTGTCAACAACTTAATGACACATATGACAGCCACAATGCTTTTTCATATTAATGACCAACTCTATGAAGGAGGTATTAAAAACATGTTGTAACACTATTATTTTGATAATTGTCAAATATTTTACCATACTTCACCAAAGAAAAATTACGTTAACTGTCATCTATGTTTTGTATTCCACTGACATTTGCGTTTTGTTATTCAATGTCATAGTCGTTCTTGTAATACCACGATTTATAGTGACTTGACGGGATAAAATAAATGCGATCGAACGGAATAAAAGGTATCCTATGTCCGTTTCCTGGTTTTAAGCAACCTCTACACCAATTTTCGGCCGAATTGGTTCATCCGTTCTTGAGTTATAAATAGTGTAACTTAGACCAACTTTCTTTTATATATATAGATTTAAATTAGATTAAAAGAAAATGTCTGTAACACTTCATTTATTGTTTAAATCACGACTAAATCATTGTTATTAATCAGATTCTACATATATTAATATCTGAAACAAATTATATCTTTTTGGTAAATTACTACTTTAAGCTTCAACTTTGCAGGTCTCATCTGAAAAGTCAGACCAAACAAGTTTACTGCTGTCAATAATGCTGGATTCCTTGAGGATCTTCTCAACTGAAGGCTGGACATCACCTTCAAGTACCTTGGACCTAGAGAAGACCCAGGCATAATCTGTAAACAAATACATTTAACAATTTGTAAGTTTGCCGAAATTATTGAACCCTTCTAGCACATACATATTAAAGAGAGCAATTGAGAGAATTGAGAGAGCAAAAACATTGTAAAGAAGATAGAAGCATTGAAAAAGTTTTTATACGGATAACACAAAATTGTAAGAACAAACAAAGATCAGGGAAGTGCGGGACAGAAGAAAAATTAAGTATAAACTACAGAGGCGAGGGAACGTAATTAGGTAAATGTAAAATTACAGCAGAGGTTCTGATAACATAACATTTATCTTATTCTGTTCTAAATCTATCTTAAGAGTCGCTTAAAGTCGGATGTGATGTACGATAACGAAAGATAAAGATAACAAAGAAGGTAAAGAATAATTCAATTGATGTGCTGAAGCCACCAGCTGTTCATCCATTTATTGTATCAATATGTTTATAGATATTTTGAACATTTTATAACCATAAGTAGCTTAGTAATAGGTAGCCAAAATTATGCTTTCTAAAGTAAAATGTTGCAGTCTTTTTGCAGTCTTTTATGAGAGGAAAAAGGTGAAAAATTCACACATAACCACATCATCTCGAACTGTCTAATTTTTTTGTTATCAGCAAATAACTGATTTAACTGAAAAAACCTTGGTCAACGGTACGTCAATTGTGTATATTTTTTATTTGACAGCTATAGTTAAGAAAAATACCTTCGTAGGACATTGTATTTTCGTTGAAACCGCAATAGTAACCAATAGCGTAATTGTTATCGTCTGTCGCAAGAATCCAGGAGACCCTAATGTTGAGTGCTCCAGATGCTGAAATAAATAGAAAAAATAATGCAAGCAAAGGCAAAAGGAGATATATTTATATTTATTTTTGATTAAATAATTAAAACCTTATAAGTTCAGTACGAGTTTATACTTTTTCATCTAGAAAGAGATCTAACTTTCTACTGTTAATGGCCGATAAGCTGAATGGTCGCGTTCTCTTCATTTATGATACATCCCATACGATGTTATTTTCTTTAAATATATCGTGTAATGGGATCTGTCTAGGTTTGCGAGTCCTATTTTTTTGCCAAAATTTTCTTCTAATGAATATTTACGTACTTTGGGACTTGAAATTGGTTTATACGACCTTTTCCTCTGCTTATCGCAACCTCAGCTTTACGCTGCTATGAGCTGTACTTTGCTTTTACTAAGGATAACCACCATAGCGTAAATTTTCATCAATCTGCTTTTGGATAAAATTAAGTGACCCCTCTGTCAATAAGCAGCTCAGATCTCCAAACTAAGTTTCCAAGCAGTGAGAGATATAATACTCTATCTCTATGGATTCCAGATAAAAAACGGACTCATCTATATTTCTTCAGATGAAGAAACCGATCAAGAGGTACCAGTAGCCAAGTGACAGAAAGTTTATTCTGGATTTCTAATAGCCCACCACGCGGCTTGTGACCAGATAGATAAGCTATATGGATCTCTAAAAGAATCCTTAGTACCAGCAGTAATTTTGGATCTCGAAACAAATTTCTTTTCTGAATAGATATATGCTTAGAAAGAAAAAATCATGTCAATATAAACAAAAAGACGGAAAAAATCAATTATAAGAATTCAACTTGTGCTGTTCTTATATAATCGCATGTAAGTTTTTTATTTATCTTTTACTTACATAACAATGTGCACTTCTTATACGTGTAGGTTAAGGATGCCAATATTCTGCTATCGAATGAATACTTTTGGATTTTAACTAGTATACTTAAGTTCTAGAAATTTTATACGTGTATTATTGTTTTTGATGATAGTTATGTACTTAAATAATTTTCAACTTGTTAACGCACACTATATACAATAACACGGTATAATAGGAATACCACTATTCCCGTTCAAAGATGCACTTTTCTTGAATGACGAACAAAGACTACCTGCTACTGAAACGTTTTATCAATAGAAAGACTCAACCGGAAACAACACTTCACAGTGCTGTTACCATTTTAATCAAAAAGGGCGCGATACTCTTGTTTCATGACTGTGTTGCTATAAAATACAAAGCGGAAGTTAATGGCGACAACAAACTGCAATTGAATGTACGTGAACGTCATGTACGTAATTGAACGTAATGCATCTATTAAATATAAAACATTGTCCTTACTTACCGCCTTGAGGATAGCTATAGATCAGTTTACCAGTGCTGCCAGCATCATCGGCAAGATGAGCAGTTCCAGTAACGAAACGCATCTTATTATTAGCAACATGAGTTTCTTTTACTTTGATCACGTCATCCTCCAGTTCGTATTCAGTTGACTGGCATTTTGTTTCCTTCTCAGCTTCTTTTGGATAACTAGCGACTTCATACCACACGCCATTCCCAAACTATAAAAAAAGAAAACTTACAACCTGCTCCTATCATAACTGCTTAAAAAATCTTAAAAAAGTCAGAGTAAGCCTAGATATACCTACATATATTATATAGAACATAGCCGATTTCTAAACACATTCTGTTTTTTTCACTATATTTTCTTTTTCCTAAAATCATATGAGTTTTCTAGTAAAGAACTAGAATGGGAAATGTTTTGGTAAACTAATTTACTTTAAAGTTAAAGTTAAAGTGTCTATGATGACTGCGTAGTGGCAGACGTATTGATATGATGCTGTTCTAGTACCTATGCAAAAACACTAAAGATAATCACAAAAATCCACTGCGTGAGAGCAAAACAAGACGTCTGTTGCGTTAATAACTTGATCAGATTTTATATATTAAAATAAACGTCTGCTTGTCCTTTATAATCAACGGGACAACGGGATCAATTTTAATGTCATTTTCATAAAATATTTAGATTGACCCATCGGATGATCCTGTAAAAATTTGTGGCGATCAGAGTATTTTTTTGAGTTATGTTTCAAGGGAAATCCGAAACGAGACTGAGCCACAGCAACGCGTGGCCGGACAGCTAGTCTTCAAATAAATAAAATAGAGGAACGACTTTCAATTTAATAATATTGGTAAACTACAGGTTTTTTTAAAGAAATTTGAGAATGGCAAATAAACATTCGATTCATCGCATTTTCGGTGTTTATCACGTGTACTAGCGATGAGGTCATCAGTGCAAGAGATAGTAACTATCATATAAAAACAGCTAAATATCACCTTCATATATAAGAAATGGCAATAACAAATAAAGTTGTGACTGTAACCGTTAACGGTAATTTTAATGATAACAGATCCCCTCTCGACCTCATCCGATGATTTGGTGATAGGCTTATATGGAAAAATTATGATAAAATTTTAATTTTTCGATTAATTATCGGATATGATGCCAAACAAATTTGAAATATAACAAAAAATGTATGTTCCTCTTTTATAGAACTACGAGGAAGTCAGCCATATCTTGTGAGGATACCTTATTATATGCATTAACTTTTTTTAAACTGTCAATTAGTCACCTGAAGTATTTAATAGTTGTATGAATTTTCGTCCATGTCATCCAATAAACAAAATAAATATGTCAAAAGTGATTGCAAAATTACTCGCGCGCCCCATATTCTTGTTCCTCTTCTTCCTCAACCGATAGATGTCCACTGCTGGACCTAAGTCTCTCTTATATGGATCAGCACACCACACGATCATATGCCGCCAGCAGGCTCTTGCGTTATTTTTGTGGACGTCAGTTCACCTTGCAAAGGGTCTAACAACGCTGAGTTCTTTGGTGCAAGGTCACCATTCCAACACCGTAGGAAGCCAAAACCCATCAGTTTTTCTTAGTATTTGCCCCTCCCATCACCACTTTTCCTTCGCAACAAGCTGAGCTATATACCACGCTATATATGAGCGTTTAACCACGAACAGATACTCCAAGTATAGC
Source organism: Morpho achilles (assembly GCA_947086495.1). NCBI lineage: Eukaryota > Metazoa > Arthropoda > Insecta > Lepidoptera > Nymphalidae > Morpho > Morpho achilles. The sequence goes on along the minus strand of CAMTZB010000001.1, from coordinate 12,526,445 downwards.
TCGCTTCATCGCCCGCTGAGTGGCATCGCTGATAATCTTTCTAGCATCACATGTTAAGAGACGAAGTTAATTGGTTAATGTTAATCATACTGTGTTACTGCAACACGTGGCCGGGTCTGCTAGTTTAATAATAAAATCAATATTACTCACTTTGTTTATATTGAAGTTGTCTACAGCTCTGACATCAGGACAACTGGAACGTTCGTTAGCGACTACAGAAGCCACGAGGACATAAAGGATTAATCCGTACATTTTGATAAGCTTTCTTCTCAAAGTTGGTTAGTAAGTGACGTGATGGTAACGGTTTGAACTCATTTTATAGTAACCAATATGAAATTAACTAATAAGCTTAATAAAGGTTTAAACAGTCATCAAAAATTTGAATAAAGTGACCTATCCCAAAAATTTTAAGTCCCAAAGATTTATTTCGATCTATTTTCGTGAGTAATACAATTTTCTATTAATTTATTTTTGTACATGTTCACTGTCAAACAAAATTGATTGACGATATGACTATGGGAATATTTAACCTAATATTTGGGCTATTAGGTTGTATTTCTCTTCAACTACAAAGTATTGTTTAATCAGGGGTTCTCTTAGTTAGGTCAGTTTGACTAAGTCAAGTCAAATTCAATAATTCGACAAATTAGAGAACGTGGGTGGTGAAATCCTGTTATGTTTCCAATTTAACAAATTTGGATATTTTTTCATTAGTAGAACATGATTGAATAAGCTCCTAAGCTAATTTTAGTCATTCTTTAATCATTTTATTCTTAGCTTTTATTATTTTATTCTTTGTAATATTTAGATAATAATCGATAAAATATAATTAACAAGCAAGGAATTTCAAAGATATTAATTTGGATTATCCAATAAAGTTTTGTGGAGATCGGAGCATTTTTTTAAATTTCTAATTTGAAACTAACTAAGCCACAGAAAGACGTGGCTCAGTATGGCGTGGCCAGACTGCTAGCTATATTTTTATATTTATATGTTAATAATGTTGTAAGCAAATAAAAAAAATAGCATGACAACAAAGAATAAATGTAACAATACTGACATGAGTATGACCATTAATTAAGCCTAATAAGGTAATCAATGCTAATAAATTAAGGTCAATAAGGTAATCAAGACTAATAAATTAAGGTCAATAAGGTAATCAAGACTAATTATTTAAGGTCAATAAGGTAATCAAGACTAATTATTTAAGGTCAATAAGGTAATCAATACCTTATTGCTGGGCAAAGACCGCTTCTCTTCTTGGAGATAATGGGAGAGATAGAGTTCATACTTACAAAACCGATGAAATGCGGATTATCAGGGTACATATATCCTTTTTATTGATGACTACTAAAAATCGGTGTTAAGGTCTAGCGACCTCAATAATAGCCGAGTATTTCTCCAATTTGTGAAGGCACATTATATGGACATATTACACCCTGGAAGTTGTTGGTGAAGTCTCATGTTATTTAGCTTTAATTTAATACAATTTTAGGTATTATTATAATTATTTTTTTTTTTAATTATTATATTTGTTTTTGTAATCTTGTTACTCTTCTCTCCGTGTTGTAATGTGCTGCATGAATAAAGCAACTCAAATCAAATCAAATCAAAATAATCTTTATTCAAATAAGCTCTTTTGAATCGTCAAGGATCAATACGGTTAATGAAGCTACAACTGTTCGGAATGATGCTCTTACCAAGAACCATTCTTGTTCTTTTTAAAATGTTCTTTCAAGATGTTTTCCCACATCGTAAAACTTTTAAAAATAAAAATTAAATTATTAACTTTCCCTATTCCTTCTACTGGGTACAGGCTTACTCTCTCCTGAATGTTGGAGACGGTAGGCCTACCACTATACAGTTCCATTGGCAAAATATTCAGAGATATGTAGTTTTTTAGCACATTTTTCATTGTTATTACCTCTTTACTTTTTTACTTGTACTCTCGCTTACTCTTAACCTTTTATTAGCATGTAGTCAATTAAATATAAATTTGTTATTCATCACGTCATATCATTCAACATCTTCAGTTTGATTGCGTACTTCACAGAAACGCATTACACCACCACGGTAAAACGATCTTTTTCCACTGTCTTCCACTGATTGGATCGAAATTTTTAAATTATTTTTAGCAAAATCAACCGCATATTATTCTTCCGATTTTGCAATATAATCACGTATTCCAATAATATCTGAACAAACTTGACTTATAAACGGCGAACTTGTGTTGACCTCTAGTATTTTTGGAAAGTAAAAATTGTACCTTGCATTCAAAAATATCTCTCGCTGGCCTCTACTTTTATAAAACAAGTTATGTACACTGAAGAAAAAGGTACTAAAAATATCGAAATCTCATGAGATTCTCAAAAATAATTAATCAGCCCTACTTTCTTATATTAAACTAGCTGACAAGTTGAAATTATTACCACCGTTAAATAATAAACATTTATTCATAGATTAAAAATACAAACATTTTTGGGTCTTATAGATTGTACAAGTAAATACGCCTTTTGATATCCGCTGAATAGAATAGTACCACCCTCATTTCTTACAGAGGTGTCGTAAAAGGTGACTAAGGTAAGTAGACCCGCCGTGTGGTATCCGGCTGGGTAGAAGACCACCCTCATTTCTTACCGAGGTGTCGTAAAAGGCGACTAAGGTAAGTTGACCCACCGTGTGGTATCTGGTTCAGTACCATAGACCACCCACTTTCTAAGGTGACATAAATTACGAGTAAGACAAGTTGACGTCAGGCAGGCGGCCAGTCGTAAAATACGTAGCCAAATCATGTGACAACATGTTCGTAACATGATGTACGACCCCACTTAGAGTGGGATAAGTGCAGGATGTTGACTTATAATAAATATTGTGCAATATTATGCAAGATTTTATAAATAAAAGTTGCTGAACTTTATTTAACTGATGGAATGTAAAACTGTGCATCAAAACTAAAAATAGAGAAAACGTCCTTCTATATCGTTGGTTCAACAATATTCCTCGCTCTAGCATATAGGTGTTTAACCTGTTTTGGTAAAGCGCTTGTTCTAGACGCAATCGTATATCTTTTTAACGTGACAAGTATATTCTTCAATGTCTTTTTTGATTTTTTTGATATAAATATTTATTACTATAATAGTTCAACTATTAATAATTTTATTCAATAATTTGTAAACTATTTGAGTTCAACTCAAATAGTTTACAAATTACAAGTTAGAAAATAAAAAATGGAATGAAGATGAAACTTTTTAAAAACGGGATAAAAAAATTGTACTATATATCCATACTTCAAATGCGCACGCGCGCGCACTCACACACACACATGCACACGCACACACACACACACGCACACACACACACACACACACGCACACACACACACACACACACACACACACACACACACACACACACAGATTTTGATTTGAAATAGAAGTCCGCAAAACAAATCTTTATCCAACATAAATACCTATACTATATACAGTCAATACTTTTGTATTTAACTTAATTGCAAAGGCGTTGACTTTAATAGATAAAACAAAACACTCTCAGAGAACTGGAATTAAAGTTAACAGACATTTAACGGCGCCAAGCTTTAAATGGTTTAAATATCACAATACAAGTAAAATTGTGTATGTAAAACATCATCTGAGAAGGTGTTTGCGACGTAGATATTTGAAAAAGTAGTTTCGCGCCCTATTTTGTGTCTTTACTATTTTATTAATAACTAATTTAATATTATAATGATTTATTTGCTTATTAAACATAAAAAATGTAAACTAAAAAAAAGCAAAAGAGGTGGTAAAACAGGGGTTTGATCTCGGGTATGTTGACTTTTAAGTCTGTCCGTTCACCATTAAGCTATTACTACTTTACTAATGACAGCGTAAATATCATTTGCATTCAATTCTACATTAGCATTTTTTTAGTGAACTTAAACAGGGATAAAACGACATTTTTTTCGAACAGAACCTAGCTGGATCAATTTTTCCCCACAAAACCCCCCAATATGATACTTATACGATACCTCGGTAAGAAATGAGAATGATTTATTACACTCAACGGGATACCAAACGGTGGGTCAACTTACTTTAGTCGCCTGATACGACAACTTGGTAAGAAATGAGGGTGGTCTATTCTTCTTTAATATTATTTTAATAATAATATAATTTTTTAAATACTTTATATATATATAATTAGGCGTTACTTTGCAGAGGTCCATAACTAATGAACAATGAAAATATTATCTAGCTATAATCCGCAGTAAAAGCAAATATATGTAATATTATGTGTAGGCGGGTAGTCCATGAGTTTTTACAAATTCTGCATGTATCAGGCATGAGAACGAATAGTAAACTCTACATTTAGCATTACATGTATTTTTTTTCATCATCATCTTCCTGTCCTTATCCCACTCTAAGTGGGGTCGGCACAACATATTATAAACATATTGTCACATTATTTGGCTACGTATTTAACGAACGGCCACCTGCCTGACGTCAACTTATCTTAGTCGTATTTTACGACACTTCGATAAGAAAGAGGGTGGTCTATTCTACTCAACCGGATACCACACGGTGAGTCACTTACCTTAGTCGCCTTTTTCGACACCTCGGTAAGAAATGAGGGTGGTCTATTCTACTCAGCCGAATATCACACGGCGGGTCGGCTTACCTTAGTCGCCTTTTACGATACCTCGGTATGAAAAGAGGGTGGTACTATTCTAATCAGCCGGATACCACACGGCGGTACATGTATTCTCTTTTATCGCGGATGATATCAAAATAATATTTTCGTTACTTTTTTTTGAATTTTAATTACTTATAAATGTTTATTGGTTAAAAGGAACGTAGTGTTTAAGCTCTAACAAGTTATGTGTGTTTATTATATTTCAAAAAAATTATTAATGCGGCGGGTTGTGGCGATGTGCTTTCGGCTGGATATTTATTTCCTGATTAAGAAAAATGAGAATATAAACTTAATTTCAGAATATTGTTATCATTGTTATTTTGTATAAAATTATTTCTCGATTGATAAATAACAAGTTCATAGAATAATTTAAGCAATATCACGTATGTATACAAATATATTAAATATTTATCTGTTTGTCTGTGCTAAAATTAACGGCCTGTTACTATCCCACTGCTGGGCATAGGCCTCCTCTCGCCGTTTTTCGAGGATTGGAGCTAAGACCTACCACGCTGATTCAATACCGATTGGTAGGTTACACATATCCCTAAAATTCTCTACAGATATGCAGGTTTCCTCACGATGTTTTTCTTCACCGTAAAGCATGTGACAAGTTGCAAATATCAATTTGGCACATAAGATTACAGCTGTGATGGCCTAGCGGTACGACCGTGTGAATCTCTAGAGACGATCATGGGTTCAAACCCGGGCAGACACCAATGAGTTTCTCTATTGAAAACTTATGTGTCTAATTGATAATTGCAATTTATCACACGCTTTTCGGTGAAGGAAAACATCGTGAGGAAACCTGCATATCTCTAGAGTATCCTAGGAATATGTGTAACCTACCAATCCGCATTGGAGCAGCGTGGTAGGTCCTAGCTCCAACCCTTCTCTCCAAAAATGGAGAGAGGAGGCCTATGCCCAGCAGTGGGATAGTAACAGGCTGTTACTTACTTTACTTACTTACATAAGATTAAAAAGAAAAATTTAAAATTTGATTCGATTTATTTGATTTAGAAATATTCCTTGGTTCCTGCCCGGATTTGAACCCGTGATCTCTTCTAGAGTCGCACGTGACACGCTGAGCTATCACATCTTGTCTATGCTAATTAACTTGTAATTAAGAAAATAGAATCAAAGCCGTGTGGTGTCCGGCTGAATAGAATAGTACCAACCTCATTTCTTATCGAGGTGTCGTAAAAGGCGACTAAGGTAAGTTAACCCACCGTGTGGTATCCGGTTTAGTAGATTAGACCACCCTCTTTCTTACCGAGGTGTCGTAAAATACGACTAAGGTAAGTTGACGGCAGACAGGCGGCCGATCGTAAAAACGCAGCCAAATCATGTGACAGCATGTTTATAACATGTTGTTCCGACCCCACTTAGAGTGGGATAAGGGCAGGAGAATGATGATAAGAAAATAGAATTAATCAGATTCACGACCTATACACTTTTACTGTATCAAATAGCTTCCAGAAATTACAGACTATGTTATATAGGTACGGAGCGACAATATGGCGGCACGGCCAACGTCACATCCGTTTTATTTTGGCGGTACGGACATCACTGAAGCCACATGGCTTAAGCTACACATAGGACATGGCATGGTATAATACATGGCATAAGACAGCCAAAAAAAAAGAATAAAGTTGTAAGTAAGTAAACACGGGCTACTAGTATTTTATACAAAATAACAACTCAAATACTTTACCGTAGAGTTAAATATCGCCGCTGCCGTTCTAAAGTACTGTGCAATAAATCAACAGGTTCTAGAAATATCAACTTGATTATTATTTTTTTATTTATTTATTAAAATAGGAAGCCAACGTAGTACCGAGTATACAATATTACATTTAAGTTTTAAACATTTCTTCAATCTTAGTATTACTACCCCGTACATCTCACTTTAAGGCTAACTCATCATGATATAAAAAAATTAAAAACAGTGCTTTAAAAAGTAAATTTAAAAAACAAAGAAATATTAGCGCACACTATATACAATAACACGATATAATAGGAATACCACAATTCCGTTCCGAGATGCACTTCCCTTGAATGATGAACGAAGACTGAATGTCACCGAAACATTTTATCAATAGGAAGACTCAACCGGAAACAACACGTCACAGTGCTGCCACTGTTTTAATCAAAAAGGGCGCGATACTCTTGTTTCATGACCGTGTTGCTATAAAATACAAAGCGGAAGTCAATGGTGACAACAGAAAATAACTTAATTATTACAAAAACTAAACATATAAATACTACTAACTATTATAGAGAAAAAAAAACAAAAATTTATAAAATTTTTAAAATTTTGAATTGATTGATACAATTTTAGATTTTATTATACAAAAGTAACTAGACAAGTTGAAAAATTAAAGCTTTTAACAAAATTTCACGTCGCTACTGTTGACCGTCGAGGAGTTTCCTTGTCTATAGACAATCCTGGCAGCATCAGGTTATGCTTATCATAAACATGCGTTGTCATCAAAACTCGACCAGTATGTTAAATTTCTGCTCCATAGGACACTGGGAAATGGGTCCAATTTAATTTGTAAGATTCCACCTTCACATACATACACGGCAAATTACAAAAGACTTTAAATAATGCGTGATAAAATCTCTTATAGTTTATCGCAGATTATAGCAAAACAATTCTATTATTAGTTTTGTATTATCTACGCAAAGTAACGCCTATTGCCATGAATTATTTATGATTATAGTGTTTAAAAAAATTATGCTTTTAGAAATATTATAGACAAACAACAAAGTATTTTTCAAAAACTAAAATTTTTGAGATCTCTTTCAACAGAATTACGTCCCCTTTATATCCGTAGGTCCTTAGGAAACTTTATTTTTATTTCAATAAGCTCTTTCAAGCACTTTTGAATCAAGGATCAAGGATCGATATTATTTATTAAGCTACAACTGGTTTGGAATGTTGCTCTTACTGAGAAGAACCAGAAAGAAACTCGGCGGTTATTCTTTTAAACATTTTTAATTTTACATTATTAAACCGCAGTTTTGTATGAAGCTGAAAGGATTTTCAAATTCAGACATTTTTATCATCCAAACAATCTTCAATTTTGTAATACTCTTTATATATAAGCATATTTCTTACACTTTTTTGAACCTTTCTTTAGACTGGTCTTTTTTACTAAATTTTAACTCATTTAATAGTTTAGAACTGAAACCAAAATTCTTATGACAAACATTACACACAGGCCAAAAATAAAAAATTAAAAAGTTTTATTACGATACAGATCTTGTATGGACACCTGTATCACAATATAAGTTTTTAATCATAATGATACACCTAAACAACCTCCAGCTGGACAAAGGAGGTTGAACCTCTACCTTTAAAAAAAAGGGTTTGAATGAGTCCGCGGCGACGCAACACGCATGCGCAATCGATGTTTGCGCCTTGGCGTTAACATTTGACATTTAAAAATCTTTGCAATAATTAAACAAAGTTTGGTTTTTATTAATAATGTTTTACGTATTATATAGTATGAGAGTAGATAAAGTAGTGTATGACACTTGGTCTTATACACATAAAAAAACTCGCCTGCTGCTCCTTTTTTTTAAAACACAAGTTAAAAAACCCTTATTATGCAACAGCATCATAATCTACTATTATAGAATTAGGCGTTACTTTAGATCCGTAATACAAAAGTAATAATAAAATTATTTTGCTATAATTCGCGTTGAAGATCCGCGACCATCGCGGATTATAGCAAAATAATTTTATTATTACTCATTTAATACTCAAACTGTCAATTAAAATGAACTCAAATAAGTATCAAGATATGGCCAGTATTTTAAGGAAAAGGGTAAAGTGATTTTAAATAAAATGCATTGTTACTTAAACTTTATATTTAAAATTTAACTCATTATCTCTTAAATAGCTAAGTATGCTACTATGAAGATGAAATTTAATAGTAGACTCTGCAGGCTTTATCGGAGAAATCGCCCCACTCTAACTTGGCGGTGTCGATTATATTGTTTTCCATTAAGAATTTATCAATCTTTGCCTTAGTTTCTACAGACGGAATCTTAGACCTTGAAAAGACCCAGGCGAACTCTGCAAAAACGATTAATTTAATTTTTAATTTATATAAAAATTTTGATTTGCGATTAATTATTTAACATATCCGAAGTTTCAAACTTTCGTAATTTATTCTTATTATTATATACACATATGTCGTTTATGTAGTCCAAGTGAGGGTAGAAAAAGAAAATACTGACTAGTAAACGAGGACGCGCGCTCAAGTAAGTCCGTGATGCAACTATGCCGAAATATGAAGGTATATGCCGAAGGTGAACCAAAGGTTACCAACTTCCCTTAGTCGGCTTTTGCGAGACGTCGGTAAGAAAGAGCGTAGTCTATTCTGCTCAACTGGATACCACACGGTGGTTCAACTTTTTTTTATGTCAGGAAACCCATTATGGGTCATCACCGCCCGACGGGGACGAGCGGAGGGTATGTCGGAATCGCACCGACTAAAAAACCTGACAGTGCTCCACCACGCTGCTGGTGGCGGGGACAGGGTACTGTTGAACACATTGCGCCCATCACCGCCAGCAGCAACTCTGAACCCCATAGTGCGCCACCTCTGGGTCGGGGCCTCTCTTAAAGTGGCTCCTCCCTCCGCTAATCGATGCATCGGGTGCAACAGATGCATCGACCGTCTCGGGAACCTTTTCCGATGAGCGCCCGATAAACCTCGTTTGAAACGCCCAGAGGTCCCCATGAGGGCGGAATACGACGGGCTTCAGCGAGTCATCTGCGCCCAACTCGCCTGCGGCGGATCGGATCCAAGAACTCGACTTCCCGAATCCACCCTGCTGCCTCCTTCCGCGTGATTACGTCCTCGCAGAAGGAGGCCATGGCACGAACTACGGTGGGCAAGGAGAAATCGTGATGAGGATGATCTAGTCTTCTCAACCGGATACCACACGGCAGTCATTAAAAAATATTGTAACAAAATATTAATTTGCAGCCCTAAAACCACAACCTATCCTAAGTCCACAAAATCAGTTTCAATTGATCAATTGATCAATAATTTCTTGTTGTTATGAATGAGTCACTACATATTGTTTGATAGTTATGGGTTTCTATTTACGTAAACTTACGAAATTGTATTTTGCTACCCCGATGGTTTAAGAATAATGCAAAATATCATACCTCGGCGAATGTTTTTCATGGTGTCGAATTCGCAATGGTAGTTAATAGCGTAGTTATTATAATCGGTGTCCAGAATCCATAAAGTGTATTCATTAGTGATGCCATTGTCTGCAAAATATTTGTCATAAAAATATATTCAGATATAAATTAAGTAGTAGTAGAGTGACCGAACCATAATATAAAAGTAATAATAAAATTATTTTGCTATAATTCGCGATGAAGTAAAATATAAAATATATTTAATGCTAAATGTAGAGTCGACAATCTGTTTGCATACCTGATACATGCAGGATTCGTAAAAACGCATCCACAAACCTCCACCACCGCCACCACAATACACAAGCACTACATAAGTTTACTAAACAAACTTAACAATCGTTTCGGCCCGCAACCGAAGCATCATCAGGAGATAGACTCCACGACAAAATCGCAAAGCTTTGCGACGAGACGACTGTGAAATTTTTAGTTAGATAATATGGTAATAAAAAGAAATTCTTACAGCCATAGGGTAGTTTATACAATAATTTTCCGGTTTGGTAGGCATCAGGTGCTAATCTAGCTGTTCCCTTTACGTTGCGTAGGGTTCCACCTAAGACGTCTGAGTTGGTCATATGAATTGTGCCGCCCAGCAGATAGTACTCAGCAGCACTGCATTGCCCACCAGCCTCAGCGATGTTAGGGTATTTGGCTAATTCATACCAAACTCCATTTCCGAACTAAAAGGAGAATATATTTTTATTTAATATTAAATCTTAGTAATGACATGCGTATGAAAGGAATAGCGCGAGATTTAACGAATGATTAAATTTATCTATATATTCTGTCTTAGTTTTTTTGACGTTATAATTTGGGGAGGGGGTGTTAAAAACTTATTTTAACGTTAAATTTTTTATGAGTAGTAAAAAGCGACTAAGGTAAGTTGACGTCAAGCAGGCAGCCGGTTGTAAAATACGTAGCCAAATCATGTGACAACATGTTTATAACATGTTGTGCTGACGTCACTTAAAGTTGGATACGGGCAGGAGGATGATGAAGTATTTTATAAGAAGCCTCTAAGATATATTTTTGTTAATTAATGTATAGAAACCGGCTATACTCACGTCTTATTTTTTTCGAATGAGCCCGAATAGTTTGAAGCCCAAACAGGGCTCTTATTCATGAGATTCCATACATTAATTATGAATACTTCTCACGATAGTTTATGTTAAAATATTTTTTTTTTGTAAATAATTTTTTTAATCTTTTATATCATCATCTTCCTGCCCTTATCCCACTCTAAGTGGGGTCGGCACAATATGTTATAAACATGCTGTCACATGATTGGGCTGCGTTTTTAGGACCGGCCGCCTGCCTGACGTCAACTTACATCAGTCGTATTTTACGACACCTCGGTAAGAAAGAGGGTGGTCTATTCTACTAAACCGGATACCACACGGTGGGTCAACTTACATTAGTCGCTTTTTACGACACCTCGGTAAGAAATGAGTTTGGTCTATTCTTCTCAGCCAGATACCACACGGTGGTATTTTTTAAGTCTTTTATATATATGGAAAATAAATAAAAACTTACAGCTTCCAGGTTAAAGTTATTTACAGGATTGACGGCAGGACAGTATGAGGCATCATATATTTGGGCAGACACCACTGCCACCAGACCAAAGAACACAACACGGTACATTTTGGATGGTGGTTTGTTGAATAACTGTAATTGACTGACATATAGATCTAAAATCCGATATTTATAAGGCCTATTTCTAGGAAGGCATTCTATAATAAAAATAAAAATTAAGAAAAAAAAATTAATGGTAATATGAACAGATGGGGACGCCACTTTGTAGAATTGTACATAAAACATTTAGTTTTATGTATATCAAGTTTATTTTTTTAAATACTTTCATGATTTACGATGCCTCTCTCACTATATACTTCTTATCAGGATTATCGTTTAAACTTTATAAAGTACTGTACCTGCGAGCTTTGCTCAGTAATTTTAAAATATAAAAAAATACAATAAAAAAAGAAAAACGTCGTGTGGTATCCGGCTGAATAGAATAGTACCACCCTCTTTTCTTACCGAGGTGTCGTAAAAGGCGACTAAGATAAGTCGACCCGCCGCTTGGTATCCGACTGAGTAGAATAGACCAACCTCATTTCTTACCGAGGTGTCGTAAAAGGCGACTAAGGTAAGTTGACCCACCGTGTGGTATCCGGTTTAGTAGAATAGACCACCCTCATTCTTACCGAGGTGTCGTAAAATACGACAGAGGTAAGTTGACGTCAGGCAGGCGGCCGGTCGTAAAAACGCAGCCAAATCAAGTAACAGCGTGTTTATAACATGTTGTGCCGACCCCACTTAGAGTGGGATAAGGGCAGGAGGATGATGACAATAAAAAAAGAAAAAGCGCCGAGTAAATGCGCGTAAATGTAATTCGAACCCGGGTTTTTGAATTTTTATCGTCCACCCGTTAACTATTTGGCACAGCACGTTTAACAGCTACAATTTCATTTATCTATTGAACATATTAGAATTTTTTTAGTGACTGAAAGCAGTGACGACATTTTTTTTTAAATGAAACTTAGCTTGATCGATTTTTCTCCCCTAAAATTCCCTACATGCTGAATTTCATGAAAATCGTTGGAGCCGTACATATATATATACAAGGTTAACTCGTTTAAATATTAAACATTAACCTACAAAACGGAATTGACCATATTTAATTCTATTCATTAAGGTGTTTATTTTGTAAATAAAATTAAACTTCCTTAGTTGAAAAAATTAGGAACTGGCCACGAAATGTCATCATCAATATTGACGAAATGTCAATATTGTTCTATATGTTGTGAAACATATTTTTTTTGGGTAGATCGTTTCCGGTTTTCAATCAAATCAAATCAAATCAAAATAATTTTTATTAAAATAACCTCTTTCAAGCACTTTTGAATCGTCAAGGTTCAATATGATAAATGAAGTTACAACTGGTTCGGAATGTTGCTCTTACCGAGAAGAAACAAAAAGAAACAACATAGACATTTTAAACATATTTTATTTTACATTGTTAAACCGCAGTCAAATGAAGGTGACAGGATTATATCCAGGCATTTTTATCATCCAAATCATTTTTAATCTTGTAATATGCTTTACATATAAACACATTTCTTACATTTAATTACAAAATCTGTACAAATTACTGTCTAATAGATTTTGAGGAATTTTATAGAACCGAGTACTCTGGGCTACGACTATTTTGTTAACTAAGTCGTGACACAGTCATAACAAGCTTATTTTGCCCTCTGGTATTTTTGTGATTACTATTTATATATTTTTTACATTTGGCCCTTTAAGAGATTATATTTCTCCATTGTTTTCTATATTTTTAGAGGCTCTATTTCTCTAATAGAATACTTTCCTAAGTGACCTCTTCTTTAATTTTATGACTTCTTTAATTATATGAATCCGTGACTTCGTTTGCGTCAATCTAAACGTTAAAATACCCTCAGATATGTAAAAGTTTTTTTTTCTAATCCCATTGTAATTTTTTTATGTCATGTGCAGCATGGTGAATAAGCTCATTGTTGGTTTAGTACAAATATCTGGACCGAGTCTTGCTCGCTAATTTATTACAAAAAAAAAACTTCAAAAAAAAATAATTGGGTAGGTAGGCCACGATCCTAGGTTTTCTTTTCTCTTGCCCGCCTCTTCGCCGGAAAAGCTACGCTGCCTTGACAATTTAAAAAAAAGTGTTTTATATATTTAATGTAAATTTTAATATTTTTTTAATTCCCAAAAAAAACGGTACAGCGAAATTTTTTTTATAAAAACTATCTTCGTTTCCGAGATTCCAAAATCATCACCCTCCTGCTCTCATCCCATTTAAGTAAAGTCGGCACAACATGTTATAAACATGTTTGGACTATGTCACATGATTGGACTACGTATTTTACAACCGGCTGCCTGCCAGACGTCAACTTGCCATAATCTCTCTAGAGAATTCTGGTGATATGTGTAACCTACCAATCCGCATTGGAGCAGCGTGGTAGGTCCTAGCTCCAATCTTTCACACCAAAAACTGAGAGAGGCCTATGCCCAGCAGTGGGATACTAACAGGACATTACTTTGCTTACTACTTTACTAATATCTCCAACACGCTTCACTTCGGCTTAATTTAAGCATAATTTTATTACAGTTATAAAAAAAATGCACCGATCGCCACTGAACTTTTTTTTTCCGAATTGACTATATGCTTGTGACCTAAGTATATGACCTAAGTTAGCCCTAACAGCTTTTACAGCGTCATCGGGCGGGGCTACCGAACTGTATTTGACTCACTGTATGATATCCGGTTGAGTAGAATAGACAACCTTCTTTCTTACCGAGATATCGTAAAAGGTGACTTAGGTAAGTTGACCCACCGTGTGGTACCCAAATTGAGTAGAATAAGCCACTCTCTTTCTTACCGAGGTGTCATAAATCACGACTAAGTAATTGATGTCAGGCAAGCGGCCGGTTTTAAAAAATATATCAAATGCCGACCCCACTTGGAGTGGGGTGGGTACGCAGACTGGCGGATGATGAAGAGATGTTTAACTTACCTACTAATATTATAAATACAAAAGTGTGTGAGTATGGATGTATGTTTGTTACTCTTTTACAGCGAATCTGCTGAACCAATATCGATGAAATTTGGCTCAATTTTTCCTCATACCTGTGTATACCGTCTTCATATTAAGTAAACCTACAAAATCATAAATCTTTAAAATCTAAACATCGAGAATCCTATTCTACTAATATTATAAATGCGAAAGCTTGTGAGTATGGATATATGTTTGTTAGTCATTCACGGCGAATCCACTGAACCAATATCGATAAAATTAGGCTCAATTATTCCTTATACACCGGGGTAACATATAGGCTATAGAAATCCTGTTAATTCTACAGGAATGAACTGACATTAGGGTATACGAAGTCAAGGGTATATCAAGTAATCTTGGTCTTCACATGGATTCGGAGTTTCGGTTCGAAAAGTATATTGCTACAACAGTACGTAACTGTTTCTACAGGTTAACAAATCCTTACAAATTACGTAAGTATCTATCTGAAAAACTTCGGATACAGCTAATAGAAACATTAATTCTCTCTAAACTGGCTTATGCGGATGTAGTATACGGACCACGGCTATTATCTAGAACCAGTCGTCTATCCATAGAGTACAAAATGCCTGTATACGTTTTAGCTTTGACATACCAATGAGAAACCATATTACACCATATCTCAACAAACATAATTTATTAAAAATGAAAGCCAGACAGAAGCTGCACTTAGCTTCGCTTTTATTTGGTATAATTAAGACGGGTAAGCCGATGTATCTCTACTCTAAACTAGACTGGGCGGGCGATGGAGAATCGGACCGTTTACGCAGATGCCGGAAAAAATTAAGAGTTCCACGACATTCCTCTGCTGCCTTCAGAGGCAGTTTTAAATACACTGCCACACATTGCTGGAATAATATTCCACCACACAGGTAATATTTGAGATCAAAGTGGCCAGTACGACAAAACGCCAATTTCATATGTAAGGAACTAATATAAGGCGGAGCAACAATTAAACGACCGAGTCGGTGACACAACTATTTATTGTTTTAATATCTACATACACAACAATTACGTAGAATTAATTTAATTAAGGTAAGGTATTTAAGGTTTATAATTAAGTTTTTTGTCGTTGTACAATTTTATTTTTTCATAGTAGCAGCAGTATTAGTAAATGTTTTCCGGGATGACACTCAAAGGGCCGCGGCTGAAAACCAGTGCTGTGTGTCACCTCAGTTTTCTGTTGTGACATGTGGCGTACACTGAGCCGTTTCCCTTTCTTTGTCATGTGAAATGTAGAATAAGTCATATTAAGTTTCATTTCATTTCATTTCATTTCATTTCATTTCATTTCATTTCATTTCATTTCATTTCATTTCATTTCATTTCATTTCATTTCATTTCATTTCATTTCATTTCATTTCATTTCATTTCATTTCATTTCATTTCATTTCATTTCATTTCATTTCATTTCATTTCATTTCATTTCATTTCATTTCATTTCATTTCATTTCATTTCATTTCATTTCATTTCATTTCATTTCATTTCATTTCATTTCATTTCATTTCATTTCATTTCATTTCATTTCATTTCATTTCATTTCATTTCATTTCATTTCATTTCATTTCATTTCATTTCATTTCATTTCATTTCATTTCATTTCATTTCATTTCATTTCATTTCATTTCATTTCATTTCATTTCATTTCATTTCATTTCATTTCATTTCATTTCATTTCATTTCATTTCATTTCATTTCATTTCATTTCATTTCATTTCATTTCATTTCATTTCATTTCATTTCATTTCATTTCATTTCATTTCATTTCATTTCATTTCATTTCATTTCATTTCATTTCATTTCATTTCATTTCATTTCATTTCATTTCATTTCATTTCATTTCATTTCATTTCATTTCATTTCATTTCATTTCATTTCATTTCATTTCATTTCATTTCATTTCATTTCATTTCATTTCATTTCATTTCATTTCATTTCATTTCATTTCATTTCATTTCATTTCATTTCATTTCATTTCATTTCATTTCATTTCATTTCATTTCATTTCATTTCATTTCATTTCATTTCATTTCATTTCATTTCATTTCATTTCATTTCATTTCATTTCATTTCATTTCATTTCATTTCATTTCATTTCATTTCATTTCATTTCATTTCATTTCATTTCATTTCATTTCATTTCATTTCATTTCATTTCATTTCATTTCATTTCATTTCATTTCATTTCATTTCATTTCATTTCATTTCATTTCATTTCATTTCATTTCATTTCATTTCATTTCATTTCATTTCATTTCATTTCATTTCATTTCATTTCATTTCATTTCATTTCATTTCATTTCATTTCATTTCATTTCATTTCATTTCATTTCATTTCATTTCATTTCATTTCATTTCATTTCATTTCATTTCATTTCATTTCATTTCATTTCATTTCATTTCATTTCATTTCATTTCATTTCATTTCATTTCATTTCATTTCATTTCATTTCATTTCATTTCATTTCATTTCATTTCATTTCATTTCATTTCATTTCATTTCATTTCATTTCATTTCATTTCATTTCATTTCATTTCATTTCATTTCATTTCATTTCATTTCATTTCATTTCATTTCATTTCATTTCATTTCATTTCATTTCATTTCATTTCATTTCATTTCATTTCATTTCATTTCATTTCATTTCATTTCATTTCATTTCATTTCATTTCACATTGAAAGCGCCATCTATTATCAACCTATTACGCGACAACAGTTCACGCGAACAAAGTTGCGGGTAAAAGATAGTTCTATATAAAGTTAATGCTTACATTGACGCGAACAAAGTCGACAGGCGTTTTAAAATGGCTGTCATTAAAAAAAACTACACTTTTATTTTTGTCCTTTATGAGCAAAACATGATTTTCTTAATATTAACTGAAGGTTAACTTAACAATGTCATGTTTTAAAAATAAATATAATAACGGAATTAAAAAATTTTAATGTTTCTATACTAATATTATAAATGCGAATTTATGTGTGTTGCGTTTTCGCGATTAATACGCTAGATTAATATAAACGATATTTAAACAATTGAACGTTTCACATTAGGCTAACAGAATTCGGGTTTTTCTTTCGGAAACTGAGAAAAATATTGCATTTTTGGTATTTATAATACCTACGTTGAGAGTTATATATTTGTGCCGTTTGCAGTTGAAACCCTGAGTCAAAGTGCGAATTTTTTTTTCCTTGTTAACATCCAGGTTAATTGCCTCTTCTGGTGACAAGAGGGCTGGCGCTTTTTCGCACAAATAATCAGCTTAGCGATTCAGAGCGGAAACGCTGCCAGCATCCTTGGGGCCATTCCACGTGGGCATGATTCGTATAAAATTAAGTTTTTGAGGCCGTCTTCTTTTCCTTCTTTTTTCAATGGACGCATACAGGTTCTAGGTTTTTTAAATCATTCATGAATCCATGTGGATGAATGTGACCCTTCCAGAGGTACTTGCCTACCTAAAGTGGGGTCTACCAACGTGTTTTCTAGTGAGGAATAATTTACCTTGGACCGCGTGTTTGGTTTCTCAATGTTTCTTAGGCGAATGCTTTATTTTTATTGTACATACATATTATTAGGAAATAAAAAGAAAGTAAAATAACACCTGTACAAAAGCTCTCTACAATAACTACTTTTATGCTCATCTATCTTTACATATTATTAAATGAACTCCCGAAAGCTGTCTGTCTATATGTGATTGTCGATTTTATCAAAATCTACTAAACGAATTTTTGTACAGTTTTCACCAAATGACAGTGTAATTCTTGAGGAAGGTTTAAGTTAATTGTACATAACGGTTTATATTGTTTACGGTTCAAAAACACTTGTTTACAAGTTTACTTGAAAAAAGAATATTTTGAATTTGAATATAAGTTCGAGACGCACTGATTTCCATGCGGGTGAAACCGCGGGCTAGTGTACTATAAATTAATAACCGTAGTTCTGAAGGTGAGTAATAACATAATACATGTATTGAAAGTTTATTTACTACTAGCAATCGCTAGCGGCTCCGCCCGCGTGGAAAGATTGAAACCGTAATAGTCTTTTGATATCCATAAAAATGGTCAAAGTGGGTTAACCTTAAAAGCTAGATATATGCTGTCGCGGACTTTTATTTAGAACTTTTAGAGGGAACAATTTTGTAGTACATGATTTTTGAATAACTATTACCGTTTACTCAGCGCACGCATAGGTTTAAATTTTGCCGTTTTCGTACTATTTATATTGCTGCTCCTTTCCTATTCATCTCAGTGCGATGTTATAAAGCCTCTAGCCTTCCTCAATATATGGACATATAAATAATACGACATATAAATATCTTACATATAAATAATTTTTCAAATCAGTTCAGTAGTTTCTGAGATTAGCGCATTCAAACAATCAAACAAACATACATACTCTTAGCTTTATTATATTAGTATACATTCTGAACGAACCGTTATTTTATAATTCGAACTGTCATGATCCAATATGACTGGACTGTATTTAACTTCAAGAAAAAAAACCGATTACTAAATAATCAATTATTTCCTAAAAAATAAATCGATAAATTCGTATCAAAATAATCGATTAATAATAATTGTTTTTTTTATATTTGAAAAGTTGCCTTTTTTAATATTAATAAATAATTAGGATAAAGGCCAATAAAGTGGACAACTACCAATGAATACTAAGAGATACGCTGTTTGTGAAATTTGATTAAAATGTTTTAATTTGGTTACGTATGTTTCATCCAACAATACATATATAATCTTAAAAAATGAGAGAAAATAAAAACTTAATGAACCGTTTTTAATGTAAAAAAATCGATTATCAAAAATCAATTATTAAAAAAAAAATAATCGATTAATATCAAAATCGTTTTTTTACATCGTTACTAGACTGAAATGAGAATTAGGTAGCCAAGAATGTTTGCTAGGGAAAAAGATATAAATTAAATGCATTGTATACTTAAATTGTATATTTAAAATGTAACTCATTAGCATTTAAATAGCTAAGAATGCTACTATGAAGTTGAAATTTAATAGTAGACTTTGCAGCCTTCATCGGAGAAATCGACCCATTCCAACTTGCCGGCGTCGATTATATTGGTTTCGCTTAAGAATTTGTGTACCTTCGCCTTAATTTCAGGCGACAGAGTCTTAGTCCTTGAAAAGACCCAGGCCAAGTCTGCAAAAAGAAAGATAATGAACTAATAAGAATTGATCAACAATGTTAAATCCATTTCGTTTATATCTGAACGAAATATTTAACTTAATTTACATTTTATTGCTATAACAATTTTTTAAAAAACATCAACATACGAATTGCATGCCTAGTCTTAAAGATCGCTGCGTAATTGCGTACCTATTCTATTCTAATATCATGCAAGATACTCATATAAAAAAACGGTTAAATTTTTTAATTTCAGAGATAAAATAATTGTATCCGAAATCAGGAGATTGAAATTAGCCCTCATGTCGGTTAATTCAATGGTATATAAATAAATCATTCATGTTTAGTATATTGTAATAAACGAAAACCATGATTCAGCAAGATACATGCCTTTATACTACTATTTACTATACTATTAAGTAGGTAATTCTAATTTATAATATTTGATATTTGCGTACCAACTTTTTCTTAACTCTAAATTGTCTCACTTCGTAGGTTAGCTGGAAGAGATCTCTGTCATAGGGATAAGTTGACAGCAGTTTAAAAACACTGTTAAAAAGAGGCTGATACAGAAAGCCCGCTATACTCTTGAAGATTATTTAGATGATAAGAATGTGTGGATATAACTCTCTTTGAACCTGTACAAGACACTAACGACTTTATGTGAAGAGTATTAAGAATTATATTTTTAAAAGAGCAACCGCCGCGTTTCATGCTGGCTCTTCTCGGTAGGAACAGCTTTCCGAACCAGCAGTAGAGTTGACGATTCAAAAGCACTTGTTTACAAGTTTATTTTAATAAAGAATAATTTGAATTTGTATACTTTTTTACCAATAAAATTTTCAATATTTTATGGTACATAAATAAATGAATAAATAAAATACATATTAGCTCAGCACACGATCTAGATGGATAGAATATTTCCTAAACAAAGTCTACAAAGTCGATGAGATTTGTATCACTCATTCCAACCTTTAGATTTTCGTGTTCTTATTACAGTAGTCGCTAAATATTGTTCGCAAAATCGTAAATTGCTATGCTTTTAACTAGAATTTAAGAATAAATTGCAAAAATACCATACCTCGGCGAATATTTTTCAGGGCATCGTATTCGCAATGGTAGTTGATGGAGTAGTTATTATAGTCAGTGTCCAAAATCCATAATGTATAGTCATTGTTGGTGCCGTACACTGTGAAACAAATAAATGTAAGTAACCGAAACAATTGCTTAAACAATTTGACATTTTGAGCGGAGCATATGGGTTTTCAATAGATATCACCCTTCCTTTCAGAGATCTTTGGTAAGCGCATCGGCCAGTGCGTTATGAAACCATGAATTTTTGAGCCTTATAATAACCATAATTGAAGTATCTTACAATTAAAGAAGAAAGAAACATTTACGTATAACATCCATCCTTACTAATGTTACGAATGCGAAAGTCCGTCTATTATTTTTTCACGGCGAATCCGCTGAACCAATATCAATGAAATTTGGCACACATAATATTTATACACCGGTGTAACATATAGGTTATAGAAATCCTGTTAATTCAACAGGAATACAATGACATTAAGAAACGCCATCTACTATTGAACTGTCAAGGTTTTTTATTCATGATGTGTAAAAGTCAAATGAAATCTGCAAATTAAAAAAGATTTTATGTCACGTCGTTTGGCTTTCGTCGAAAGAATTATTTTCAGATAGTTTTTATATATTTTGGTCTCTGTTTACTGAATATACATGACCGAGCTGACTAAAATAAACAGCTAATATTATAAACGCCAAAGTCTGTCTCAAACGTTTTCAGGGTAAATCTGCTGAACCGATATAAATAAAATTTGGCATAATTAATGCTTATGTATCAGGGTATATAAGCAATCCTGAGGATTATAAAGAATCATTGCAATAGGAATTGCAATTTAACACCGAGAATTGATCTCATTCTTGTGAAGGAAATATAAGCAGGATTAGAGAGTGATAGAAGCTACTGATTATTCCAGAACTACGGTCCACGCGGTCGAAATAGCGCATAAAAGCTGGTTAGAAATTAATTTAGATTATTACATCCATAAGGAAGATTGTACAAGAGTTTCCCGCTTCCATTGGCATCAGGCGCTATTCTGCCAGTTCCTTTAACGAAACGCAGTCTTCCATCTAGAACGTCCGAGTTTGTCATGTGAATTTTACCGCCCAGCAAATAGTACTCAGTGGCACTGCATTTCCCACCGATTTCAACGTCATGGGGATATCTGGCCAACTCATACCAAACGCCAGTTCCAAACTAAAAGATAAATATAGTTTTATTTAGTAAATGATGAATAATTCTTTTGCTGCTATTTAATTCATTTGTGCAGTCTATCTTAGAATATGGATCACCCGCTTAGAGCAATATCAATGCTACATAAAGCAGATAGAATCTTTACAAAGTGATATTGATTCACAATACCTTTTTAGTAAAATAACTAAATTATTCCATGTACCTTTCTTTAAAACTAAATATGCTCAAAATAAACATCGTCCCAATAAGACGTATAATGATTTATTTCATGACATTGATATCTAACGACAACATATTTTCTTTTAAAACTAAAATAAGGAAAATACTGCATTAAAACAATAAATAGTTAAGCTTAACTTACTAATATTTGAGTAAAATTTTTAGTCAAAACTTTATTCATGTATGGTACATTTATATTTAAATATTTATATATAAAAGAACCATTGTTTGCTTCCCAAAAATGAAATAAAATAAAAAATAAACTTACCGCTTCCAAGTTAAAGTAATCTACAGGTTTGACTGCAGGGCAATACGAAGGAACATAGACGTGGGCAGATACCACTGCCACCAGACTAAGAAACACAACACGGTACATTTTAGTGTAGAAGGTGGTTCGAATAACTATAATTAACTGACATGTAGATCTGAAGTCCGATATTTATAAGGGCTTTATGTACGAAGGCCGTGTATAATTATTCTTAAGGTGTACATATGTGGGCGTTTCTTAGTGGAATTGTACAGTATGAAACGATTGTATTTCTGTATTCCTAGTTTATTTTTTAAATAATTTCATAATTTCCGAAGTATTTCTCTATATATAGCTAATTATCGTTTAAGCTTTCTCAAGAAGTGGAAAATTGCATCATATTTTATTTTATATGTAAATAAAATTAATATTTTTGTTAAATTACACTGGTCAACACTGTTTTTGTCACATGAACTTGGTGGTCATTTTCGTTTAGGTTGACAACCCTTCATTAAAAAAAACCAATAATTTCATTCGAGTCACGTCCAGTTTTTTAGTGATAGCTCTAAATGCATTTCTAACGAGTCTGAAAGAGTCACTACGCAAAAACAGTGTGGCCCACGCGTGAATTACTTACAGGCCATAAAAATGTTAAAATGTGTTCTTTAGTGAACCCTGATGACATATTTTAACCACCAATGCATATAAAACTTGGCTTAATGAAAAAATTTGTAAAGGCTATGTCTATGACTGCAATGGATTTTAATATCTAAAACAAAAATTCCCCAAACTCAGCGAGGCAAAATTAACTTCTTGTAACTTTTATATTTTGTAAATTATATTATAATATACAATTAAATAAACGGAAACTGATAAAGGTTATTTTATTATAGATTTTGAAGATAAATTTAATGATCTTGAAAAAGTTGCCTGGAAAAGTTTTGTGAAAGTTGTCCAAATTTTTTTAGGAAACTATTGAGTGACAAATTACAAATATTTAATAAATGGAATTCTAATTTCATATAAAGCTTTGGGATATCACATGTCCTTAAAAATACACATGCTGCACTCTCATTTTCATTTCAGGATTTCTTTCCTGCAAACTTGGGAACTTGTGAGTGATGAAAAAGGCGATAAGTTTCATCAGGATCAATGGAGAAGCGCTACCAAGGGAAATGGAGTCCACGAATGCTAGCAGTTTATTGTTGGAATCTTAAAAGAGATCTACCATAAGCTAAATATTCCCGAAAATTAAATTTATCTATTGTAAATTAAACAATAACTTCTTTAAGACTGGCTAATTTTTCTATTTACATATACAAAAATAATATATGTATGTCTATCACTATCACAAGGATACCTGACGTGTCATTTTTTTCTCCATGATATATTATTGCTTGAAGGCCCTAGTATATTTAAAATTTGACATCAGTTTTCGTGTGACAAAAAAAAAATTGTTCACCAGTGTTATTTATTAATATTTTTAATTTATCATCATCCTCATCCTCCTGCCCTTATCCCACTCTAAGGGGGTCGGCACAACATGTTACAAACATGTTGTCATATGTTTTGGCTACGTATTTTACGACCGGCCGCCTGCCTGACGTCAACATACCTAAGTCTTATTTTACGACTCCTCGGTAAGAAAGAGGGAGGTCTATTTAACCAAACTGGATACCACACGGCGGGTCGACTCACCTTAGTCGCCTTTTACGACACCTCGGTAAGAAATGAGGGTGGTCTATTCTACTCAGCCGGATACCACACGGCGTTAATTTTTTTTATTTTTTATTTATAAATAAATAATATTCCTAATATAAAGAACTTTGTGTTTTCTTATAAAAAATAAGAATCTGGCAATCGAAAATTGTTGTGGAATATGTTGTGAGACCTACATTTTTTTTCATCATTTGATTGATTCAAAACAAGTTAAAATAATCTTTACACCATAAAGGTTCATCTACATTTTTTCCAACTTTCAGTCAATCGTTTGGTTGATTTAAACCCAGTTAAAATAACCCTTATTGAAATAAGCTTTTTCGAGCATTATTGAATCGATCCAGGATCGATATGATTAATGAAGCTACCACTGGTTTGGAATGTTGCTCTTACCGAGAAGAATCAGCAAGAAACTTGGCGGTCAATCAATCAAACATTTTCAGTTTTACATTATCAAATCCAAGCATTTTTACCATCCAAATAATTATCAATTTTGCATATGCTTTACGTATAAGCATATTTCTTACACTTCATTTAAACATCTGTGTAAGTCTAGAATATTTTGAGGAATTTTATAGAACCGATTGACCCACGAAAGATTCGCTAACTCTACTTAGTCGTGACACAGGAATAATAGGTATTTTGCCTCTGTGATTAGTATTTCACTGTTTTGAATCCGGCTGAGTAGAATAGATCACCCTCTTTCTTGTCACAAAAGGCGACTTAAGTAAGTTGACATCAGACAGGCAGCCGGTCGTAAAATACCTAGCCAAAGCATGTGACAACATGTTTAAAATATGTTATTTTTGTTCCTACTCCCCCTTAACCCAGTGTATAAGGCATAATTGTGTCAAATTTTTTCGATATTCGTTTAGCGGATTCGCCGTGAAAGAGTAACAAATATATATCCATACTCACAAACTTTTGCTTTAAATATATTAGTAGGATTTATTTAAAACATTAACTATTATTACGTAGAAAATAATTTTAATTATTTATTTTAAAATAAATTCAATTGAGTTCATAAATATTTTCATCCTATAAATTTAGGAAAAAAGTTTCAATTATGCTTGACATTAATAGAAAAAAAAAGCCTATAATGGGATATATATTTTTTTGATCCAAAATTTAAGCCTCTTCAATTTTTTTTATCTAAATCCGTTTTTTAGCAATCAGCATTTCTCATGACAATTATCTCAAAACGACATTTTTCCTTTATAGTTATGCGATAATAAAAAGCAATTTTCCCAAAGTCAACCCATTTAATCTCTTTCCACAACTCAATGACACAATAACGGCCACAATATAAAATATTTAGGAGGTTGTATTTGTAACATGTTGCAACATAAGATCTTAATATTCACTTACTTTATCTTTTTTAGCTTACATAAATTTATCATCGTGTATGATAGCGAAATCACGCATTGACCGACCCAATACTATATAAGGTTTATTATTAACAACAGACCTTTAAAAAAAAATAAAACAATATAAAAAGCCTTTATTTTCATATTAAATTAGTAAAATAATTATAGCAAAATAATAAAATTATTTTGCTATAATTATTTTATTATTACTTTTGTATTATGGATCTTCGCGAAGTAACGCATAATTCTATAAATTATTTATAGCTTGTTTCTATACATTAATTATGAATATCGAATAAAATATTTTATTTGTGCATTACAGAAATAATTATAAAATAAAATATTTTATTCATAATAAAATATTTTATTTTATTTTAATACGGCATATTCAAAGCCAGATTCCTTACTCTAGTCTTAGTACCTAGATGACTGAAGCTTGCTCGGTAATTCTTTAAAATATATAAAAAGATACCATATGAAAAAGAATGAAATAAAAATGGATGGTCATACCTGGTGCTCTTGAGACGAATCGCGGCATCGTGATTGTTTATTAGTCTTTATTCGTTAAATTGTTTATTAAATCTTTTCGGCATTTTTACAGGTGAGTTTAAATTCACACATCTTTAATATTCAAAATTCAAATTCAAATTCCAAATATTCATTATTCAAATAAACTTGTAAACAAGTGCTTTTGAATCGTCAACTCTACTGCTGGTTCGGAAAGCCGTTCCTCCGAGAAGAGCCAGCATGAAACTCGGCGGTTGCTCTTTTAAAAATATAATTCTTAATACTATTTACGTTAAGTCGTTACTGTCTTGTACAGGTTCGAAGAGAGCTACATCCATAAATTCTTATCTTCTAAGTAATCTTCAAGAGTATAGTAGGCTTTCTGTATCAGCCTCTTTTTAACAATGTTTTTGGACATGCTGTAATGGCAAAGCTGAAATTGATTGCGGAATTTTAGTATAGAATCTTATACCCAAAACCACAAACGTCTTACGTACTTTTGCAAGGCGTAAAACAGGAGTCGCAACCTTATGTCGGTTCCTGCTTTGTCTATTATATACATCACCTATCGTTTTATAATTCTTTATATTTTTATGTACATCAATTAAATTGCTTAAAATAAACTGTGAAGCAAATGTAAGAATACCTGTTTCGTTACACTTCTCTCGCAGGGAATCACGCGGACTTAAATTATAAATGCCACGAAAAATTTTTTTTATCACTATCCGCGCATTTACCCCGTAGCAATATTCTGTGAGACATAATGCTATGGAAGTAGGCAAATTTTTCAATTTAAATGAGTTTTCTCGTATTTATATATTATATGTATATATATATATATATATATATATATATATATATATATATATATATATATATATATATATATATATATATAAAATATATATAAATGCAATTATGAATTAAGCGTGTAGGGAGAGAAAAATCGATCTAGCTAAGTTTTATTTTTTTTAAATGTCGGTTTTATCCCTGTTTTCGGGCACTAAAAATTTTCGTTGAATACAATAACAAGTTTTTACTGTCAAATATAAAGTCATGGAGTCACTCATTTGGGGAACGTGCGATCTAGGGAGGATATCTAGGGTCGGGCCCCACCTGCCCAATTATCTACTTCCCTTTTTATTTGTTTTTTTTTTTAATTTTTATTTTTTTATACCTTCCAAAATAATGGCAAGGCTCGGTCAATCTCGTACTATAATTAACCAATCGAGCACTCTTTGGCTCAGTGTTGCTTAACAACGTCATATACCGAAGATACAAAGATTACAGTGTACAAAAGTAATAATAAAATTATTTTGCTATAATCCGCGATGAAGTAAAATAGAAAATATATATAATGCTAAATGTAGAGTGGACAATCGATTATCATACCTGATACACGCAGGAGTCGTAAAAAACACATGCACAAACCTCCACCACCGCAGGAGTCTATCTCCTGATGATGCTTCGGTTGCGGGGCGAAACGATTGTTGAGTTTGTGATAGTGAACGTATATAGAGCTTGTGTATCGTGGTGGCGGTGGTGGAGGTTTGTGCATGTGTTTTTTACGACTCTTGCATGTATCAGGTATGATAACCGATTGTCCACTCTACGTTTAGCATTATATATATTTTCTATTTTACTTCATCGCTGATTATAGCAAAATAATTTTATTATTACTTTTGTATTATGGATCTCCGCAAAGTAACGCCTAATTCTATAAATTATTTGATTACAGTGTACTTAACGAAAAATGGTCACATAGCAGTTTGTTGCTCCTAATAAAAAAAAAATTGTTAAGGAAAAAGATATAGGGTTTTCAATGAAATGCATTATCATTTTAATTATATATTTAAAATTTAACTCATTATATTTTAAATACCTAAGTATGCTATTATGAAGATTAAATTCAATAAAAGACTCTGCAGGCTTCATCGGAGAAATCGATCCATTTTAACTTGCTGGCGTCTATTAAATTGCTTTCGCTTAAGAATTTGTGTATTTTGGCGTCAATTTCTGGTGACAGAGTCTTAGTTCTTGAAAAGATAAAGACCAAGTCTGAAAAAAAGAATAGTTATAATGAAACAAGAAACAAACACACACATGTAGCCGTGTCGTATCCGGCTATCTTTAATATTAAAATGAGTTAATCTTATTTATTTATTTATCAAACACTTAACCCACAAGACATTACAGTTACCCAATTCATCTTGTGGGGCTATATTGTACAAAAATCACAACAAAACATGCAATAATATATTATATAAAATAAGATATCCAGAAAATAAACATAAAACATAAGGTTAATAATATAAGGTTTACTTATTCATAATTTATAGAATTAGGCGTTACTTTGCGGAGATCCATAATACAAAAGTAATAATAAAATTATTTTGCTATAATCCGCATCTTCATCGCGGATTATAGCAAAATAATTTTATTATTACTTTTGTTTACTTATTCTGTAAACTAAATGTGATTAATTTAATGAGCTGAAGCGGTGGAGTATGAAACACATCCAAGGCCGAGTTCTCCCTAACCAAATCCTATCTTGTGCGTGTGTGTGTTTGTATATATATATATATATATATATATATATATATATATATATATATATATATATATATATATATATATATATATATATATATATATGTTCGGATCTTTTGATTGATTTGATCATTTGATGATTTTCCTGAAAATTAGCATGCAGGAGGTTTGGCGGGGGGAATCGATCTAGATAGGTAAATTAAAAAAAATCGTTTATCCATGTTTTTGGGCAAATACGAAAAAATCATACCTCGGCGAATATTTTTCAGAGCATCGTATTCGCAATGATAATTGATGGAGTAGTTATTATAGTCGGTGTCCAAAATCCATAATGTGTAGTCACTGTTGCTGTCGTACACTGCAAAACAAATAAATGTAATTAACCGAATCAAGCCGAAACCGAAAGCTGTGGTAGCCCAGCGGTAACACCGTGCGACTCTTTCGAGGAGGTCACGGGCTTAAACCCGGGCAGACATCAATGAGATTTTCTATTAATACTTGTGTCTAATTGATAATTGCAATTTATCACACGCTTTTCGGTGATGGAAAACATCGTGAGAAAACCTGCATATCTCTAGAGAATTCTGGAGATATGAGTGACCTACCAATTCGCTCTGGAGCAGCGTGGTAGGTCTTAGCTCCAAACCTTCTCTCCAAAAACAGAGAGAAGAGGCCTATTCTCAACAGTGGGATAGTAACAGGTCGCTACTTACTTTTACTTACTTAACCGAATCAATCGTTCAATTACATAAAAGTAACGGCCTGTTACTATCCCACTGCTAGATCTAAGCTTCCTGTATCACTTTTTTGGGGAGTAAGATTGGAGCTAATACCTATCACTCTGCTCCAATGTGGATTGGTAGGTAACATATATCTCTTTAGAGGTAAGCAGGTTTCCTCACGATGTTTACCTTCACCGAAAAGCGTGTGATAAATTGCAATTATCAATTAGACATATAAGTTTTTAATAAAATAACTTATTGGTGCCTGCCTGGGGCTTGAACCCATGATCGTCTCTAAAGTCGCACGCTTTCACAGTTTCAGTAAATAACGTCTATTCAATGAAAACAAATTAACATTGTGAACGGAGCATATGCCGTGTGGTATCCGGTTGAGTAGAATAGACCACTATTATTTCTTACCGAGGTGTCGTAAAAGGTGACTAAGGTAAGTTAACCTACCGTGTTGAATAGAATAGACCACTCTCTTTCTTACCATGGTGACATAAATTACGAGTAAGACAAGCTGATGTCAGGCAGGCTGCCGGTCGTTAAATACGTAGCCAAATCATGTGAGAACATGTTTATAACATGTTGTGCCAACCCCACTTGGAGTGGGATTATGGTAGGACTTCCAAAAATAACCAATGATAGTTCTAGTATAAAAAAATATTAGTCAAATTCTTCAAGTTTGTTCCACTTTTCGTCATCTAAGCGTTTATTCCAACTTAGAACACATTTACGCATTTTTCAAAAATATTTCTTGACTTCACACGATCTAATGCCTCCATCCGAAGATTTTTGGTACGTGGCCTCTTATTATCCCACTGCTGGGCATAGGCCTCCTCTCTGTTTTTGGAGAGAAAGATTGGAGCTAAGACCTACCACGCTGCTCCAATGCGGATTTGTAGGTTACACATATCTCCAGAATTCTCTAGAAATAAGCAGGCTCACGATGCTTTCCTTCACCGAAACTAAGTGCTTAATTCAATTAGGCACATATGTTTAAATAGAAAAACTCATTGGTGCCTGCCCGAGGTTCGAAACCGTGGCCCTTGGGAAAGAGTCACATGGTCTCACCGCTGGGCTATCACAGCTCTTTGGTACATGTATCGGTCCGTAAACCTTTAATTTCTGAACCTTATAATATTTTATTCTACATCTCGGTAACGGCTCCAACGATTTTCATGAAATTCAGCATGTAGGGGTCTTGGGGGAAAAAAATCGATGTATTTTTGTTTAATTAAAAAAATTTAGTTTATGCCTGTTTTCGGGCGCTTGCCTGACATCAACTTACCTTAGTCGTATTTTACGGCTCCTCGATAAGAAAGGGGGCGGTATATTTTACTCAACCAGATACCACACGGTGGGTCAACTTACTTTAGTCGCCTTTTACGACACTTCGGTAAGAAATGGAGTTGGTCTATTCTACTCAGCCGGATACCACAGGGCAGTTTGACTTACCTTAGTCGCCTTTTACGACACCTCGGCAAGAAATGAGGGTGGTGCTATTCTATTCCGCCGGATACCACACGGCGTAATTACAAAAGCTTTTTAAAATTAAAAAAAAAATTAAATTATTACATCCATAAGGAAGATTGTATAACAGTTTTCCACTTCCATTAGCATCAGGCGCTAATCTGCCAGTTCCTTTAACAAATCGCAGTTCTCCGTCGTAAACGTCCGAGTTGGTCATATGAAATCTGTCACCCAGCAGATAATACTCGGTCGCACTGCATTGCCCACCAGCCTCTCTGACATTAGGATATCTGGCCAATCCATACCAAACGCCACTTCCAAACTGAAGGATAAAGATTAATTAAAAAACTAATGAGAATATTATATTACTATAATTCGTGATAAAAGAAAATATATCAGCACTGCCATTACAGCAGTTTAAAAACACTGTTAAAAAGAGGCTGATACAGAAAGCCTACTATACGCTGGAAGATTATATAGAAGATAAGAATGTGTGGATATAGCTCTCATTGAACTTGTACAAAACAGTAACGACTTAATGTAAATAATATTAAGAATTATATTTTTAAAAGAGCAACCGCCGCGTTTCTTGCTGGCTCTTCTCGGTAGGAACAGCTTTCCGAACCAGCGGTAGAGTTGACGATTCAAAAGCACTTGTTTACAAGTTTATTTGAATAAAGAATATTTTGAATTTGAATATGTAATACGTAGAGTGTACTATTCTTTTTCATACCTGGAAAGCCGCGTGGAAAGTTTAAAACCGTAATATAGAATTTTGATAACCATAAAAATGGTTAAAGTGGGTTAACTGGCTAAAGATATGGCTGTCGCGGACTTTTATTTAGAACTTTTAGAAGGGAACATTTTTGTATTACATGATTTTCGAATAACTATTACCATTTACACAGCGCACGCTAGGAAATTTTAAATTTTCGTAACATTTTTATTGCAGCTCCTCTCCTACCCATTTTTAAGTAATTTTATAGCTTATAGCGTTCCTCGATAACTGAAATATCTTACACTCAAAGAATTTTTCACATCGGCTCAGTAGTTCCTGAGATTTGCGCGTTCAAACAATCAAACTCTTCAGCTTTATATATTAGTATAGATGCAAATAAACTTGTAAACAAGTGCTTTTAAATCATGAACTCTACTGCTGGTTCGGAAAGCTGTTCCTACCGCGTAGAGCTAGCCAGTAACTCGGTTGCTCTTTTCAAAATAATACTTATAAATAGTTACATTTAGTCATTAATATCTTGTAAAGTAGCTATATCCACGCATTCTTATCATCTAAGTAATCCTCAATAATAGTAGCCTTTCTGTATCAGCCTTTTTTTAACAGTGTTTTTAAACTGCTGTAATGGCAAAGCTAAAATTGATCGATTAGTTGCCTTTTACGACGCCTCGGTAAGTAATGAGGGTGGTCCATTCGACTCAGCCGGATACCACACGGCTCTCCAGCTTTATATTAGTATAGTAAGTAACGGCCTGTTACTATCCCACTGCTGGGCATAGGCCTCCTCTCTCCATTTTTGGAGAGAAGGGTTAGAGCTAAGACCTACCACGCTGCTCCAATGCGGATTGGTAGGTTACACATATCCCTAGGATTCTCTAGAGTTATGCAGGTTTCCTCACGATGTGTTCCTTCACCGAAAAGCGTGTGATAAATTGCAATTATCAATTAGACACATAAGTTTTAATAGGAAAACTCATTGGGTTTCTGCCCGGGTTTGAACCCGTGATCGTCTCTAGAGATTCACACGGTCGTACCGCTAGGCCATCACAGCTTCACATCATTCAGCATCACACCATATTAGTATAGGTAAAATATAAACTTACGGCTTCAAAGTTAAAGTGATCAACAGGTTGAACAGCGGGACATTGTGAGGCGATATAGATTTGGGCAGATACCACTGCTACACAACTAAGAAAAACAATACGGTACATTTTAGTGTAGATAGTGTTTAGTTAAAAGGCTATAATTAACTGACATATATGATCTGAAGTCCGATATTTATAAAACACTCATATGCAAGGCCGAGTATCACTTAAAAACCTTGAGTTTTCATTGAGCCCTCTAAAAAATGTTATAATTTGAACAAAAAGAAACGTAAGTATAAACCAATTGAATCTACTTAACTGAAACTTCATACTTTCATCATCTTCCTGCCCTTATCCCACTCTAAGTGGGGTTGACACATGTTATAAACATGCTGTCACATGATTTGGCTACGTTTTTACGACTGGCCGCCTGCCTGACGTCAACTTACCTCAGTCGTATTTTACGACAACTCGCTAAGATAGAGGGTGGTCTATTCTAATAAACCGGATACCACACGGTGGGTCAACTTACCTTAGTCGCCTTATACGACACCTCGGTAAGAAATGAGGTTGGTCTATTCTACTCAGCCAGATACCACACGGTTGGTCGACTTACCTTAGTCGCCTTTTACG
Source organism: Morpho achilles (assembly GCA_947086495.1). Lineage (NCBI taxonomy): Eukaryota > Metazoa > Arthropoda > Insecta > Lepidoptera > Nymphalidae > Morpho > Morpho achilles. The sequence goes on along the minus strand of CAMTZB010000001.1, from coordinate 12,493,229 downwards.
ACACCTCGGTAAGAAATGAGGGTGGTACTATTCTATTCAGCCGGATACCACACGGTGTTGAAACTTTATACTTTATTTCACAAAACAATGTAAAGTAGAACCTAAAAATAGTTTCTCATTACTAAAAGTCATTATCCTCGTGCCCATATCCCACTCTAAGTGGGGTTGACACATGATTTGTCTACGTATTTTACGACAGCCGTCTGCCTGAAGTCAACTTATATTAGTCGTATTTTACCACACCTCGGTAATAAAGAGGCTGGTCTGATCTACTCGACCGTATACTACACCGTGGTAGTAGAAAAGATCACCCTCATTTCCTACCGAGGTGTCGCAAAAGGCGACTATGGCAAGTTGACCCACTATGTGGTATCCCGCTAAGTAGAATAGACCACCCTTATTTCTTACTAAGGTGTCGTAAAAGTCGACTCGCCGTGTGGTTCCGGCTGAAGAATAGATCACCCTCATTCCCTACCGATGTGTCGTTAAAGGCGACTAAGTTAAGTAAGAATAAAAATAAGTATAAGAAATGTTTATTAACTGAAACTAATTTAACATCTTAATTAAAGTTACAATGTTTATATTTAACTTATCTATGATTAAAACAGAAATAATTGTGACGACAATGTAAGTTGACCCACAATGTGGTATCCGGTTCAATACAAAAAACCACCCTCTTTCTTACTGAGGATTCTTCAAAGGCGACTAAGGTATGTTGACCGACCTTGTGGTATCCGGTTAAGTAGAATAAACCACCCTTATCTTACCAAGGTGTTGTAAAAGGCGACTAAGGCAAGTTGACCCGTGGTTCCGGCTGAGTAGAATAGATAACTCTCATTTCCTACCGAGGTGTCGCAAAAGGCGACTAAGGTAAGTTGACCCACAATGTGGTATCCGATTAAGTAGAATAAACCACCCTTATTTCTCATCAAGGTGTCGTAAAAGGCGACTAAGGTATGTGGACCCTCTTTCTTACCGAGGCTTCGTAAAAGGCTACAAATCGATAAAAATCGATCTGGCTAGGTTTTGTTTGAAAAAATAATAGCTTTATACCTGTTTTTGGGAAAAATACTAAAATTTACATTGAATATATCAAACATTATTTTTGCCGTTAAATGCGAAGCCAGCGTAGCTTATTCGGGGAACGGGTGGTCGCGGGAAACGAAAATACCAAGGATCGAGCCCCGCTAACCCTATTATTTTTTTTTCCCTTTTTTTGAAGCTTCTTTTTTATAGTTAATGTATAGAACCGGCTATACTCATGTATTATTCTATCGGGTTAGCCCGAAGAGTTTCGAACCCATCCGGGGCACTTATTCATGAGCTCTTTACACGACGTTATCGCGGCTGGAACACTGACCGCGTTAACTATGAATATTACTCACGGTAATTTTTAATTCAAACTAATGGATTATATTTCGTTTTTTAAAAGTGCTCATAAAACTACTCCATTAAAAAGCATCCAGGAAAAGAAAATTAATTTTACAATAATTAATGTATAGATTCCGGCTATACTCACGTCTTATTTTATCGGATGAGCCCGACTAGTTTCAAGCCCATACGGGGCTCTTATTCATGAGCTCTTTACGCGGCGTTATCGCGGCGGGAAATAGCTATATGTTGAAGCGGACTTTTATTTGTACTTATTTGACTTTTAATTGTAATAGATAATTTTCATTAAATTTCACCGTTTACTTAGCGCACGCAAGAAAAGATTTAAATTTTGGCA